>CM042428.1:24602207-25202207 GCA_023631565.1 Gymnocephalus cernua
GAGATGAGGAGTGTGCTACAAGGGTCTGGTAACCTCACTTCTTTCTAACTCCACTCCTCCATATTTATTCTATTTTTAAACTTGTAGTCGTCAGACCAACCGACACTGACTCAAGTGACATCACTTGAGGTATTTTATCAGAATTCAGCGACTCATCATTCATCCAGCGACTTTTGCGAGCAGAAGCTCGAGTGATGCGTTTTACGTCACCGCTGTGAAAGGACAGCAGCGTTCAGCTTTGGAGACAAAGAGGACATACAAATTTCAAGATAATTATCTCTTCTGAAGAGCCTATCATGTTTTTTAAATCCTCCGTGATCACAAGAGGCTTGCGTCATGTGGATGCACCAACAGTGTTGTTGTCATTACTTAGAATTCCTCTTGGGGGAGACAGAAACTACGCACTATAGCTTAAAATGAAATCGTTCAAGTTGATATTGCTGTATTTAGGTTTGTTCGATTGACAGTGATGGCCTCCGTCACTCCTCTTTTGACCCATCTAAGATGTGTGTCATATGTCTTTCAGGCAATTTACTAAGTCTGTACCATGTGGTTGTTCAGTGGTTGTTTCACCATGTGTATTCCTCATGTCAATGTGGTACATGTATTGTTTCTTAGATTAAGGACACATTGATTTACCACTTTTTCATGGAGAGAACTTACATTCACACTAACACTGCAGTGCAGCTAAGGTATCAACTTAGCAGCTGTTGAGTCAATAGGTTGTCATGTTCTTGTTCTTGTATTGTGCTTGAATGTGTGGCAGAGAGCGGAGCGCTACTCTGCTGTAACGTATCGAATGGGCCATCAGGTTACTATGAAACCACAATCCATTCTGCAGCTCCCCTTTCCTTCAGAGTAAAGCCTTACTAGTGACAGAAGATCTTGGCTACCCTCATCTGGTTAGGTACAGAATTGGAATAAGTTCTACATTTACTCAACAAAAAAAGAAATGCTTTTATTTATATTTTTTTATGCAGTGTAGTTACAGTTATCAAAAGTAGTACATTCTTTCTACCTGTTCATTAAAGTAAAGAATAGACATTCTCCCAAAATATTTTGCAGCTGGAGACTCTTGAATTCATTATGAAACAAGATAAAATGTTGAGTTGGGGGTTGCGGGTGGAAAGTCTCTGGCAAATATTATTAATGCATTCAGGCTGTTTAAGTACTTTGGTTTCACGAGTCAAATATATATGTTATTTTATATATATATATATTGTCAGAATAGCAAAGTGAGAAAATACCTCATAATAATTAAACATATATAACATATACTTACTAAGTATTACTTACTTAATATTACAGTAAACTGAACTTTTACCCAATTCTGCGGCTAAAAGAAGGTCACTGGTTTCTTAAATGAGGCTAGTCTCTGTACTATGATCTGATTTGCTTCTTAAAATCTTGACAGATCTCCAAAGCTATGCTATGAGCAGAATTTTGAAGAGGAAAACGTGTTTGTTGGGATTTAAAAGATCTAGATTCTCCATTGTTTTTACAAGTGAGGTTGACCTGCAAGAAACCAAATGGAAAATGTCAGTTTGGAGAAAGCAATTGACCCCGCTGTACCATACCATAACCAATTGCTTCCGCTAGCAATTTTCAAAGGAAGTGTAGACTTCATACAAGATATATTTTTTTGATGAAGACGATCATGACATAGGTGCACAAAGGGTAAAACACCACTAAGATTTCTGTATTAACTTATATGACCCATCAATGAAAGTGCTGTGAAGGTGTAAGTGCTCAATCTTTGTCCTTACAAGGATTTATTGCTGAGCCCAGCAGCCAACTCTACAGCACTGGTGTCTAACCTTTCTTTGGTCAGGTCGCTCTAACAGAGCATATTTAACATAAAACTGCTGAGTGACCCTCCTCATACACTGTTGGAGGTCACTTACTCTATATTACTTAATAGACACTTTTCTGTTTACATTTGTTCTTTTGCGGCAGTGGTCTTATGAGCTGAGCCAGCTCTGTACCATCTCTCACTACAGATCAGGTGGATGCTTGTATAAAGCAGGCTAATTATTGGTTTTGTCATTATTGTCCTGAATTATAGGTCACTTGAACTACACATCCTCTTATTAAGGGCATACATTTAAGTCATTAAACTATAATTTGAAGGCTTGCATTCATCCATTTCCTGAAAGCCATGACAGGAGCCTCAGCCTTTGAGAATTAACCAGTTATTTCCATCAGCGATGACCTTACAGGACCATTGTGTTACTCAAGCTCAAGTGATGGGAAGTGTGAGACATACAGGTAGATGGAGAGTGGAAGCAGAGAGTGAGTCTGCAGATTAATTATTAATTATTGGTCATTGCCCAATGTGCTCGCACATTAGTGTAATTGAGCTCATTTCTTAGAATTAGGCTGAGAGAACTGGCTGCTCAGGGTTTCCTCCCTCGCCTGTCACTCACAGTCAATCTGCTTGTTTGCCAGCCAGGGGCGTCGGACTGGGGGGAAAAGGGGGACTGAGTACCCAGGGCCCTCATGTGAGGAGGGTCCAAAAAGATGCTAGAATGAATAGCTGTGGATGCGGAGAGGGGCCCATAGAAAATGCCTTTCTACAGGGCCCAGAATTTTGTGCTACGCCCCTATTGCCAGCCATAGACTGCATAATCAATACATAGCACTTGAAAATTAAACAATCCTTTTCCAGGCATTAATGCATTTTAAGGGTTTGCTTGTGGACCATTGCTGTCTCGCCTAAAAAAAGGTTAATAATCTGAAATCACTGTCATGTTTCAGAAAAAGAGGAATAACCCCATTCACTGATTTGGGATTTCAAACAGGTTTTAACTTTACTATTATTTGTAATTGTCCTTGTTAGCTCAATTACAAGCTGGTTAGCTACTTTACCCTTGATGTAAACTGATATAAAGGAAGGCTAAAAACAAATTGTGACTTCAGTTAACCATGAACATTGATTATTTCCTACAGCACTAATCTTGGAGAAAAATCTGAGATTAAACACCTCTGTGTTATTATTATAAACCATACTTAGTGGCTCTAGAAAAAAAACTGCTAGCTTGTCAGAGAAGATGCCCTTTTTCTTCCGGTGTGTTATTCGGAGGGGATGGTACCCAGTTTTCGTTATACATCCATGATGGTACTTTACAAGAACATTCAGGATTATACCAAACACGAAAGCAGCACAACGCTGTGAAATTAAGCAATCATATACATATGGGAAATTGAGCCATATAGGGTAAACTATGTGCTCTGTCAGAGTATAACCTGATAAACTGTGTGGGAAATGTAAAATAGCACATTATGTCAAACTGTGAAATTGTGTAATTTTCTGGTTTTGCATCTTTGCAAGTAGTTTTTGTCCCACCATGTTTTCATAAATTATTAGATTTATGTCTGCCCTCTAGTGGACTGTAATATGTGCCCGCCCAATCTGCCGGCAATTTGATTTCGCCCTGCAGCTCAGGCTGGAAACCTGTACGTTTATCTATCCTGCTTCCGTAACAATTTTGCGGGAACCAATCACTAACAGACTTATACACCTAGCGCGCTATTGGCGGGTTTAACACAATGATGATAGAGAGGCGACCAAGCAGCTTTTTGTTTACATTCAACATGCCGACCACCGAAGCGCAGCAACCCATTCATGCCGCTGTCGCTGCTCAGCACCTGCGCGATATCTTCTCATGCTACAGCCCACACTGATAGCAGTTTAGTTTAGTCTCGCCGGCCGAAAGTTGCAAGGGTGGCTGTTCAGTTAAGGTAATTTAAGCTAAAAAAGCTGCATAGTTCCCCTTTAAGCAACCACCTAGTAGCGCATCCTGGTGCTACACCCAAACCTCTACCAACACTTTGAAGGCTGGCTCAGGTTTTTCTGCCGGGGAACTTCCTTTGACACTGAGCTCCTCGCTCCTCTCTCTTTCCATCTGGATGCATTCATGTCCCAGTAATGATTGTTACTAACTTAGCTCTTGGGAGCTTTTCCCCCCAGAGTTCTATGTTTTCTCGCCTCCTAGTTATCCTTGGATTGGGATGGCACCTAAATCGTGTTTGCAGCTGCTGCCGTGGCCCTGCTCGATACCATGCTACGCCCTGCACTGCGACTACTATTATTTCTAGTCATTGTTCTATTATCTTTATTGGTAATATAGTTGCGATTGTTCATCATACCAACTGTTATAATTATTACAAATCATATTTCTCCATATCGTTATATCTGTATCAGTGTCTCTGTGTCCCAACCGGCAGTGGCAGATGACCGCCCACCAAGAGTGTTTCTGCCTGTAAAAAGGAAGTTTTTCCTCGCCACTGTCTTACCAAATGCTTGCTCTTGGAGGGGATTGTTGGGTCTTTGTAAATTATAGAATGTGGTCTAGACCTACTCTATCTGTAAAGTGTCCTGAGATAACTCCTCTTGTGATTTGACACTATAAATAAAATCAAATTGAAACCCCAGTACATTTTCAAACATTTCCAGACAGATTACATGGCACGTCACTTGTCTTCTTCATTGTCTGTTAATATATGAATTAATTATAAATCAATATTGCTCAAGAGATGGAGGGGCTGATAGGCTGATAGGTGACTGCTAGTTGTGCATTGCAAGACCTTCCTCCACACCGCTGTGGAGGAGGGTCTGGCTAGTCCACACAGCATTTCAGGATGGGAGAAAAACGTGCTCTCGTTTTTTAAACCATCTTTAAACCAATCACAGTCGTTTTGGACGGTGCTAAGCGCCATACGGAGCAACGGTGCCGCTGCAAAATAGCCTCTGGAAGGAACTTGTTTTGGAAGGAACATGTGTACGTTCAAAGGTTGTTTTAGTTGTGCAACAAAAAACTCAGATTCGACAGATAGTCTAGCTAGCTGTCTGGATTTACCCTGCAGAGATCTGAGAAAAGGTTAACCATAGTCCTCATAAATCGACCGGAGTTTAAAATGCCAACACAAAGGAAGCAGAAGCTGACGGACATCCGGCCGAAATGAGGGACATCCGGCGGGATTTCCGGCGGCACCTGAACAATCCCGGAAATGAAACGCTGTCGATATAGACTGCATGACTGCTGACAACACCACTGTCATGACAAGTGACATGAAATAAAACTCTTACTTATCACATTAAACATTGGATTTTTAAATTGTATATTTTCAGATGTTTTTATTTGTGTACACCATAATTTCTTATGCACTCATATTAGTTGTTATTGTCTAGTGTCTTGTCAAATCCATGCAGGCTGGACACAAAGTGGTGTGGGACATGGGAAATGTACACATACAGTACACAATATGTACGTGTGATTACATTTCATTTCTGATTTAAAAAATGGAGACAAATTAGAAAAGACAGAAAATGGAAATTTCTGGCGGCATTTCAGCGTTAATCACATGGCTGCTCAGGCAAACAGGAACATATTGCAGGTCAAATTGTGAGAGGAAGAAGAAACTAACCTCAACATGGCCTCTAATGCCCTGCAATGGACAAGCAAACCTAACCAACCACCACTCACATTCTGCCTGTAGTGGGATCTCATATTGGAAATAAGTAAAAAAAAAAATAGGTTTATAAGTAGAACATAAATGAAAGAGGTAGTCAATCAACTGGAGCACAAAGGGCTTCTTACTGTACCCATGCTTACCCCTTTCCTGTTCATATAACCTTATATGTGTGCATGAGAGAGAAAGAAAGAGGGAGGCTGAGAGACTGTGTGTGTGTGTGTGTCTCTGTGTTTGTGTTTAGGACACAGAAATGCTGATGCCTCTCCTTTGGGCCCTGTCAAGCACACTTAGCGTCAGTGTTTACAATGCAAAATGGGAGAAAGCCCCCGTAATTCCAGGAGGCCTGAAGGCAGTCGAGAGCAGGAGGAAGTTAGGACCCTGGGGGGGGGGGGGGGGGGGGGGGGGGGGGGGGGCATTGTTAAAGTTTTGGGGCTGTCTGTTCAAACTGAAGGACGTACACCTCATGGTGAAGTTACTGTCTGATATCATGAGTTTAGATTGATTCATGCTGCAACAGAAGTTCCTCTGTCAGAGCTGCTCACTGGATCTGTGGTTTACTCTCAGGCAAATCTGATTTATAATGTTGGCAGTTTGAATACTGACACAAGCCAGTTTATTGTGTTATAAAAGACACCCCAATACCTCACTGCTTTACTGGTTGTATCATACTTCCAACTATTGATTTAAAACCAATATTCTCTATTGCTTACACTTCAAACCAGATGGAATAGTTTGGCATTTTGGAAAATATGCGTATTTGCTTTCTTGCCGAGAGTTAGATGAGAAGATGAATGCCACTCTCATGTCTGTACTGTGAATATGAAACAACCAGCTGGATTGTCCTCAAAGTGAGGTTGCCAGGCAATCAGCCGAGCTCCAGGAAGTTACAGGACAGGGCCAAGAAGTAGTCCGTCACATAAACGCCCTTAAAACCACAATGATTCTTGTATGGATTTAACAAATGAGATATAACATGATAACAGTTTAGATGTGATGATAGGTGGATTGGACCTTTGCACAGTGTCAGGCTACCTGTTTCTCACTGTATCTATTCTGTATGCTAAGCTATGCTAAGCATCTGCTCAACATTTAGCAGATATGAGAGTGGTATTAATCTTGCCATCTAACTGCAAGAATATCAGAGTGTCTCCATGTGTTGGGGTAGTTGTGTTTTATCAGATTACAACATTGAAAATCTGCTTAGAAATGTAAATATTGGTTAGGATAGAACAACACAATGTAATTCTGCTAAGTAAAATACAACCCATTCATTATTAATTTCATTTGTTTTTATTTTCAACAAATTGTATATCTGAATACAATACACATTTTCTATAGGCTCAGTCTGCCACTTGTTTCAGAAACAATTCAAGTGCTGGTTTCACAGTATCAGAATTTTGGATCAGTCATCATGGAAGCCAAGTGACAGTACTCTGATCCAATGGAAATCACAATTGTTAGATTGACAGCACTCTAGCCCAATTGATTGGGGGGTGGGGTGGGGTAACCCCTTCCCCCCCTCGCCCCCTTCTAGCCCCGCCCCTGCTACAGTCCCGTCTCTTGGTATAACCCAACCATATTTCACCTACAGCGTTAAATCAGAATGGTTTGATAAAAGTGCTACACAGATCCATTTTATTTCTATAGGTACACTGCATGAGAGGAAGGGCTGCCTGAAAGTCAAAATTAAGGGCATTAATATCCCTGACAAAAACTCTGCGGTTGGCTATACACCACAGGTTTGACTACTGATCCACACATCTAATTTTGAATTAGGCTCACCTACCATAAAATGCACTGTAACTACATCACAGTGTTTTCCGAATATATTCGACTAATCATGTGAGCGGACGCGGCCAATGATTACCATTCAACACCTAGATTATGTGAAATTCATTGCAGGCCGCTCACCGCATCTCATCCGCCCATCCCCTCCTGCCAGCTGCCACTTGCAGAAGTGATGCTGCTCCCTGGTGAGAGGAGGAGAGAGAGCGTGTCCGCTGCCCAATGACTGGGCAGGATGCTGAGACAGGCTGCTCGGGTGAATGGAGGCGACACGATGCCGTCTAAAGCGGTGAAGGAAAGGAATTAACATCGATCAAGGTACATTTGCCTTTTTTATTTTACACCCAGTGTTCCACGTGTCGTTATAGAAGTAGTGACACGTGTATCCTGTCGTTTTTTTGGGTCGTTTTGTGAGCGATTTGGCGGAAAAAACACCGGCTATGTGCGTAAAAAAAAAAAAAAACATTCCGGTGGTCGTTGATTGCATGGACACAGCCAGTCGGTGCTCACTTGATATCTGAGAATTTGCATTTTTAAAGCCGTGTTGAAACGACCATATGAAACGCCATATTTCAAAATAAAGGTTTCAGTCGGCTTTCCTACCTCGGGTTAGACTAATATTTCCTTGGTGTAGTAAGGTGCTCGACACGCACCACGCCGGAGCCATCGAACCAAATGTAAAGGCCCAATGAGCTGTCAATTGCTTCCATCGTCCATATGCTGCATGAAATGTAGGCTGATTCAGCGTACACATCAGTCAGCAGACATTAGAATAAATATTTGAATTGATAACAGAAGCCTAAACATCTGTCGAGGACGTTTCACATGATTTCCGACATTGGAACATTGGATCTTGGTGAACGGGTGAACAGGCCATTTGGAGTTATAATAGCACATATAGGCTATTTTCGCAACCAATCAACCAGCCATTGAAGTCAGTGGGAAGCACGCGGGCGTTAATACTGTAGTAGAATACGTGATGAGGAGGCTGCATGTTAAGCATTGCACCGCACTGGCACTTCACATGGAATGTCTTTATTATCAACCCATTGTAAAGGCTATTTATAGGAAATGGCCTTTGTCCGTCATAGACATGCGCTCTGACCTCAAAAGCATGTTCTCTCAGTGGTTTAAACTAGTAAGCCCAGTCTTATTCAGTTTTATTAGAGGAGCTAGGCTTGGATTGTGCCTGCATGCTGGCTTTCAAAATGCCATATAGACCCCACAGATACACTCAGCATTGCCTGTGGTGAAATCTTTGTGTCAATACATCTGCCCTCCCTGCTGTTAACGCACCACTACCCTCTGAATTGCCAGTGATTATTTCTTCAGATGCCTATAATACTGGCATTTGCTGACAGGTTTTCGGGTAACGTGACATCTTGGAACCATATCTCTGTTTTTTGACTATCCGTTGTAAATTTAAACTGTGCCGTTTCTGTTTCTGCAATAATATGATACTCTTTTTTTATATTGCACTGGTCATTTCCCTCCCTTGCCTGGCATACTGAGAAATGTGCTTTGGTGCGGTGTGGATCCATGTGTGGAGGGGTTTAGAACAGGGTTAGAAGAAGAAATAAAAGAATCAGAGTCATGTTTTTTCATTGGAGACAACCTAATCAGTATTTGACCTGTAGGCTACTAGTGCTGATTAGTCAATCGACAAAAAAAATACGTAATTGTAATTAATCACCCAAAAACACCAAAATGTATTGATTTCAGCTTCTAGAATGAGAGGATTTCCTTCTGTTTTATATCATTGTAAATTGAATATCTTTGGGAATCTGACTGCTAGAGAGAGAAAAAGCAGCATTTAAATATGTCAGCTTGGGCATTTTTGATATTTTCTGGTATTTCATGGACTAATATATTAATTGATTAATGCAAAAAAGACTTTAACTTCATTGATCAAACCTATTCAGTATTCCCATATCAATTACATCAAAGCTCTGGGCTATGAATCTGTAAAATGTGTGACTGTGCCACTTCCATTTCATTAAAGTTTAAGTTTATGCAGCCGGGTGGACAGAAAAATAGAAACACCTTACTGTACAACATAAAAGGCAAGCAAGGAGCAGTTAGGATAAGTGAAGATGTTTGATTTTGGTTGAGTCAGGTTCGGTGTGTTATTTTTGAGGTGGAAGTCTGAGGTGACAAGCAGTGTTTTACTCTGTTTGGCATATGTCATCGTGATTTTTTAAAGGAGATATTTCTGGCATATGTGCCTTTTATTGAATAGCTGCAGTGAAGATTTCAGGAAACATGAGGAGCGACGGGGAAGACATGCAACAGAGATGGGGAATCAAATCGTGGAAGTTGCAATCACATGGCACACATCCCAGACCACTGGCCCAGCAGCATGGCACAGTTGGCATCATTTTTGAAACTTTTCCCCACATGACATTACATAGCTTTCCTGTAATTCCCAATTACAAAGGCAGCAACAAAAGTGAATCATAGCTGAAGTTGAATACTTACTGAAACATGTACGCTCAGGGCTGACAAACACAATTTGTACATATACGTTTTTAAGGCAAGATTAGATTAGGCAACTGAAAGAGGTACAAACAAGCCAGAGAGACACTGCGTGAATCACTGGAACAACACTGACGACATGAAGAAAGTCTAAAACAGACAACATATGAACATAGAAAAGCTTTATTACAGAGTAACAGCCATTACAAATAGGTCACATCAAACACTGACTGAAAGATGCTTCACAGGATGTAAGGCCTCAAAAAATGAGTTGAATCATCCACACAGTTTACACATTACAAGCCTCAACTGAATAGATTTACAGCAGGTCAATTATAATATATTGCAAGATGTTTTTGTTGTTTTGTCTGTTTGCCCATTGCTGAATTCTGGTTTTTGCTCCTAAAACATTTACCAACCATGACTTCAGAGACCTACTGTAGCAGGCTGACCACTGTAGATAAGAGCTACAGTGTTTGTTGTTGCATATGTCTGCATATCAAAAATTTGAATTGAATTTGTGTCTCAGAGGGAAAGAGAAATAAAAAGCGTTGTTTTACAGTTTTTAGGCTATGAATGCCAACATTTTTACACATGCTCTGTCTAAGCCTTAAACTGATTCTGGTTCATTTGTTTTATATTACTAGTATGTTCCCATCCACCCAGACACCTTTTACTTAATATTACTAACAGAGATGACAGTGTCCTGTCTGACCTCCTCTGTCAGGCTGCAGTGATTGCCCCCTGGCCACGTGTTTCCACACGGGTGATGCTTCAGTGAGTGCAACTGAGGGTTTCTGTCATCCAAAATCTCCCTGGATTTCATACACCGACAAGACCTGTTGACATATGGTTCTCTGTGCCAGGAATTGTCATTTCACTTGTCCCTAAAAAATGTGAATATGAAAGAATATGCATGAAGTAAAAAAACTGGGATTGTTGGAAAAAAGCTCCCAAGAAGCCTACTGCCATGTCATCTTGGCACCGCTGCAACACACACCATTACCATTTGGCCACAATGTTTGGAGACTTATGCTACCAATATGTCAGATGACTGAGGTGCTTTATCTCCGTTAGCCCAGGCATAGTCACCATGGAAACTGGGTCTGAGCAGCAAGTGTCACCAGAGGAGTGAAAGTACCGTAGTTCACTTTGATCGAAGGGTCTAATTTTTTTGTCTCACAGACGGTCCAATATTATTCATCACCAGACAGCCTGTGACATTAACGATGTCTGTCAGCGCTTTGTCTTCAACATTTGTTGTTAAACGGCTCTCTGTATGTACGCAAAAAGATATCTACCATAATGTAATAATGACACTGCCATTATGTGTAATTTCAAGCTTAACTATATTATAATTAGACTGTGATATATCTTGTTCTATTTTGAAGCTTGAGGTGTCATGAAATGGCAGAACCATTATTACAACATTAAAAATTAAGCCTCCTATATAGTTTTCTCCTCGTTAGCCAGCAGGCTCTGCAGTATTTAAAAACCTTATGATTTATGATATTTTTATTAAAATTGTGGCTAGAAAATCTGTATAGCTTATTGTGAATTGCATAACATCAGTGGTTATAAAATCATCGGAAGTCCCTTGTCAATTTTAATTTGTAATTTTGATGTGTTTATGAGACAGTTTAGTGTAGCAGATGATTACTTTGTCATATGCCATGGGCCTGATTATATTAGCTCTCTTTTCGTATTTATTTTTTATTGCATTGAGTTGGGGACATTGTATTGGTTGTATTGTTTGGTGCCAAACAGTGGTGTATGTCTCTGTACTCTGGTGGTCTTTGTAGCTTTGGTTCAGTTTCTAACACGTATTACAGTAATAAACCCTGTATCCAACTCTTGTGATCACTGATCAAGTAGGGAGGCAACGAGACAAACATCACAATATGGAATACGTCATAATCACGATTATTCTGGCAATATTGAAATCACGATTATTTAACGTGATTATTCATTGACTTTTGGAAAGATGTTGCATTTATTGAAGTTAAAAACAGTGAAACAGTTAAACAAATCAACAGTGAAAACCCCCTGAACTGTAAAATGTCCCTTCATACTTATAATTTAGTACATTCAGAACACAAGACAAAATAAGAGTTTACTTGAAAAACCTAATGTGCAAAAAAAATTTAGGAGCCAAAATTGTAATCACGATTTGCACAGCCCTTACTCACATAAACCGCTAATTTGGACTTTACGGTATTAGTCGATAAATAGAACCACTAATCTAAAAATGACAATGACAATCATCTTGTCATTACTTCATAGGTATCATATATTTGCTCTGATATAAAACATTTTACATCATGTATCAGAACAGACAAATGTGATATTAGATATAATATTGTATTCTGTGTTTTCATTAGCTTATTAGTATAAAGCATATAAATACCTGATGTAGGCCTACTGTGTTGTTGTAAATCACCAAGTTTTTCCTGACTGTAAAGTATTAATGGGATGTAGATAAATGTTGGCCAGTGGGAAATCCAGGATGATGTTGGGAACTTCCTGTGGGCCATTAGAAATAGGAACCAAATAAAATGTGGCAGTTTGCTGCTGATGTGGACTGATACAGTTGTAAAGCTAACAGAACTATTTATTTCTTCAACTGTATCATCTTGCAGGACAGATCTGTTTGTTTCACCCTGTAATACCTTGTGGATTTATTTAAAGTGTCTGTGGTATGTCTGTGCCTTTCATCTGACTCGTTGTGAGTCATCTAACAGGTGCTTCTCTCCTGTTTCCTCAGATCTGATTTTGATGCGCTCCACCCATTAGGGCATTAAATAAGTCACCCATGTGCGGTACAAAGGGTCAGAGCAGTCTCATTTCAGCACGTTCCCGTTAAGGACCCTCTGGTGGCTACGCCGCTGATTCACAGGACATGTACGGCAGTGCCAGAGCTGTAGGCCATATAGAGAGCAGCCCCGCACGGTCCCCGCGCCTGCCAAGGTCCCCCAGACTGGGCCATCGGAGGGCCAACAGCGGGGGCGGGGGTGGTGCGGGGGGAAAGACGCTCTCCATGGAGAACATCCAGTCACTCAACGCTGCCTATGCTACTTCCGGGCCCATGTACCTGAGTGACCACGAAGGCGTGGGCTCCACTGCCACCTACCCAAAAAGCACTATGACTCTGGGTCGCGCCACCAACCGGGCCATGTATGGGGGCCGCGTCACAGCCATGGGCAGCAGTCCCAATATTGCTTCAGTGGGGCTGCCCCATGGTGACCTTCTGTCTTACAGTGACCTGGGCTCCCTCTCCATGCTGCACCACCACCACCACCACCAGGGCGTGCCCTCCGCACTGCTGAGGCAGGCGGTGCGGGGCAGTGGGGGGGAGCTGCTGGAGATGCAGGTCCAGCTCAGGGATATGCAGAGGGAGAACGAGCTGCTGCGCCGGGAGCTTGACTTGAAGGACAGCAAGTTGGGATCTTCCACAAACAGCATCAAGAGCTTCTGGAGTCCTGAGCTGAAAAAGGAGAGGATAATGAGGAAAGAAGAGGCGGCTCGCACATCAATCCTTAAAGAGCAGATGAGAGTCACTCATGAGGAGAATCAGGTGAGACAAGCCCGTTCAGCTGTCATAATCCACTCATTACTGCAGTGAATTTCACTTTGCTAGTTTGCTGTCTTTCCATTGTCTTCTTTGATCTGCGTGTCTCTGCTTTCACCATTCCCTTCTCTGCAATACACCGCTGCCATGCTCAGTCCGAGAGTTCAAGAGAATTATTGCAGTCAGTCATGTTTTTCAGTACTTGTGGAAACCTTTCTGGAAAGAGTTCTTTGCGCACATAAATATTTAACACGCACTCTCCTCCCATAGTGCTCCAGTACAGAATCAATGTCAGAGAGACCACTTGAACCACAGGAAATACAAAACCCTTTAATCTAGTTTTCTATAATCAAGTTTTTGAAACAAGGCTACAGGGTTAATATAATGAGCCTTGTGCATGTATAAAACAATCTTATAATCCATAAGGCTGATGAGGAAAACCTGCTCTCATTCAGTTGTTTAATGATAACGTGAAAAGCACAATGACACTACAACAACAGGTGAATTGTAACTTCTGTATGCAATCTGGACACCACATTCATTTTAGTTTATTGTCAAAGGTTATCAGATTGGTGTTAGATTGTAAAATGTCAAAAGGTTTTTTGCTTCAATGTGGGGGTGTGGTCATGGCCCAGTTAAATCAGTAACTGACAAGAGTAGGCACAAGTTCCAGAGACAAATGTCAAGGATACTTAAACGTTCTGTCTTACTCTCCTTATCATCCCATTTCCATGATCTTTTATTTACTTAATCTGACTTTGATCATCCCTCACTGTCTACCTCTGTTTATCTGGCCTTTGCTGTCTTCCAATAAACTACAGTTTTTTGCTCACCAAATGTAGAAGATCTTCAATATTAAATATAATAATGTAGATATAAAAACAGCCAATTATCACTTACTGGATTCACATTCAATATATATACACACTATCAATGTTCAAAGATATAGCGTGACACACTGAGATAGATTGAGGAATATGTCAGCATACTGCTAGACTGGCTAGATTGAGCTCTACAGTGTTTTGCTTTTTGAAGCAGTTCTGTGGCATGATGCAGCTGATTCTACGATGCCTTGTGCAACGTAAAGGCTACGTTTTGCCAGCTGGTTGTGGTCTTTGTGCCAGTCTGTCTGCATTTCTGTCTGTCTGGTTGAGTGATGCTGTCAGACACTGAGCAGCCAGTAGGCCACTCATTACTCAACACTGTCACTCCACCCTTCAAGGTCACAGCAGACCATTAGTGAGACCCTTTAATGAGACCTGTCTGTCTGTCCTTGCATGTCTCCTTTGCTGCATTTGTCTGGATAAACGTGATATCCTCGTTTGTGGTGTACCTGAATTGACTGGAGATTAAAGAGGCTGCAGTTGGCCAGCTTATCCCTGAAGCAATGCCATGCTGCTAAAAGGAAAGGATGTTGAGCTCTCTGCCTTACAGTTTTACCTGCTAGTGATCCCTAGAGGGGAGCCAGAGGTCTTTTGATTCTTTTGTATCTTTATGATTCGTGAAAATGTATGTGGACAGTGTTTGGGAGGAGAATATGCCTGTTCAAGCTAAACCAGCACTGCCACTGACAAGGCCTATGCCATTACTCATTTTACTTACTCCCTTATGTTCAGTGCGATTAAATACTCAGCGTGAATCCTTGTATGTATTTTTAGCTTGACTTCACACACTGTAGGAGCTGAATGTGTCCGGAAAATTATGAAAGCCGTACAGTGTGGGCTTTCATGCCTTTGTGCTCGATACAAAGAGATGGCTTTTTTTTTTAAATCCTCAGCCTTGTCCATCAGTGTTCGCTCTGACTCTACACTGAATGATATTTATATCCCTCCCGGTTGGGTTCATTAATGAAGTATGTCGGCTAATAAAAAGCAGATGTGCCTTATTACTATAATTGGTCTTTTCTATCTTGATTTCTGGGCTTTGGGGCATCCTTACGTAAGTGTATACTTACGGTGGGGTGGTTTGAAAGACTGACTGAGGAGCAAATTGCCTCATTAATAATGGAGTAATTTCAGGCCAATCATTACATCTGTCTTGTAGCACCCTTTACAATTGCATACAGGTGCCCTAGGCCTCTGTTAGCTTGAGCAAATGCCGTGCATTATTTATTTTGTGAAAAATAAGATCTGGGAATATGTGTTTCTTTTCACCACCTTAGGAAAAGAGGAAAACCATTCAGGCATTAGTTTGTCCTTGATCTGTTTTGTAAAGCACAGACTCAACTGTGAGTGAAATACCAACCGTAGCCTGCAGAGATTGATTCAAGACAGTAGATGGTCATGACTACAGGTGATGATTAGCCCAGGACTGTTTTGTGAGGCGCATTTTTAATCTACCATGCAACTGGCTCAGGCTGTTATAACGTTGATCCATTTGAATTGAATTCAGCAGAATGTTTTGTCGTGCTGAAGCTGGAAAAGAGCTGCTGGAGGCAAATGTGTGAGCTAGAGCGGACCATATCTGGTCGTGGCTGAGCAGCAGTCATGACCACTGCTGCTCAGCCACCCAGTCAGCCCTCATCCACGCAATCCCCAAAATGGAGGCTGAGCCTCCCATATCACACATCTCTGTGCATGGATACTTTGCCTCAGACATGACATGGTTTTTTAAATTATTTTCATTGTTACATGTCACTGTGTCTCAGTAAATTGTAAGGGGCTTGGGTCTATTTGGAGAACATTGTGACTAAATGTGGATGCATGTGCTAGTGATAGACCGATCATCGTCCCTGGCTGATTATCGGCCCGTTTTTTGGCAGTTTGCAGATTATCTGTATCAGTGTTTTATTTTCCAAAATCTTAATTTTTACTTAAAGATTTTCATTTTCACTGTAAATGCGGTTTTTCGGTTTCATTAACTAATAATAATCGGTATGGGCCCTGAAAAAACAGTATCGGTTGACCCCTAGCATGTGCACATACATTACTTGTGTACGTGTGTGCCATCCAGTCTGTGGTTTGGACAGGGATGTTTGCATTTCTGATTAGAGGTTTCTTCCCTTTGTGCCAGCTGGTAATGTGTGTGCAGAGGATTCGTCATCACCGCCAGTCTGTATTTTGTGTGGAAGAGGTACTGTATAGTCACAATTATCGTTTGCACATATCATTTATATTCACTGTGATGCAGCAGGTGTGCACCCCACACAGTATATTGAGTTCCTAGTATTATGTGAAAAGTCAAAAGAGCTCATGGATACTTCCTCTAGCAGTTTGCTGGTGTCTTTTTCTCCACAACACAGTTTTAGATTAAATCAGAGCAGTGCAACAATGTCCATCTTACTGTAACATATAGATTGGTAGATTCGGTGCAATTCAGGGGTGAAGTTGCAATTTTTCATTTGGTTTGGTTAGCATTCACACTGCACTTTGTCAAGCATCAAACATTGTAAACAAATGTCACACACTGGAAACAGAGTTCGAATGAGCTTTTACACCACCCCAAACAAATCTGTTGCTTTTGTATGTTTTGTAACAAGTAGACAGTATATTCAGGGATGATGGAGTGAAAGAAATGATGGAGATAGATAGACAGATAGATAGATAGATAGATAGATAGATAGATAGATAGATAGATAGATAGATAGATAGATAGATAGATAGATAGATAGATAGATAGATAGATAGATAGATAGTTAGATAGATAGGTACCATACTCAGACAATACAATAAATACAAAATAAATTGACACCACCGTACAAAACATGATTCTAAAAGACCAGATTGTTAATAAGCAAGGCAATGCCTATTACGTAAATGTTTGTGTGTTATGTGTATGTCTGCATGGGGAGTGTAAGCACAACACATCAAATTTTTCCAGGCAGAACTAGACAGGGAAAAGTGTTCAGAGAAAAAGAGTATACTTGTTACTGATGGCTAATGTGTATCTGTGTATTATGTATGTTGGCTGATTGCAGTATTAAACTCCACATAAATGTATGTAGCATCTCAAGGATCATTGTCCTTGTTGTTCTGGAGCACTAAGTGACTTTCCCACTTTGGGATGCCCACTCTGATGTGCTTTCATGGACTTAAATAGGAAATTATAATGCTTGAACCAAAGGGTGTTTACCCCAAACATTATTTTGAATCAACCCTTGCATAAGAATGGTTTTGTAATTTGAAAGGCGTTATTTTGTTGACATTGCTGTCAATGAAAGTCAGCCTTTATATCTATTTGAATGGTTTATTGATTGCTTTCACTGTTAGGCTGTCTGTCTGGTTCTCATGCAAAATCACTGTGGAATTATACAGCTTCACTTTATCATTATCTAGAGGCTGTGTATCAGTATTTTGCAACAGTGTGAAGTGAAAGATTTAATACATAGTATTAAATCATAAATCTGTGATTCATAGAATAGAGGCCAGAGCCTAGTTTATATCCTTGACGTTCCACTTCCGGGATTGCTCCAATGCCGCAGGAAATTCAGAAATTCGGATATTCGTTGATTTCCGTTTCCTTCCACTTTCTTTTTGGTTGGAATTTTAAAATCCGGTGGATTTATGAGGACTATGGATAACTGCTCCTCAGATCTCTGCAGGGTAAATTGAGACAGCTAGCTAGACTATCTGTCCAACCTGAGTTTTATCTCACACAACTATTTTGCAGCGGCTCCGTGCTGAGCTTAGCGGCTGCCCATGACGATTGTGATTGGTTTAAAAAAATGCCAATAAACTAGAGCACGTTTTTCTCCCATCCCAGAATGCTGTGTAAAGTAGCCAGACCCTCCTCCGCTTCGGAGCGTGTGGGATGGTCTGGCAAAGCGAGACTAGCCGGAGCCTAACAGATGTATGGCTGTGGGTGTAATTGTACATTGTCAGCCATCACGACATACAACACAGAGAGGCTGCTCTGACTCAGCGCTTTGGAGCTGTCCATGTGTCAGATACAAACAACCCACTCTCTCTTAACACACACGCACGCACGCACGCACGCACGCACGCACGCACACACACACACACACACACACACACACACACACACATACAGTATACAGCACATAGCTGTTCGTGCCTATACCACCTGGTAAAAGACTTGAATGTCCCCAGCTTTGAGTATCAATCTACAGTACAGAGTAGCCTAGGGATGTCGTGTGGGTGGTTAGTCCACCACTTTGGTCCAGACTAAAATATCTCAACAACTACTAGATGAATTGCAAGGACATTTAGTCAAGATATTCTGGGTCCCCAGAGGATGAAGTCTACTGACTTTGGGGATCTCTTGACTTTCCCTCTAGCACTGCCATAGGTTGAAATGTTTGTTTTTTAGTGAGATATTTCATACTATTTGATTGATATATTCTGGGGCATTCACAGTACCCAGAGGACTGCCTGTGACTTTGGTCATGATCCCCTGACTTTTCCTCTAGCAAGCCAACATTTTCACTTATTCTATAAATTACAGTAAATTATTCCAACATCTGTGATAGCCACAGCATTTTGTTAAGACATTGATGGTGCTAGGACGATGTATCCTAATGACTTCGGTGGTCCCCAGACTTTTCCTCTAGCTCCACCATGAGGTTGACATATGGTTTTAAGAGACAACTATTGGAAGGATTCTCGTGTAATTTGGATATAGACATTCATGTTCCAGTTTCCATGTTACAGTTTTACATACGTGAGGTTTTGGGCATTTTAAGAGAGCTCTCAGAAGGATTTTGTGTTTCTACACAAAAGGATTTATGACAGCCAGTTACCCCTGGCTGCCCCAGGTGTCAGTTTGATAGGGAAGCACTGTAGCTCAACAACTCCCCTCGACTCTGTGAAACCTCTGGAAGATCATTTTCCAGATATGCAGTGAAAGAGAAGCCTTCTCTTGAGGCAGAATGACCACAACGACAATATCCACTGAGTCATGACTGACTCACAGGATCTAGTACAGTTCTAGAAGATACTAGATGTCGGGGGAACTGCCATAGAGTCATTTTAACCCACAGTGCAATTATGCAAATGGATCACTGGGCTGCCTCCTGCATGTTTAGTTCCAATATTATTGATCAGGGCAGAGAGAGGGAGTACTGATGAGACAGGGAGAGGGAGCAGTGTCAGGTGAGATTAGAGAGAAAAGTTATAAGGAGAGAAAAAAAAGGGTTTTAATTTAATAGTTTGAATATTGCTCCATATTAAATGGATTTAGTTAGCAGTATAGTTACCAATATTTGCATGGACTTAATCTCTAGTTTTTATGATTGTTGAATTTCCTTTTATATTTGCTTTCTATGTTTAATCTTGTGTAAAGCATTTTGAATTACATTTGTGTCTGCATTATGCTATATAAATAAATTGCCTTGCCTTACGTGGTCATAACTCATTAAGAAAGCAGTCATTTCTCTGATTACAGTAACGTTGCATGTATTTATTTATGGTCAAGAAGAGGTATTTTAAGCATTTTCTTTTGTAGCACATTCTAATGTATAATGTATGAGGAGGATAACTGTTGTATTAAAACGTGCTTGTCAGTAAAAAAATAAAGATTTACTTTTCAGGTTTGGACAGTCTACAGATCCGTTCGATTATAAATGATATTTCCAAGTGGTGGCAGCATGTACATAAATGAGACTACTCTCAGTGTGAAATTGAGAATTTGAGATGTGTTAGAGGTTTCTGTTGCTGGACCACAAGGGAGTGTGACCAAAACTGTTGAAGATGGCAGCAGTCAGCAGAAATCATTTTCAGCTGCTTCTGCTAACACAAACACTGCCCCCAAATGGTTGGAAGAGCACATGCTGACAGTATCCTGTCTGTTCTGTAATGAGGAAGTGAGCCAACAAGATATGTTAGAGCAATCAAAAACAGATTTAGTTTTGCACTTTGGTATTTGTCCTTTAATTGTTTTTAAGATTAATGCACTGCTTTTTCTATCCTGCTGTGTTAATAGTGTCAATAAATCAGGGCTGCGACTAATGACTATTTTAATCATGGATTCATCTGCCACTTGTTTTCTGGATTAATTATTTGTTCTGTTAACGTCAGAAAATTGCTATCATAATTTTCCAAAGCCCACAGTGACATCTTTAAAAGTCTTTTTGTCAGACCAACAATCCAAAACCAAAATATATTCAATTTGTTTTCTTCATTAAATGTTTTTTTTAAATACTATTCAGTTCTAACAGTAATGGCCAATTGATTTACTGTTGATCAACTCATCGATTGATTCATGTTTCAGCTCCTCAATAAATAAATTTAAACACTAATACCTCATCATTATCGTGTCACTACTACACTACTACTAACAGTATTACTACCATGAATATTTGAACATGTGTGTTATGTGAAGGTTTTTTTATGACAGATAAAACCCAACCAAACTATTAAAATGCTTCTACTAATAATCAATAACAATATTAGATCCATCTAATACATCAAAGATAAGTAAATGTAAGATCATACTGGTTGATTTGTCTTCATCTCTTTCCAGAAAGGTAATCTCAAAAATATATTGTAATATTTTTTTCTGCAGGTACTTTGTGAATATTATGTTCTGACTGAGGGCTGAATGCTGATAAAAAG
Source organism: Gymnocephalus cernua (assembly GCA_023631565.1). Taxonomy (NCBI): domain Eukaryota; kingdom Metazoa; phylum Chordata; class Actinopteri; order Perciformes; family Percidae; genus Gymnocephalus; species Gymnocephalus cernua. The sequence continues at coordinate 24,623,022 of CM042428.1, forward strand.
ACAGCTGGACAGACTGCTGGATATCTCATTTTCAATCTCTGGCTGGTTTGTGTTGATCATCCATTTCTGTTGCATCATGCTCTGACGCTCTGTTTTTACCATACGTTTGTTTTTCTGTTCATTCTGCCCATGCTCTGCAGCTGCTGGATGCCAGGAGAACCAAGGTTTGTCCCTATGTTTGCACCACGTGTTGAGTGCACAACATAGAGTCACCTTCAGTGTGGCGTGTATTTTCAGACACCTGGCAATCCCTTTGCACCATTACAACCTCCTCTCCTGTGAACCTCCGAAACGAAGGGAATTATTTCCGGCTGTTCACCCTGTCTCCTTTCCCTGTGGACCCTCATATGTTCCTCTAAACACTGAAACTATAAAAGAGTGATTAGTTTGTTCAATTGTGTCAATCCAAACATGTCTGGTGCTCCATCCCCTTGTAGTACCACAAACCATACAGCCCCAGACTGCCTGTGAAGTGGGTTTGATTACAGTGAAATAATCTGTGTCTTCTCCTCTAAATCCTGATTGGGCCATTTTCTGGACATTTGATTGATCTCTCTCTGGAGATATCTGCTGGAAGAAAATGTCAACAGGCAGGATCAAGCCTGAGTCAATCTGTGACAGAAACCCGGCCCGAACATTGTTTCCCTAAACTCAAAACCAACACCCCTGCATATAAAGAAATATAACAGGCTTAATAGAAAATGTTTTTATTTATTTATTTTTTATTCTGGACGCACAAATTCACAAACAAGCACGCATTTATTCAACACATTAATGTACCGTCTCTGTATGGATACTGTAGGTTCTGTTGCAGTATCTGTTTATTCATCTCAAATTCTGACTCCTTTTCAACCAACGATTTCATAATAATACAAATAATAATAATCATACTCATACAGTCTTTTTCTACATGATGCTCAATTAGCTCACAGACCCCTTTTCATTACAACGTGTTGCCACCCCTGGAGGTGTGAAACACACATTTGTATCCAGGCTTCCCAGGCTGACTGTTAGAGAGCAAAGACCTCTGCTGCACTGCAGGGACGCATCAGGGTGGTCTTCCGCCTTGATTAGCACGTCAACGATAGGGCTTGATTTAAAAAATTAATTTTACTATTTAAATCGATTTTCATTTGACTGATCCAAAATCGATTCATAAAATCCAAGAATCGATCTCTGTATCATATTTACTAGAAGACCTAAGGAATCCATTGGTGCCAAATATGCCATGCTAGCTTGGGAAGGGGGTTAAATAACCCTCCAAAGTAAGGCTACATTTTGGTTAGGGAAAAACTGGCATGGCCATTTCAAAGTGGTCCTTCTGTCACCTCAAGATATCTGAATGAAATGTCTCAATACATAGAGTCTGTAGGGCTGCACTTTACTGTGTTTTCATGTTAAATAAAAAGAACATTAATGTAACTGCTTTGGGGTCAGTTATTAATGTAAACATTGATACTTTCAGGAATGCAGCAGGTTAGAGGCAACCTCGTACAATTGTAGAACCTCTTTCATATCCAAGCTAAATTGGTATTGTAACTGAAATGTTACTAACCTAATTGATATCAAGTTAAAAATAAAATTGAATCAGGAATAAAATAGAATCGAATCGATTTGAAAAAACATTGACTCAGCCCTAATTAGTTAGTTAACATCCCTCGTTAATTCTGCTCAAATGTCTAAAAACAGAGCAGCATACGCTAATAAATGAATAGGTGTGACAGCTGTGATTTATTTCAAGTCTTAGTATATTTAAAAAATTAAATTTGATTCTTGTTCCAGAATAAAGAAAAAAAAAAAACTTTTTCTCAAATAAGCCGTACTGTCTTTTGACAATATTATTTGTTTGTAGTCTATTTGCTTCTAAAGATTGACTGTTTGACCTGCTGGAGCATTTTTCCACAGCACTGTGTGCATTTCACAAGTGTGTTTACATGTGGTTTCCCTAATGTGGAGTGTTTTCATGAAGAACTTTGCATTGTGTTTTTTCCTAAAATTAATTTCAGTAATTGTTGAGTCTCTCTTCCAGCATCTCCAGATGACCATCCAGGCTCTGCAGGACGAGCTGCGAACACAGCGAGACCTAAACCACCTGCTCCAGCAGGAGGGCGGCAACCGTTCCGCTTCGGACCACTTCACCACTATCGAGCTGACGGAGGAGAACTTCCGTCGGCTGCAGGCTGAACACGACAGGCAGGCCAAGGAGCTCTTCTTGCTGAGAAAGACCCTTGAGGAGATGGAGCTGAGGATCGAGACCCAGAAACAGACACTCGGTGCCAGGGACGAGTCCATTAAGAAGCTACTGGAAATGCTGCAGAGTAAAGGGCTGCCCCCGGGGCCGGGCAGGGTGTCTGAGGAGGAGGAGCAGGAGAGAGCCAGGCGCATTGCTGAGGCAGAGGCCCAGCTTGGACACCTGGAGGTCATTCTGGATCAAAAGGAGAAGGAGAACATTCATCTGCGAGAGGTACTCAGGGGTTGTGTTGATAAAAATATATGGGATTCACTGTACAACACTGAAAATGTACTGTTTTTTTTAGTTTGTCATCACTAGAGGGCAGTGCTGAGTCTCTCATAACATGCTCTGTTCTGTGGCTCATATTGTATCATATCGATTATGTAATGTAGGAACAGAAAACTGCAGAGCCCATCAGATGCATTGAACATTTTACATGTGTTATATGCAATTTGGGTGGGGTTTTTTCCCCAGTCTCTTTTAGTCATACACTCCTGCTTTCAGAAGAGATTACATGAGATTCTGCTGTACAGGTGCCACATAATGTTGTATCTTTTCTCAAAGGAACTGCACAGAAGAAATCAGCTGCATCAGGATCCAGGCAAAACCAAGGCCCTGCAGACCATCATAGAAATGAAAGTAAGAACCTGGCTCACAATATACTACAGCAGCAGACACCATTAGAAAAGTATTCTTTAAATCATTTGTCGTCAAAATAACACTTCATGGAGTAATTAATATGTATTTAATTATTTTTATCCAGCTACCATTTTTGATAGGAAGGTTCCTCCAACTGTATGCAAAAGCAACAAGCTAATCATGGACAATCTGTCTAAAACTAGATGTTAAAAGACAGATGTGTTTTTATGTGTTTTTGTCACTGACACTTACAGGCCTTGTATTATGTATACAGTTGCATGTCTAAACTGAGGCCTTGGTGTGTGTTCTGCTGTTCTGACTCTATTGTTGTTATTCTGATGATCATCAGCTGAGTCAATAGTAAACACACTGACACATCTCTCTATCTCTCGCTCACACGCAGACATACTGCTCACAAAGCAGTTGTGTAAACATCAACAACAATCAATGTTACTGTTCAACATCACAGCTGTTGTGGCTCGATGAAGAGGTGCAGCAGCCAGTCATGCCAAGCTGCATCACTCTTGTTTAATGAGTAGCAATGGCATATTTTTATATTTGTTTTATGAATAGTTAACTCTTTAACATCGCAGACCGTGAACCATCATTTAAGCTTCATTTTGTGCAGATGGTTAAAACTGCAGAGTTTTGTTTTAAATGTTCACTCAAGAGGTTTTGAAGACTTCTAATGTGTATTAAATGATGCACAAGATATTTAAAATGTGTCGTGCAAGTTTTAAAATGGCATCTTGGATTTGAATAATTCACTCAAAATATAACAGTGAAACAATGAGCGAAAGAACATGTATGTCATTTGTTTTTACATAACTTTAAATCTTCAGGGGAAACTTAAGGGCCATTTAAATATTGGGACAAACATTCATATTACATTAGAAAATATTTAAGAAGATAAGACTGCAGTTTTAGAGACCCCACCTATCACCATCAAGTGTGGTTGCCTTTAGCCTTCAGCTCAAGCTAATTACATTTTACATCCATATAAAATTTCTTTTAAACCGATGCAGCTGCAACATGCAAATATGTACCATGCATATATAATGTCCAGATCAATACTTGTTGGGCTGCTGAATTGTACAACAAGTGTTGTATGGCTGTACACTTTATCAGCCTCACTGCAGAGGCCTGACATCACTTCCTCAAAATAAATCATGACATCATCGCTGAGCTGACACAGCCCCTTTCACTCGGCTGGATCTGCACTGTGCAGGCCCCAGCCTTCCATCTGTGCTCTGGGATCCTGTTGATTTGCATACAGAGCGAGGGAAGACCCGCCTCCGTCTCATGTGCTGTGCAGGAAGACCCTGCATCTCTCCCCTCTCCTCTCTCCCTCTGCTGTGTTGATGCTGATGCTGAAGCACGAAAAATCCTCCCTCCCAGACTCCCCTACATCCCTCCCGCCCTCTCCTCCTCATTCACCAGAGACCGTGCACAGTATATAGCCTGCCTGCTGCTACCATGGAAACAGGTGTGGTTGTTTATGACAGCGAGAAGCCAGTATGCAAGGAGATAGATAGAAAGAGATACACACAGAGGCAAGGAATAAGAAATTAGGAGCAAGATTTACTGACCAGGTCGATGTACCAGTGATTACATGCGGATGGAATAAAATCTCCCTCCTTTGAAGGTACAGTGTCTTGTATCTATTGCAGCGATGTTAGTTCATTTATGTTCGCCTCGTAACACGGAGAGGCGAGATGCAGCGGCAGGGCGAAGTGTATGTACATGTGCAGTGCTCATGCATTAACCCCTCAGATCCTTCCTTCGTGGATAGTCTATCATACGTCATTACGATATATTTCCCATGTTTCTCTGCAGCAGGCTGTGATTGACCCTGCTAATGGCCACAAGTTCATAAGTTCAGAGCCACTAGGAGGACAGAAGGAGACACAAAAAGAGAGAAAGACAGGAAGGAACAAGGTTGCTTGTTGCTCTGTTGGAGAGGGAGATGGACCATGACTAATGTTAAAGACGTTGTATTATTTATTTAAAAAGCCGTGAAGCTAAAGCTGCACTCGCAGTCACAGTCCAGAGACTGGATTCTGCATTGATCTGCAAGCAAGTACAGCAAACGCTACGGCTTGTTACTTTTCTTCTTGTCGCTCTGCACGTTTCTCTCTGGTTCTTGCTGAGCTCTCCGTGCTGGATGTGTGCTCAATATTTCCCAATGGTGATTAATCCTCTGAGCGGCTGCAAGGAGCTGGGTAGAAAGCTTTTGGTTTCACCGACAGATATTGCACTTGCTCTCAGCTACATCAAATAGCTTCTGCCAGTCTCCCTCTATCTTGCCTTATCTCTTTCTCACTCCCACTGTCTTTTATTGTTTTGTTTTTCTGTCTGTTCTGGACTCTCATCTTTGTTTCAGGTTTATTTGCAGCATGCAACTTGTGGACATGCCAGTCTGGGTTTTGAGGTGTGTCTCCTCTGCATGTTTGTGTGCAGGACACCAAAATTGCCTCTCTGGAGCGCAACATTCGGGATCTGGAGGATGAGATCCAAATGCTGAAGGCGAACGGCTTACTGAACACAGAAGACAGAGAGGAGGAGATCAAACAAATGGAGGTCTATAAGAACCACTCTAAGTTTATGAAGAACAAGGTAGATACCATGCATGAAATATAGATCCTATGGCTGAAAAAAACACACGATTTAGTTGGTTGGGGTACAGATAGACTACTGCAGAGAGGAGAATACTAAATGAAGCTGATGTGTCTCTTAATTTAGCTGCTTTAGCATTTAGTGTCATCAGCAAAGTGTCCTGTTGGCAACTATTGCTAGTTGTTTTTTTCAAGAGCTCAGTGTCAGGAATACCAAAAAGGCAAAATCAGCAAGCGCATGCTGTTGCATAATAAAATAATCAACTTTTCTTCCTTAATTATGTATAAGAGCTAGTTACTTTATTTTTCTGCCGCCAGCAGACAATTTTGATTTACATTCTGTTCAAAGAGTGAAGTCTACGCCTGCCCAGTCAGAGTAATAGATGTGGTTTTATAAAACTGACTTCACCTGATTTAGTTTTCAGACCAGTCAGTGTCTCTATCAGTCAACGCTCCATGATTACATCATAACTTGTGTTTTAGTAGTAAGAGCTACACTGTCAAGACAGCAGCAGAGCTACCTGAAATCTGTGATCGTATCCAGGTGTACAGCCGCTCTCTGGGGCTTGTATGTCTCTTTGGACTCTGTGTTTACATACCGCTCCTCACATTAGTCGACGAGGCGTAGACCAGCCACAGTTTTGTTGTTCTATTTTTAGACCTCTTTTCATCAATCATGAATGGAGATGATGTATAATATATAATGAATGCAGGGGAGTCGGTCCAAATAAATGTTTAATGAAAGAATGCGTTGATGAAAAATAGTGCAAAAACCATACTGACTGTTTGTTAAAAAGAGGTTTCCCACTCTTTATCTCTGTCACACACACACACACACACACACACACACACACACACACACACACACACACACACACACACACACATGCACACACGTACACATGCACACATGTACACATGCACGTGTGCTGTGATGGTAAAACATTACATTGCTCGTGCAAATGGGTGTTTCACATGTCCGTAGATTGACCAGCTGAAGCAGGAGTTGTCAAAGAAGGAGTCAGAGCTGCTGGCTCTGCAGACAAAACTAGAGACCCTCAACAACCAGAACTCAGACTGCAAACAGCATATCGAGGTGCTCAAAGAGTCTCTCACTGCCAAGGAGCAACGTGCTGCCATCCTGCAAACAGAGGTAATACGGAAAAAAAAAACCTTAACTTGTTTGTACACATACAGTAAATCAGTCTAACAATACACTGTCTCGCGAGCATTTTCATACTCCAAGTCAAACTGAGCAGATAATAGGCTTGCCCTGAGCCTCAATTACAGTCAAGTCCACATTATGTAAAATTCTTTTATTTAAAGTAGACTCACTACAGTGTGTGTTTTTGGCATCATGTGTCAGGTGGATGCTCTACGTCTGCGACTGGAGGAGAAAGAATCCTTCCTAAACAAGAAAACCAAGCAGCTGCAGGACTTGACAGAAGAGAAGGGCACTCTCGCTGGAGAAATCAGGGACATGAAGGACATGCTGGAGGTCAAAGAAAGGAAGATCAATGTCCTGCAGAAGAAGGTGAGAATCAGAGTTGAAGAAAGCCTTCCCATTTAGGATGTACAAAGGGATGAAAGGAGTTTTAAAGTCAAAAGGTGGGAGTACAAACTGAGGAAAATGTTAGAAAAATGATCCAAACCGTTTACTTAGCACACTTATTGTTGCAATATTTAGGTCTGTGTCGGTGTACTCCAGATGTAATTTGAGATTTAAAATGAGCGATGAGTGGAGCGAGTTGTTTTGTCAGACCTTTGTGTCCTGGACTAAACCAGTCACTCTTTGAAAATACAAAGCAGAGTGGTTACTCTCCATTAAGAGTGAGAGAGTGTATGTTGTCCTCAGGGGGAAAGTGTCCATAGAAAGACAAGAAGATATTTCTGCCTCACTGGCTCTCTGGTGTGTGTGTGTGTGTGTGTGTGTGTGTGTGTGTGTGTGTGTGTGTGTGTGTGTGTGTGTGTGTGTGCGTGCGTGCGTGCGTGCATGCTATAAATACTCACAGAGTGTTACTCCCTCTCTCACCCTGACCTGCTCACCCATTCCATTTGCTTTTTTTCCTCTCATCTCTTATTCTATCACACCTCCTCTCCCTGATCCATCCACTTTTATCTCTTGCTGTCATCTCTTGTGGTTTCTAAATCTTTGTTTTCTCCTGATGTGGTTATTAGGTTTTGTGTCTCTGTTGTGTCAATCATATAGTACTGTATATTAGATAAGTGCACACATTCACTGTCTTTAAATAGTTGTGTTTTACATTATTCTTAATGCACAATTCCGACTTCCTCACAGATGGATTTTATATTCCGTTCTACACTTAATTCTATTTCTTAAACTCTTCTTTAAAGTTTTTTTTTTTTTCTTGAATTGGAAAATGCTTCGTTGTAAAGCCCCAGCACATTTCAAACTATGAACATGACGTTGTCTGTAGAGGGTATTAATCTTCAAAGACTTTTGTAATCTTCAAGTCCAGCTTTTACACCAACTGCTGTGGTACACATACTGCTCTGGTTGTGAGATCATCAGCTTCTCTGCTTTTTTCCTCCACCTCCACCGCCCTGTCTGTGTCAGATTGAGAACCTGCAGGAGCAGCTGCGGGACAAGGACAAGCAACTTGGGAACCTGAAGGACAGGGTTAAGTCTCTGCAGACCGACTCCAGTAACACAGACACTGCCCTGGCCACCCTGGAGGAGGCTCTGTCAGAGAAGGTATGGTAAATCACTATAGCATTACAATGGATTACAATGGACGGTTGGGATGCGAACAGCCGCTGCATGACTAAATCATGTTTCCTCTTTGGTAGGTCATTTTAATGAGAGCATACAGTAGGTGTCTGTCCCACTCAAGGCCGGCGATAGCTAGGGGCAAGAGTGGGCTCAGCCCACCCAAACGTGCGTCTTGCCCACCCAATCAAAAGTTAAGAAAATGTATCCAGCCAATGGAAAAAATAGCACAGAAAATGCCAGTAAAGTTTCTAGCTTCTGATTGGGTTGGCAGCCTACAGTCCGCCTCTAAAGACGCCCTCTGCCCAGCGCCCACCCCCTCTTTTAAATTTGCAGAAACTTTTGAAAATGAGCAAAAATCTTTCTGAAAAACATGTCATAAAAAAGATAAAAGTAATAATCCTTCACATTTACTCCTACTAGCAAAGCTTTTTGTTCATGACATTTCTCACAACTTAAAGGTGCCACTTGATAGCTGCTCTTAAGCTTACTTTTACACTTAAGTTGCTTGATGAATGTGTCTTGTTGCTCACACTCAGCCAATAATCTTTATACCACTAAATTGGCTCTTTAGCATTCCTAAATTATGTGTGTGTGTGTGTGTGTGTGTGTGTGTGTTAGGAGAGGATAATAGAGCGTTTAAAGGACCAAAGGGAGAGGGAAGACAGAGAACGTCTTGAAGAAGTGGAGTCCTATAAGAAGGACAACAAGGATCTGAAGGAGAAGGTCAAGAGCCTGCAGATAGAATTAACAGAGAAAGAGGTCAGTGAGTATTCATGGAGCAAAGAGATTTTTTTGAAAGCGCGTATGGGGTGTGTCCACATGGCTGCATATTGTACACATGCTGTGCCTTAATATTTCTCTATATTTCTATATTTTCTCTTTCTTTCAGTAGGCCTTTATATGACATTTAAGCTGTGGTACCATGCCATAGTAAGACCTCCTGATTTGAACCTATGTACTGTCTGTCTACCTGCAGTCCAGTCTCATCGATTTAAAAGAACATGCTTCATCCCTGGCATCCTCTGGCCTCAAGAAGGATTCAAAGCTCAAGTCACTGGAGATCGCCATCGAGCAGAAAAAAGAGGAGTGTAGTAAGTTGGAGACGCAGTTGCAGAAGGTAGGTGTGCTTTTCACAGAGCAGAATTACTCATCAGGCAAATGTGTAGATTTGATTTTGAGTATTTACTCATTTCGAACCTAGATCCATATTTAGTATTTAGTTATAAAAATAATTCACATATTAAAGAGTTCTTATTCAGGGCAAACAAAAAAAAAACTCCACGGTTCAGTAAAGCTAACATGATACCACAGCACTATGTCATAGCAAATACATGTTCATACTAATTTATAGCTGTAGTGTAGTAGCATGCAGTAGGTGTTCTGGAGCTTTTGATTGTATCCCAAAATCTACATCAAAAACGACATCTAAAAGTACAATTCCATGACAACTGATCTCCACCTGCTGAGGAATATCGTGCAATAGGCCATTGTGGTTAGTTTGTTTTGCTAACTACTGTTTCTAAGGTCAGTAATTTACTTTCAGTCTCAAATTTATTTTTTATTTCATTTTCCCATTTGATTTGGTGAGGGAACATCACACAAAGAAGACTCATTGCACTCATACAAGGAACAGTCACACATACATCAAATCAAAATTATTTTGCAATTACATGCCCTATAACTATTCTCATTGGCTGCAGAAAGAAAGACTACATAAATAAAATAGTTAAGAAGAACACTCAACTGAAAGCATTAGGAAATAGTTATCATGTGTTTCAAACATGAACAAATATATACTTTATTGTTGTTATGAAATAGGAAAGAGGTCCAGGATAGAAATTGCCTATTTTAGTCACCAATACACTTTAATGTTTCATGATAAATGCTTCAACTCTGGCTGAACTGTGGAGAGCTTGTTTTACCACCAAGGACCATGTTGGAAATAAGTGTTTTACACTTTAACATGTTATCCTTTGGATTATGTATGTCTGTCAATCCATAAATAAATCAAATCAAATCAAAAAAAAAAGCTTGTCTGCCCGGAATGAAGACTGCACAGATGTCCCTCATTGTAATTGCACTGAACTAGATAAAAAAAACAAAGCTTGTGTGTCCACTGTGAAGAAAATAATTGGCTCACTGCGAGTCCAGCGCACACTTGGATGGAGACTGTTATAAACTTCACAAATTGTGAACTATTCCTTTTATTCTTAGAGAGACAAAGAGTTTGGTGTTTTTTTCATATATTTTGCAACTCTTGCGTTTTGTGTTATTTTCGTGGAGGATAATTCGGAATCACTAATCTCAAATTACTCAACAGAACAAATTTTTTGCCATTATGTATATATATATATATATATATATATAACAAGATGAAAAACTGTGAAAACCCGTAGTCCTTCATTAAGCTAATTCCTTATCTGTAAACTGTATAACGTGAACTGCCTTATATAAACCACAGTGAATTAGGATAATGGCTACCATCATGCTTTCTCTCCTGTAACAGGCTGTACTTCACTGCTTTGTTAGGCTGCTGCAGGGGCAGACAGTCCATTAAATACCCTCCTCTGCCTCCTACTCCATAACCCCCAGACTATCCCCGTGTCTGTTCCTCTACATTTGTCCGTTACGTGTTGCCCTTAACATGTAACAACATGTGCTGTACTGAGACTATGTTACTACTCTGTCAAACATGTATTGTAACATGTGATACCTGCTGTTCTCTCCTTTGTCTACTAAACTAAATCCTAACACTTACTCTCCCGCCCCACTCCCTTCCTCAACCCCTCCGTTTGCAATGTAGCAAGCTGAGCAGCTATTCAGTCACATGAACAATCCTGTAAGTCCCTCTCTTGAGCTTTCTGAGGCACATATTGAAAGCATGAGGACCACTGATAACTTATTTGAAACATGCTAGATGGTGATCATGCCAGCCCCCAGCACAGGTTCTGATTTCACCCACCGAGCCACCCAGATGCATGTTGATCATCGCACTGTACTAATATAATGATTTTTATACTGCACTCAGAGCCCTGTGCAATGTACTTATTCTGCAACTGTTTGTGAAACATGGTGGAACTGGTGCTACATATACAGTATTTAAAGTTCACTTTATTTGGTCAGTTGGAATTAGATAGTATATCTTTTTATTCTGAACTTTGTAATTGTGGCTCTGTAGTTGGTTTATCTGTGATTACTTTAACTACAACATGATTTTCCCTTATCCTAATCCTTGCACATTAGAGAAAAAATGCTCTGCACACTTACTTCCAATACAAGAATTTAAAGATGAGGCTAAGTCTTCATTAACCTAATCACTAACCTTCATTAGATGTTTGATCTCCCAGAGCTAACACCTGTGTTTTGTCATGCTAGTACACATGGGAAATCCAGCTCACAATTTTTGTTCTAAAGGCCCAAATCCATATCAAGCATCAATCATTTCACAAAGGCTACTCAGATACTGTACAGTATGTAATGAAAGTCAAAGGACATGGCCTGGTGTTGACTTCCAGTTTCTCATATCTTTTGACACCGACAACCGTGGAATGAACTGTGAAGCCAAACCTTTGCCATATGTTCCTCTTGTTACTGTATTAAGTTTGAAGAATAACAGAATAAAATTCTGTGTTTTTTAGGATCACAGTAAACGTGTCAGTCAAGCTTTAAATAGTTTCAAGGGACGCACTGTTATCGATTTTTAAAGCTGATAGCGACATTTGATTTTTTTCTCATTTTTCTCACTTGTATCGCTGATGCTTTTTGTGGAGCTTAATGAAATCGCAGGTGCAAAACAGGATCAGCTTTAATTTATTTGCCATAAAATAATGGAAATACGAAAACCGTTCCTACAACCCTCAAATGCATCATTTAAACCCCATCTTTAGCTTAATGCTCACATCAAAATCCACATTTAAACCCACAGGCTTAATGGAGTCAAATGTATCTGTCCAATAACACATTTTTGATATACTTCCACATGTTTTGTGGATCTAAAATAACTTGATGTATAGTTACAATTTGAATCATTGAGAAAAATCTCCCGCAAGTTAAATCCTAACATCGCTCCTCATGCTTAAAATATGAAACTTACTTTAGCCGACAGATTTCCTTGGTCCCTGTTGCTTCTGTTTCTCCATTCTGTTGACTGACAATCACAAAGACTGTGCAGCTTCGTTGGGTTTGCATGACATGGTCGACCTTTGTTGCATGTTGTCACTGTCAGTGTTGCCACGCTTTTCTTTCGTCTCAGTGTGGTGCGGTTAGCTGAGCGATCAGCCGTGGTCTGAGATCACTGCAGTGTTTTGGTGGATGCTCTCTGGCTCTGTACAACTCTTGCACTTTTGCGACCTGTGTTGACATGTGTGGCTGCATATTGTCAAGAGGGTGATGTGTACCACTGTAATGTACTTAATGGAGAGTTACAAACTGTTGCAACAATGGCGAGATTAGTCCATATTGACCAAGCAGTAAAGCTCTGATTAGTTTGTGACAGATAAGCAAAGAGGCAGGATCATGATTTAGCATTTCACTGCCACTGATTTGTTTGATTGCTGCACAATCACACACATACACAGTCCTGTATTCTGCATACTCACCAAGTGTGCCAAGTGACTGGGAGTCTCAGAGGGCTGTTAAATGGAGCTAAATAATAGCTCAGTTGAAGCTAATGAGCCAGCACCAGTAACGATGCCCTTGGCTTGTCCACAACATTTACTCTGCTTTATTTATTCAGAAAGAGAGAGAGAGAGAGCAAGGGGAGTGGTTAATATAAGACATTGATGGACTGCAATGTACTGTATGTATCTCTCTTCCATGGGCAGTAAAACATTCTGTGCTGTAGTGCATGGTTGTGTTGATGTTATAATGTTAATAGAGTGTATCTTCGGGTGTGTGCATGTTTGTTTGTTTGTTTGTTTGTGTCTTTCCCTGGCACGTGGATTCAGAAGGCCCATGAGGTGGAGCTGCAGTCCGGCCCCAGAGGGAACCCGGAGTACGTGGACCGAGTGAAGCTGCTGGAGAAGGAGGTGAGCTACTACAAGGACGAGGCCAACAAGGCTCAGACGGAGGTGGAGAGACTCCTGGACATCCTGCGAGAGGTGGAGACTGAAAAGAATGACAAGGACAAGAAGATCGCTGAGTTGGAAAGGTAATTGAATCTGATTGTCTTGACAAGTTAGTTAAAATCTTCAAAGACATCTTAACCTTTGGTTTACCCTGATGTGATTACTCCCTTTCATCATACAGTATATATTGTCTAGTACTACTGTTACATAGAAATAATAGATATATGTGTTTGCTATTTTGGCAAAATTGTTGCATTATGACATTACGTTAGTTTGGCAGACACTTTTGTCTAAAGCTACTCACAATAAGTTCATTCAAACTTGATAGGAAGACGAGCTGTGAGTAAAAAAAAAAAATTCCAAAACCCACCACTCACAGCTCTGGACCAAGAGATATATACAAACATACAATATATAACAAAACAAGATACAGCAAAGAGAGAAACCCACACATGAGAAGAAAAAACAAAAACTGTATATTTATATATCCTCTTTTTCCTATTGTCATATGTCCAGTAGGGGTGTCACGATTCTCCAAATCCTCGATTCGATTACATTTTCGATTCTAAGGTCACGATTTGATTCAATTCTCGATTTTTACATTATTATTTATTTTTAGACTAGACTTTTATGCAATATAATATCTGACCTTTGTTCGCAATGTACCACACTACATTGTCAAATATAAAACATTTATTAACAACATAATGTAACAATAACATATCTTCAGTCAATTGGAAACGTGACAATTTATCAATAAAGTAAAAAAAAAAAAAAGGTTTGCAGAGGGCAGACACTTCGGCTTCTCAGCAGCGGCAGCACAGCGGCTGAGCAGTCAGGGAGTAGAGGCAGTGCGCTAACTTGTTGCTCTCTCTAATATAACCAGTAAGCTGCTCTGTTTAGGCTACAAAACGTTCATGCAGGCTGAAATTCAACCGTGCGGTTTTGTTGGGATTAAGCTAAAGCAGAAGGGATCTCTGCTAGCTGCTAGGCTAATGTGCAATGGTAAACACACAGAATATGGTACACGCACATAGCAGAGCTTGCAAACTGTGTTTTTCTTTGTCGACAACACAAACGTCAACATAACTCACTGGAAATCCAAAACGCTTCCACGCCGGCGACTTCAGTGAAAGTGGAGGGGGTTCAAGTTCTGTCGATGGGTCTCCTGCATCTGCAGTTGCCATGTTATCTTTTGACTGGCTGTAGCTAAGTTAGAGGAGGTTGACTGACTCGCAGCACTTGAACACGTGTTTTTTTCCACTTGACAAGCCGACCGGACGTGACATGGGGGCGTGGCAGTATCGACGATTCCATTTTTTTATTCGATATTCAAGATTGTGACCTAATTTCGATAGATTTCGATTTAAAATCGAAATCGTGACACCCTTAATACCCAGATATGATAGAAAGAAAAACTACAGTAGATGTCGTCAAAAATGGGACGTTTTTTTAAGAGCTGGTTTATCAATGTAAACTCTTTCGCTTAGTCCTACTGTGTACTCCAGTTGCCAGAGAAAAGGTTTTAAATTTGTTCTCTGAGATTTTTGCCTGTTTGTGACCTGACAAAATATGTTATTTTGTAATTTGGGTGAACCACCTTTTAATGTTACTATCCTAAACAATACATTATGTCACTGTTTGTCCATTGAGGCTATGAGCCCCTGACATTTCAACAGTCAAAGTTCAAGTAGTACATAATCCTTTGACAACGTTAAAGTGCCCTGTTCTATGTTCTCCATTTTTAATTGAACTTCCATGTTTCTTTGTATACATGTGCTTGCATGTGCAATTTTTCCATTATGTAAGTGTGATATCATTACTTTGTGTCAGCACACTGTCTTGCACTGGATCCAGTCTTGGTTTTGTGTAATACACTCAGAAATACACCTTTCGATGGACAATAGTTGCAGCTACATGTTGCGATACACCTAGAGGGCTCTGTAAAAGTTGTGACCCTATGTTAGATGTGATATTAGAACACAAGTGCCACTCAGTCACCCCCTTAATGGAAGAGGTCAAACTGATTTCAGTTAATGGACCACATAAATAAAGCTGGTGGCCTCATCAGCTCTTGGCTCACCTCTCAGTGCAGTATGTGGTTCAGAGTCTCCGCACCGGAAGCAGCTTTTAGCTTTGGTTCGATAATGGAGGAGACCAATGTCATTCAACTGGAATGAATTTAAACTGAAGAGACAAAGACTGGATGGACTACGTGAGAAAGACACACAAGCACTGTCTGCCAATGACAGCCCCTCACCCTTACCCTGCCACTTAAAGAGTCCCAGACCCACCACATAAAACCAGTTATATTGTTCCTTCCCAGCTAATTATAAAGGGGCCCTTTCGTTTCTGTGTCATTCTTATTTGTTAGTGGTGTTTGATTAATTAAGTGTTCTTGTCCTTTTTTGCCATCTTTACCCACTTTTTTTCTGTCCCTTTCCTCTTTCTATCTTCTGTTTCATGCCCACCTATTCCTTTCTTCAAACTTTGCCATCGATCATTTTCAACTTCGGTCTCGAACCTCATTTTTCCTTCCCTTTCTCCAATCCAATTCTGTTTTTAAAATCTCTTCTCCATCTCCCATGCAACTTCTTTCCTGTTGTGCCCCCCTGATACCAGCCCCCCTCCCTCTGCCCCTCGCCCCACCCCTCGTCCCGGTGGCAGAGCCCCCCCTGACCCGCTCCCTTCTGTGTCCGCTGCCCCCCAGCAGATAGGGGGCATGGTGTGGGATTTCCTGGGAAAGTGAGTGCTCTGCCCTGGCACTTCAGCTCGGCTGCGTGGTTAAAGTCTCGGACTGCAACTGCTACAACTGCATCTGGTTTCACCTGTGTGCCTGGGTCTGCCTGCTGTCTGAAGGATTCACATATCTTTGTATCAGAGTGGCAGGCTCTGTTTTTAGTCTGTGGTGTTATTGCTGTACCGTTCCGTACACATGATACAAAGATCCCTGGATTCCTGGTTTGCTTTTATTTCTGCAGCATGTGTTTGCCCAGTGATATGCTCAGCCAGCTCACAAGTACAAAACTTCAGGTCATAATTTTTTTACAATATATGTGCAGATGCTCATATATTCTGTGGTGTTCCTTTGATTTCCTGAACAGTAGACGTAACTTCATGCTGGGGTTCCTGTTGTAGTCTGTTTCTGTAATGATGCACAGTAAAGTCACGCAATAAAACCAATCGCACCAAGGATTCAGCAAACTAGCAACCAAATTTTAGTTACACTGTAACATTTTCACAGTTGTAACTGAGAGCCCCAAAATTTGCACTTGTATATAGATATTTAATACTAAGTAGCCTAATATTGTAAATACTACACTATGTACTGCATTAGAAGCAGTTTTCTTGGTGTGATTTCCCCAACTGCTCACGCTTTTTTCATCCATTTTAGTTGACTGTACTGTACTTTTTGTCGCTCAGTGTCCTTTGTTGAAATATCTTAGAGCACATATGCACACTAATACACTTATAGACACACACATATACAAGTTTGTGTGTCTTTTTGTGGTGTTGGCTGTTTGTTAAAACTTATTAAGTTTCTGTCCTTAAAGCTGTGGCTTCCTCCTGCCATGAGCATGCTTCCCCTGCTCATTCCATCCACCCATCTGCCCACCTCACCCTACATCACCCTCACCTTCTGTAACTTTCACCTTATAATCATCCCAGTAACATCACCTGACAGCCCCTCTCTCTTCTAGTGGTCTTTCCTGGAGCCCACCTTCCTGCCCCACCACGCCCTGCCTAGCTTGCTCTACCAGATACTGTACTAAAGGGAAATGATCAACCTAGTGGCCTGCATGAATAGGGCTGCTGTGCTCCAGGTCTACACGCGCTCTGTGAGTGAGGTGCTGTAGTAGGTAGGGTCAGGACTGAACCCTCCATCTTGAAGTGTGTCAGTCCAGTTGGGTCTCTTCTGTCTGAAAAACCCTGCATCCATAACTAATTCTCTTTAGCTCACTCCTTCTCTCAGTCAAACCACTTTTGGCTTTCCTCTCCTTTTGCTCGGCACTCAGACCTGTCTTCCTCCCTTTTACCCTGCTGACTTTTGCCTGTCTGACTGCATGTCTGCCACTCCCAGGCTTGGCAGCAGATGCACATGGTTCCATGTCTTCAGAGAAGGTGCATCCTGCATTAGCTGTGTCAGGCTGCAGAGCAGCGGCTGTCACAGGCGCCTCTGTAATCTCCCATGTTGTTTGACAATGAACACACTCAGATCTCCTCTGGGTCTTCTGTGTTTTTTTTTTGGTTCTGGTTCTAATGTCTCTTTTTTGTTTTACTTTTTCCTTTGTGTGCTCTCGTCTGCTGCTTCCAATGTCTCCTCACTTGTCCTGTCACCCCCTTCTCTTCTATCTCTTCCTCTCCCCATCTGCAGTCTAGCTCCCAGGTAAGTTATGCCCCTCTCCCCCATTGTGTACCCATCTCTACCTATATCCATCCTAACTCTGGTGCTTAAACCTGTGAGTCATTTCAGCAATGTCATGTTACGTAACACAAAGCTATCAATTCATCTGTGATGCTCATGTTGCTGTCCTGGTGATCTTATGATTGGTACCATTTTGAAACAAGACATGATTGTCCATTATGCTGTACTTGTTCTCCTTGTTTGTGTTTCATGTTTTTTTGTGATATATGGGAATATATTGTAGCATACTCACACATCTAATTACTTCCTAACACTATTGCCCCAATAGATAAATGGTAGAGCAACTACAGAATGGAATTCAGAAACATTATTGGCATGGAAATGCTCTTAAATTGTTATGTTTTTTTTACAGACAAGGAGGCAAAGACCTGACTAAGAAGGGTCCAAATATCAAACTGGGACCACAGGGTGACAAGAAAGGCCTAGGACAAGACTCTCGTAAGGACAGCTCTATGGACAGTGGCCACCACGTAAAGGTGCAAATTTACTCTTGAGAAATACACTTAGGTGCCAGTTTATTTTAACCTTCATGAAGGTGGGATTTATTGTAGGACTTTTGTGTTGGACTGCATTAGTTTTATCTGAGAGCATTTATTAATGAAACATGTCTACATTTCTATGTCTGTGTGTCTTATTTATACATTTGGTGTGTGTTCACATATTAATGCAGTTGGAAGAGCTGATGAACACGCTGGAAAGGACGAGGCAGGAGCTGGATTCCACCAAGCAGCGTCTCTCCTCCACACAGCAGTCGCTGCAGGAGAGGGACGGCCACCTCACCAACATGAGACAGGAGCGCAGGAAACAGCTGGAGGAGATACTGGAGATGAAGTTAGTGCCATCCTGACAATTGATGTCAGCCTCACAAAGACAGCCCATCATTTCACTTATCTTGGTGTGTTTCTGACTAAGGCATGGATTCATTTATTGTTCGGAAACTTCTCTCGAAACTATCAATCAAATCATGTTCTAAATTCATTTGAGGGGAGAAACAGGGCATGCAGTTCATGACTAATTTTATACCAATTTAAAGTCACATCAGCCCTGGCCATACGTAGATTTGCTTGCACTTAAACAGCATTTGACACTGATGTAGTTAAAGTAACTACATGTAACTTGTAAATGTTTCTGAAACTGTGTAATTTTTCATCTGATGATCATAAATGACCTGTAACATCAAGGAGACTTACAGTGAAAAGAATGCTATTTTTATATAGTTTTTATTATTGCCTCTGCCCGGGTCCGATTTTCCCGCTAAGTCACAAAAAGATTTACGGCAGGCAAGCCGGCTCTACAGTCACACATTCTGATGGGTCACAGATTTCGGCGTAACACCGAAAAAGCCTGTGTAAACCAGCCAGGTAAAGGGTAGCAGGAGAGATCTTTATATAGGCCTAATTGTATTTTAATTTTATTTTAGAAGTTATCTGTTGTGGTTAATACTGGGGCAGGGCCATCACAGAAAAAAAGGAAATTAAACGAAGAACAACTAAAAGCTAAAAGGGAAAGTGACAGAAAACCTGTCAACCTTGGTCGGATTTTTAACAAATGGAGACAATTACGGGATTGTAAATGGTTCAAAACCAACCCAGAATTGGCCCTCAGGTATGTAATATATATATTTCATTCATAAAATAACTTTACAATGCACAATGTGGCTATTGTCAGTAGCCTACATTAAATTACGCCCCCCTTCCATTTAGTGCCCGGTTTTATTTTTTTTCGTTTGTGTTGGCCTACTATTTTTTTTTGTCCCCCTGTACTTGTGTGAAGTGTCCTTGGGTTTCATGAAATGCGCTATATGAAGTTAATATTATGTTTGTTGCTACAACAATCTTTTAATGCTTTGGCTTGTGACACATTGACAGTGATCCGCGGTTTAGCTCACGATCCATCCAAAGTAATTAACTAAGTTACCGCATGCATCACTTTTAATGCAACGATGCATCTGTAACTTATTATCTTATTGTAAATGAATGATTTTCTGTCTGAGAAAAACATTCATCGCAACTATATGACCTCCCGGTAACGCTAACTCAGTAATACAGTGAGTAATACAGCCTTGTAAAGAAAAGATCTTTACGACAGCAGGTGTGGTAAAAACACTACCGCTTTTGTCCATAGCGGCCGCTTGAATCAACTGAAAGTTACTTTAAATTGAAGTGTTTTAGTAATGGGATGGCTTAACTATATACCATTTCTTCAATGTTCTTCCTATT
Source organism: Gymnocephalus cernua (assembly GCA_023631565.1). Classification (NCBI taxonomy): domain Eukaryota; kingdom Metazoa; phylum Chordata; class Actinopteri; order Perciformes; family Percidae; genus Gymnocephalus; species Gymnocephalus cernua. The sequence goes on from CM042428.1 coordinate 24,642,954, forward strand.
TTATAGAATATAAATGCTGATGCCATAAGGTTTTTCTTCTTCAGGCAACAAGCTCTGCTGGCAGCCATCAGTGAGAAAGATGCTAATATTGCACTGCTGGAACTGTCGGCCTCCAATAAAAAGAAGACCCAGGAGGAGGTGCTGGCCCTCAAGAGGGAGCGGGACAAACTGATGCACCAGCTCAAACAACACGTTAGTACTGCAGCACAATGTCAAGGAAAATTCTGTCTGCACCGTAGCTGGTTGCCAAGGCAACGTTAATCAAAAAGAAAAATGTAGCTGCAACTAGCCATGTTTTTTCCATTTCATATACAGGGGGTGGTGCTCACACATGGCCACTGATCATCTTTGCTAGTTCAGTTTTTCCCCAAATGTGTCTCATTCTGCTGTTTGAGTCAGAGCTGTTTTCAAGTCTAACTCATTCCACACAGGTCCACGTCAAGTTACACGGTTTTTGATAGGAAACTATCAAAGCAGTGTTCATGTGCATAGCTGAGGTCAAATCCATTCAGTGTGTGTACCAGGTCCAAATTTGAGTCTTAAATGTTTTTTGCTTTCAAGCCTCAAGTCATGTCAGGTCTTCAAGGAGTCTAGTCTCAAGGAAGTGAAGTAACGTCCAAGTCAAGTCTTAAGTCTCTGACTTAAGTTTCATTCGTAATCAAAGTCTCTGCTCTATAGCTCTAGTATGAGTTATACACTTGAAATTCAGGCAGTGACAAAATGGTCTCCTTGTGTCTCCGTAAGGTGCCCTATAATATATATTATAAGTGTGTTTATAATGCATTATAGACATGGGTGTTATAGAAAGTATTACCAAAGAGTTTTTAAAATAGTTTTAAAAAGAGGATACTGAGGTAGCTTGTCTGATTCCCATTGGAAGATTATTCTACAATTGTGGAGGCCTTACCGCAAATGCCCTACTACATACTGTGAGTTTATCGGCTGCTAACTGTACCCTCGTATTTAGTGTAGAGATGTAAGACTGGTATCAACAGTGAATGAGCTTATTTCCTAAAGTGTTGAACTTTTCCTTTAATTGTGTATTTTCTAAACAAAATCACAATGACCTTAAAAGCAACTACAGAGATGAAATCACAGCTGAAGTCTGAGGAAAAAAAAGAAAAGTATAAGCCTCAGTGTTGGTTGCATGGTTGTTGCACTGGACTGTATTACATTGTAAGGTGTTACTGTTTTAACGTCAACCAACATATACTGAAAATATGTACTTTGTCCCGTCATAAACTAATTTAATGTTCATTGTGAGGGATTGATGTTCTTTTTAACAGCTGCAGATCGTCATGCACTAACCAGTTTTCTCTTTCTACAGACACAAAGCAGAATGAAGCTGATAGCCGACAACTACGAAGATGAGCAATATCATCCACACGGTCCTCACCACCCCCAGCCTCAGCCTCAGCCTCCACATGCTCAGCCTCAACCTCAGCCCCAGCCCCAGCCTCAGCCCCAGCCGCAGTACCCCCACGCTCCCCACGCCCCCCACGCCCAGCAGACTCCATATCCTCATGCCATGCATCCGCAGCACCCACAGCACCCGCAGCACCCACAGGCCCCCCAACAGCACCCACATCCACAGCAGCCACAACCCCAGTACCCTCAACCACAGCACCCCCAGCAGCACGCTCAGCACCCCCAACCACCTCCCCAGCACCAACAGCACCCACGGCCCCCACAGCCCCAACACCCTCACCAACAGCACCCGCAGCATCCTCCACAGCACCCACACGCACATCCCCCTCCGCAACACCCTCACCCTCAGCACCCACACGGCGCTCCCCAACAAGGACCCCACCCCCAACATCCACATCCCCAGCACCCTCAACACCCTCAACACCCTCAACACCCTCAACACCCTCAGCACCCTCAGCACCCACAGCACCCGCACCATGGCCAGCATCCACGTCACCCATCGCCCCATCATCGTGGAGGGCCGGCCCGAGGACCCCCACATTCTGGTCACCGCCCTGCCCAGGACCAGGTTAGATGTCATTTTTTTCACCGATCAAAGTATAACCCTGGAAAATCATTGACAAAAGCAGCACTGCAACTACTTATCACATTAATAAATTCTCTGATGCTGTCTTTTACGTGTAAACGTTTTAAACGCTTATTTTTCTATCACACTGCCTGCTGTTCCAGTGATGTCTTTTGATCAGCAGTTACTCCAGTTTCTGTCTACTTTCTTTCCTCCATGCATATCACTGCTGTTGGCCTGTAACACTGCCATTAACAGGATGACGACGAGGGCATTTGGGCATAATCTTTGCTGTGACAACCAAAGCTCTAATATTGTTTTGAGGGGTGAGATATGTTTAAGACTTTTCCACTTTATGATTCTCAGATTCCTCTCTGCCTGCAGTGTCTGCTATATTTCATAACAAAAGAAACGGCTGTGTGACGTCTGGGTTTTTGTATTTTATCTCTCACATTCAGATGATTCAGTCACTACAGGAGGAGCACAGCCATGCCATGATGTTGAAACACTACAGTACCCGGACAAACATATATTACCTCCACTCAATCAACACTCAGCAATGGGACCTTTTGTTTATTTTCTGGGGGAAAGGAGGGGCCACTCAGGTGTCCAGGTCATGCGGGGGAGACTGACAGCTGAGCAGGTGATTTCAAACATTTCATATTAGGACACACATAATGTATAATAACACACGAAATGAATGTTTTCAGTTATTAAAAACAAATTTCCAAACGGCAACGACGTTCTTCTTCATTTTCTGCGCCGTCTACTTCCTCCGACAGGATCACAGATACAGGACTGAATTGGAAGGAAAGGGACAGATGTTGACGCCGATGGAGAGACAGATGTATCAGATTCTTGCTTGGACAGGGCATGCGATCAACAAGGCAGCCCTGCATCAGAGCTCTCACACAGGTCACTTCACCTGTCTGTCACCAGCTCAACACTGCACCTCTTCAGGCCAACAATGCCGTCTTGATCCTCCCAGCAGAGATCTCCCGACAGTCTGCCAGCCCAGTATTTGTTCCTCATCCTTCTTCCTGTTATTGATTCAAGATCATGGTTGTCTTGCTGTATGTCTTACCTGCCTGACTGACTCGTCTGGCTGTGGTTGGCTTCCCCCCCCCACCCACCTGGTTTCTTGATCCTCACTGCCCAGCTGACCAACCTGGTGACATCTGACCCCTCTACCTGGCTATCATGACCCTCATGACTCTTCTGTAGTTTTAATCATCTGTGTTGATGAGCTATTTTATGCTTTGTGGCACACATGGACCTCTTTTTTAACTTTATACATGTCCCAAACACCATCTATTTCTAGAGAGGCTTATGCTCAGCATTTCTAAAAGTGATGTAGTGTCCCTTCACTTGCTTTTTCCACACACCAGATTTGAATGTTTTTTTTTTGTGTGTGTCATTTCTTGTTGGTAAAAGGAAGAGCTTAGAGCTGACTGATAGTACGCCTTTAGCCTTGCCTGCAGCATCAGGGGTTTCCTTGGCTGCACGAGCAGGGCCCTCCAGTTCTTGCGCTTGTTTTAGCCTCAAGGCTGTGGGTGCCATCGATGTTTCTCTTCATGTTACCTCATTTTAATCAGAAGTAGTCAAAAAAAGAAATCAATCTATGCAGATGTCAATTCAGAGTGAATGCATTTTTATTTCCCCATCCTCACTCAGATTTATCGGTCAAAGTGTAATTAACCATCCAATCCGAGTGGCCAAGAGAGCGGTCAGAAACTATTAATCAGTCAGATTATTTTGAGTTTCTGAGACTATGCACCTATGCACCTCCTCCGTGTTGCAGGAATTTTTACTAATGGTGCTTCTGCTGGTGCTCAAACTAAATGGTGTCAGAAGACCTGGTCAAGAGCATCTTTTAGTCATTTTACAGTCAAGGAGCTTGTTCCCACAATGGGCTTCACAAACAAACTGTAAAAGACTGCTTTGTACATACGATTTGACCTTGGGGGCTTTGTGATCAACAATCACTTCAACACCCACACAGAGGTGATCTCCCTCTACGAATACTGCTACTATAAATACATTATAGACTATGAAGTGGAGGATGTTCAATAGATGTTTTCCCTGCAGGTCTGTTTGTACCATTGACACCCCAGTCTCTGACCTACAGTATGCTCCTGCTCCCCTCTCCCTTGTAATTCTCCTCTTCCAGCAGTAGTCTGTGTGACCTCCTCAATCATAGTGACTTGTTTTCTCCTTCTCAACAAGGTGGCTTGTGCCTCGTAAAAACTGTACACATATATTATAGATATGCATATATTATACATATAGAGAGAAATCTATAGTGTGTGTATAAGTGGTCAGAAAATCGTTTCAAACTGACAAGAGAATATATGATTTTTTTTCTTCATGGTTATTTTTCTAACTGGCTGGAGGTCAGAGATGTCTTATTTAGAGTGTTGAGTGGTATGATTTTCCTCTGATTTGTACATTGTGAGAAAACCCCTCAGCAGAAAGTAACATTCCCTGTCTGAAAACACAGGACAGCCCAAATAGAAGAAAAAAAATATATATATAAGAGCTTTAGAGCAGTTTATGGGAAATAGAGAAGTGTATCCAAATCTATCTAGAAGTCTAGAAAAGATGACATTATTACATTCCTTTCTTCAATGTGAAAACATTTAGTTGAACGCCACTTGGCTTGTGGTGACAACTTCGAACAAAAAAGACTGAACTTTGCAGCTCACATAAGTAGCAATGAGATTATGTCTGCTGAACTCAGCAGTCAGAAACTTGCACTTGTGAGTGAGGACTATCACGTTTAACATCCAAGTGGAGGTTTAAGTGACTCTGTCGGGATGCATTTCTTTCGCGTGTTTGTCGTCATTGTCGTTTGTAAACAGATGTGGTAACATACGTGACCGTGACAGCTGATTAAGTAGAAAAACCAACACACTGGTACAGTATAGTGGAAAATTGAATTAGACTGTTACAATCCCCTACTTCTTCTCCCTCCCCTCATGGTGCTTGTGTGTCTCCCCGTATATGGCCAATTGTTGATCGTTGTATATAAATGTCTTTCCATCTACCCATCTCTCCACAAACCGAGGTGATCCATGCATCGCCTTTTATGTGTCCGCTTCACATATGAACCTCTACAGCTCCTGTCACTGACCAAGAATCAACAGATTGTGTGAAGCTTTTGTGTTTGTGTTTACAAATGTTGCGAGAAAGGTCCTGATTTGGATTTTAGAATAAAAAAGGGAAGACAATGCAAACAGACAGAGGAGCAAAAATCCTCTCACTTCACCATCAGGGGGACGGAGTACGTATCCTCCATTTTCAGGTCCTTATCTACTGAATACTTGAAGTAGGGGGTTCTCCTACCATGAAATACCATATATGATTTACATGGTAGAAAACATGAAACATTTCAGTTGTGCCCATGCATGCTGATTTTTACATAATGTGCCAACTGAAAGCGATGATAAAAGGATAATCTCCTGTTCTCTATGCAGAGCGATTTCTTAACTGTTGTGTCAAAAAATAAGGTTGAGGAGACACAAAGGCTTAGAAGCTGGGGCTGGTTTCCTGGGCTTAGACAAAAGACTAATCCTGGTTGTGAATGACTGACTTCACATTCAGTGTGAGGTAGAGTCAAGAAGTCAAGTCTGCATCTGTGCCTAGAAGCAGCCGTCTAGAGAGACTTGAGTTGAAAGGCCTGTAGGTTCACCAATAATTCTCAAAGGCCTTCGAGAAAAGGGTCTGAAAAGCCTAACATACATTTTCACGTTATTGTTGTATACGGGTTGTTTTTCTTTTGCTGTATTGCTGAAAACTTTGGATTAAACAAATCACTGTGACCAATGCCAGAAACATTTTTGTTTTGACAGAACAAATATTGTTTACTTTTTTATTCTTCATTTTTGTATTTAAGTTAGCTTTATTTTTTCGATGGTTTCAGCTTATTGAACATGCCAGTTTGAGACTGTACTATTTGTATAAGTAAATGTTTTGAGCTGTACAGTAAAGACCTAGGAACAAGTTCAATGTGAGTGTCCAGCATGCTGAATGATTACTTGTGTGAACGTGAGCTAATCTCCCATGAAGCATCATTCCTCTTCATTACTTGCATCTGCATCGTGCATTGTGACGGTGTGATGTCGTGTTTGAGAGTGATGTGTGTCTCACTTACTGTGTCCCCCTAGTAGACAGCCTGTGCAGTTTTGTGAGAGTGCAGCATGTTTTTGGGGTTGCTTGTGTAAATCTATTCAGAAAAGAGAGGTGTGTGTGTGTGTGTGTGTGTGTGTGTGTGTGTGTGTGTGTGTGTGTGTGTGTGTGTGTGTGTCTGCGTGCGTGCGTGTGTGCGTGCGTGCGTATAGTTGCTTTAATGGTGTGCGTATGTGTGTCTATGCGTGTTATGAATGCAAACGACAAATATCTATTTAAAAAAAACTTTATCCGAGGAAGTCCCTAGAGGAAAAAAAAGCGAGATTGAGTCAGTTGAAGTTTTGAATGAAGCATGGATACTCTGTGATGTTTTCTGTTTTTTAAACATAGGAGGCTGTCCTCAGTGCCCCAGTTTGCTATTGTATGTGCTGTATCAGAATATTACTATTGAGTGTTGGCCAGCTTGTTTATATCCATCAAATAAAGTTGACTTTCTTTCTGTCTCTGTTTGCAAATTTCTACTCACAAATTTCTAAAATCAGTTAAATTGTAATAGTTAATTATTTTCTTCTTTTGAATGCATGGTATGAAACGTTTGTAAAGTTGTAAACAAGTACACTAGTGAGTAGAATTGCGCACCAATTTCATATCAGTTTAAATTTTAATATAAATTATTAGAATAATCTAGTCCTGTAATTATTACTGCAAAAACCAAATGGTAGGAATACTGTAATGCTATGTGGTTAGAATAGCAAAGTTCAGTAAACTTACTCTAATAACTATTTCTACCGCCATCGTTTCAATATCAAAAGTCCTGGGTTTTAATATTCAATAATTATATATTACTCAAAAGATGGCAACAACGGCAGCATCCTGCAAAATGATAAAAAGAGGAATCCTGGGTACAGCATGTTGACACGACAGGACTTTTATTTCAGTGTTTTATATTCTTAAGACAAAATGTGCACTGTTATCCCAAATTAGTTGACTTTACTAGAAATTTGCATGGAAACCCATAGCCTTAAACCATCTTAGTTTTTACACGAGGAGAAACTTAATGGGTTAAGTTGTATTAACATAGAGCGGTAAGTTGATGCAGTAGACAAATCAAGTTTACATTAGTGGTCATTACTAAAAGTCATTTTTAAACATAAATATTTTTTTTCTGGAGTCATGTCTAAAATAAGCTTGTTAAGTTAAACATGCAAAGAAACATTACAAATATGGAACATGAGGCTACTTATCAATACCAGAGAAACGCTTTGTTTATATAAATGTTTTTTTCCTATGTGATGTGTTCAATGCATTCATTCCAAAGAAACAGAAAGAAATCAATGAACATAAAACACAGAAGCTTTCAATATCCTGTGCTGTGTAGACCAATTCTCTCTAGAAACAAGAGCTGCTGATGTCCAATCTGCGTAGAGAACATTAAACAGTAGTTCGCCGCCCAGACCCCATCAGTCCCTACCTGGGTCTCGGTCATGGAACAACAATTAATGTAGATCAACCATACAAAACTAAAACCCAGAAATAAACATAAATGCACACCGAACATTAACAGAACATTATAAAAGCACACTTTAACTAGGACAGTTCAGAACATTTTTTTCCCATGAGCCTTTGCATCGCTTCAGCGCAGAACAGTTCAAATGACCCCGGCCCTCCCATACAGAAGCTTAAGATCCTTAGTTATCTCTGCTTAATAAGACATGTGCAGTGCATAGTGAAGCTGATCATAACAGACAACTAATGTGATTTAGTAATAATTTTGTTTTTTAACAAAGCATGAAAGATTAAGTAGTGACCACAAAAAGTTTAATTACAACTAAATCTGGGTTTACAGTGTGTGCACATAGAGGAAAGGGGCATTATAAATATTACTATATAGTATAATGCACATGTTACAAATGCAGTGCCATTGTTACAGTATAAGAAGCAAATCTAATACAGTACATGGTTTCTGCAAACAAATTCAAGCAAGCTGTGAATTCTTTATTCAAGCTACAAGTGACCACCATTGTTTGTTGGTGGCTCCAAATGCCAGAACAAGGTAGCTGCTTGAAAACGATAAAAAGCACTTTCCATCTCATTACAGAAAAGTGGTACAGCTGGACAGTCGTTTAAAAGTCTTTAACTGCATCTTGCGGTCCTCGTCAGTTACTGCAGTTTGTGACGATAACAAAGCAAACACCATCCACTGATGAAGACAGTAAAATACAGTTGAAAGGCTCCAGACAAAGCTGGTGAGTGGACCTTGAATTAACCTTTGTCATACTACTATGTACAAGGTCGAGAATAAACTTCCACACTCATGTTGCCCATCTCTGTGATATTACAGGATGATATCTAAAAACTGTGTAGTGACGAAGAATCATGATCAATCCTAGCCGGTGAAAATTTAAAAAACATTTTCCATAGTCAGTCAGACGACACAGATGGAACTGCAGGGACAGAAGAAGCTGTCACCTGATTTGTCACTTCTTCTGGGTATCTGCATCTAAAACCTGAATTGCATTAAAAGGCTTCAAATATGAAAGAAGGGATGTTTTTTTTTTTTTTTTTTCTATCGTGGGTAGATTTACTCTCTGTACACTGAACTTGGTTTTATATTATTTTCATGGTGGTTCAGTGGTTGTTAAAATGTTGCCATAAATGATCTTACAGATAGAAAAGTGTGACATTGTCCATCTGGACAGGGATTGTTTCAGGCCTTGCTGAGCAGTGGCACATGAAATGCTAACGTCTTTTTGAGCTTTAACGTCCCTTTAAGAAGCTGTCTAACAAACGGTCTCCCCTGTCAGAAAGCCAGTACCCTGCCATGGCTGCCACTGCTCCCATGAATACAGATGTGTAAACCAAATCCCCCTTAGCAGCCAGTGTGGCCAGAGCGCAAAGCACCACCCCGAAGATCATCTGCTGCAGCACCTCCACCTCGTCATCCTGAATATCCTCAAACAGACCTGTCCCCTGAACACCTGCAAAGGGAGATAAACGTGTGAGAGGTTGCAGTGTGGTTAAGTGTTCACATGAGTGTGTGTATGATGAGACTCACCAGGCTGCTGCATCTTCACACAGATGCCGTCCCTATGGATGAATCCTTCAGCACAGTCACAGCGGAAGGAGCCTTCTGTGTTGGTACAAATCTCATCCAGACCATGACAGGCAAGTACCCTGTCACTACATTCATCTATATCTAAGAGAAACAAAGATATCATCTAATCAGAGACTTGTAGAGCACTGCAGCTCAGGAGCACATCATGAATGCATGCTGATGAAATAATACTTAAAACATATTCTCTTTTTAAGCAATTACCCAAACACTTGGACCCTGTCAGTGTGTATCCAGAGGCACATTTCCTGCAGCGTGCTGGTCCGCTACCCATACAGCCCACACAGGCCGGGTCACAGTCTGAGGAAAGAGTGACCATTTCATTCCTTTATTTACAAAACAATGTATATGAGTGAAAGGTGCCTTATCGTTATTTAATATTTAGGCTCTCCAGTGCAGCTATTAAAATGGAACAAGTATACGACTGTAGTTACTGACAGTGGTCATCAGGGGACACAATGGAGTACTTGTTGGACTTTATTGTGTTACGCTTGACATTTTGCAGATGTGTGCGATTTAATGTCTCCTGTTTCATAAGGTCAAATAGACTAAAGCAAAAACTGACTAACTGGCTAACCTTGTGAGCATTTGCATGAACGCTAAAATATGCTTCATCTACTGTTACAAGAGTTTATGCAGTGATGCTTGAGCTGTATACAATACAGTATATGGATGATTATTATGATCTATAATGGGTGTAGTTTTATGAAGAAAGTAAGCCTCTGCTATGTAGCTAGCAAACACACACACACACACACACATACCCTGCACTGTACATACATGGACACACCCATCTTGTTATCATATAAATATTAGAAAAACAAAACATTGTGAGGAATATTGGAAATGTGCGGGGAAAATGTGTGTCAAGACCAAACTAGAGTTAGCACCTTGTGGTTGCATGCCACTGCCAACCAATGAAGTTGCAGTTTACATCCATATCCACCAAATGTATCCCCTTCTTTTCCTGAGTTATGGTGTTGAATATGGCCAGAAAAGCGTTTTTGCAGAATCTAATCAGTTCATCATTGAATCCAAGTGGATGTTTGTGCCAAATTTGAAGAAATTCCCTCCAGGCGTCCCTGAGATATCACGTTTACGAGAATGAGATGGCAGACAACCCAAAAACATAATAATAATAAAAATTAGAAAAATTCAAGAGTTGAAAAAATAAATTATTCTAGTTTAAGCTGTTTGCCCTTTTTTTTTTTAACCAGCTGATTGGAGATAAAAGAAAGATATAAAGCTTTGTGTTTTCAGTTTACACTCCATTATAACTATCTAACTAACAATGTTTTCTTTTTTTGGTTATGGGGCTCCGTTTGCCTGGATTAGTGCTGAAACAATTAGTCAGTCAGTGAGAAGTTAAATAGAAAGGAAAAGACAACAATTTTTAAAATGGATGAATGCATTGTTCAAGCCATTTAACAGTAAACTATGTCAATCTTTCACTGGTTCTAGCTTCCCAAAGGTGAGGATTTGCTGCTTCTCTCTCTTTTATATCAATTTAAATTGAATATCATTATATTTCGGACTGCTGGTTGAGCAAAACAACTTGAGGACATGTCTGACATTGTAATTTAATTTCTACTTCTTTAGAAAACATGTTGTGTTTTTACTCCAATTCTAAACCACTGACCTCTGCACTCAAAGGAACCTTCTGTATTGAAGCAGTAGCTGTTTGTAGGACAGATACCCAGCTCCGTGCCACACTCATCAACGTCTAAAACAGATCAAAACATAAATACATTTAGAACACTAGTGTGCATGATTTATGCCATACATGTATGTGATGATAGGCTCTGTATACAGTACCTACACAGGTGTTATTATGGAGGGTCCATCCTGCTCTGCATTCCTCACACTGGTCATTCTCTGGGCCTGAACACTTGCCGCAGGCATCTGGACAGCTGTGCACCTGAACAGCCAACAGACAACAAAGCCAGGCAGCCTGCAGCGGGTTCCTGTGAAGCATCCTTACTCCCATCTGTCCCATCAGGTCCACAAGAGTCATTTGTTTCTCTCCTAAATATCACACCCAGGTTTGTTTAATGATGCTTGCAAGTTAAGAACAGATGGCTGACAGAAGAAAGAAGGCTAACAAATCTCCACCTGAAAAAAAAGAGTTTGGGAGTCTGTTTGTGGCACTAGTGGTGGAAAGTAACTAAGTACATTTACTCACTTTACTTTTGTATTTTAATTGTACTGTATGCAACTTTATACTTGTGCTTCAATACATGCAAGATACATTACATTGTACTTTTTACTCCACTACAATAACCTGACAGCTATAACTTATTACTACTTCTACTACGTAGCATACTTCTGTACTTTTACAAATAACGCACCAATCATTTAAGTGGACCTGAATACAAACTCTAACCATAAGTTAAGGGTTTTACTGTACCTCTTCTATGTGCGTCGAGTTTGAACTCTGTAGTTTAAATGCTGCGAATGCAGCCGAGACGCTCTTGTCTCGCTTCAACACTCCTTTGTGTTTGATTTCAGAAAATAAACCAAACATCCCGGGCGGGCGGAGCATGCAGCACCCTCAAAGCACCGCCTCTCCGGGATGTAATGGAACTATTTAACAAGCAATTCTGTGTGTCCTTAAAATGACACTAGATTGCACCAATAAGATCCACCGCCCTTCACTCAGAGATGGCCAATCACAATCCGAAATCCGCCATGCACTAAAATAAGCACATTTATTTATAGACAAGTGTTGGCAGACTTACAGTACATGGATATAATTAGTCTGTAAGATTTTGGGTTAAATATTTTAAAGCTTAAAGGATAAGTCTGGTCATATTCTATATTTTTCTTACACTCAACAAATTCCATGAGAAGACGATGACAAAAACAATGATTTAATCTTGAAAAAAAGTAGTCTGTGTAGCCAAAGCCTTATATAGCTTATTCCTCTGTGCCATAGATCATTGTTATTGTCCAAAAACCACTAAAGCCACTTTTGACATTGTTGCACTTTGTGACATTTTCCTTCATAACAATGAACATTTGAGCCAGTCCCACAAGCTCCTCCTGCTGCTAAGCTGTTCACTAACACATCAAATCTGCAGTTGAAAATAGTCTCTAAGAAATTACTCCTATTTGAGTAACGTTTGCTAAAAATGCAGTGTCTAGCCGTTTGTTAGGAAATTACTTAACATCTTCAGTATAAATAAACAGGTTTGGGTTCTGGCAACTTCACACAGAGAAGTGTAGTCGAAAAAAGTAGTGAGTGATGGACGTATTGTTGTTGGTCATTTCATGGCATTTCTTGACCATAACAGCAATATAGATCATTGCCAGCCAGCCTTTAGTGACCTATGTTTATCTCATCCACAATTTGGATGAACATGTCTTTCATATGCACAGAGCAGCAACAATATGCAACAATAATTTATGGGAACTTCAAAGGCATTGTCTCCAAGTTTTTCTCAGCGCCAACATATTTACAGTGTGATGCCTTCTGCTGTTCTTGACCCTCTTTGGTCTTTGCACTCCATTTCCACATTGTCCGTGTCCTTCTACCTGATCCCCTCCCTGTCCATCCCACAGTGAGCTCAGACAACAGAGTCTGGGTCTGAGAGGGAAGCTGGAACAGGGGCAGCCCCTGTAGAAGCTCCGGTAGTCTCCTGTCAATGCTTGGATGGGAGTCAAATTTCACCAGAAGAAAACGTTCTCCAGCTCTGCCCAGCTGCTTGTCCGCTTGAATAAGGAATAGGGAGGCCGTGAACACATCAGAGTAAGGGGAACATATATGAGGGAGACCCTTGTCTCCCTTCATCTTGATAACCTCTGCGTTCCCATGGGTCCATTCCTCTGCTCTCTCCAAGGCTTTGCGGGTCAAGATGAGCACAACTCGGCCGCCCAGGCTTTTCAGCTCCAGCAGCTGGGAGTGCAGCCATGGCAGAGGCCCCATAGTGCACTGCTCCTTCCTGCTCCACTGATCCACAGACACTCTGAAGCCCTGGTTAAAGAGCTGGGAGCCAAGCTGACATACTGACTCCGAAACACCATCATCCACATCTGGGGGGCTCAGCAACACCACCATAGGACCCTTTCTGCCAACTTTAGAGAGGAAAAACATGGGGGGACGTCAGAGAGTTGTTCAATCATGACTTGATGATTCTTTTTTATAAGTAGTAGTAGTATAAAATGAAGATACTCACTCTTTACAAATCCGCCATGATGCCAGCTCCACGCCCGTTCTATAAAATTTAGAAAATGAAAAGTAAATATACCTGAGGGCTGAGCAGAAATACACTGCAGGGATATGTATAATTTCAGTGCACAAATCATTGACTCCTTAAACTGTACGTGGGTAAAATATATGCATATTTTATGAACAATTCCCAGATCTAGTAAACATTTGGTCTGTGAGGCAAATGAAAGGAGCCTTTGTGGTAAGTGCCTGAGGAAATACAGTTAAAGTTGGACAATGCATTTTATCGTGGGTTGGTTACAATGGAAATGGAAATTAGACACTGCTTTGTCTTTGGTATTCTTACATATTTAAGACACTTAATGCAAAAAGAAGAGAAAAAAAAGAAAACTCACTCTTGACAAAGTCATGAAGGAGATAAAATATGAGCACAGTCAAGCAAACCAGCAGCATTACACCAACAACCAGAAGAATCCAGCGCGACCTGTCAGCTGCAAATAGGCCTACAAAACAAAACCCTGTTCATAAAAAGTTCAAGGAACAGGTGGTGTATATATGCAAAATAGTCCCAACCAGCCCCAGTTTGTGTTAAAAGATAAACTTTCAGACTCACTATTTTTTAAACAGAATGGACCCAGCTCATGTCCCATTCCCTTTACTTGCACCTGCACAAATGGACAAACATGAATGAGTTATTGAACATCAGTAACTAAGTAAATATACTGTATGACTCACAGGATGGTTGCGAATACTTTACCATCACACATGCTGAGAGCTGAAGATGGATGTCTTCAAACACCCTTATTGTCTCCTGAAGAGGACACAATTATACATCTTGGGTCAGTCATTAAAACCTCATGCTGTGTAGCCAGGCGTTCCCAAAGTTTCCAATGATACCAAATATGTCAGTTGAAAATTGGGTAAATGTGTATAACGTCTTGCACAAGACATCTTGAATATTGAGATAAGCTGATACAGAATATATATATATAAATATATATATATATATATATATATATATATATATATATATATATATATATATATATATATAATAATATATATAATAATAATATATATAATAATATATAAATATTTTTGAAGTTAACAAAAACAAACATTGCAAGCATAAAACGAGGGATACAACCCTCAGTATTAAAGTTTCTTACCCACTGCCCCTTGCTGTTTTGTCTCCACGTGCCATTTTCCAGCTGTTGTCTAAAGCCCTTCATTTCTCTGCAGCAGCTGCTGTTCTCTTTCTGGCAGGGCCACACTTCCCCTTCCAGCCTGCACGGGGCAGACAGGTTCCATGACAGCATTGTGTGGTAGTTGTTCATTTGACCCTGGCTTACAAACACTGACACATTCTGCCATACGTTCCTTTGGAGAATATCTAAAATAGACAGACAGGAAACATCAGCCGACCAATGATAAACTACCCACTATTCACCCTGTGGACTGAGACCAGAAAGAAAGTGACATCTCACCTGTGTTATTAATGAAGGGGCAGCTTTTAGTGCGCATATAACCCTGATCTTCCCATACCTACAAACAACACACACACACACACACACACACACACACACACACACACACACACACACACACACACACACACACACACACACACACACACACACACACACACACACACACACACACACACCAGTGATCAAGTTCTGTGTAGACACAACACTGTTGATGTGGTAGCCATAAGTAATCATGATGTTTAAGTGACGGTACCTGAAGACACATGCAGGGGGTCACAGAATGCAGAGGGATGGTCGTCCTATTCCATATCTATAAAGTAACATTTTACACGGCTTTAATGAGAGCGAGAAGCCAGTGGTGGAGAGTGAACAATGGAACATTTACTCAAGTACTGTTGGTAACCTGTACTTTACTCGACTTCCATTTTATGTTACTTCATACTACTACTGAATTTCAGACAGAGAAGGCTCAAGCCGACACGCATTGGTGTATTTTTGTTGCCAAATCAATTAAAGGCCTTTTATTTTTTGTAACCAACCTTGAGTGCCTGGATATGGTTTTTATGACTTTTTTGGTCATAACTCCTTCTCTTTTCTGATTCACTGGTTCTATGTCATGCTTTTTTTGTTGCATGTGATAATAAAAATAATATATTTGGGGTTTGGACTGCTGATTGGACAAAACAAAAAAGTTGGGATTTCGGAAATTGTGATTTACATTTTCTACAAATGTTTGACATTTTTATTAACAAAAGGGTTAATTGACAAACTAATCGGCAGATTGATCAATAATGACAATACGTAATGTCTAATACATATTGTTGCAGTATACTCTGAAAAAATTTAAATTCCAAAGATGCATTGCTGTACTAAATGCATGAGTAATAATAATGCAGTCGTTTTTTTATAAACATCTAAAGTCTGAGTACTTTTGCGCTTATACGCTATACAGTACAGTGAACCTTCACTTAAGTGTTATTTTGAGCGCATTACTCTTTTTTTACATTGTTGTGCTACTTTTACTTGAGCAAAGGATCTGAATACTTTATTTACCTCTGCCAAAACAAACAAACAAACAAACAAACAAAAAGAAGCAAAAACACAAATGAATAACTGTGACTGCCCCCAAAATTAGGCACTGATATCCAACACTGACCTGACATATTCCTTTCTTCTCATACTGGACACACACAGAAGGGAGGCTTTTATTCCTGTTAAACTGCAGTTCCACCCATTTCATATTTTGGTCAATTACACAGCTGAGACTGGGCACTGAAAGAAAGAAAAGAAAAAAATGGTTAATTTCCCCAAATACAGAAACTGAACGGCACAAGTAAAACCAACACATATTACACGTATTATGTAGGGTATTACTCACCATGACACTCTGCTACATGTTTCTTCCGCTCCTTGAAGCAAACTGAAGAAAGATAATATGTGTCACTACTGGCAGCCAGTTATGAGTTCAACAGGTGCTTTGTAGTTAGAAGACCAAACGTCATACCTTCAACTAGAGAAGGAGCATCAACTTCTTGCGATGGCTCTGGTGGTGTAAAAGAGTAAACAGTCACATGGCTGCTGAAGGAAACCCCAGCTGGCTTAGTAATCGTCACAGAAATCTATAGAAGACACACACACACACACACACACACACACACACACACACACACACACACACACACACACACACACACACACACACACAGTTTATAAGACAAGATGACCAGAAGTAAGCATACAGTACATCCCTATTGACAGTGCAGATTTTATATTCCAGTACAGGGAGTCTACAGTACCTTTGCCTGGTTTTGCAGAGTAAGAGCTGTATGATTAACCGTAAACTCCACCTTCTTGCATGTGGGCAAGGTAAGGTCGGCATGGTAACACACTGTCACAGAAGCTGTTGCAACAGAAACAAGGTGAGGCTCAGAATTCATAGGAAACACACCTGTAGAACACTACTCGAAACTCACTTCCAACACCCACACTAATACCAGTATTTGGTCATGTTTCAACCCATTAACTATGAACTGAGTATACTTAACATATTGAAGGCCTACATATATATATATATATATATATATATATATATATATATATTTAAAAAGACCATAGAGTTTTACTGTGACTCATTTACTCCAATAGATTCAAGTTGATTACAGTAAACATTTTAGCTAGTTTATAATTTGTCCAAGTTGATCAAACAACGATGAAAATGAAGCTGAAAATGAAATTTCTCTGTGGTGTTAAAGTTACATTATTATAGTGTGTTCACAGCAGAAATACATCAACCATTTACACAAATACAAACTACTGTTAATTTCACGATAACCTTGTCACAACCTCCATGTTTGCTCATTTATTATTCCAGTAATAAATTCCCAACATCCTACAACACGCTCCTCAGCAGCTGACTGTTAAATCTCGGACCTTGCTCAAAATAGTTTCCACTATCATTCACCATGTGACGGTAATGTAAATTTGACAGAACATTAATAAAAAGAATGTGTTCACTGTGATGGGTTGCCTATTACAATATAAGCAGCCTTGATGGTAGAACATTATTTTAAAAGTTGGTATATTAACCCCCAGTTATAGTTATATTAACCCCCATTAACCCCAGTGTGGGATTAAAAAAGTCTATTTTATTTTATCTTATCTTAACGTGGTATACTTTGGGAGACAATGACATAAAGGCTCGTTAATGGATTTAAGCGTACAAAACAACCGGTATGGTCATTTAATAACAAGTGATAATGTGACAGTAGACTACGTGTAGCCTTAGTTTTTACCGTTTGAATTCATCTCCGTCTCCTCGCTATAATCCGTATCCTCATACCCAGAGTGGCCTTCATCCTCAGTGACTTTATTCAGATTGATGTTTATCTCTATGTCTATCACCAGACATAATGTACACAGCACACTGTCTCTGCAGCAGATCTTGATAGATGGAGTCAGGTTTTGAACATACACAGCATTGTGTTCCTCTTTTGAAAGAATACCCCCTTTGCTTATGGTACAATCAGAGAGACCCTAAAAGGAGACATAATTTGACATATGTTTAATGTGTGGCATCACATTTGTACTGAATGTTATCTGGATGGTAAATATTTGCTGTTCAGAGGGCTATATTATGTACATACACCAGCCCTATGTTGTGACAAGCTGGCAGATGGTCATACCCCTGTGTCTAATTAAATGTTTGCGAATAAAACACTTTATCAGTAAAAAGGGAAATTAAAAAGTCAGAGCAGGCTACAATAGTAAACGAAAATTAAAAGTGTAATCTGTCAATAAAAACTATACTGTATGTACACTACTGCAGCACAGGAAATGTATTGTAGGTCCAGTACCTGTGAGCAAATTACTTCATATCCAGAAATCTCCAAAGCACAGACTGACATGCGTAGAGTCAGTAAAATGCACCATATGGACTGTCCAGGAAGTAACATTTTGCCTCGGGACACACCAAAAGATTTAAGTCCTACAGCATTTTTATCCAAACATCTTTCTGCAGGAGTGACATGACAGCCTTGTCAAACCAGCCCAGCGTCTTCGTACTCATCATGACTTAAGGCTGGAAAATCAACTTGATGATATCCTGGCTGAAACTGGCATGGGAGGCAGTGAATCGAGACAAACTGAACAAACTGAATAGCTGGTTGATGGGTTTGGTCTTTGGTTATGGCCTAGGGAAGAAGAGACATACATGAATGCAGGCAGGTATACGCAGTAGCAACAATAACAACCCATTTTTTCTTTTAATATAAACAGGCTTCAACTGTTTTCTGGTCTACTGACTAACTTAGTTTGTCAAGTTCACAAATCTAGACATAATAACTGAGAACTGGATGGTCTCTTCTTAAAACAGTTTGAAGCATTACAGTAAAACAGCAACAGTGCCAGGACATAAGGTAACATCAGAAATGATATCAAATTATACTAGTAGCCTTATGACAAAATCATCTTACTTACTGTGTTTAGTAATCCACTGTAAGTATAGTTCCACTCCTCAGACCAGGAGTACACCTTGTCAGAGTTGCCCAGAAGTGTTTGAGTCATGTGAAAATTGAACCATACAGCGCGTCATCTTCCGGTCTCAGGAGTAGTCCCTCCCTCTCTCTCTCTCTCTCTCCCTCTCTCTCTCTCTCTCTCTCTCTCTCTCTCTCTCTCTCTCTCTCTCTGTTTCTGTTTGTCTATCTCTGATTTAGTTCCAGCAGAGTCCCTAGGTCAAAATGCACATAACTTCCTGCTCTGAATTCCTCGTTACATTGTAACCACCATGATTTACTGTGTAACCTTTTTCCTGTTCTTATGAAGCCAAGACTTCCACTTTGAACACTAGGTTAAAGCAGCTTTTTACACAGAGCTGCATTTTAAACGGAGTTAACACTACATTGTCAGTTTGTTGGCAATGTTCTTTGTCTTGCTATGTGGATTTGGCAAAGATCCATTTTTTTTTCTCAGTAAACTGTGCCTTGATAAACAAGTTTACCACCTACGCTCATAAAAATCCACATACTGTAGCCTACCTTTGA
The DNA here is from genome assembly GCA_023631565.1 of Gymnocephalus cernua. Classification (NCBI taxonomy): domain Eukaryota; kingdom Metazoa; phylum Chordata; class Actinopteri; order Perciformes; family Percidae; genus Gymnocephalus; species Gymnocephalus cernua. The sequence goes on from CM042428.1 coordinate 24,662,383, forward strand.
ACTGCAGTTCACTGGGAGAGGATAATCCCATGCAACACAATGGCACACAGCTCCACAGCAGCTCAACTGGTTTGACCACATCATGTTGAACTATTGTAAATACAAAACCCTTGTTGGCTTATTACTCTTAGGAAATGTGTTCAAACCACAGTAAAAACAACAACCACCTATTGTGTACTTTGTAAATAAATATGGAAGTTACTTTTTTACAGCAAAGGTGGACAGTATATTTACTTTAGCTGGGGGGACTGTGAGGCACTGTCACTGAACATATCCATTTTATAAAGATTCAAAAATGTACAGACAACATTTAACTGATCACTGTAGTTAGTAGTTTACAGAATAAAAGATGACTCATGATAGTGTTTGATCATGAGTTATAGTATTATATATGGTGGTTTTAATTACATGAATATATAATCTTATATGAATGATGAAGACATATAATGCATAACTATTACTGAAATTTTCTCAAAAATAGGTATTGGTATATGAGTTGAGGAAAAATGCAACTATACATTTCTTCTTTTAATCTTTTAAGAATTATATTCTTACATTTTAAGAATTATTCCAAACAAATGAAACATTTACCAGTTCTTTAGGTAAATGTGATTTAATTAAGTTCATACAAGACAACGGGAAATCTGGGATACTATTTATTAGTTACAGGTGAAACTCTTTTTCTCCAAGATTAATCAGTGTCTGCCTTGTTTTTCTTGCAAATGAAATCTTTGCAAGTGATTCAACATAATTCCCAGTTAAAGTTGAGTAACGATGAAATCATCGAGGCGTCTCTGCAGGACAGACTCCGCAGACATGAGCCAGCAGTCCAGTGTCGGGGGAGGGGCTATACTGTAGTCAACAGCATTGGCCCTACAAAAGTAAGACATAACTAGTCATAATATCTTACATAATCATTAAATAAGAATTAACACCCATAAACAACTTTCCTTTTTATACCATTAATAATACAGAACAAAACATACCTGACAACATCAATCTCCTGGTCTTTGATCTTCAGTTTTGTTGAGGGAGTTTGTTGCACCTCCTCATAAACTGCTGGCTTTAGAGCTGGACACAAAGAGGACAAACAATAAAGCAATGACAATAAAAGTTGCCATAAAACATTTAGCCCCTTTAATGAATTATTTCTCCATCCACAGTTGGTGCAAACACTGATTCAATATATTGTATGGTATATATCATATATATTATATGATATGAATCATACAATCAAATCCAACGTTTTCACCCACCTAAAATTCCTGTAACGTTGTTGTCCAGTGGCTGCTGTCTCAAAACCGGCCAGAGGAATTCTGCGCCATCCTTCCCATGAATATAGATGACCATGCGTGTGTCTCCAACTGCAACATCTATTTCCTTGTCCCGCCTAATCACTGTCAAACTAGAGAAATATGCACTTTGTCTTCATTTTGGACTTGTTTGCACTTGTTTCAAAGGAAACATTTGATATTGTAGGAAGCATGCTGATTGGCTTTCTTGCAGAGAGTAAGATGATAAGTTTGATACCACTCATGTTTGTACAGAAAATACGAAGCTACAGTCAGGAGCCAGTTACCTTAGCTTAGCATAAAGACTGGAAACAGAGGAAACAGCTAGCCTGGCTCTGTCCAAGGGTAACACAATCTGCACCAGCACCTCTAAAGCTCAGAAATTAACATGATGTATCTCGTGTGTTTAATCCGTACAAAAAGGTGTAGTAAAAACAACAAATCTCTGTTTTAAGGGGGGTGATGTGCCTGACTAGTTCTTGGTTGGGACCATTACAATGCAAAGTCACCTTCCAGCTGTGATGAGGTCCTGCCCAGTGTAGCTTGACAGTGTCTGTCCCTCTCGTACAGCGATGAAATTGGTGTGAACCGTAACATCAAGGTCAGTCTTGAAGTGGATGACAATCCTTCTGAAGCCTCCATACGTTACTGTATTAAGCTCACCATTCACAGACAGCTCTAATACAAAAGAGAACAAATGCAACTCAACACCACACGTATACAGTACAAGTACACAGATCCTTCACTTAAGTGGAATTACCAGTACAACATAAAAAATACTCCAAGTACAAGACCTTCACTCAAAATACCACTTAAGGAAAAGTACAGAAGTATTATCAGCAAATTATACATGAAGTATCAAAAGTAAAAGGAATGGACGGTCCTGATGGAGTTTAGCGGAGCGATAAGTTTAAAGTGATTTTTTTTATCAAACCATGTTTAATGTGTACATGAGCATGGGACCTCTGTGGTTATTTTACAACAGTCTGAAGCATGGTGGCACAAAATGTAATCAGCAAATCTGAGAAGCCTAATTATGGCTTGACAGTGCAACATTACTCCAGTTAGAGACTGCAGCGGGTACGCTGTACTGGCTCTCTGTATATTAGTGAAGCACAGGTTGCAATTATATCCGCAGCCCTGTGGTTGATCCGTTGATCGGGTGGGTCGGGTCATAAAAATGAACATTCTGATTAATAGCTGATAATAATACATCATTAATGTGGAAAATATTACATTCTCCAAAATGTCAACCTTGCAGGAGAGCAGAGCACAGCTGCAGTGACATTACTGCGCACATGGAAACTTTTACAATTACTGAAAGAAGCTTCTGTATTCATCAAAGAAAGTTGTTAAAGTGCTCATATTATGCTTTTAAGCTTTTCCCCTTTCCTTTATTGTGTTATATATCTTTGTGTGCATGTAATAGGTTTACAAAGTGAAAAAGCCCAAAGTCCACCCCAAAGGGACTTACCATCTCCAACAGAAAACACTGTTCACAAACGGCTCCAAACAGCTCTGTTGTAGTCCAGCCTTTACTTCCGTGACGAACGTGTGTCACTTTGTAACACACGTTATAATGCTCGCCTAGCTGCTAGCGTGGCATGACCTCATACTGTGCAACTGACTAGCTAGCAGTACTTATTGCGCATGTGCGACTCCCAACAAAGATGGAACAGAAGTGAGATGTCTCGCTCGGTAGCTAAAACAGAGAGCTCAACACACAGGGTAAAAAGAGGAGCTGCAGTACAACAAAAATAATATATATGTTTTTTGAAAATTAAACCACATAAACCTATTCTGGTACAACCACTAAAATGAGCATAATATGAGCACTTTAAATAAAACACAATACATCAGTACAATGCATAATTTAAAAAGCAACATAGCCTACAGGGACTTGTAGGGAGAGTGAAATGTCTATTCGGGTGGGGGTCTCTAGAGAAAATAATGAATTCAAGTGTGTGGCGGTTGATGATTTAAGAGTAGATGCAGATTCGGATAGTGTCAGAGCTGATCTCGGCATCACTACTACACTTCTGTCTCTAAAGTCATTCCCATTCCCTATTGCACGTTCTGCCAACCTGAACAAACTGGAAACTTTCCTGCACATGGTCTGGGAGTGTGAACAGGTGCAGGAGTTCTGGAATAAAACAACATCAATAACATCTGATGTGATAGGATGTTGAATTCCTACTGACCTGATTGTTTTGTTACTTCATGACGACTCTAAATTACACCTGCTTGGGAGACAAAAGAAAATTTGGCTGGCCGGTTCAACTGCAAATGATAGCTCATCGCTCAAGACATAGTTATGCTTGAGCTCTCTACAGCAAGGATTAACAAAGCCAAATCATTATTGACCTATGGAAAAGCGCAGCAGCACAAATATCAGACCTAATGACCTTAGCGCCACAAGAAATAGAGAGTGACTAGGCAAGGTGTGATTTCCTTTTCCTTTTGTTTGTTTGTTTTGTTTTCCTTGGGACCGCATAGGGTGGGGGGGTGGGAGAGGGTTTTTGTTCTTGTTCAGTTTGTGTTTGTCTGTTTTGTATGTTCCTTGAAAGAAAAACAATAAAAAAATTGATATTAAAAAAAAATTTAGGCAACTACATCTTGTGAGCACAAATTAGTAAATTATGTACTCAATAGTAGCAGTATAAAGTAGATAAAAATACAAATACTAAGGTGAAGTAAAAAAAATCAAAACTGTACTTGAGCAAATTCACTTATTTACCTTCCATTACTGTAAAATAGAGACTATTATGGGTTGATACACTATATATAACTACCCCAAAGATCCTAAGGAGGAAAGAAGATGAAGGATTTTCTTTTACACATGAAGAGCAAAATGCAAAAAAAATGTGGTTTATTGAGAAAAACTGTGATGGCACAAAGAACATTACTGACCCCTGTTGGGATGGTGAAGTAGTTTAAGGCGAACATTTCCAGAGACATCAAAGCAGAGTGGAGACAGATTCTCAGTTTTTAGCAGAAACCTGTGGGAAAGAGGAACTAGAGAGGAACACAGCAGAAGGAAACACTGAAAATGATTGTCTGTCTCAACACCAATTTTACTAACTAAAGATGAATTATAGCATGTTTGATAATGATTATCCAAAATCTCGACTTTCATATCAGTAAACATGTATCATTTGAGAATTACATTTACTGTAAAAGGTAAAAGCACACCTGTACTAGTGTGGCACATAAAGAATGAAAGACGGGTACCATTATGTTCTCAGACTCACAAGATTTCAAAGAACAGTTAAGCCAAATTATGTTAGTTCACTATTTATGGTCACAGAACGTTTTAGTAAAAGTACACCCTTTTAGTCATACCACAACAAATAACTTTAGGCTTAATATATACACGTGTATGTGTGTGTGTGTGTGTGTGTGTGTGTGTGTGTGTATGTGTGTGTGTGTGTGTGTGTGTGTGTGTGTGTGCGTGTGTGTGTGTGTGTGTGTGTGTGTGTGTGTGTGCGTGTCATTCAAATATCTCGAGAACTGTTCATTTGATCTACTTCACACTTGGCTTCCTGGGTACCTGTGAATAAAACTAAATGGCCGCACATTAAATCTTGAAAAAAAGGTAAAAGCACACTTGTACTAGTGTGGCACATAAAGAATGAAAGACGGGTACCATTATGTTCTCAGACTCACAAGATTTCAAAGAACAGTTAAGCCAAATTATGTTAGTTCACTATTTATGGTCACAGAACGTTTTAGTAAAAGTACACCCTTTTACTCATACCACAACAAATAACTTTAGGCTTAATATATACACGTGTATGTGTGTGTGTGTGTGTGTGTGTGTGTGTGTGTGTGTGTGTGTGTGTGTGTGTGTGTGCGTGTGCGTGTGCGTGTGCGTGTGCGTGTGTGTGTGCGTGTGTGTGTGTGCGTGTCATTCAAATATCTCGAGAACTGTTCATTTGATCTACTTCACACTTGGCTTCCTGGGTACCTGTGAATAAAACTAAATGGCCGCACATTAAATCTTGAAAAAAATCTTTATTTGAATTACCTTCCCCACCTTTTCTTCCATCATCAGTCATAATGCATTACCGCAAACTTCCGATTTAATATAAACTATACCATGATTATGAAGATTTACATATATGACATGAATACCTTACCATTAGTTGTTTCGTCAGGCACTTCTGGAACGTGGGCAATCATTGTGGCTTCATAATCTTGGTCATAATCGTCTTCATGCATACAAAAAGACAGTTATATACATTTATTTTCTTTAAAGCTTTTGAGGATTGCATTAACCAACATTGCAAATCAATTTCATTAGATTTCACCTACAAGCCCTACAAATTGAAAATCTGTGTTTTTCTCACAAGTAAACAGTAACCTGAGATACAGCTGGGTTACCAACAAGCTCCTAACCCAATGGGACCAAGAAGAGTCAGATAAAGAACATAATACATAATAACATAATACATAATACATAATTGCCAAAGCAGGGATCTTTGAACAGAATCTGTGACACCAGAATCTGTGACACCAGGGACTCGCCTGCAAAATACATTAGGCCTATATTATTAATTAATCAATAGTTTACAGACTGATCTGTCATGACAGAACACTTGTCTATACTGGATTCACAAATTGTTCTGTAGAGAGACATGTTGAAAAAATTATGATTGACATTGATTTTGCGTTGTGTTTTATGGTACTAAAACAGTATCATAACTATTTGTAACTCGTGAAACACAATGCACAAATAAATGCAGAGAGATTTGTATGTGTATATCTGATTTGTATCTGTGCCTCTAATTTGTAACTCGTGAAACACAATGCACAGAGCTATTCTTATCTATAAAGGTGTATCTGTGTCCGTGACTCTAATTTGTAACTCGTATTTCATCATTTGTAAATCAACTTAGTATTTTTCAATGGAAACATATTTGTAAAACTTCTTCTATCTGTGTGGATGGTTTTTCCGCGCCGTTTGTGTTAACAATCAATTCGTAACTCAGGTGACAATCCCAGCAGTCTCCAGTAGATGGCAGTAATGCCACACTTAGCTATAGATGCCAACTGCTGTTACTACATGAAACTGTGAAGAAGTCTTGTCAAATGTTTCAGAGAAACGGTTGGCACAATCGGCTCTGGCACAATCTACTTGACATTATTAGGACTTTGTCTATGGTGGCAGTGAAACCTTGCTACTTTTTAGAGTGTTCTAACTGCAAACAGCGATGCTAACTTAGCTAGCTTGTTAATCAGCCCTGTAACCCTGGTCTTTGTATGAAATTTGCAGTCTGAGTCTGAAATATGTTGTGGGCTGTTAGTGGGCCCAGTTATAAAGCTAGTGAATATATTGGGTAGGCCTATCATATGAAACTAGCTAGCTAAGGAATCAATCGATGATGTTGTAAGTTAGCTAAACTTAAATTTAACATTTGCTCAACATATTGTAACCATGTTTATTAGCTAGAACAGAAATTGCCACACACCGAGTTAAATACATGCTTGATCCCTCTGCATTTATTTGTGCATTGTGTTTCACGAGTTACAAATAGTTATGATACTGTTTTAGCACCATAGTGTTTGTTTTGTTAACTTTTGTGTTACTTACAATGATAGGAACCGCCGTATGGATGGGGAACTACCGACCACCGACCAGTGTTTGGCCTGTTTGGACTATGCCCTACAGGAGATGGCCGTGCCTGTGCTGTTCCACCTTCCTTAGGTTTATGGAGCACAGCTGTGTTCTCCCCCAGAGGCTTGGTGACCACCATGGATGTAAGTGGGGTTACAAAGCTGTACTTCAGTGACAGCTCCAAGGCCTCTTTCTTCACGTTCTCCTTCTCAGCTCCAGATAACAGCAGCCTGTGTCCCAAATTGTGTGACAAATCAAACCATATGTTTTTAACAGTTGACATGACAGTAAAGTATGATAAAAGTATTTAAAAGCTAACACTATTTTTTGTTATTACACAGAATTGTTGAATACTTCATTCTGATTGGTCAATCACGGCATTCTGCTGTTTAGAAATAACAGAAAAACCAGGCCGATACCATGGACGGAGTTCTCATCATAGAAAATTTTTAAATCAATAAATTACTTTTTCAAATCAATATTTGTGCTCATACTGCGTTCATACCGCTGATCAACCGATCACAGAGGGACAGAGAGGGTAGAGGAAACTGGGAGCGCTAACAGCGCTAACCGTGCAAACAGAGTTAGCTCCATGGTTAGCTCACTCACCAGGGCCACATGGCTTCCGCCGGAAAGCCGTGCTCATCAGCTGTGAAGTGAAGCGTCCCGACCGGGACACAGGCGTCATCAGCGAGTAACATCTGTATGAGTAATTGTGTAATAAGCCGTGTAATAAGCTGCGTAATAAGCGGGATAATGTAGAGTAAGCCTGTCATTATTGTGAATTGAACCCCTTCAAGCTGATGCAAGACCCTTGACGCATACCCCCGTCGTGGATCTAGTTTGCATAATGACCAGGTCCTTTAACATTACATTATTCCTTACATTCTATTTTTGTTGTGTTTGTAGGCTTCCCCTAAAATTATTGTACGCACACACATATCAAAATACTTGCTCTTGTCAACTTTTTTCATACTGTACATCTTAAGGAAAGGCAAAAAGCTAATTCACCATGCCAAGTTCTTAACGTTTACAGAGGAGCAATAGAAAGCATCCTGAAGGACAGCAGGGCTCTACAACGGGTGATTCAAGCGGGTGAGATGGAACATCATTGTACCCTACTGAGCATCAGTGATATCAGTGAGATGAAGTTCCTTTTGCAGTCAATCCTACTATAACTAGACTTTTATATTTGTACTTATAATTACACTGACATTGCACATGTTTTCCTTATTTTCTGTGTCTACGTAACTATAACTTCCTTGTAAATGTAAATTTTGTTTTCCTTTTTATTTCTTCCTTAAAGACATATTTTGCTTATTTCAATCAAGCTCTGTGTAATGGCAGTGTGTTAAAATGAACGGTGTGTGCCTCCATGGCGCCACTCCATGGAGCTCGGAGTAGCCGTGGTCTGCTGGAATCTGCTGGATGATGCAAAATGCGGCTGCCCCTAGCTCCATGTAATTACTCCACGGAGGGAATGCACGCACCGTTTATCTATGCACACTGCCCACACAAAGATGACACAAAGATGACACAGAGCTGACATGAAATCGGCAAAGTATCCTTTTAATGACTTAATTTACTCTGCTATTTTATTATTTATTTTCTAATTTAAATATTTTGTTATACATTTCTGTGTGTGTAGTGTGGAGTGGGCTACAACTGTATTTTATTGTGCAAATGAATGCACAACTATGTAAAATTGTGTCTTTTTTCCCAATTTTTTCTCTTACAACAACATTACATTACATGTCATTTAGCTGACGCTTTTATCCAAAGCGACTTACAATTGCTATGTATATCAGAGGTCGCACACCTCTGGAGCAACTAGGGGTTAAGTGTCTTGCTCAGGGACACATTGGTTGATGGATCATGGACCCAGGTCTCCCACACCAAAGGCATGTGTTCTAACCACTGCGCCATCACCACCACCAACAACAACATACAGAAAAGGTGGAGGACGTCAAACTCACTCTTTCTCCAGAAGCTGTTTGACTGTGAGGTAGGCCCAAACCCTCTGGATGTGGCTGTCAAGATCTGTGCCGGTGTACTCCACGGTGGCCTTTGTGTCAGAAAACATCACTCTTCTATCCCTCTGTCATAGTCCAAATTAATAATTATGTCAGTATACACAAGGGCTTTCACCAACCTTTCAGAAGATTACAGCTGATGTGCTGTGTGGAGCGATCCTTACCGAAATGGCTACAACTTGTGGAGTGAAGGTTTCAATGTCGTTGTCAGTGATCTGACCGGCCACCACAATCTCAGAGCCATTATAATACTGTCTGAAGTTAGTCTGGGTTAGATTGGTCCCTCCATTATAGATCATTGTCACATGTGTCAACAGAGGAGTGGCCACCTCGTCATAGAAACCCTGTTGACATACGGTACAGTATGGACGCTGTATGAATGTTCATCTCTCCAAAGGAAATCAGGATCAATTTTATTTATTTGTTTATTTTATTTGTATTTATAATGTGAGCAAGTGAATTCAAATACCTTCAGCTGTGAATCAGCGTCAGAGTCTTCGTAAATCCGTCGTGCCACACCATTGTTCTGCAGCGACATCTTCTCAAGGAACTCAAAATTGACATCATAACCAAAACCAAGACAGTAGAGTGGGAACTTGTCTGCAATATTCCTTCTGACATTTGATTGTATTAGTTCAAGATTTGTCACCCCTGCAAAGAACCAAGGCATGGGATTTAAAAGGGCAAGTTGAGCTCAAATCCCCTCACACAGTGATACATGGACTGTGTCGTTAGGAGTCTCTCATTAATCTCTTGAAGTATGTTCTCACGTTTGTGTGCATGTGTGTTTTATTGTAACCTGAGGTTGGGTCTCCATCTGTGAGAAGTATGACGATAGACGCTGAACCTTCTCTGGGATGTGCATTCAGCATACGTGCTCCTTCCAACACTGCTGCGTTAATGTCTGTGGCTGAAATGGAATGAAACTATGTTTTATTACTGCCATTACTAAAATAGTTGCATCGTTTCGTGAAATATTTATTAAAACCTCACCTCCTCTATCTTTAATATTTTGTGCAAATGTCTTAGCACTCTCCAGGTTTTTCTTGTTGGCCTGAACAAGTTCTCGTTTCCAGTGAAAAATGTTGCTATCAAAAGTGATAAGACCAAAGTGGTCATCCTCTGCCAGGTCGTTCAAGATGTGGATTAATGCTATTCGGGTCTGGGCAAAAACATCATTCACACATTAGAACTTATTCAAGTAAGAAACCATGTAATATTATTTGTTTCACGTGTTCTTAAATTGTGTATTTAATAAAACTTTCTGTGAAGTGAATCACAGACATAATTAACTGACATTAAAACATCCAGTGCTACAGTCACAATCCATCACAAACTTAACTCTTCAAATACTGTACCTGTTGCATTTTTCTGCCGCTCATTGAGCCACTTTGATCAATAACGAAGACAACATTTTTTGGAATACGGGAAAGACTAGATGGAGCAAAGTGATGAACAAAGTATCCAGCTGATGTCTTAGGGGGAGGAAGAAGAAAGTTAAGATAGCAGGGGAAGATAGCCATTTAAATAAGTATGGTATTTTTAACAATGCTAATAGACTATTGGAGTCATACAGGAAATGAACTCTTGCTTTACCTTGATATCTCCAAGTGAGGTGTCCCTGTTGACATCATAAACAATAACCAGATCTCCATTCATACCCTGCTCTCCACAGCCATCACATGTTTTCTGTTGGTCCTCTGTTGGGTAGAAATACACCCACGCCTGAAAACAGGATGAAACTGGTTTTAGAGACTCTTGATGTAAGTGCATACTTGCACAACAAAATGCAATTTGGCATAACAACAAAGTGAAAACTGTTGCAAATGTGCATAAAGATATACAGTACTTTAAAATGAATAAATGATACTAAGACATGTGCACAACGACGAGACAGAATGTCCAGGGCCATTATGTATACTGTGATCAAACAGATATTCTTTTATTACTAATATTAGTAACATATTGTTCAGAACAAAGCAGTGCTTCACTGCACATACCTGTTTGTCTGCATGTGTTCTGGTGATGGCATTAGCCAGGGCTTTGGTGCTTAGTCCTCCTTTAACCTCGATGAAATTGATGCCAGCTTTCTCATTAATGTACACATCAACCTGGCATTGAGAATAAATTTAAATAGAATAAAATACTTTGAAGCTCTGATTATGTAAAATGTTTTTTTTAAGATGGATAGAAGCCAACAGGAAAGACACACCTTGAAGTCTTTGACAGGCTGCATGGGTCGAGCGTGGATTTGCAGCTCGTACTTGCCAAGCTTGCGTTTCAGCAGCTCCTCATATGTGAGTTCAAAGGTGACCTTTTTGTGGGCAGCCACAGTCACAGAGGTCTTAAATTCCTCGAGGGTCCTCCCTACAGAACTGCAACAGAGACGATACATTAAAGCAGTGGTCCTCCTTCTAACCCCTTTACAATGGAACAATGAGACTGATGACCTCTCATCACAGATTATGGTGTGGGTGTGAGATGTGAGTAATTCAACTAAGGAGCAACATTTCCTTCTCAGATTATTTCATTTGAAGAATTTCAAAGACCTGAAAGCATTAAAGTAGCCGTATTTAAAAAAGGCAAACATTTGAGAAAAATCAGACAAAACAAAGATTTAAAGGACACACAAAGCTCTCCTACAAAATAAGAAATAAAAACAAGCTATATTAGACCTGGCAATAAACTGATCCATTGATCTATGTACCTGACAAGCCCAGCGCTTTGGCCACGGGACACAGCCTCAGTGTACTGCTGCTGAGCTTTCTCTTTACCTTTCACAACACCGTCGTACACTTGGCCATCTATAAACCTGAAGAAGAACAAGCAAAAGTCTTTGTTGATATACATACTCCTGAGTAGCCCATGATTTACTTTCATGATGCTTTATTGTAGAAGTCTTTATGTGTAAAAATTATTTTTGCTTCACACACATTCTGAATTTACTGATGAAGGCGTTCTTGGGAATCCGGACCTGGAACTCTATTTCCTTTGATTCGTCCATGCGATTGGCCACGCGGCTTGTGATGACCGTGGTTGCATAACGACTGGTCACTGTGGAGTTGATGTGAAAGCTGTAGATGTTCCAGTCGTCCTGAGCAAATACAGGAGGAGGCACATTTCACAATAAAATAAATGGCTTGGTTAATGTCGCTGGCTGACGACCAGCTGACCAAAGATCAGATGATGGTGAAAAACAAAAACGTGTGGGCGGCATCAGTGAAATCTTATTGGTCTAACTGCAGAGACACCCCATTCTTATTGTTTTATCCATCGCTTTGTTTTCACATGACAATGACTCCCAATACTACTGAACCTTTACCAAGTCTTAACCCTGAAATGTAATGATTAACTTGATTGTGGCCCCCCCATTGTCACTTTGTAAACAGATTTAGGCCCAACAACATGAGTAATAAACACACACACACACACACACACACACACACACACACAAACAGACACACACACAAACAGACACAACACTGAGGGTGAGAGCCAGCAGGTCCTTCATCCTGACCGAAAGACGCTGAAGTACAAAAATAATTAAGCACAAACATCAGATAATAAGTAAGTAATAAATCAGCAGTGACATATACTAAATGTTGTTGCTGTGTTGTGCTTGTATGTCCAAAACGTTTTTTTCTTTAAGAAAATGAAAAATTTGAAAACATATTGTTGATCTATTTACCTCAGAAGAAGTCAGACACAATTGCCTCGTCACAGTTTAAATATTTGTAAAACCCGCAGACAGAGGGTGATGATGACATTTGGAGATACAAGTTTTTTCTGCCCGACAGCAACAATATTTTCAATAGATTCAGTTTCCTTGCATTGTGGTGGTGTGTCCTGTAAGTTGTGTGACCTTACCTTGTTTGGTAGTGTGCTAGCCAAAACCAGCAGCAGCCCAAAGAGGGTGACGTGCACCACAGCTCTCTCCATGATGGCTCCACCAGAGTGCAGCCCAGGCAGCTCAAACTGTCTTTAAAAGTTAAACAGACAAGGACAACATGAATGTGTACATACGTTGTTTTTTAAAAGGGCAAACTCCACTTTCTCTCTCTCCTGTTTCAGGGTAATTCTTCAACTATGGTACTCTTTGAGCTAGACAGTTTCAGAAAATAAAAACATTTCTACAAACAGTTTTTTAGTATCAGTTGGTTTCTCAATCTGTCTGGAAACCTTCCCTGAAGTTGGCGGTGATGATTTGTATTTACTAATATATATTTTTTGCCATTTTTATCTGACAGTCCAAGAAAACGGTAATTTCCATCACATAACAAAACATGTATTTTTAAGAGAAAATAATGAAATATCTTCTGTTATAAATATATTTGATTAAATAGCACATACATATCTGTTCAAATTTGTAATTTATTATTTTTTTCAGAAATGTAACTGTAAAGATTTTACAATGTTTACACTAAAAACACCTAAAACTAGGTCACTGGAACATTTCATTTTCTTATCATAGCTCAAAATCATATATTTCTCAAAGTGTATACACAAATCTTAGCCCTAACTGCACAATTATCAACACCACTGAATATAGTTGGTTTGATTGTATGTTTTTTATATGTTTTACTTTAAAATATGTGTTGTGGTGGAAATGACATGGCGTGGCGGAAGAGACAGTGTGTGGCGGAAATGACAGATAGGCAACTTCCAATTAAAAACAATTTTTCTACTGCTCTATGTGGTGAACCAGAGCAAATCAATAAGCAACAGCATTTGTGAACAAAAACATATCACCAATATTTTTTTAAATTAAAAACAATCCAAAAAATGAAAAAACATGAATTTGTGCTAAAAATCAGCAAATCATTTCTTCACTGTTTTCTACATGCTGAACTAGAGCAAACTAGTACAAACTAGAGCAAACCCTTTATGTCATCATTACATTAACATAACCTTAATATAACCAGTTGAATAACAGATAAAATAGGCAATATATTTTGAAATTGAAAACGTATATGCCTATGCTGAACCAGAGCAAACACTCTGTACTTCAACATTACTGTCATGTGTGTTATATCGTAAATCCAGGTTCTTCTTCAGTCGATTACTTCTTTTTTTGTATTTTTCAACTTTTCTGGGGGCATCCTCAAGCTTTTGTTTAATGTCATTAAGATCTCTGTACACCTTTGCTTTTGCCTTCGCAACCTTTTTTCTCCCTCTTTTCCTCTGTGGAGTTCTCTCTGGTGTAGGCTCACACAGCTGAGGTGTTTCAGGGATGTCTTCTGCATTAACACTCATGTTGTCTGGTGATGGTGGTGGTGTTGTATGTGCCATGAAACTATTCACTGCTGAGACCATTTTCAATTTCCTACGTCTGTTTCGTTGAGAAATTCGCCACTGTCTTATCATTTTTCGTTGTTCTCTTTTCGGCATTTCTGTCACAGATTTAACACCTTGTTGCTTTTTCTTCTGGTATCTTTCTCTGTCCTTCTGCATATTTAAGTGGATCTGATTTTATTCTTTCTCTGTATGATCTTGACCTCTGTGCTGTGGTATTGCTTGCCATCTTAAAGGGATACTTCACCGCTGGAAAGCTGAATATATCTTTAAATTGGGTCACTTATGTAGCAGAAATGTGAAAAAAAAATTTAATTGGTGCCTTCTAGGCCGAGAAAAGCCAGAAAATGTGTTTTTGGCTCATATGGATGAAAGACACCAAATCCCAGAATGCACTTCGCTTCGCTGCTTTGAGTCCACTCCCAAGCCACGCCTACCGCTTGACAGACAGACAGTGAGGCATTCAACACAACTCAATGTGCTTTATTGTTATTTCAACCATATACACAAAACAATGTTTCATCGTGGCTCAAGTGGTGTTACACATTTAAAATATATAAAAACGACATTATATAATAACGACATACGAAATATTTAACATTTAGTGCACACACACATTATAGGCTCCGTAACGTTCAGCTAAGCATACCAGCATTAGGCTTGGTGGGCTGTAAACACCGAGTATAAACACAGCCGTGAATTAGCGTGGGATGTCGAATGGTCGCCATGTAACAGTCACAAGGGAGGTCTAGCAGGCCTGGTAGCTGGACAGTCCGGTTCACTGTTGTTCAGCCATGTTTCCACGAAAGCAAAAAACACAGTCTCTGAACTCGCGTTGGGAGCATCGTTGAAGTTGGATGTTGTCCAGTTTGTTGTTTAATGAACGGACACTTGCAAGCAGGATTGATGGGACAGGTGGCCGGCTAGCGTTAGCTCGCTCTGGATGTGCCTTTTCCCCGGCTAGCGTTAGCTTCCCACCTAGCCGACGAGGATGTCCCCTACCCGGCTCGGGGTACGAGCGAGTCCGCTGGTCTCCGTGCTGGTCTCCGTGGCAGGCGAAGCTCTCGTAGTGGGCCGATTATTCCGTCTGTAATAACGTTCCCTGCATATTCTCCGATCTGTACCGATGTATCCCGGTGGTACACGTGCGGTAGTTTGAATGCACATAATTGTTGTAAAAGTTTGCTGCTGAGAAGATAGAGCAGAGCCCTGTTTAGCAAGGATTCAAGATGGCTGACATTTCGTTTTTTTACAGCTGAGATTGGCTCGCTTCGGGTGATGGGCGGGTTTAAAACATGCGGAAGTAGCTCCTACTACTGGCTGTAGTCTTTTGCTCTGGCCAAAAAATCTTCCGATGACGCAAAAATCGTCATTTTACGTCATCGGAAGATTTTTTCCGGACCCCCCAATGCAGATATCTCCTGTCTCAGGGGGATATGAGGGAGGGACACACGGTCATTCAGAAATACTACCGGGTTTCTACTGATACAAAGCTGAATGCTAAATCGGTGAAGTATCCCATTAAAGAAAGAGCCAAGACATCATGTCAAACCTACTTATCTATTGTTCTCTTATTTACCAACAATATTGTTAAAACTGTTTTTGAATTTAGTATCAGTATTATAGCCCAAATAATTTGCTGTTTAGCACGAACAATGTCATTTCCACCACAACCTGTCTTTACCACCACAATGAACATCGTGGTGGAAATGACTGTGGTGGAAATGACATTTCCCCACTTTCCCTCTAAAATCTCATGCTATGTTAGCCTGCTAATATTAGTTTTAGAGTTAGCATTAAATATACACAAATTACACATTATTAAATTAAATGTATCCAGTTATTTTTACGTCCATGTGAAATATGAGCTGTTTGGAAATGACGACCAATAAACATACTCTCAGTTTTACTCATATTTACCTTGATTTTTCTTTTTTTCATTACCCCCTGTAGAGGACACCATTTCATCCAGCCATGTGTTCCACTGTGGAGTTTCTGTTGCTATGGTTACTAAGTATACAAACCTAAAGGACCAGGATTCTATTTTGTACAGTGTGGTGGAAATGACAGTGACCCCAAGGGACAAGGGTTCTATTTATGAAAAATATAGGAAAATGTGAATATATATCACAATATATAATATGTAGAATTGAAATAAATGGTATTTTATCATTTGTACTTGAAATCTACATTATTTAAATATTTAATTTAGAATTAAGCGAGGTTGAAGATACAAAGTCTGGCTTAGGGACAGAGGGAAAACAGTAAAAACCATGCATAAAAGGCCTCATATTATATAATAAAAAGAATGATTGAGCCATGATACATTTTTTATAAGTTCCCCTTAGGGTGGAGTAAGTATGACAAAAACAAAAAAGAAGAAATCTTTTTTAGTTTTTATTATTTCATCCAGGGACAAGAAAAGTACCATAGTTAAAGAATCACCCTTCAACAATCCCTCACTTGCACACCCACACACAAAAACACATTCCCGCCCACTTACCTCCTCTACATACTGCCGGCAATCAAACTGTCACGACAGGGTAAAAAAAAGAAATTCTAATTCATTTGTCACATACACAATCGTACACAATACAATGTGCAGTGTAATATTTTGTGTACCTGTTCCGGCTCAATAAAAGCAATAACAATAAAATCCATAAAAATATTAAATAATAACACAATAGAGTAAGAGGATAGAAAATGAGGTGGTGGGTGGGGGGCTAGCCCCAGGTGTCATTGAGCAGACGGACAGCCTGAGGAGCAAATCATTCAACGAAACAAACGGTGGCACGAGGCTTCGGGAGACTACGTTAGATCCAGCGTGTGGGAGAACTGAAGTATAGATACACAAAGGCCAGAGAAGCTAACAAATGCCATAGCAAAGTGGATAGCTACAGACTGCAGGACGATTAGTGATGTGGAGGACGTCAGTCTGAGAAACATTCTGAAAATCGCAACAAATGACGGCAAGTACGAGATTCCCCCAAGACGCACCATCACAAGAACAATACACGAGTTGTATGAAAAGGAGAGGACTGCAAACGCGACAACTTTAGAACGTGCACCCGCTGTTCCTCTCACTGGGGACTTCTCATCACTGGGTAATCACAGTAAATCCCAGCAGTGAACTTTTTTGTGCTTCACTCTAACAGGAACATTTGGTACTGAACATAGACTGGTTATGCTACTCCCTGATAAAAGAAAAAAAAATGTTTCTGCTGTTACCTCAGAGATTGCGTGCTTCAATGTTATGATTGTGGCTCAGGATGTTTTATATATATATATATATATATATATATATATATATATATATATATATATATATATATATATATATAACAAACAGACAAACAAACATGAATGCCCTGGCAGTGACAATAAGCTTTTGTATTTGCTTTGATTACATTGTTTAAGTTGAGATTTACATTAAAGATTGTATTTAACTGCAGCTGTATAAACAAAATGCTGATGTTAAGTGATTGCAGAACAAATGCTATGGCACTTTTGTTCATATGGCAAAACATTTAAAATAAAATTTATTATACACTTCTTTTTTATTCATTATTGGATTATGGTATAACAATGCGATTAATTGCGATTACTCAGGGAAATCCTGCGATTAATTGCGATTACAACTTTTAATGATTGCCCAGCCCTAGAAGTTTCAAATGAAGCTTAGTGTAAGTTCAGCCAGGAAGACATCCTGTATGTTAGCCTACTCACTCATTCTCATTCACCTCCCTCTCCCTCTCCTACTTTACATCAGCTGGTTAGGGGCGTTTACACTTTTAGTTAAACCAACCAGATTTAGCCACACTCTCTACCAGCCAATCACATTGTTGCTGTCAATATTTTGTCGATTATTTCAACATTTATGGCACTTTTTTCCATTACCACCAGTATATTCACCAATTACCACCAACTTATTACCAATAGTTTTACAGAGATTTTTGAAATTCTTGGTCAATAAACCTCATTTATATGAAATGATCTATATATTTTGTGTTAGAAAAAAGCAGACATTCTAAATGATGTTGACTAATAGTTAAGATCAGATGAAAGTTAATGGTTAATCACAGATATGTCAACGTTTAGTCAGGAGAATGCTATTAAATTAAATAAAACACCCAAAATTCAATGAAAGTAGAGATCTGATCCTTAATTTTACTTGTGAATAGCGTTGTATGGAACCATGTGTGTTATTTGGTTGAAAGAAACCCAAATATCTGATATAGAAACTTTGGAAATGGGTCAAATTTGAACCGAGGGTTAAACGTTTTCCTCTCCATTGCTGTCAGCTCACATTTCAGCGTGAATCGTCGTGCCCCTTCTCCTCCCCCTTCACCTCAAGTTCATCATTTCCAGCTCCCAGGTCTGAGCTCACCAGAGCTCGCTCCTCTTCTCATTCAGATCTCAGCATCCTCTTCATTCACCACATTACCACTGTGTCTACACTCCATCGGGGGTATCCTTTTCCCATGTGTTCCCAGATAGCTCAGTTGGTAGAGCGGGCACCCATATATAGAGGGTTACCCCTCGATGCAGCGGGCCCAGGTTCGACTCTGACCTCTGGCCCCATTGCTGCATGTCATTCCCCCTCTCTCTCCACTTTCATGACTTCTGGTGTCCTGTAAAAAAATAAAGGCAGAAAATGCCCAAAAACTAACCTTTAAAAAAAATACTTTTTCCATTGATTTTATTGTGCACATGTCAATAAATATGTAAATAGTGTTCATTCAAAATGAGGTCTCTCCTGATTGAACTGCTTATATGACCTTAACTGTTGATATTCGGGTCCAGCCTGCCACCTTTGCCAGGAATTGCCATGCAAACACAGACAACATTGGTTTGAAAAGAGACAATTTGGCTCTATATGGTTTGTTACATATAGAATCAGCACTTTAACGTGGTGTTGCAGACCATGGAGGTGTTTCAATTCTTGAGTTACTATTTTCTCTTCTAATCTTTTAAGAATAACGTTTTAAGATTGAAGAAGTAATAATAAACAAACAAATTAAACAGTGATGCCATCTGAAAAATCCATTATAATCTAGTTAACTTCATACAAGACAACGAAAGATCTGGGATACTAGTTGTTTATTTGTTTATGTTAGTAACAGGTGGAAAGTTTTTTCCAAGATGAATCAGTGTTTGCCTTTTTTTCTTTAAAATAAAATCTTTGCAAGTGATTCAACATGGCTCCCAGTTAAAGTTGAGTAACGATGAAATCATCCAGGCGTCTCTGCAGGACAGACTCCGCAGACATGAGCCAGCAGTCCATTGGCGGGGGAGGGACTATACTGTAGTCAACAGCATTGACCCTACCAAAGTAAGACAAAAATAGTCATATAACCTTGTGTATAATATGAGTAATAATAATTAAAGCACTCTTTATATTATATTTCATACAAATGTATATATACCTGGTAACGTCAATCTCCTGGTCTTTGATCTTCAGTTTTGTTGAGGGAGTTTGTTGCACCTCCTCATAAACTGCTGGCTTTAGAGCTGGACACAAAGAGGACAAACAATAAAGCAATGACAATAAAAAGCTGCCACTACGAGACGCAGCAAAAATATTTATCTCTTGACACTAATAATTTTGGATCTGATATCAAATCAAACAAACAAATCCAACGTTTTCACCCACCTAAAATTCCTGTAACATTGTTGTCCAGTGGCTGCTGTCTCAAAACCGGCCAGAGGAATTCTGCGCCATCCTTCCCATGAATATAGATGACCATGCGTGTGTCTCCAACTGCAACATCTATTTCCTTGTCCCGCCTAATCACTGTCAAACTAGAGAAATATGCACTTTGTCTTCATTTTGGACTTGTTTGCACTTGTTTCAAAAGAAACGTTTGACATTGTATGAAGTATGCTGATTGGCTTTCTTGCAGAGAGTAAGATGATAAGTTTGATACCACTCATGTTTGTACAGAAAATATGAAGCTACAGTCATCAGCCAGTTACCTTAGCTTAGCATAAAGACTGGAAACAGAGGAAACAGCTAGCCTGGCTCTGTCCAAGGGTAACACAATCTGCACCAGCACCTCTAATGCTCAGAAATTAACATGATGTATCTCGTGTGTTTAATCCGTACAAAAAGGTGTAGTAAAAACAACACATCTCTGTTTTAAGGGGGTGATGTGCCTGACTAGTTCTTGGTTGGGACCATTACAATGCAAAGTCACCTTCCAGCTGTGATGAGGTCCTGTCCAGTGTGGTTTATCAGTGTCTGTCCCTCTCGTACAGTGACGACATTGGCGTCAACCTCAACATGAAGGTCAGTCTTGGAGTGAATGACAATCCTTCTGAAGCCTCCATACGTTACTGTATCAAGCTCACCATTCACAGACAGCTCTAATACAAAAGAGAACAAATGCAACTCAACACCACACGTATACAGTACAAGTACACAGATCCTTCACTTAAGTGGAATTACCAGTACAACAACATAACAAAATACTCCACTCCAAATCCCACTTAAGTAAAAGTACAGAAGTATTATCAGCAAATTGTAAAAAAAAAACAAAAAAAAACTGCATTGTAACAGTGTAGTAGTGGTACTCAATCTAGGGGTCAAGCCCACAAGATGTTAAGAAATGATTAATTTGGTAAACATAAATTTGAATTAATTTTTTTGATCGTTTCTCTAATCTTTGCTTTTTTGTGAAATATAATATAATTTTATCTCTTTAGACCAAAAAACAGTTATTTCAATGAAATCATCTGATAAAGTTAAGAGGGTAAAAATGTCTTTGGTGGTACACATACACATACTCATACAAGTACTTCAAAATTGTACTTAAGTATAGAACTTAATTAAATGTACTTACCGGTAGTTACTTTCCACCACTGCAAACTAAGGGATATTATAGGTTGATGCACATTATATAACCGACTACTGACTGGGCTGTTAAAGGAATTTAAGAAAAACTGTGATGGCACAAAGAGTAACATTACTGACCCCTGTTGGGATGGTGAAGTAGTTTAAGGAGAACACCTCCAGAGACATCAAAGCAGAGTGGAAGAGACAGATTCTCAGTTTTTAGCAGAAACCTGTGGGAAAGAGGAACTAGAGAGGAACACAGAGTCACACAGCAGAAGGAAACACTGAAAATGATTGTTGCTCTCAACACCAACTTAACTAACTTAAAGGGGTGATAGAATGATTATATAGGGTATTTCATGGGCTGAAAATGGCCCAGGTGCTGTTCTATGCGCCCTAATGCAACCCTGTGAAATAGCCCTAGAATGAAACGAGAGGTTTTCTCCCTTTTACGGTATGCTCATGAATATTTAGATGAGCTGTGCGCTGATTGGTTGGTTTACAACGAGCGAAGCTGAGGAGCATAATGGCCAACAGCACTCACTGGGACCGGCAGCTCACCTTTTCTGGGGTAACTCGTACCTGCCAACATTTGGTTTTCAAAATCCAGGAGATTTGTGCCGGGACATGGCGGCTACTGTAAGTGTTAAGTGTATTATTTACATTGCAATATAAATGAAAACATAACTTAATTTATTAATATCAGGGAACATGCCTGCCACATTCGCAGTTACCCAGTAACTAGACCACCAACTACCGCTGACATGACGGAGCACGACGGCAGCTCGCGCTGCTCTGTACCCAGCGCACAGTCACCTTTTCTGGGGTAACTCAACCACCAACTACTGCTTACCATGACCACCACGACCGGCAGCTCGCGATGAAATGTGAAAAGTGTCAGCATTCCCTGCACAGTCTGGAACACTGCATTTACGACCATGGTTCGTTTTCAATATCCTTCCAAACTTTCTTCTTTGTAATTCTCATGGAAGTACACAGAGCAGTGCGCAGCTAAACCAGTGTCTGAGATCTATGCAACCTACATTCAGAACACCAGCTGGTCTCAGACCAGTGGTCTGTATGTAAATGTTGGGGTGTGACAAAGGTACAGACCAGAGCCAAATAAGGTACAGCCACCAAGTTGACGTCAACTATTATCAACTATCAACTGAAAAGCTTCGTTGGGATTCGCCCGTTTTCAGCGGCAGTTTCAAATAGGGAGATTTGCATAGGAAAGAGGTTTCTATGGGACTTTGAGGTTCTCTGTATGCCCATTTTATCCACCGAACTGTCGTTATTCAACTATGACAAGGTAAATTCAAGTTTGCATTCTATCACTCCTTTAAGATGAATTATAAAGTGTTTGATAATGATTATCCAAAATCTTGACTATCATGTGGTGATCAGTAAATATGTATCATTTGAGAATTACATTTACAGTAAAAGGGAAAAGCACACCTGTACTTGTGTGGCATTTAAAGAATGAAAGACGGGTACCATTATGTTCTCAGACTCACAAGATTTCAAAGAACAGCTCAGTGTAACCCAAATGATCTTATTTTACTAGTTATGGTCACAGACAAGAATCTCTTAGTACAAGTACACCCTTCTTTAACACCACAACAAATTACTTCAGGCTTATTAAATACACATGCATGTGTGTTACAGTATACACATGTGAGGCCCTTGTTGTCCGTCTTTGTTTCAAGAATTCTGCAAGCTAATGACATGACGGCAACTAATATTTTTCACCACATAATAAATTACTAAACTTTGTGTATGATTTTGAACAGAAACAGATCAATTTTATAGAAACTATACCATGAAACATGCTATGTGTTTTTTAGTCTATATTTTACCTACAAGTAATTTCACCTATTTCTGTCTCAACCAATACTAAATGTCCTAGCTGTTGGAAATCTTTTGCAAATCATCTTTTGTTGGCAAATATTAAATTTGAAGGATGGATCAGAACTGCAAAATTATGTTTACCTGCAGGTATCATGTAAACAACTTGACGTGTTGGTAAAGGAATTTGAAGGAAGTCTGTTAAAGAAACTGAGAAATTTAAGAATTAAACACCTGTTAGTATGTACATTTCTGTAAAAATACACATTTGTTACACAACCATATCTATATTTAGAAAGGCACAGAAGAGTTAGCTTCTAAAAACTATGAATGTTACACATTTTTAAGTTACTGCAGTCTTTGCTAGTATTACATAAAGTGTTCATCAAAGAAATGAAAATGTTGTAATTATGCAAAAACTAAAACTATTTACAAGACCTATATTTTGGAATTGCGGTCAAACTATCGCATGTAGTTGAAGACAGTTTCATTGTAATTATGAAAGATGATATTGAAAGATGATATTGCATATTATATGTATATATAGGTGGCAAACTAAAGAATTATGGGTAGAATGAAGGATTGTGAAGGAATGTGTCTTTGAAGTGTCACAGTTCATTACAGTAAGGTTGATGGTGATAAACTAGTACTGAACAACTTGCACTGTTGTACAAGGACTGAATGGCTCATTGAAATGTCCAGAGCACCCCTTATTCAAGCAGTACCCCTCACAAGACATGCTGAGCAACACATTATTGTCACACAACTTGCATGATCTCTTCAATATCCTTGCAAAGGTTTTCACAGCTCAGAGCGACTGCCAAGGCCTCTGCCTTCACCTCCTGGCAAGCCACTAGAATTTATGACACCACAGGTCGCCTGCAATGTCCCCTCCAGGTGTATCTGCAGGAGGGGACCAAAGTTCCCCTGATCTAAGCAGTGTCTTGTGAAATACATTTAGCTAAGAAGAACAAAATATGTACTCATGAGGTGATCATTACACTGTTACACCTTTGTCATGAATGCAGATGTGGAATAAACCTTGCCTTAGTCAAATTTCAACAAATTTTGGATGTCACTCAAGAAATGTGAACAAATCTCTATAAACAGTCAAATATATACACGTGAGTAGTCATATCAGAGCAGTGCACGGGTGTACCCATACCTTCATCATCTCGAGAAGGATCACTCGCTGTTAAAAGGAAAAAAGATGTTAACATGACATTGTCATACAGTTAAATAACTTTGAAATAGTCAGGATTTCTTAATTAGCTTGCACCGTCCTCCATACTCAGTTTTTCTGCTCAGTTCTTTTTTTTACAAAATGAAAACAACGCAAAGTACTGTAAAGAATACAAATGTGTACAGTACACATGATATATGTCTGCTGTAGGGCTATTTACATTATATGAAATACATTATATTAGTAATTAATGAATAGTGATGAATCTGTCATGTCAGAATGCTGCAGATGTGTACCTATGTATCTATGTCTTACCTGTCATACGATGTACTGTTAAAAAGAAAGAGATGATAACAGAAAAGTTGTTAATTTTCTTTGAAATGGTCATGGTTGTAGATTAGTTTGCTGTAAGTCATGCTGTATCCGTTTTTGTTCAAGATTAATCATATTACGTTGTTTCAAATATGGGAGAGTTAGACAGTTAAAACAAAGAATATTACTTTTAGAAAGAAACAAGTAATTCAGGAAATAATCCACCCTGAGAGAATTTATAGCTGGGAGAAGTCAGTTTAGCACCATTTTGGTATCTGAATTAATCTAGCCTTAGTCATATTTCTACACATTTTGGATGTCACTCAAGAAATGTGAACAAATCTCTATATACAGTAAAATATATATACAAGTGTATTCATATCAGAACAGTGGATATGTGTACCCAAACCTCCGGAGAAACCACCACCAATGCGATGACGACGCCTCAATGCTAAAAGGAAAAAAAGATGATAACATAACACTGTGATATAGTTAAATAATTTGGAAAAAGTCATGATTTCTTAATTAGCTTGCACCGTCCTCCATCCTCAGTTTTTCTGCTCAGTTCTTTTTTTACAAAATGAAAACAACACATTGTACTGCAACAAATGCAAATGTGTACAGTACACATGAGATATGTCTGCTGTAGGGCTATATACATTATATTAGTAATTAATGAATAGTCATGAATTTGTCATGTCAGAATGCTGCAGATGTGTACCTATGTATCTATGTCTTACCTGGCCTATGTTTTCCTGTTAAAAAGAAAGAGATGATAACAGAAAAGTTGTTAATTTACTTTGAAATGGTCATGGTTGTAGATTAGTTTGCTGTAAGTCATGCTGTATCAGGTTTTATTCAAATGAAATCACGTTGTTTCAAATATGGGAGAGTTAGACAGTTAAAACAAATAATATTACTTTTAGAAAGAAACAAGTAATTCAGGAGATAATCCACCCTGAGAGTCAGTTTAGCACCATTTTGGTATCTGAATTAACCTTGCCGTAGTCATATTTCTACAAATGTTGGATGTCACTCAAGAAATGTGAACAAATCTCTATAATATACTATATTATAGTAAAATATATACACAAGTATTTGTATGAGAACAGTGGACATGTGTTTTTGTTTGGTTTTTCACATAATGTAAACAACACATTGTTCTGTGAAGGATGAGAGAGAATGTATGCTAAATTACATTGTATTATTATGAATCAATAGTGTATCTTTCATGTCAAAACTGTTCAGATATGTGTACCTATGTACCTACTGTATGCCTTACCTGGAGAAGACATTTGTGCTGTTAAAAAAGATGATAACATGATGTTATTTATTTACTTTAACATAATCAACATTGTATGTCATTTAGTTTCATTTCCATCAATGGTCTGCTAATTTTGCAGACACTTGAGTATTAGCAATTAACGTTTACATTAACTGAATAAATTATTTATTTTTTCATACATACATATTTATGTCCAGTTCCATACCCACACTTAAAATTTGATTTATTATTGAAACCCACTGTAGACAGGAAATCTATAGTTGTAATTGAAAATGATAACTGTATTTTTACATTGTGATTACATCACCTGTCATCAAGTCATGCTGGTGTGTTTTACCTTAAACTTTTGACACTTGATTTTGCATTGTGTTTGTTTTGTTAACGTTTGTGTTGCTTACAAGTAAAGGAACCGCCGTGTATCCTGTAATAGCAAAATTTATATTTTACCCAATTAACTCTGTATTTCTGTATGTGCTCTTGTTATGTCTCCCCCAAGGAGAAGTTAACTACATTTGTCTGTGAGAAAATAGCCAACCTAGGTTTACTGAGATACAACCGTAGTCACAAGGTCTACAAGCTACACGACACAACATCCCTGTGAACCAGATAGAGCAGAAGGTCCCATCTTCATTTGTTTTTAGATTGAATTGTGTGCTTAAAGTTCATACTATACATGTGACTTGCACAAACGTCATGTAGAGATGAGATCACATGCCGATGTCACTCCCTCTCTCTTATCTGTGTATTTAAGCTGATGTTCTTGATGTGTGAACTTTGAAGACTCTTCCACATCTTGCTTCGTGCATCTTGTGAACGAGTTCTCCTATTCTGCGCAGAATATATGTACTTCAATAAATTACAAAAACCTATATTGGTTTCAGTCTACTATTTCTTGTTACTTGTTTCATCTTCAATTATTCTAAAACAGTTAATTAATCTACACCTGCTGCCTCCTGGGTATTTTCCATCAAAATCCGAAGACGTTTCTCCAGACTTTTATTTGGCAAGGGACTATGCCCTACAAGAGATGGCTGTGCCTGTGCTGTTCCACCTTCCTTAGGTTTATGGAGCACAGCTGTGTTCTCCCCCAGAGGCTTGGTGACCACCATGGATGTAAGTGGGGTTACAAAGCTGTACTTCAGTGACAGCTCCAAGACCTCTTTCTTCACGTTCTTCTTCTCAGCTCCAGATAACAGCAGCCTGTGTCACAAATTGTATCACAAACAGGCGTGTAGTCAGTAATGGGCCAGGGCGGCACTGGCCCGCCCACTTCACTCACTGGCCTGTCCAGCGAAGTTTGATCAAAATACGTTTTGTTATTAAAAATATTCAAATATATGTAAAAAAAAAAAAGGAAGGAAAAAAAAAGAAATAGTAACATAACTAGTTGTGTGTGTTTAATGTGTCTTCTCTTCTGATTAAAACGAAACTGTTTAAACCATAGAATAAGGATCAAACAATTAGGAAGCCTTCGGAACGTAGTTGGTTGCTATGGTAACAACAGGCAGACTCTAGTTAGCTGGCTTTTTAGATAATGTACATGGACGTGTTAAGCAATGTCAAAGAATTTCTAATATAGGAAGAAGTTCCACTCCCTCGTTACTTCCGGGTTCTGAGTTCCATATAGGGGGCACTCACAGGCCAGTGCAGAATGAATGGGACTCTATGGAGCTATACCCCTAAATATCCACTTTTCTCAGAATATGATTTTTTGTCTAGTAATTTGAATGTTGCATTCGAAAGGGGAGGCAAAGAAAATACATACTGCTGGGTGTTAGATTTTTTTTAAAGTCGCTTTTTTGTTCTAAAAAGCCTTTTAAAATGTCAATGATGTCATACACATATACGACCAGAGATACTGCTTTACTCTCGAGGCATCGACAACACAGCTGACAGGTTAGACTCTCCCTGTCAATACACATGCTAGAAAGAGGTTTGCTAATGTTTTAACGACCACGCTGAAATATTCACTCAGACATTCTGGTTCCGCTTCGGATGCCGTCAAGCGGGATCTCCGATCGTAATCAGTCCTTCACTGACCAATCAGCATTCATTAGCAGAATGCTAGCGTGGCATGGGCAACAACGACTCAACCTGTAACAAATCGAAAGGGCATAAGTACTCGTTCATTCAACTTTTGACCTATAATCCATGTTGAACTTGCAAAAACTACAATCAAATGTGAGATTTCTCAACGACAATCAGGCGAAAGAGTCAAATTTAGCCGTCTAGCTCCATAGGGTCCCATTCATTTTGCACTGGACCGTGATCACCCCCAGTGGAACTCTGGTGGAACTGCAACCAAAGTAGGTACAATGCGGCTGAATAGGGAGTGGAACGGCTTTCCGTAGACGGGCTTTGGCAATGTACTGTTAAAAGTTACCGCGATAACAATGGCTTCTCTTTAATGTGGTATGGACAGTTTTCTTGGATGGAATACAGTGTAGGCTAAATAAGGACGAGCTTTTCTGCACCATGTGAAGACATTTCCCCAGCGGAGCTGACAGCCCATCAGCGAGAGAGGAGGCCCTCACAGAGGTATTAAGTCAAACATGTTTAATGCTTCTTGTGTTATTAGTTAAGTCACCTAGTAACCTTCCTATTTAGTAAGAAATGGTGAACAGTGACACTGATGATGGCTTAGGGCTGAAACGTGTTTTTGTTTTGCCCACATTAAATAAGAAGATAACTTATCTGTGAGTGACATAGTTTTTAGTTTTTCTTTGATCCTGTCACTGCCGTGAACTCGATACACTGTCTAAGATTTGGCACCTTGCTGTCCACTTTTCATTATATCTTTCATAATTCAAACAATGCTTGTCTGGAAGTTTTCATTCTTTGATTTTCTTTTACTGCTGGTAGCACATTTGCTGCTCATGATCTGACCATGGTCCTGAAGCAACAATGCTGTTTCATTGTTACATGTGCGATTTCTGTCTGATGTAGGCTGTTCTATGTCATGCAGTATGCAAACACCTTCTCTGCTGTTTGGGTTCATGTTTAGTTGCCACTTTGTGCTATAAAATGGTTAATTTTAAGATGGTGCTGTGCAGAGCCAATGCTGCTGGTTCTGCCCCTGCAAATATATTTTAGCCTGAATAGGTTCAAACTGACAGGTTTTTATCTATGTTGTTGTGTACAAACGTTTTAGACTGAGTTTTGTTGGTTGAGGATGTTGTAGACAGTACTGCTATTGTTGTAATGCCGTATATGTTGGAAGGTAAAATTGTAGCAGTTTTTTTTCAGTTTGTCATTTTTGCTATTTTGTCTATTTGAAAATGGCCCACTCACTTTTGTACTGGCCCACCCAAAATACTATTTCTGCCTACGACACTGGTCACAAATTCAAACATTTGAAATGACAGTAAAGTATGATAAAGTTAATTAACGACTAACACTATTTTTGATAATATTTTGTTGTGTTTGTTGTGTTAGTGCTGAAATGATTGTTGATGGTAACGTAACTGTGTCCATTGATCAGACATCCAGACGTGTTTATTGGCCATATACAGACACATCTGTTCCTGGCCCAGCAAACCCCCCAGTGAGTTCTTACAGCAGGGGATAAAAGGGTGTCCGAGAAAGGGTATAACGCACGGCTCATTAGATAAAAAAATCACACACATTTACACACCGAGGAAGACGCATCCGGAGATATTTGGGGTTAAGTGTCTTGCCCAAGGACACTTCAACATGGGACTACAGGGCCAGGGATTGAACCACCAACCTGGCAATTGGTAGACGATTGCTTTACCACCTGAACCACAGCTGTCAACCCGACACTCACTCTTTCTCCAGAAGCTGTTTGACTGTGAGGTAGGCCCAAACCCTCTGGATGTGGCTGTCAAGATCTGTGCCGGTGTACTCCACGGTGGCGTTTGTGTCAGAAAACGTCACTCTTCTATCCCTCTGTCATAGTCCAAATTAATAATTATGTCAGTATACACAAGGGCTTTCACCAACCTTTCAGAAGATTACAGCTGATGTGCTGTGTGGAGCGATCCTTACCGAAATGGCTACAACTTGTGGAGTGAAGGTTTCAATGTCGTTGTCAGTGATCTGACCGGCCACCACAATCTCAGAGCCATTATAATACTGGCTGAAGTTAGTCTGGGTTAGATTGGTCCCTCCATTATAGATCATTGTCACATGTGTCAACAGAGGAGTGGCCACCTCGTCGTAGAAACCCTGTTGACATACGGTACAGTATGGACGCTGTATGAATGTTCATCTCTCCACAGCCAATCAGGATCAATTTTATCTATGGAAATGTAGCAACTCACATGGTAAACAGAGTATTTATAATGTGAGCAAGTTACTTCAAATACCTTCAGCTGTGAATCAGCGTCAGAGTCTTCGTAAATCCGTCGTGCCACACCATTGTTCTGCAGCGACATCTTCTCAAGGAACTCAAAATTGACATCATAACCAAAACCAAGACAGTAGAGTGGGAACTTGTCTGCAATATTCCTTCTGACATTTGATTGTATTAGTTCAAGATTTGTCACCCCTGTAAAGAACCAAGGCATGGGATTTAAAAGGGCAAGTTGAGCTCAAATCCCCTCACACAGTGATACATGGACTGTGTCGTTAGGAGTCTCACATTAATCTCTTGAAGTATGTTCTCACGTTTGTGTGCATGTGTGTTTTATTGTAACCTGAGGTTGGGTCTCCATCGGTGAGAAGTATGACGATAGACGCTGAACCTTCTCTGGGATGTGCATTCAGCATACGTGCTCCTTCCAACACTGCTGCGTTAATGTCTGTGGCTGAAATGGAATGAAACTATGTTTTATTACTGCCATTACTAAAATAGTTGCATCCTTTCATGAAATATGTATTAAAAACCTCACCTCCTCCATCTTTAATATTCCGTGCAAATGTCTTAGCACTCTCCAGGTTTTCCTTGTTGGCCTGAACAAGTTCTCGTTTCCAGTGAAAAATGTTGCTATCAAAAGTGATAAGACCAAAGTGGTCATCCTCTGCCAGGTCGTTCAAGATGTGGATTAATGCTATTCGGGTCTGGGCAAAAACATCATTCACACATTAGAAATGAATATACTGTATGCGTATATATATTATTCTTATTCATGTAAGAAACCATGTAATATTGTTCTTTTCCCGTGTTCTTAATAAAGCTTTATGTGAAGTGAATCACAGACATAATTAACTGACATTAAAACATCCAGTGCTACAGTCACAATCCGTCACAAACTTAACTCTTCAAATACTGTACCTGTTGCATTTTTCTGCCGCTCATTGAGCCACTTTGATCAATAACGAAGACAACATTTTTTGGAATACGGGAAAGACTAGATGGAGCAAAGTGATGAACAAAGTATCCAGCTGATGTCTTAGGGGGAGGAAGAAGAAAGTTAAGATAACAGGGGAAGATAGCCATTTAAATAAGTACGGTATTTTTAACAATGCTAATAGACTATTGGAGTCATCCAGGAAATGAACTCTTGCTTTACCTTGATGTCTCCAAGTGAGGTGTCCCTGTTGACATCATAAACAATAACCAGATCTCCATTCATACCCTGCTCTCCACAGCCATCACATGTTTTCTGTTGGTCCTCTGTTGGGTAGAAATACACCCACGCCTGAAAACAGGATGAAACTGGTTTTAGAGACTCTTGATGGAAGTGCATATTTGCACAACAAAATGCAATTTGGCATAACAACAAAGTGAAAACTGTTATGCAAATGTACATAAAGATATACAGTACTTTAAAATGAATAAATGATACTAAGACATGTGCACAAGGACGAGCAATAAGACAGAATGTCCAGGGCCATTATGTATACTGTGGTCAAACAGATATTCTTTTATTACTAATATTAGTAACATATTGTTCAGAACAAAGATAGCAGTGCTTCACTGCACGTACCTGTTTGTCTGCATGTGTTCTGGTGATGGCATTAGCCAGGGCTTTGGTGCTTAGTCCTCCTTCAACCTCGATGAAATTGATGCCAGCTTTCTCATTAATGTACACATCAACCTGGCATTGAGAATAAATTAAAATAGAATAAAATACTTTGAAGCTCTGATTATGTAAAATGTTTTTTAAGATGGATAGAAGCCAACAGGAAAGACACACCTTGAAGTCTTTGACAGGCTGCATGGGTCGAGCGTGGATTTGCAGCTCGTACTTGCCAAGCTTGCGTTTCAGCAGCTCCTCATATGTGAGTTCAAAGGTGACCTTTTTGTGGGCAGCCACAGTCACAGAGGTCTTAAATTCCTCGAGGGTCCTCCCTACAGAACTGCAACAGAGATGATACATTAAAGCAGTGGTCCTCCTTCTAACCCCTTTACAATGGAACAATGACACTTATGACCTCTCATCACAGATTATGGTGTGGATGTGAGATGTGAGGAATTCAACTAAGGAGCAACATTTCCTTCTCAGATTATTTCATTCGAAGAATTTCAAAGACCTGAAAGCATTAAAGTAGCCGTATTTAAAAAAGGCAAACATTTGATAAAAATCAGACAAAACAAAGATTTAAAGGACACACAACGCTCTCCTACAAAATAAGAAATAAAAACAAGCTATATTAGACCTGGCAATAAACTGATCCATTGATCTATGTACCTGACAAGCCCAGCGCTTTGGCCACGGGACACAGCCTCAGTGTACTGCTGCTGAGCTTTCTCTTTACCTTTCACAACACCGTCGTAAACTTGGCCATCTATAAACCTGAAGAAGAACAAGCAAAAGTCTTTGTTGATATACATACTCCTGAGTAGCCCATGATTTACTTTCATGATGCTTTATTGTAGAAGTCTTTATGTGTAAAAATTATTTTTGCTTCACACACATTCTGAATTTACTGATGAAGGCGTTCTTGGGAATCCGGACCTGGAACTCTATTTCCTTTGATTCGTCCATGCGATTGGCCACGCGGCTTGTGATGACCGTGGTTGCATAACGACTGGTCACTGTGGCGTTGATGTGAAAGCTGTAGATGTTCCAGTCGTCCTGAGCAAATACAGGAGGAGGCACATTTCACAATAAAATAAATGGCTTGGTTAATGTCGCTGGCTGACGACCAGCTGACCAAAGATCAGATGATGGTGAAAAACAAAAACGTGTGGGTGGCATCAGTGAAATCTTATTGGTCTAACTGCAGAGACACCCCATTCTTATTGTTTTATCCATCGCTTTGTTTTCACATGGAAATGACTCCCAATACTACTGACTTTACCATGTCTTAACCCTGAAATGTAATGATTAACTTGATTGTGGCCCCCCCATTGTCACTTTGTAAACAGATTTAGGCCCAACAACATGAGTAATAAACACACACACACACACACACACACACACACACACACACACACACAAACAGACACACACACAAACAGACACAACACTGAGGGTGAGAGCCAGCAGGTCCTTCATCCTGACCGAAAGACGCTGAAGTACAAAAATAATTAAGCACAAACATCAGATAATAAGTAAGTAATAAATCAGCAGTGACATATACTAAATGTTGTTGCTGTGTTGTGCTTGTATGTCCAAACCGTTTTTTTCTTTAAGAAAATGAAACATTTGAAAACATATTGTTGATCTATTTACCTCAGAAGAAGTCAGAGACAATTGCCTCGTCACAGTTTAAATATTTGTAAAACCCGCAGACAGAGGGTGATGATGACATTTGGAGATACAAGTTTTTTCTGCCCGACACCAACAATATTTTCAATAGATTCAGTTTCCTTGCATTGTGGTGGTGTGTCCTGTAAGTTTTGTGACCTTACCTTGTTTGGTAGTGTGCTAGCCAAAACCAGCAGCAGCCCAAAGAGGGTGACGTGCACCACAGCTCTCTCCATGATGGCTCCACCAGAGTGCAGCCCAGGCAGCTCAAACTGTCTTTTAAACTTAAACAGACAAGGACAACATGAATGTGTACATACATGTTTTTTAAAAGGGCAAACTCCACTTTCTCTCTCTCCTGTTTCAACAATCCCTCACTTGCACACCCACACACAAAAACACATTCCCGCCCACTTACCTCCTCTGCATACTGCCGGCAATCACACAGAAAAAACAGAAACTGTCACGACAGGGTAAAAAAAAAAGAAATTCTAATTTATTTGTCACATACACAATTGTAGACAGTACAAGCTCCTCCTCATGCTCTCTGACAGGGGCGATTCTAGGATCAGACCTTTATGGGGGCTCAGCCCCTAATGAGAATGTGACACGGATACAGTGTCTTGCAAACGTCCCTTCTGTCCCTGTTAAATCAGTAATTTAACTGGATAACAACAATATATGTATTTATTATTATAACGCGTTAAACTGACAGCAGTACTTTTTGTGTTAGAAAAAAGCAGAAATTCTAAATGATGTTGACTAATAGTTAAGATCAGATGAATGAAGTTAATGGTTAATCACAGATATGTTAACGTTTAGTAGAGATCTGATTCTTAATTTTACTTGTGAATAGCGTTGTATGGAACCATGTGTGTTATTTGGTTGAAAGAAACCCAAATATCTGATATAGAAACTTTGAAAATGGGTCAAATTTGAACCGAGGGTTAAACGTTTTCCTCTCCATTGCTGTCAGCTCACATTTCAGCGTGAATCGTCGTGCCCCTTCTCCTCCCCCTTCACCTCAAGTTCATAATTTCCAGCTCCCAGGTCTGAGCTCACCAGAGCTCGCTCCTCTTCTCATTCAGATCTCAGCATCCTCTTCATTCACCACATCACCACTGTGTCTACACTCCATTGGGGGTAGCCTACAATACTCATACTTGCTTCTCGACCCCCTTTAAAATATGATGATGTCACGAT
Source organism: Gymnocephalus cernua (assembly GCA_023631565.1). Lineage (NCBI taxonomy): Eukaryota > Metazoa > Chordata > Actinopteri > Perciformes > Percidae > Gymnocephalus > Gymnocephalus cernua. The sequence continues at coordinate 24,696,881 of CM042428.1, forward strand.
GGGAATTTGATGAGGTCACAATGCGGTCTAATCACAAAAATACTTTTAGCATGGGTGCCCAGATAGCTCAGTTGGTAGAGCGGGCACCCATATATAGAGGTTTACCCCTCGACGCAGCGGGCCGGGATTTGACTCCGACCTGCGGCCTCTTTGCTGCATGTCATTCTCCCCTTTTGTGACTTCAGCAGTGCGGTCAAAATGTCCCCAAAAAATACTTTTCCCATTGATTTTATTGTGCACGTCAATAAATATGTAAATAATGTTCATTCAAAATGAAGTCTCTCCTGATTGAACTGCTTATATGACCTTAACTGTTGATATTCGGGTCCAGCCTGCCACCTTTGCCAGGAATTGTCATGCAAACACAGACAACATTGGTTTGAAAAGAGACAATTTGGCTCTATATGTAGCTCAGCGTAAATTCAGACAGGGAGACGTCATTAATGTTACACACTCTCGTAATCAGCTGGTAAGTCTGATCAGCTGTGTGGTGGGAAGTAGCTTGCGTCACGTATCCAATCAGAATCGGGCACGTTCGTTCAAGCCTATCACAGCACAACAACCATGTTTTAAATCTGTTTTCTCTCCCGCTTCTGTCAGTTGTCTTTGCAGACGAGCGTGCGACCCGCCTCCTCCCCTTCTATCTCCAGGCATCTTTAACCACGGGGTTCTCGGTCTTCTTCTGGCTGACGGACTCCTTTTGGTTTAATCACCACCACCAGTGTCTAGACTCCATCGGGGGATATACTGGCTTTTCTAAAACTCTAGAAATTGTATAGTCTATATACCTTTTGTCCGTTGGAGTTTAATCTCCAAAAGTTGATGCAAACCTTTGTTACTTTGCATGTGTATTTTCAAATACATATTTGCATATCTGCAAACAAGTCTCCCCTGATTGAAATGGTTTGTTACATATAGAATCAGCACTTTAACGTGGTGTTGCAGACCATGGAGGTGTTTAAATTCTTGATTTATTATTTTCTAATCTTTTAAGAATAAAGTTTTAAGATTGAAGAAGTAATAATAAACAAACAAATTAAACATTGATGCCATCTGAAAAATCCATTATAATCTAGTTAACTTCATACAAGACAACGAAAGATCTGGGATACTAGTTGTTTATTTGTTTATGTTAGTAACAGGTGGAAAGTTTTTTCCAAGATGAATTAGTGTTTGCCTTTTTTTCTTTAAAATAAAATCTTTGCAAGTGATTCAACATGGCTCCCAGTTAAAGTTAAGTAACGATGAAATCATCCAGGCGTCTCTGCAGGGCAGACTCCGCAGACATGAGCCAGCAGTCCATTGGCGGGGGAGGGACCATACTGTAGTCAACAGCATTGACCCTACCAAAGTAAGACAAAAATAGTCATATAACCTTGTGTATAATATGAGTAATAATAATTAAAGCACTCTTTATATTATATTTCATACAAATGTATATATACCTGGTAACGTCAATCTCCTGGTCTTTGATCTTCAGTTTTGTTGAGGGAGTTTGTTGCACCTCCTCATAAACTGCTGGCTTTCGAGCTGGACACAAAGAGATCAAACAATAAAGCAATGACAATAAAAAGCTGCCACTACGAGATGCAGCAAAAATATTTATCTTCTGACACTAATAATTTTTGATCTGATATCAAATCAAGGAAACAAATCCAACGTTTTCACCCACCTAAAATTCCTGTAACGTTGTTGTCCAGTGGCTGCTGTCTCAAAACCGGCCAGAGGAATTCTGCGCCATCCTTCCCATGAATATAGATGACCATGCGTGTGTCTCCAACTGCAACATCTATTTCCTTGTCCCGCCTAATCACTGTCAAACTAGAGAAATATGCACTTTGTCTTCATTTTGGACTTGTTTGCACTTGTTTCAAAGGAAATGTTTGACATTGTATGAAATATGATGATTGGCTTTCTTGCAGAGAGTAAGATGATAAGTTTGATACCACTCATGTTTGTACAGAAAATACGAAGCTACAGTCATCAGCCAGTTACCTTAGCTTAGCATAAATACTGGAAACAGAGGAAACAGCTAGCCTGGCTCTGTCCAAGGGTAACACAATCTGCACCAGCACCTCTAAAGCTCAGAAATAACATGATGTATCTCGTGTGTTTAATCCGTACAAAAAGGTGTAGTAAAAACAACACATCTCTGTTTTAAGGGGGTGATGTGTCTGACTAGTTCTTGGTTGGGACCATTACAATGCAAAGTCACCTTCCAGCTGTGAAGAGATCCTGTCCAGTGTAGCGTGACAGTGTCTGTCCCTCTCGTACAGTGACGACATTGGCGTCAACCTCAACATGAAGGTCAGTCTTGGAGTGGATGACAATCCTTCTGAAGCCTCCATACGTTAATGCATGAACCTCACCATTCACAGACAGCTCTAATACAAATGAGAACAAATGCAACTCAACACCACACGTATACAGTATAAGATCTTTCACTTAAAGTCCTCATCCAGACAGGTTTTAAAGTATTTAAAACATTTTTTTAAACTCTGAAAAGGGCCTGGAAACACATCTACTCTTTCTCCTTCATTGAGAAATTCTGGATCCTTGCACAGATACAAGTCAGTCTAGTCAGACATTTTAGACATTTACACATTTTTGAGTGGAGGGGATCTTAGAGTAAAAGTATCAGTACAACATAAAAAATACTCCAAGTAAAAGTCCTTCACTCAAAATCCTACTTAAGTAAAAGTACAGAAGTATTATCAGCAAATTTTACTTGAAGTATCAAAACTAAAAGTACTGCACTGTAGTAGTGTAGTAGTGGTACTCAATCTAGGGGTCAGGTCCATAAGATGTTAAGAAATTATTCATTTGGTAAACATAAATTTGAATTAATCTTTTGATTGTTTCTCTAATCTTTGCTTTTTTTGTGAAATATAAGATAATTTTATCTCTTTAGACCAAAAAACAGTTATTTCAATGAAATCATCTGATAAAGTTAAGAGGGTAAAAATGTCTTTGGTGGTACACATACTCATAAAAGTACAAATTTGTACTTAAGTATAGAACTTAATTAAATGTACTTAGTTACTTTCCACCACTGCAAACTAGGGGATATTATAGGTTGATGCACATTATATAACCGACTACTGACTGGGCTGTTAAAGGAATTTAAGAAAAACTGTGATGGCACAAAGAGTAACATTACTGACCCCTGTTGGGATGGTGAAGTAGTCTAAGGAGAACACCTCCAGGGACATCAAAGCAGAGTGGAAGAGACAGATTCTCAGTTTTTAGCAGAAACCTGTGGGTAGGAGGAACTAGAGAGGAACACAGCAGAAGGAAACACAGAAAATGATTGTTGCTCTCAACACCAATTTAACTAACTAAAGATGAATTATATAGTTTTTGATAATGATTATCCAAAATCTTGACTATCATGTGGTGATCAGAAAACATCATCAGAATTACATTTACAGTAAAAGGGAAAAGCACACCTGTACTAGTGTGGCACATAAAGAATCAAAGACGGGTGCCATTATGTTCTCAGACTCACACGATTTCAAAGAACAGCTTAGTGTAACCCAAATGATCTTATTTTACTAGTTATGGTCACAGACAAGAATCTCTTAGTACAAGTACACCCTTCTTTAACACCACAACAAATTACTTCAGGCTTATTAAATACACATGCATGTGTGTTACAGTATACACATGTGAGGCCTTTGTTGTCAGTCTTTGTTTTGAGAATTCTATAAGATAATGACACAAGGGCAACTAATAGTTTTACCTCATAATAAATTACTAAACTTTGTGTATGATTTTGAACAGAAATAGATCATTTTATAGAAATTATACCATGAAACATGCTAGGTGTTTTTTAGTCTATATTTTACCTACAAGTAATTTCACCACATCTATTTCTGCCTCAACCAATTCCAAATGTCCTAGCTGTTGGAAATCTTTTGCAAACTATCTTTTGTTGGCAAATATTAATTTGAAGGATGGATCAGAATTGCAAAATTATGTTTACCTGCACGTATCGTGGAAAAAACTTGATGTCGTGTCGGTAAGGGAATTCGAAGGAGGTCTGCTAAATGAACAGTGAAATTTAAGAATTAAAAATCTGTTAGTAAGTTTTGTTACACAACCATATCTATATTTAGAAAGGCACAGAAGAGTTAGCTTCTAAAAACTATGAATGTTACACATTTTTAAGTTACTGCAGTCTTTGCTAGTATTACAAAAGTATTCATCAAAGAAATTAAAATTTGACCCGTTTTCAAAGTTTTTTATGTCTTTCAACCAAATTGCCCAAAAACAACCTGGATGCATGGATGTATGTTGGATGGAACCCATACAACGTTCTTCGCAGGTAAAATGAATGATTACTTTCTGTGCATTTTGGGTGTTTTATTCTATTTCATAGCATTTAAAAAAATGTTTTAAATGGCTTTCAATACAGTATCAAGACTAAACTTTGACAGGTACCCGTCTGTGATCCACTCATCATCCTCTGATCTTAACTATTAGTCAAAATAATTCAGAATTTCTGCTTTGTATAGCTAAAAAGAAATAGGTATAATGTCATATAAATTAAGTTTACTTCAAATTGTGACAAAAAAATTGTAAAATAAGCATCAAAGGCATCGGAAAAAGCAACAAAAACGTTGAACAAAGCACAAAAAATTACATGTTTGACCCGGAGCGACAACAAGTTCATGGTCGATGGGAAGACAACACAAGGGTTAAAAGGAAAAAAGATGATAACATGACATTGTGATACAGTTGTACGCATTGTACTGTAAAGAATACAAATGTGTACAGTACACATGATATATGCATGCTGTAGGGCTATTTACATTATATGAAATACATTATATTAGTAATTAATGAATAGTCATGAATCTGTCATGTCAAAATGCTGCAGATGTGTACCTATGTATCTATGTCTTACCTGTCATATGTGGTACTGTTAAAAAGAAAGAGATGAAACCAGAAAAGTTGTTAATTTACTTTGAAATGGTCATGGTTGTAGATAAGTTTGCTCAAAGTCATGCTGTATCAGGTTTTTATATATATATCAAATGGAATAATATCACGTTGTTTCAAATATCGGAGAGTTATACAGTTAAAACAAATAATATTACGTTTAGAAAGAAACAGGTAATTCAGAAGATGATCTACCCTGAGAGAATTTATAGCTGGGAGGAGTCAGTTTAGCACCATTTTGGTATCTGAATTAATCTTGCCTTAGTCATATTTCTACAAATGTTGGATGTCACTCAAGAAATGTGAACAAATCTCTATATACAGTAAAATATATATACGAGTGTATTCATATCAGAACAGTGGATATGTGTACCCATACGTCCGGAGAGAGCACCACCGCCGCCTTGAGGATGATGCCTCGCTGCTAAAAGGAAAAAAAGACGATAACATGACATTGTGATACAGTTAAATAATTTGGAAATAGTCATGATTTCTTAATTAGCTTGCACCGTCCTCCATCCTCAGTTTTTCTGCTCAGTTCTTTTTTTACAAAATGAAAACAACACATTGTACTGCAAAGAATGCAAATATGTACAGTACACATGAGATATGTCTGCTGTAGGGCTATATATATTATATTAGTAATTAATGAATAGTCATGAATTTGTCATGTCAGAATGCTGCAGATGTGTACCTATGTATCTATGTCTTACCTGGCATATCTGGTACTGTTAAAAAGAAAGACAAGATAACAGAAAAGTTGTTAATTTACTTTGAAATGGAACAATCACTAGCTGTTAAAAGGAAACAAGATGTTAATATGACATTGTGATACAGTTGTTAAATAACTTTGAAATAGTCATGATTTCTTAATTAGCTTGCACCGTCCTCCATCCTCAGTTTTTCTGCTCAGTTCTTTTTTTACAAATGAAAACAACACATTGTACTGCAAAGAATGCAAATGAGTACAGTACACATGGGATATGTCTGCTGTAGGGCTATTTACATTATATGAAATACATAATATTAATCATTAATGAATAGTCATGAATTTGTCATGTCAGAATGCTGCAGATGTGTACCTATGTATCTATGTCTTACCTGTTATATGTTGTACTGTTAAAAAGAAAGAGATGATAACAGAAAAGTTGTTAATTTACTTTGAAATGGTCATGGTTGTAGATTACCGGTAGTTTGCTGTAAGTCATGCTGTATCAGGTTTTATTCAAATGGAATCACGTTTCAAATATGGGAGAGTTATACAGTTAAAACAAATAATATTACGTTTAGAAAGAAACAAGTAATTCAGGAGATAATCCACCCTGAGAGTCAGTTTAGCACCATTTTGGTATCTGAATTAACCTTGCCGTAGTCATATTTCTACAAATGTTGGATGTCACTCAAGAAATGTGAAGAAATCTCTAAATACAGTAAAATATATACACAAGTATTTGTATGAGAACAGTGGACATGTGCACCCATACCTCCGGGGGAAACAACTACCAACGCCTTGAGAACGATGCCTCGCTGTCAAAAGGAAAAAAGATATGCATCTCTATGTCTTACCTGTCATACGTCCTGCATGTCCTGTTAAAAAGAAAGAGATGATACCAGGAAAGTTGTTAATTTACTTTGAAATGGTCATGGTTGTAGATTAGTTTGCTGTAAGTCATGTTGTATCAGGTTTTACTGGAATCATATCACGTCAGTGGTGTAGTCTACGTGATACGCAGGTATACGCCGTATACCCACTAGGAAAAGTCAAGGATTTCCGTATACCCACTTACAAAAGCGCAATGATACGTAACAACATTGTTTGTGACAGAACTTTCTCACTTGTATTCATAAATTTACCCAGTCTGTGTGAACATGGATGTAGGCTATTAAGAGAACGGTTGGGAAGCCGTGGCCGTGCCCTGGATCTGACGTGAAGTCACTTAACGTTACTAAGCAACAACAAGTTGCATTCTTTGCGCGGTCTTTCCTTTCTCGCAACTAGTTAGAGTTTGAACAACGTTTTATAAGTAACGAGATATGAAACGTTACTAAACAGACCTAAATAACACTACTTCAGTGTTTTCTAAAGTCTGTCCCTGAAGCTGCTGCCACGTCGGGTGACGCTGCAGCTGCCACAGATCATGATGACCCGATCGTTAACGTTACCGTTACAAAAAACCAGCCCGAAAATCCTACCGCAACGTTACTGTTGCCTGGTAAGTGAGAGTAGCTTATATGATACCGCGTGTGTGTGTGTGTGTGTGTGTGTGTGTGTGTGTGTGTGTGTGTGTGTGTCTGCCTGTGTGTGCGTGTGCGCCTGTGTGTGTGTGTGTGTGTGTCTATGTGTGTGTGTACCTGTGTGTCTGAGTACAGCAGTAAACAGAATACTATATTTATATTTCCTTGTTTCAGATGACGAGAGAGACAGTGAGAACTCCTTCATAAGGTTAATGACGATGCAACATTAGAGTAAATTCTTAAATCTTAAATATGCATTGCTTTACACAATTAAATGACTATATGGTAATGTTAGTTAGCAATGGTAAGATAATTAACTAAAATAGAAAGAGTGGAGCTTTTTTTCTCCTTCCGTCTGCTTTTTATGCATTTGTTAGCCATGGTGCTGAAGATTGTAAACAGTTTATTAAATACTTCTGAGTAAATGTAGGCCCTTATCAACAGATTTTACTGCTAATCGCTACAAAAGTTGTATGATGATGCTAATTATTAGTCATGGTTTTGTGTGGCAGTGGGGGGGTGTCGGTTAAATGGCTTATTTGTGTGATGTGATGTCCTGTTGCGTTCAGGTTCGGTTGCGTTTCTCAAAAAGTTAAATCTGTCTCATCTTTTCTCAACTCTAAGTGTTGTTTTTCCAGGACTTTAAATAAACGCCATCAATACTTAAACATCTGTTGCCCGTGTACAGTTCGTATTCAGAAACGTCACAGTACCGACTGTATGGGGTGTCGCTCTGGGACAGGCGAGTATGAGGCTGGGAGGGGAAAATCACAGTATGCTCACTACAAAAAAATAGACTACACCACTGTATCACGTTGTTTCAAATATGGGAGAGTTAGACAGTTAAAACAAATAATATTACTTTTAAACCTACTTTTCAAACTTGCCGAGAACCGTTAGACAACCGTTTGATTACATAGACTTGTGCAGTTGTTAACGGTTATATTCGGTCTCGGCAGTAGCCTGGTGCCCGCCCGGTCTGCTCGTGACAGCCTGCAATATTCACTTCTCTAACATTTAACTTAACATAACTAAGATAACATGTGTATTTGTATGTGATGCACTTCCCAATCAATAATGTGTGAATTGCCGAACACAATCACCTAAGATGCACCAGAAACAAGGCTTGGTTAATAACTCAAACTTGCCAAAAACCGTTAGACAACCGTTTGATTATAGACTCGAGCGGTTGTTAACAGTTACTCTCGGTCTCGGTCAGTAGCCTGGTGCATGGTCTCTACAACTCTCTTAACAACTCTTTCGGTCCAATGAATCGTGCTGCTCGAGGTAGCCCATTTCCTGATTGATTCTACCACCACTCCAGTGGAGGCGCTAATGAGGTAAAAAACAGGAGTGAGTCGGTTCATTGACGTATGGCACTCGATTCTCCCGGCTCAGTGACACGAATCGGGTTAATAACCGGCTCTTCGGTCAGTTCGTCATCACTAGTAGGTGAATGTTGAAAAGGCATCTTGTTGTCATGTAAGGGCCCTGTTCGTGTTACACAGACATTTTAATTGCATTTTGTGTCTGTTAAGATACACAAAGGCACTATTTAGCGTATGCCCCCATAACTGCTGTTTTAGCTAAGTGGGAGCTATGCATTAGCTGCAGCAGCTCCGTGTTGCTAAGACCAATTCCGCTCATTTTCTATAGACAGGTCTTGCATAGTTATATTTAGCAAGATTACCGTAACAATTGGCCGGAGTTCTCCTTTAATGGATAAGCTATTGATTTTCCCTTTTCACTGGTGGAAAGTTAAATTATTTAATATTAAACTTTCATTTCCATTAGCACAAAATAGAGTAAATAAAATAAAATACTTTATATTACAAGTATTATTACATCAATCGTGTATCTGTTATGTCAGAATGGCGCAGATGTACCTGTGTCCATTGCCATAGGCCAACCACCTTGTGCTATTAAAAAGAAAAAGATAAAATGTTAAGATAAAGTTGTTAATTGACTTTGAAAAAGTCATTATTTTTTGTTTGGTTTTTCACATAATGTATACAACACATTGTTCTGTGAAGGATGAGAGAGAATGTATGCTAAATTACATTGTATTATTATGAATCAATAGTGTATCTTTCATGTCAAAACTGTTCTGATATGTGTACCTATGTACCTACTGTATGCCTTACCTCTAAAAGACATCTGTGCTGTTAAAAAGAAAAAGATGATAACATGATGTTATTTATTTACTTTAAAATAATCAATTTTATGTCATTTGGTTTCATTTCCATCAATGGTCTGCTAATTTTGCAGACACAGTTTACATTAACTGAATAAATTATTTGTTTTTTCATACATACATATTTATGTCCAGTTCCATACCCACAATTAAAATTTGATTTATTATTGAAACACACTGTAGACAGGGAATCTATAGTTGTAATTGAAAATGATAACTGTATTTTTACATTGTGATTACATCACTTGTTATCAAGTCATGCTGGTATGTTTTACCTGGAATAATAAACTTTTGACACTTGATTTTGCATTGTGTTTGTTTTGTTAACGTTTGTGTTGCTTACGAGTAATGGAACCGCTGTATCCATGAAGACCCACCCTCGGAGTATTGTTTGGCAAGTGACTATGCCCTGACCGTGTCTGTGCTGTTCCACCTTCCTTAGGTTTATGGAGCACAGCTGTGTTCTCCCCCAGAGGCTTGGTGACCACCATGGATGTAAGTGGGGTTACAAAGCTGTACTTCAGTGACAGCTCCAAGGCCTCTTTCTTCACGTTCTCCTTCTCAGCTCCAGATAACAGCAGCCTGTGTCACAAATTGTGTCACAAATTCAAACATTTGGCATGACAATAAAGTATGATAAAGTTAATTAACAGCTAACACTACTTTTGATAACATTTTGTTGTGTTTGCTGTGTTAGTGCTGAAATGATTGTTGATGGTAACGTAGCTAACTGTGTCCATTGATCAGACATCCAGTTGCGTTAGCAAACAAGTGTAATTTACACTTCTAAGAATTAGGGTTGTGCCGATGGACGATACCATCGTCCATCGTGATGACTGGCCGACATCACGATGGAGAGCCACCATCGTGATGCCAACCCTCTGGCAGCTCTGCGCGGAGTAACAAGCGTTAACGTGGACAGCTTCACACTTTCCTTTCTCCCCTCACAAGTTTGTGGACACTATGTGTGCATCAATAAGTAAGTCTGGTGTCCTGTGGTACGGGACGATGTTACGTAGGATTTATGAATGTACTTAGTAACAGTAGGCTAATTAATGAGGGCAGTATTTTGTGTGAGCTATATGCGCATCTGTTCATGTGCGCTGCAAGAGTTATGTTTCTGTTTTTTTAATTTCGTTATTCAGTGCAAACATAACGGAGAATGTAGTTTAATCTCAGTAATGATGGTAGCCTATATTAGGTTATTACTGTTGCTCTGTTAAAGGCAAAATGTTCCACTGTTACGCTGAGCACGGACATTTGCACCTGGCACCGTAGTTAAGTGAAAGTTGGTCAAATTGTAATTTATCGCCCATGGCAGGCTGCACCCAATTCTCCCCCGCCAATGACGATATCATCGTCCATCACAATGTTTTACTGTAAACATCGTCAACTGCCAATTTAGGAGACATCGCCCAACCCTACTTAGAATCTACGTGGGAATCTTCATATATGTACATGGACATTTCCATGTCTAATTAGTATACCAAAGTGACTTTATTGAGAGAAAGCAGTAAGAACGTTTGGGCAATGCTCAGGTGGCGATATAACTTTACATTCAAAGTGAAAATTAAAGAGCTTTTACTGCATAATTTGAAGTTGTTGAAACATGCCATTTTACTGTGAAGAACAGAAGTAGGCGACTCCCAGATGTGTTGACAGCATTGATGTTAATTTGGACTTGTAAATACGGTTATACCATCCATGTTTGTGTAACGTGAGGGTTCGGTATGTGGTGGTGGATCACTCTTTATAACAATAAACAGCAGGATGGAGACGGATGACTTTCTCAAGTGGTACTTTACTGAACACAGTGACATAGACTGAACTCCACTCACAACAGCACTTCCTTGTCCCGACCTTCCACATGACTGAACTAACCAATCAGAAGCGAGAACTTAGACTGAGGTAAACGTGAGGTAATCAGAGAGGCAGATTCAACAGAACTGACTGACTGTGTTAAATATGTAAACATGTAAATATGTAACTAACTGTGTAACATAAATATATAAACGATTAACTGACTAAACGTAAATACATTTCTAATAAATTAACTCAAATATAAATTATATTAAATTCTGAGCCTTACAACTTTCAAATATGGATTAACTCCACTTCTAAACCTTACATTTCCTCCCCCTCCCACAAAAGAAACGTCCGCGTTTCTAGGTAAATAAAGAAACAAACAAGGAAACCAAAACGTAACTGTAAACAATAACAATAAAGCAACTGTGTCACTTCAGAACATAGTCTTCAAGGAATCTGGGAGGTCTAACTGGACGTTTCCCAGGGCGTAGCAAAGAACCAGAACCTCGAGGAGTAGAAGAAGGGACAGTGTCAAACTGCCGTACTGGGCCAGAGGGGAGGGCAGACCAAGACTGAGCCAGGGTAGAGCGGGATTGGGGCTGTGGTCGGGGTTGTGGATGCCCAGTAGGAGGGACTAATGGGGGAGTACTGCTGCGGCCAGATAAATCGTAGCTCTTCGTTGATGCCATTTTTGAAGGCTTAAAGGGCAAAGCACCTGATAATGCAGTCAAGCGAGGGAGGTGAGACTGCAAAGAGTCACATGTAGGTGTCTCATGTCCACGATCTGGCACAGGCGCATGGTAGGGCCTGAGACGGTTGTAGTGGACCACCTGGGACTTATCAGACTGATCCAGGAGGTAGTGAATCCTGTATGTCACTCCAGGAGAATCCACATCACATCCAAGGCACTCTAATATTTCAAAGGGGCCTTTCCAGTGAGGAGCGAGTTTTTGTTTTGCTGTAGTGGGGTCATTTAACCAGACAAGGTCTCCAGGAACATAGGGAGAGTGCTTAACACTCTTGTCATACTGTCGTTTCTGCTGATTGTGGGCACAATCTCTGTTCCACGCAGCAGAACTGAAAGCGGACTGAAGTTTCCGCGTCAATTGAGCAACATAGTCAGCAGGAGAACCCGTAGTAGACAAAGATGGTGTGTTGTTAGGTAACAGCATGTTGGCAGGCATCCTGGCTTTGTGACCATGTGTGAGGAAGAATGGCGTGAAACCTGTTGTAGAGTGCGGGTTGATATTGTAAGCCAAGGCAACTTGGTTGAGGCAGTCATCCCATTCACCAGGTTGTTGAAGAAGTGTCTTGGCTAACTGATCAATAAGTGTTCTGTTGAACCTCTCAATCATGCCATCACACTGAGGATGATATGGGCTGGTTCGTGTTTTCCGCACGCCCAGCAGTTCACACAGATGCTTCACCAGGTCAGACTCAAACTGACGTCCCTGATCAGTGTGAAGCATTTCCGGGATGCCATGTTCACAGATGAAGTTTTCAAACAGACATTTGGCAACTGTTATGGAGCGCTGGTCTGGAATGGCATAGAGGTTGACATACTTGGAGAAATAATCTTGGACAACCAGCACATACCTGTTCCCACGACTTGTGACGGGGAGCTCAAGTATATCAGCTGCAACCTTTTGGAATGGCTCAGTAGCAACAATTGTTTTCATTGGAGCTCTCTGATGAGGTGAGGGACTCCGTCTGGCGTCACATGGAGTACATTGCTTGCACCACATCTTGATGTCACGTGACATAAAGGGCCAGTAGCACAGTTGCTGAGCCCGTTTCAGGACTTTATCAGCAGAGAGATGACCAGCTACTGGATTTCCATGCAGCATCTGCAGAACAGTGTCTTTCAAAGCCTGAGGGACAATCATTTGACTGAGCACTGATTTTGTGGATGGGTTGAAAACATTACGACAGAGTACACCATTATGAAAGGTAAGTCTGTGGAACTCATGCCAAAGTGCCTTCTCAGCAAGTGTGCGTTTTTTCATGCGCCAGTATGGTGGTTTCTGTCCTTTAACTTTCCAGCCAATGACCTCTGACAGTATGGAGTCTTGCTGTTGTTCCTTTTTGAAATCCTCTTCAGGGAACTGAAGCACAAATGTGGAGGAGACAGACTGTGAAACACACTGTGAGGAGGCTGGAGGAGGCTGTGGTCCAGTCTGGTTACAGCAAACTGGCTTTGTATCAGTACTGCAGAGGCTGTGATGTACAGAACTGACAGGACTAGACAGACTTACAAGACTCAGACTAGAATGGCTCTTGTCAGAGTGTGGATTACCAGGATCACTGGAGAAGGCGCTCTGCTCTGTTGGTCTGATGTCAGAAGGGCGACATTGCATCTGCGTTGAGGTGACTGTGGCCATCCCTGTGAATTACAGTCCATTCAAATGGATCAAGTTCAAGAGCCCAGCGTGCACGACGACCAGTTCTGTCATTGTCAATGGGTATTTTCCTGAGACCCAGGAGAGGTTTGTGGTCAGTGACAATAACAAAGGGCTGTTTGTAAAGGTAGTGGCGGAAATGTCGCACGGCCCAGACAATGGCCCAGAGTTCTCTGTCATATGTTGACCATTTTCTTTCCGCTTTTGTGAGGACATGACTAGCATAAGCAATCACTTTTTCTCGATTCCCTTGCCTCTGAGCAAGCACAGCACCAATAGCAGAGCCTGAAGCATCTGTGTAGAGGGAGAATGGCACAGTAAAGTCAGGGAATGCAACCACTGGAGGGTTTGTGAGTGCATGTTTCAGGTAAATAAATGCATCCTGACATTGAAAAGTCCATTTGAAAGGTGCATTCTTCTCTGTGAGGGCGTGTAGGGGGACACTGTGATGTGCAAAGCTTTGGATGAACTTGCGGTAATATGAACAAAGTCCCAGAAATGCTCTCACTTCCGTAGCTGACCGTGGAGTAGGCCAGTCTTGAACACTTTTCACATTCCGCGGGTCTGGCTGAATGCCGTCTTTGGATACAACATGGCCCAGAAACTGTACCTGATCTCTGGCAAAACAGCATTTTGAGGGATTCAGCTTCAGGCCACTCGACTGGAATCTGGAGAGAATTTCTTCCAGGTGCTGGAGATGTTCACTGAAAGAACGGCTGTAGATGAGGACATCATCCAAATACACTAGGCAGGTTTTCCATGGGAGGCCACGAAGTACCATTTCCATCAAGCGCTGACATGTGGCTGGAGCGTTGGTGAGACCCATTGGCATAACTTTAAAGTGATAAAGGCCACTACCTGTTGTGAATGCTGTTTTTTCACGGTCTTCCTCCTGCAGCTCAACTTGCCAATAGCCATGTTGCAGGTCCATTGTGGAGAACCAGGCAGAGCCTGACAAAGCATCCAGTGCGTCGTCGACTCTCGGAAGAGGGTGGGAATCTTTGATTGTCACTGCATTGAGTTTTCTATAGTCCAGGCAGAAACGCCATGTGCCATTTTTCTTGCGCACCAAAACAACTGGTGCAGCCCAGGGACTGTAGCTTTCTTCAATGACATCCGCTTTTAACAGGTTCTCAATTTGAGTCTGTATTTCAACTCTCTGTTCTGGTGTCACTCTGTAGGCTCTCTGTTTAATTGGTGTGGCATCACCGGTGCGGATTTGGTGCTTGATGATGCTCGTGCGACCTCTGTCCTCTGAGTGTCTACTGAATACTGCTGAGTATTTCTGAAGCAGTAATTTCAGAGACTGAACCTGGGAAGGTGACAGGTTGCTGTCATTTAGCTGGACAGATGGAGCTAAATCATGTACGGGGGAGGTTGCACCCCCTGTCCCTTCAACTGAGATGTCAACAGATGAAGCCGAATGAAATTCACCCAGGTGTTGACCTGAATGCAGCTCAACGTCATCTCTGGAGGGATTTAAGATTCGAACAACAGTTGTGCCATTTTGAACCTCACTGAGAGAATGTGCCACAATGATGTCACACGATGGATTGGGCATGAGAACACCATAGTAGTCAGTTGGCATGGGAGAAGCAGGTGTAGCTGCTGACACACAGGCTGTGATGAGGGTTTCACTCATAGCTGGAATCTTAGTGGGCGCTAGCACAGACACATTACAGCAGGCGGCCACTTCATGTCCTTTGGGCAGGAGAGGAATTTTCATGTCCCAAAGTTGCAGCACTTTGTTTTTGATGTCAAGGAGGGCATGGTGTTTCCGCAGAAAATCGAAACCAAGAATGACTGGCTGGCAAGCACCTCTGAGAATTTCAAAGTCCTGTTGCCATACCTGATGTCCAAGTCTGATCCCAATTGTTAACTTGCCTAAAATGTCCAGGCACTGTCCATTGACTGAGCGAGCTGGCAGAGAGGAGGGTGTCATGGGGCGTTTTCTCAATGCTGGGTGAGAGTTACGAAAATCCTCGCTCACAATGGAGACAGTAGAACCAGAGTCAATTAAAGTGCACACTTCAATGCCCTCAACAATAGCCAAGATTGTAGAAGAGACAGAATCATCAGGGTGTGAGTCATTCTTGTCAGGCATCAACTTGGGGGAATCATTCGGGGGCTGTGAGACAGTAGCTGATGTTTGCCCCTCAACAGCAGCTAATGGAAGTTTCCCTGACGGTTGGAGCCAGAGTGTGGATATCTTTCAGGAGACTGGAAGCGAACACTGCCTCTAGCGTGTGGACTTGCATCTCTGTTCCTCCGCGGAGCAGGACTAGGGCTGCGTCTGTATCTGTTCGTGTCATCGTTGTCATGGCGACCATACATGGAGTACTGATAGGACTGGCGTGAGGGAGAGTGATGCCGGTCACGTCTGTCATTGTCATGCCATTGACTGTCTCTCTGAGTAACAGGGGAAGGAGGACAACGTTCATAGCAGGACCCTGGATCACGACCATGATGCTGCTCATGTGAGTAATTGTCTCTGCGATGTTGTCTGTTATGGTAGGGTTGTGGAGAGACACTGCGTGCACTGTATCGAGCATCGTTGGAGGAAAACCTTTCAGGTTTGGAGTCTACACGCTGAGTGAGGTAACTGTGTTTCTCTCGTAACAGGTGTACTTCACTTTGTAAGCTGTTGACAGTAAGAGTCAGCTGCTCAACTGCATGCAGAAGCTTGTCAACAGTAGGGTTAGGACGAACCATAGCTACCTGCTCTGAAGATTGGGTGTGTGGAGACCCTACAGTCGTTAGTTGGAGAGCTGCACGTGCTCTCTCACAGCGGCTGGCAATACGTAGGGCTTCCTCAAGATCCTCCGCACCCATCTCATGGACTTTAGACTGAAGATTCGGGTCCAAGCCAGCAACAAAGCGGCGAAATTTTTCACCCTCTAGTGCATTGTGGTCATAGTTGGGGAAAGCTTCTAATACAAGACGAGTAATGTCTGCACTGTACACATCCAAACTTTCACCTGGTCGACGAGGTCGAGCATTCACATGTGTCTGAAAGAATGGCAGGGAGTATATTGGTCCAAAAACGTCCCTGAGTTTCTCCTTAACTGAATCATAGTCCCTCTGGGTCGAAGAAGGAAGGCTACCCAATACAAAAATGCAGCATCCGCTAGGCGAGTAGGGAGGACGGAGGCCATCACCGTAGGCAGATCCGTATCAGTTGAACTCATAGCCTGCACTGCCACTTCAAAGCGTCGAGACCAACTTGTGAATGATTCAGTCCCATCTCCTTTAAAAGCGGGTGGAAGATCAATTTTCAGGGCACTGGAGACAGTGTGTGTGGCTAGAGAAGCAGCACCTGCCGACGTAGCATCTTGCCGTCCTTGAGAGGGAGGAGGCTGCAGCACAGCTTCACTTTCATCAGCCGACATGGTGACAAAATGTCCAGTCCAAAAATCACAAAAAAGCACGGAAGGTAGAAAAAAAAAAATACTGCAAAAGTCCTTTAATATCTCCAAACTAGTTAGTAGTTAATCCACTGCTCTCAAAGAGTGTAAAATCCAGATGGCGCAAAAAAAAAGTGACCACATCCACAGTTCGTGGGAATTAAACTCACCAAATGCGCAAAGACCACCAAAATAACACCACGCTGCCACCAAATGTAACGTGAGGGTTCGGTATGTGGTGGTGGATCACTCTTTATAACAATAAACAGCAGGATGGAGACGGATGACTTTCTCAAGTGGTACTTTACTGAACACAGTGACATAGACTGAACTCCACTCACAACAGCACTTCCTTGTCCCGACCTTCCACATGACTGAACTAACCAATCAGAAGCGAGAACTTAGACTGAGGTAAACGTGAGGTAATCAGAGAGGCAGATTCAACAGAACTGACTGACTGTGTTAAATATGTAAACATGTAAATATGTAACTAACTGTGTAACATAAATATATAAACGATTAACTGACTAAACGTAAATACATTTCTAATAAATTAACTCAAATATAAATTATATTAAATTCTGAGCCTTACAACTTTCAAATATGGATTAACTCCACTTCTAAACCTTACATTTGTATGGTTAAAACCCCCGAAAAACCAGGAGCGTCCAGTGAGTTCTTACAGCGGGGATAAAAGGGTGTCCGAGTAAGGGTAGTTAATTAGGGCAGTTAATTCATCGGTATTAGAGTCCTTTTTAGCTAAAGTACAGTAAATAGTAAAAATGATATTCCCTTAAACAGGTAAATGGACTGTATGGACGGTATTTTTATAGCGCTTTTCTAGTCTTAACGACTACTCAACGCGCTTTTACATAGTGCAGGAACCATTCACACACATTCATACACTGGTGGCCGAGGCTGCCATACAAGGTGCCACCGGCTCATTAGATTAAAAAAAAATAATAATAAATCACACACATTTACACACCAAGGGCGCAGCATCGGGAGTTTGGGGTTAAGTGTCTTGCCCAAAGACATTTCAACATGGGACTACAGGGCCAGGAATTGAACCACCGACCTTCCAATTGGTAGTTGATCGCTCTACCACCTGAACCACAGCTGTCAACCCCACACTCACTCTTTCTCCAGAAGCTGTTTGACTGTGAGGTAGGCCCAAACCCTCTGGATGTGGCTGTCAAGATCTGTGCCGGTGTACTCCACGGTGGCGTTTGTGTCAGAAAACGTCACTCTTCTATCCCTCTGTCATAGTCCAAATTAATAATTATGTCAGTATACACAAGGGCTTTCACCAACCTTTCAGAAGATTACAGCTGATGTGCTGTGTGGAGCAATCCTTACCGAAATGGCTATAACTTGTGGAGTGAAGGTTTCAATGTCGTTGTCAGTGATCTGACCGGCCACCACAATCTCAGAGCCATTATAATACTGGCTGAAGTTAGTCTGGGTTAGATTGGTCCCTCCATTATAGATCATTGTCACATCTGTCAACAGAGGAGTGGCCACCTCGTCGTAGAAACCCTGTTGACATACGGTACAGTATGGCCCCAGCCAATCAGGATCAATTTTATGTATGGAAATGTAGCAAATCACATGGTAAACAGAGTATTCATAATGTGAGCAAGTTACTTCAAATACCTTCAGTTGTAAATCAGCGTCAGAGTCTTCGTAAATCCGTCGTGCCACACCATTGTTCTGCAGCGACATCTTCTCAAGGAACTCAAAATTGACATCATAACCAAAACCAAGACAGTAGAGTGGGAACTTGTCTGCAATATTCCTTCTGACATTTGATTGTATTAGTTCAAGATTTGTCTCCCCTGCAAAGAACCAAGGCATGGGATTTAAAAGGGCAAGTTGAGTTCAAATCCCCTCACACACAAATGTATTTTACTTTTTTATACCTTCTTTATGGCCAAAGGAAAATGTTAACGTCTTCCAGGCTCTTTACAGAGTGGAGAAGTCAAATAGTCAATTTACTCATTTTTGTCCAAACCGCAGCATTAAGCAAAATGACATGAATAAATCAGCTGTGCTTGCATCACTTTGATTTCATGTGTTTTTATGTAGCCTACCATCTTAAGTCTATAAAGGTAATGTTTCTATGTAAATTTAATATGCCAGGCTGAACACACATGTACTACTCCTTCTTGTTTATCGCATTTTTTTAATGCATTCAAGCTTCCCGTATAGTCTGGATCAACGGAAGTACATTTCCAGGATAATTGCCTGCAGATATACCTCACTTTCCGCTCTCTGTGTGTTGCCATTCTCAAACTCTGTTTGTTTTGGGAAACAACAACAAACTTCGAGCTAGCAAGCAACACGCTGAAAATGGCAAGTTTTGAAAAAAATTTGGATTGTGCAATAAGGCAGGCCTTCTTGGTTCTTTCGGTGAATGATTGTAAAGATTTACAAGAAATATGTTAAAGGCGTTTACTATCTAACTGAGGTGTTGTGGAACCAATATAAATGGATTGCTATGGATGAAGTACACACGGTGATACCCTGGTAAGAGCAATATGTTTAAACATGTATCCAGCTAATTTAAAGGACAAATCTGGACGATTTTTACCTGAATCTTGATCGCTAGATGTCACCGAGTACTGTCGATAGAAAAAAAAATGACCAAAATCTGTGCTAGCAAACTGGAGTTGCTGCAGCTAATGGCCAGAGCTCTCAGTTAAAATGGCAGTTGTGGGGGCATGTTCTAAAGAGTACTTTTGTGCCTCTTAACAGACACAAAATGCAATTACATTTTCTGTGCAACATGAACAGGGCCCTTACGTACGGAAGTCGAGAACGGCCATGGATTTCTTTCTTTTTTGTGCACTGTTATCTCATGATAACGACTTATTAATGCGTTATCTCGATATAACAAAGTTTGTTTGTTTTTTTGGGGATTTTTTTTTTTTTGCCAAAGACACCCTTCCATTTAAACCGGGGAATGGGGCTCCATAAGCGGATAGAAATCTGCCGTTTCTCCCTCCTCGTCTCCGGTCAAATACTCGGGAAAAATCCCACCACGACACCCTTCCATTTAACCCGAGGAAGGAGCTCCATAAGCGGATAGAGGTCTGCCGTTTCTCCCTCCTCTTCTCCGGGTTAAATTGAAGGCTTTTTTAGTGGGATTTTTCCCAAGTATTTGACCGGAGACGAGGAGGGAGAAACGGCAGATTTCTATCCGCTTATGGAGCCCCATTCCCCCGTTTAAATGGAAGGGTGTCTTAGGCAACAAAAAAAAAAATAATCCATAAATAAAACATATCGAGAAAACAAAAAAAAACTCGTGAAAACAAACTTTGTTATATCGAGATAACAAATTAATAAGTCGTTATCACGAGATAACAGCGCATAAAAAAAGAAAGAAATCCATGGCCGTTCTCGGCTTCTGTACTTACGTGACAACAAGATGGTTGTTTTTTTTCATATTGACAGTACTCTGACATCTAGCAATCAAGATTCAGGTAAAAATCGGCAGGATTTCTCCTTTGAATAGATCATGTTACTGTATTGTGTGTTAACTTTTAAAGGAACACGCCGACTTATTAGGACATTAGCTTATTCACCGTAACCCCGACAGTTAGACAAGTCGATACAGACCCTTTTCATCTCCGTGCGTGTCGTAACTCTGTCTGACGGCTCCACCATTAGCTTAGCCTAGCACAGATCCTGGAGGTAACCGGCTCCAACTAGCCTACTGCTCCGAGTAAGTGACAAAATAGCGGCAACATGTTCCTATTTACATGTTGTGATTTGTATAGTCACAGCGTGTACAAATAACAACGTCACATGAGACACAGCCATCTTCTAACTGTGTGTGGAGTGATACGCTCATATACCTATATATAATATGGACCCAGTCACTCCGCTGTTTTTGACGGAGACAAGTGAAGTCTATTACCAGCACTTTTCCGGTGATGGTTGAGCGTTACTGCGCAGCTGCAAACTGAGCTTCCCGCCGTAGATGTGACGTGACCAACGTGTCTGAACATTGTAAGTCTTCTGTTAGCTGTGCCAAGAGAAATCTCAATCATTCCCAATCTTGCAGAGACGGAGAGCGTAGGTATATGTAAGGAGATAACATAGGCACATGCTAATTATTGCTAACTTAAATGCTAGTTAACATTAGTAATTAAACTAAACAGCTATTGTACGTCGAAACTGCCTGCGAGCTTCTCCTGTACTATACGGTAATTCCTGTACTATGCGACAGTAAGTCACGTGGTTATGACACAATCGTTAGCCTATTTTTATAAAAACGTCTGCTACGGAGCCATAACGTGAGGTACAAGGTAATGGAGCCTTTCATACATTGTCGTGTTTCTTTAGAAATAAACGAGGGACAAATGAAGTCTTGAAACGCTTCAGATGTAAAGTTATTGGCTGTCAAAGTGACGTCAAAATGAATGGCAGTGAATGGGATGCTAACGGGGGTTGATGGCTTATTAGCATCAAAATGACGCCATAGGAGGCTTCACTCTGAGGAGAGAAGCCTGGCCCCTTGGATACGCTGCAGCTCTGAGCAGAGCTGCAAGCATATCACTCCGCCCAAGTAGCACTGCATCCCTTTCTGAGAATATAGTTCCCAGTTTGTATACACTTAGAAGATGGCTGTGTCTCAAGTGACGTTATTTGTACACGCTGTGACTATACAAATCACAACATGTCAATAGGAACATGTTGCCGTTATTTTGTCACTTACTCGTTAAATGTTCCACCAAAACATGTTCCTTCCAGAGCCACTGTCGCTGCGTCCAGAATTTAGCGCTCCCCAAGACAATTGTGATTGGTTTAAAAGTCCCAAAATTTCACTTTATGAGGTTTTTTAACATTAATATGAGTTCCCCCAGCCTGCCTATGGCCCCCCAGTGGCTAGAAATGGCGATAGGTATAAACTGAGCCCTGGGTATCCTGCTTTGCCTTTGAGAATTTTTTTTTTTGGGGGAATTTGGAATCTTGCTCCTTATGAGGTCATAAGGAGCAAGGCTACCTCCCCTTTCTCTGCTTTGCCCGCTCAGAGAATTTGGCCAACTGTCAGTACCCGATCCGTTCCATCTGCCTGATCCGTTCTGCGCATGTGCATAATTGCGTAGCAGAAAACCTGTGCGATTTGTACCACGCATGCGTTGAAAAACACTTGACGCAATTTTTCTTTTTTTATAAAGATATTTAAATTAAGACTTGTTGTCACCGATACAAAACCGCTAGCGACGTCATTGTTGTGTTGTTTATGTTGATAGTTTTACTGGTAATACTTCGTCTTGACCATCGACCATTAATTAATTATTAATATACCTGTCTATGGTCTTGACTAATAAAGTCAAGACAACTCTTCCAGCCACCACTGCTTTATACCACTATAGTAGCTACATGCTAACGGCAGTAAACATGTCATCTTGTTGGCCATTGTTGTTAAATTCTCCCCAATTCTGGGTCTCATTCCTGCTGAAACATGTCCGATTGGGTAGTGTTTGGTTCAGAAGCCTTTATCTGAGATTTCTGACGTTAGAAAGTTCTGCTTCGTTCCACCACAATCTAACGTTAGCATACTCCTAGCGGCTAACTATTATGTAGCATGCTAACGCGACATAGCTAGCTGTAATCTTGGCCAATGCTGGTAATTTCTCCCAAAATTCCGGTCACTTTGCTGGGACATGGGACATGTCCGGTTGTGTAGTATTTGGTTTAGAAGCCTTTATTGGTGATTGTGATCCGTGAAAAATCACCACCGTTGGCCAAGATTACAGCTGTGTTGCGTTAGCATGCAGCTACATAATAATTAGCTATAGGAGCATGCTGGGCTCTCAGAGATCTCATTTGTAGCCCTGTTTTACCTTATATTTTTATAAAAGTACTAACACATGAAGTGAGAGGTATATACACATGATTACACTTTATTTAAAGCATGATTAACCTGAAGCAGGACGGAGCAAGGCTCCTAGCTCAGGCTAGCTAGCGTTAGCAAATTATCTTCAAAGTTGCAAAGAAATTAAGCAACATAGCTAAGTCTTTGTTTATTTTCCTACGTGGTGTCGTACTGGATGCCCAGACAACCCTCCGTATATCATTAACAGATACTTTAGACAACTCCAGGAAACAACTTGTACTGTCAATGTCTAATGTTTTCTTCCAGCAACCGGCGGAATGTCCAAAACATAGAACCGATCAGGTAGTGTCATAAAAGCATGAGCTTCTGCGCATGCACAGATTTATGCACATGCGCAGAACGGACCGGCAATCGCGCATGCGTAGAACCGATCGGGTAGGGTCGTAAAAGTATGAGTTTCTGCGCACGCGCAGACCTTATGCACATGCGCAGAACGGATCGGGCAGGCGGAACGGATTAGGTACTGACAGAGAGACATCATGGCTTTCAAACGAGCAAAGTGGCAGTTGGTCAAGGCCACACCCCCACCCTCCACCTTGCCCCACCTCTCTCCTCCTCAATAGCATTTAAAGCTACAGACACAGAAATGGCACATACTAAGGAAAGCTCATTGTGGGACTGGCTCTAGTGGCTGTAATTCTGCACCAAGGCTGAATTTCGGGAAAGAGACTTCAGACACAGTATTGGGGGACCACTAAGGTCTATATAAAAGCATCCAAAGAGCACCATGTCATGGGACCTTTAAAGAAATGCAAACAACCCAGAGCCTTATTTTCTCCTATCCTAGAATATATGTGTGGAGTAGCAAGACCTTATTCCACATCGCTGTGGAGATTAGATTAGATTAGATTCAACTTTATTGTCATTGTGCAGAGTACAAGTACAAAGACAACGAAATGCAGTTTGCATCTAACCAGAAGTGCAAAAAAGCAGAAAAGTGCAATGTGATATATAAAATATACAGGTGGTGCATAGATAGAGATAGGTCTGACAATGCGAGACTAAGCTTCCCCTGGTAACTCCGTATTTTAACGTCACAATGCTATGAATTGTAGGTAATTCTCTCAGGCAAAGTCTGCAGAAATGCAGACTTACAGAAAGTGTTCAGAAAGGGCTCAAATGTCTGCGAGAGAGCCCTCATTTACTAGACGATTTGACAGTGGGACAGCCTTAAGCCCTCAAAGACTCAGCGGGAACGGTCTCAAAGTCTGAGTGTAGAGATTGGGATTGGGCCATGGACTGTGTCGTTAGGACTCTTACATTAATCTCTTGAAGTATGTTTTCACGTTTGTGTGCATGTGTGTTTTATTGTAACCTGAGGTTGGGTCTCCATCGGTGAGAAGTATGACGATAGACGCTGAACCTTCTCTGGGATGTGCATTCAGCATACGTGCTCCTTCCAACACTGCTGCGTTAATGTCTGTGGCTGAAATGGAATGAAACTATGTTTTATTACTGCCATTACTAAAATAGTTGCATACCTTCATAAAATATTTATTAAAAACCTCACCTCCTCTCTCATTAATATTCCGTGCAAATGTCTTAGCACTCTCCAGGTTTTCCTTGTTGGCCTGAACAAGTTCTCGTTTCCAGTGAAAAATGTTGCTATCAAAAGTGATAAGACCAAAGTGGTCATCCTCTGCCAGGTCGTTCAAGATGTGGATTAATGCTATTCGGGTCTGGGCAAAATTAGAACACACACACATTAGAACTTTTATTCAAGTAAGAAACCATGTAATATTATTTATTTCACGTGTTCTTAAATTGTGTATTTAATAAAACTTTCTGTGAAGTGAATCACAGACATAATTAACTGACATTAAAACATCCAGTGCTACGGTCACAATCCATCACAAACTTAACTCTTCAAATACTGTACCTGTTGCATTTTTCTGCCGCTCATTGAGCCACTTTGATCAATAACGAAGACAACATTTTTTGGAATACGGGAAAGACTAGATGGAGCAAAGTGATGAACAAAGTATCCAGCTGATGTCTTAGGGGGAGGAAGAAGAAAGTTAAGATAGCAGGGGAAGATAGCCATTTAAATAAGTATGGTATTTTTAACAATGCTAATAGACTATTGGAGTCATCCAGGAAATGAACTCTTGCTTTACCTTGATGTCTCCAAGTGAGGTGTCCCTGTTGACATCATAAACAATAACCAGATCTCCATTCATACCCTGCTCTCCACAGCCATCACATGTTTTCTGTTGGTCCTCTGTTGGGTAGAAATACACCCACGCCTGAAAACAGGATGAAACTGGTTTTAGAGACTCTAGATGGAAGTTGATGAACAGGGTTCATCGGCCAAAAATATGAGTCCTCTGCATTTCATTCAATTTGATTAGATTCAACTGTATTGTCTCTGCGCAGAGTTGAGCACTACTTGTACAACAAAATGCAGTTGACATAACAACAAAGTGAAAACTGTTGCAAATGTGCATAAAGATATACAGTACTTTAAAATGAATAAATGATACTAAGACATGTGCACAAGGACAAGCAATAATACAGAATGTCCAGGGCCATTATGTATACTGTGGTCAAACAGATATTCTTTTATTACTAATATTAGTAACATATTGTTCAGAACAAAGATAGCAGTGCTTCACTGCACATACCTGTTTGTCTGCATGTGTTCTGGTGATGGCATTAGCCAGGGCTTTGGTGCTTAGTCCTCCTTCAACCTCGATAAAATTGATGCCAGCTTTCTCATTAATGTACACATCAACCTGGCATTGAGAATAAATTAAAATAGAATAAAATACTTTGAAGCTCTGATTATGTAAAATGTTTTTTAAGATGGATAGAAGCCAACAGGAAAGACACACCTTGAAGTCTTTGACAGGCTGCATGGGTCGAGCGTGGATTTGCAGCTCGTACTTGCCAAGCTTGCGTTTCAGCAGCTCCTCATATGTGAGTTCAAAGGTGACCTTTTTGTGGGCGGCCACAGTCACAGAGGTCTTAAATTCCTCGAGGGTCCTCCCTACAGAACTGCAACAGAGACGATACATTAAAGCAGTGGTCCTCCTTCTAACCCCTTTACAATGGAACAATGACACTTATGACCTCTCATCACAGATTATGGTGTGGGTGTGAGATGTGAGGAATTCAACTAAGGAGCAACATTTCCTTCTCAGATTATTTCATTTGAAGAATTTCAAAGACCTGAAAGCATTAAAGTAGCCGTATTTAAAAAAGGCAAACATTTGTGAAAAATCAGACTAAACAAAGATTTAAAGGACACACAAAGCTCTCCTACAAAATAAGAAATAAAAACAAGCTATATTAGCCCTGGCAATAAACTGATCCATTGATCTATGTACCTGACAAGCCCAGCGCTTTGGCCACGGGACACAGCCTCAGTGTACTGCTGCTGAGCTTTCTCTTTACCTTTCACAACACCGTCGTACACTTGGCCATCTATAAACCTGAAGAAGAACAAGCAAAAGTCTTTGTTGATATACATACTCCTGAGTAGCCCATGATTTACTTTCATGATGCTTTATTGTAGAAGTCTTTATGTGTAAAAATTATTTTTGCTTCACACACATTCTGAATTTACTGATGAAGGCGTTCTTGGGAATCCGGACCTGGAACTCTATTTCCTTTGATTCGTCCATGCGATTGGCCACGCGGCTTGTGATGACCGTGGTTGCATAACGACTGGTCACTGTGGAGTTGATGTGAAAGCTGTAGATGTTCCAGTCGTCCTGAGCAAATACAGGAGGAGGCACATTTCACAATAAAATAAATGGCTTGGTTAATGTCGCTGGCTGACGACCAGCTGACCAAAGATCAGATGATGGTGAAAAACAAAAACGTGTGGGCGGCATCAGTGAAATCTTATTGGTCTAACTGCAAAAACACCCCATTCTTATTGTTTTATCCATCGTTTTGTTTTCACATGGAAATGACTCCCAATACTACTGAACCTTTACCAAGTCTTAACCCTGAAATGTTATGATGAATGTCAGGGGCACCAGCTTTTTCTGAAACAGATTTAAGGCCCCACAAAATGAGTAATAAACACACACACACACACACACACACACACACACACACACACACACTTGTAGTTGAGTATTAGTACTTTTACTCAAGTAAAGAATCTGATTACTTCCCCCACCACTGGTGTTATCATTTCACATGGCAATGACTTGCACACTCCCAATACCAACAACTTCTTAACCTGAAAATGTAATAATTATGGGGACCAGCATTTTTTAACTCAGTTTCCCACTGAGTAATAGCCTACACATTTACACACATAATAACATCACTTGTCACTTAAAAGGACATTACATTGTTGACTTACAATAGTTCCCTGGAATTTTACCGTAACCTAATTGAAAATGATATGTTCAATAGATTCAGTTTTCTTGCATTGTGGTGGTGTGTCCTGTAAGTTTTGTGACCTTACCTTGTTTGGTAGTGTGCTAGCCAAAACCAGCAGCAGCCCAAAGAGGGTGACGTGCACCACAGCTCTCTCCATGATGGCTCCACCAGAGTGCAGCCCAGGCAGCTCAAACTGTCTTTTAAACTTAAACAGACAAGGACAACATGAATGTGTACATACGTTGTTTTTTAAAAGGGCAAACTCCACTTTCTCTCTCTCCTGTTTCAACAATCCCTCATTTGCACAACCACACACAAAAAAACGCATTCCCACCCAGGGACGGATCTACAGGGGGGCAAGGGGGGGCAGCTGACCCCCTGCTGTAGGGCCTTGCCCCCCCAGCTGCCCCCCTAACTTTGGTGTTCAAAAAACTGTGCTTGTAAAAACAAACTGCCACTATGTCCACACGCTTCTAAAAACATTGAAACAAACAATTAATTCATATTAATTAATAATATTTATAATAATTGTAGATGTAATCTTAGCCCCCTGCCCCTCAAATACTTAGCTACGTCCCTGCATCAAATGTGTAGAGCGGCGTTCGCATCGCACAGTCTGGCTCGCACACAGCGAGTATGCTGCGGTGTGGTGGCCCTGCATCCCGGCAAAGACTGGAGCGACTGAGCTGCCCCCCCTGTGCCTCTGAAGGTGAAGTCAGTTTCCCCAGGTGAAGTTTAAACACACGTTTAATTTAAAGTTACATTTGTAATAAATGTAATGGCGAGTCAGCATGAACAACAGCGCGTCTATTACGTTAGCCAAAAGTCAAATCGCTCCCTCATGACTTGTAAGAGCATTCGGCCCTTTGCTTATTGTAGTTTTGATTTTAGTAAAGACAAGAACAGTATAATACCAAATATTACAAACTGGCATGTTTGAATTCATAATATTTACAGAGGGTCGCCGTTTCGGTGGCGTTACGTTACAACACACTACACAGCCCTGCTGAGACCGATCATTTGTATGTCATTAGTTAAGGAGTACTATACAATCCACTTCCTCTCACATATCACGGCAATAAGGCTGCACACATTAAACCAGGTGACATCCTTTACTGTCAAACTGGGAAAACAACAAATACTATGGGAGTAAGAAGGCTAGTCTAAACATAACTGTTGTGTGCATGTAATAAAACTCTTCTGATGTTATGTTTGTTAGGCTACTTATTAGCTACAGGGCCCTGCAGTGTAATGTAATACAAGGATAACCAGAGCTTTTCACATCTTGACTTTTGCAGGCCAGTAGCTGGAGATATTAGCTGAAGCCTAAAAGTGGGGATATTGCCAGCCAAGAAAATTCTGAGTAGTGCACAGGAGGAAGAGGAGGCAAATGAAGAAGGAGAAGGCAGTAAAATGGAGAGACCAGGCGGGTCAGAGCAGGGGAAGACCACAGAAGGAGATGCAGAAATAAGTGAAAGAGGGAAAGGAAGAATTGACTGTGAGGGATGAAGAGGAGGCTGCAGATTCAGAGAGAGGGACAGAGGCAGGGAGTGATCAGGAGGAGGCAGAGGAAGATGACAGGGAGGAAGAGGAGGCTGCAGTTACCCCTGGACCATATGGTATGTTTTTATTCTCCTTCCATATAAATTGCAGTACAGTCACTCAGTGACATGACATGTTTTCAGTTTTGGGCTATTTCCATTTGGTTGTAGGGAAGATTTACATACATACATATATATATATATATATATATATATATATATATATATATATATATATATATATATATACGGTATATATATATATATATATATATATATATATATATACATATATACATATATATATATATATTATCTAATGATGTTTTACAGTTTCTCTATCATAGCATTTGTTTGACCTTTTGTTTGATCATAATTACTGATAAAATAAGACATTATGTTCTGTTCTATTTGTCTGTATCAGTAAATATGATCAAGTCATTTAATTCAATTTCAGCTAAATTCAATTTTATTTGTAGTATCAAATCGTAACAAGAGTTCACTCTTCTCAATACACTTTACAGATAGAGTAGGTCTAGACCACACTATAATTTACAAAGACCCAACAATTCCCCCAAGAGCAAGCATTTGGTGCAACAGTGGCGAGGAAAAACTTACTCTTGGGCAGAAACCTGAGCCTAGACAGACCCGGGCTCTTGGTGGGTGGTGATCTGCTGCTGCCGGTTGGGACACAGAGACACTGATATAGATATACAGATATGGAGAATTATGATTCATAATAATTATAGCAGTTGGTATGATAAACGGTGGCAATGATAGTCACAATAAAGATAATGGAACTATGACTAGAAATAATAGTTCTAGCAGTTCAGGGCGTAGCAGGGTGTTGCGGGGCATAGTAGGGCATAGCAGTGCGTTTAACATATGGGGGTTCTCATGTACCGTCTTCCCCTGCCACCCTGCCACCCTGCCAAGATCTCTCGCTACCCCTTTGCCACCCCATGTAAAATTTTCTAGATCCGCCACTGTTCCCACCCACTTACAGTAACTCCTCTGCATACTGTCAGCAATCACACACACACAGAAATAGTCACGAGACTCACTACAGGATGAAAAAGCAGAAATGTATCAGAAATTCAACTGGTTAGGTGAACTTTACTGTCGACATCGGCAGTCCAGCCTGCCCACTTTGCCAGCCACATTGGTTTGAAAATTTAAAGTAGAAAGAGATACACAGACAAAATTTGGCTTTATATACAGTACACTATGTTTATGAAACAAGTACATGACCAATATTGTATGGTGTCAAGCAAAAATGAATTTATTATTTCTGTCTTCAAGTATGTACAGCTTTTGTGAAAGAGTACCGATCTGACGAGGTCAGGAAATGGCGGGGAGACAGGTGATACAGCAGCAAAAGGAACCATCAACCTAGCTTTCATTGCATTAAAGAGATCAAATACAGGAGTTACTGTGTAAAGCACAAAGAAAATAGCTACATAGATCTTCTTAAGAAAAATAAAAAATAATCTACATGTCATCATGGAAATTTCTGTCTTCAAGACAAAATATTCAGGTTAAATCAAAAATATTGTCACACTGTGCAAACAAGGAAGGTTTTTAAAAGCGGCACTCCATCTGTCTTCTGTGGCTCTGGAAAGAGCTTTCCAAATTTTGAAAAATGACCCTGATAATGCTATTGAGTTGTATTATGGGAAATGTAGGTTCCAGCATTCCTGGAGCTTGACCCATACTCTGTCTGAATCACTACTCCAAACCTACTTCTTGACTACATAAAGTTTTTTCACCACTGCTTTGTCTTACCAAAATACATCAACACATTGATGTATTTAACAAACTATTCTTCAGAAAGACATTTGCTAATAGGAGTTAAACAAGAGAAGTAAGTATTGAAAGTGAGTTGTTTTTGAGGCTGCACTATTGAAATAACTGATAGCGTAATGATTGTTGGAGGTCTTTGAATTAAGTCAGCCATAATACATACAATCAGCTGTATGAGCCAGATGATCTTGTGAGGCCAGCATTGAATAAACATAATTTAGAAAACCTATGCATTGTACAAATGAGATGTCAAACAGTTGTGGCTTCTCAATAATTCACATTCTTCGTGTGCCTCTAACATTGTCATATCATCAACATGTATCAAACAACACTCAGTAATCTCTTAAAAACCACAAAGGCAACCATATGTAAAGCTACAGACTGCATTAGTCGAGGTATGGCATAATTAGGATTTTGACTCGTATGTCGAATCTTTTAGCCCTCCTTGACGTATGGTTTCAATGCCAGTTTCTCCTGTTACATCCTGTAACTCACCACATCGACCTGTGCACATTTAGAATATCAGTGTATTCATGCAGGCGGTGGTGCAGGTGGTAGAGCAATCCCACAAGAAAAATGTTGTTTTACAATCTGTGACATTTTATGAACTGCACCATGACCAGATTATAGTGTTAAATTATGTTTTGTTGCTAAATCAAATATGTGTCAATCCGCATTCATTATTCAAATCACAAAATTTACCTTTGGAGGTGAAAGCATACATAGAATATCTCGTGTCTGCTTTGGATCTAAATGCTTTTCTTCATAAAACTGAAACTGCAATTCAAGGCACTCTCACAGGTGTTTTTTCACCTGAAGATAAAATTCAAGTTCATTCAAATCTCTATAGGATATTTCAAGCGCTTGTGCTGGAAGCATTTAATCGATGAAACATGAAAACTATCCTTGCACTGAAAGAGCAGAATAAAGCATCCGGTCCTAGTGACCGGGATGTCAAGTTTTCACAGTGATGGCATGATGGTGGCTAACAAGGTGTTGCATTAACACACATATCTGCAGCACCGACCAATGGATTATCTAATGTTAACTGTACAAACACAAGAGCTATGTACAGATTAACAATAATTCATATATACACACGGCAGCCTATATATATATATAGAGTGATATGAGCAACACAAACGTGAACTATTTATATAAACGTACTATGAATGAACAGTACATTATGTGCATTCAATGAGTGGTAAGGTACATTTATAAGTAAGTAAGAAAATCTTCTCTTGTAAGCCTGATTGGGGTAATTATACATCTTTTAATGCACTACTACCATTACACTGCACTCAAGGATTATGTACTGTAATATGGACATGAGGTATGTTGATGCAACTTAAACAAATAACATAAAACTCAAGAATGAAGACAGGTATGTACATATAAATAAATACATGCTGGTTAAATGTATACAGCATATGCACACAAGATTGACTAGAACTATAAGGACATTTCTTTTTTGGTAATGGAATTGGAAGACACAATGCTACTCAGGTTAGAGAGTCCTGGCTTTGGGATCAGGCGGCTGACATGATGGAACTGGACCAGGGCTGGGGGCGTCCTGGGCTGAGGGCACAGCAGGAAAGGCAAAGACTCCTGAAGGAAGTGGGAATAGCAACCCAGGCCAGTGGCTAACAGAGAGAGGTGAGGACAAGGCCCTGAATGGAGCAGGATAACTGGGATGGGGCCCTGTGGAGGGGTTGGTCATCAGTGTTGACCCAGGGCTATCAGGCCAAGACAGGGGAAGACTGCAGGCCTCTGGACCTTGATCTGTCCATGATACCTAACGGGGTTAAATAATGGGCAGATATTGAACTACTTATTGGTGATTAACAGCATTTAGACAATACAATCAAGTATGTAATCAAATTGCTCCCTAATAACATGTAACACATTCAAAACTAAACTTTTCTATGCGTGCGTGCGTGCGTGTGTGTAAATGGTTTTTCATGTGTATGTATTTAAATGTAATTCTGCTGCCTTACTCTAGGCAAATGCAAACGCCTATTGTTGTCTTCATTATCTAAACACTGTGTTTATACGCAAGACCACTGTATCTCTTTTATGAACTAAATTCTCTTAAAGATTGTTTAAGATTTTAATCATTTTGTTTCTCATGACCGCAGGGCTGGTTAAACAAAAACTGGTACATAACTAGCATGAAACTCACATCTGAGGCACTAGTCAGCTGTCCACGTGTTCGAGGCACAACCTGATTCCAAAGCTGCTGCCCACTGATGCTCAGAGAGTTAGTGCGCGGCCTGTGGGTGACGATAAGAACCTCCTGGGCCCAGTCCTCCATCAGCCGCTGGAAGTCTTCAGGCAGGTTGTTTTCATTGGCACTCATGGATGAGCCAGTGTACGAGCTTGTCTTGTTGTTGCTGTTATTGGCTTGAGCTTGGGCCAGTCCCATTACTGGCTGATGTGAAGGAGGTGTGGCACCGGTAGGCGGCTGCTGTGATTGATTGAAAGCCCCTGGCCCAGCTCCAGACCCTGAGGAGACACACATGATTAGACTTATATAAACTAATACGAATTATATTTTAGTGAGACACTGTAATTCTACCTACTGTTGCCACGCTCTTTGCCGAGACACAGACGCTTCAGTGTTGACCCTATGAGACCAAAAAAGCCTTTATACAAATGTTCATCCCCATTAGCTGGTAAAAATGTTCAATAACTGAATGCAGTGCAAAACAAAGCTGCTGAATACTGCCACAAAACAAAGGACCAAACTAAAACCAAACTAACAAAAAAAAAAGCAATCAGTCCCCTGAAACAACATTTATTAGCAAAGTCATGCAAGCAGTCTGGGTGAGAGCCATATCAAAGTGCAGTGTTGGAGTATTAGAGAGACAGAGATGAGAAGGAGAGACAGAGATTAAAAAGAGATGAGAGATTAGAAATGTTATAGCACATCAGGGGCCTATGTGGCATGCAGAAGTCCATTGCCCAGTAATGCATGGGGGATAAGTTACAAAAATGGGTATGTTATAAAGTGGACAAATAGCACAAGCATCACTTGAAATGTGAGATAATGCCGTTGCTATTTAAATGAACCATGATTATCCAAACCTCAAGCTTCTGAAATGAGTTAACTGGTCCAATAAACAGGAATGATGAGTATAAATCATTCTAGTGTTTAAAAAAAACAAAAACATTTAATCAATCATAATCTTTACTTTAACTTCAATTGTACATTATAGGGGTTTGAATAAGCAATATACGTACTTCTGTGCAAGCAAAAATACAAGAAAAAGGCAAGTGATAAGGACGAGACGAAGCGAACCAGCAGTGTTGCAGAATATTTGGAAAAGACAGAAAAAAGATATCAGTGAGCTAAAGGTAGAGAAATTGATGATAATAATAATGGAAACCAAAACAAAATGAAGCTATGGGGGAAGAGAAGAGATACAAACAGATAGACAAAGACACAGGCCCACTGAGAAATCTAGCTCGTGGCTTGCTACTCGATTTATAGGTCACTCTCTCAGATGTTTGCGGGTAATTAGACCAGCCTGTAGAGGAGTATAATCAAAAAGGGAGAAGACACCAGGGTGAGAACAGCGTTCTCTGGTGAATCTACATGTTTACAGTATAGTATTTTACAGTATAGTATTAGTGGAAAGACTGTTCAGCTAAGCTAGCTCTGTTGTGTAATGCTGGTGGTCACCTTGTCCCGGTGGAACTTGTGTGCCGGTACCGTCTCTGTGTAGTCCAGCGTAAATATTATCAGAAGACAAAGAGCCCTTGAGGGAACAGGGCTGCTGAGTCTGCACGGGCTCTGATGTTGAGCTGGGAAGGTGGCTGGTGCATGACCGTGCCCTGCTGTGAGTAGGGACAGACCCTTTGGCTGGAGAGCCATTTAAACTCACTGTGGGCTCACTTGTACCTGTAGCAGCACCTGGACACACACAAACACACACACACACACACACACACACACACACACACACACACACACACACACACACACACACACACACACACACACACACACACACACACACACACACAGACTCAGGAATCATGAATCAGAAATCAGGAATCAGGAATCAGGAATCTGAATGGTCCTGCTGTAAATATTCAACTTATAATACTGGCCATTCTGAAAAGTTACTCACTTGATCTGCTGGAGTCACTATTCTTGGTTGTGACATTCCTAAATTGTTGAACCAGAGGGCTGAGAAGTTTGCCAGGCTTCAGCCTGTGCTTGCTGGACCTCTTTCTACGGCCAGCATGTGGTGCAACGTGTGAGAGACCCAGGCCCGTAGGCGGGGCTTTGCCAAGCCGGCGATACAGCAGCTCCACTTCCCCCCGCTGATGGGCCTGCAGCTCAGAGATCTCCCTCAGATGTCTGACAGGATAGAGGCAGGAATATACTGGTCACTTACGAGCTAAATGACAAAATATTTTCATGTTAAGACACTATATGAGGCCAAAAGCAAACCAGCGGCTACACTTACTTCTCCCTGAGTCTCTGTAGTTCCCTCTTCATGTCCGAGTCCTCCATCTCTGAGTCATTATCGCTGCTGGCATAGGCCGACCCATGCACGCCTCCATGCCTACTTGGTGAGTCAGAGCTCTGCACACTGCTGCTGCGCCCTGAACGACGGAGGAAGGCCACAGCCCTCTTCATGAGGTCACTTCCTCTGCGCTCAGAGCGAGTATGTTGAGACGGGGTGGCAGGAGCCAGCTTTGCAGGGCTGCTCTCAGCTCCAGAGTCTGAGGAGAGGAACCGAGCATGAACTGTGACATCCACAGCGACAGAGTTGGAGGTCAGGGTGCGAGGCAGGGAGCCCCGCTTGGCCATGGACGGAGGTGTGTCCAGGTAGAAATCAGGCGGGGCAGAGTAGCGGCTGCAACGTGTCCTCTGTGTAATGTCATCTTCAGTGCTAACCACAGAGAAACGACCAATTGTGGTGGAGGCAGTCATGGCCTCAGCCTGGACGTGGTCCTCGCTGTATTCTCCCGGGTGTGCCGGTGAGGCAGCACTGCTCCAGCTCCTCTGCTTCACATCTTGTCTGTTGGCCACTTCAGGAGGAACAGAGATTATCTGCCAAAAGCAAAGAACAAACTGGGTAAATACATGGCATTATGTATTGCTTCTGTAACAGCAAATGCAGTTGAACTAATCTGAAAGACAATTCATATTTCTCCCAAAATGTGAGGAGAATCTCCCTTTCGTACCTTAAAGCGGCCTCTTGTTCCAGAGCAGGAAGCAGAGTGAGGGACGTGTTTTCTTGACAGGGAAGCTGCAAACATATCCACAATGGGCCGCACAATTATTTAAGAAATTAACAATTTTAAGGCAAAATATGCGTCAAACCATTCTAAATTAAGTATTGTGGTGCTGCAGAGAAGTCCTGGCCTACAAATCATATCCTACAGACTAAATAAAAAAAATTGGTAAACATCCTCGCAAAAATCATACTATAATCATTTTAATTATTCAATTTTTCAATGAAAATGAGAATAATGATACAAAAATGATCATTCCATCCAATATCGTGAATCATATCGCAATTGCAAAATCAGTCAATATAATCACAATTAGGTATTTTCCTCATATTGTGCAGCCCTAATCCACAACAATTAAAACTGTGGCACTGCAGTTATCAACAAATAGTCAAACATACATTTAAATAAAAGGTAATGATGTCACTCTTGTTAGATACATTTGTGTGTGCTGTACTTACCACACACGGCTGAGTCACTCAGTGTGCTTAAACTATCCATTCTCTCTGGAATTTGAGGCTGAAAGGTGACATGATGAGGGATAAACAAAAACAAAAATTAAAAAACTACAATACAAACCATTTATCACTGTCCTATTATATAACTGTTAATGTAGAGGTGATATTTAGGTGTCTCACTAAATATTTCGTGTGAAATCTTACTGTAGCTCGTGTAAAATTAGGCAGTGTAGTTGTTCTTGAAATCCTTTATGCAACTAAAATTTATTTACATGTATCCTAATGGCTCACAGTATAGGCCATTCTATTTGGAACGCATCTGGCAATATATCAAATAAAATATTAATTGGCAAACTATGAGTCAAAAAAATTATACTTTCTAAAAAGTATTTGGGGAGTCCTTCCCTACATGCAAATAGTTATACTATTATAATATACTGCATTTTAGTTTAGTGTATGCCACAATATGTTCATTCTGCCAACTGATTGACAGGTCTTTTAATACATAAAATAACATTAGACAACTACTAACTGTAAAAGGTTTGTTTATACCAGTAATGTCTGTAAAAACTAAACTAAAGCATGCCTATTCTTTCAATAAAATACATTTAAATATAACATAACATTTCATATAATTTAAATTCAACTTAAAACTGAACTGAATACACACAAAACAATCTAACTACAAGGTCAATTTACAAAAGTTGCTATGCTGTAGCTCTGGATAATATCACACAATATTACTAAAAACTAAGTGTAAAATGATTTTGTCAACTTCATGTCAAATAAATAAATAATTGTAATTAATTACTGAGCTATGGAAAAAGGGTAGGATTAAATAAGTGTATACTTCTTCCTACTCCTTTTCAGACATTTCTATGTTGGTTAATGTTTCTTATTGTTTCTTAACTTATTTGTACATTTCTTTGATGTTTTGTTTGGTTTATTTTTGATATGTCTGAAATAAATGTCTTCATTCATACTGCATCTGTAATTATTACCTCCGCCAAGGAGGTTATGTTTTTGTTTCTGTTTGTTCGTTTGTTGGTTTGTTTGTCTGTCAGCAGGTTTACGGAAAAACTACTGTCCCAATTTTGCGCTCTCCAAGTGCGTTTCTAGTTTATTAAAGTGATTAATATAGTTTAAGAAGTTACTGATTATTGTACTTGCCAGCTGTTCTCCTGCCCTGTAGCGTCCCTCTCCCATCGGCCCTGGCGTGCTGTTTCCTGACCCTCCGGTGGCGCTGTCTGGACCAGGAGGAGACTGGATGTACTCTGTGCCATAGCCTGGTGTCTCTGCAGCACTGCCTGATGGATACATGGGAGCATATTCCTGGTAGAGCAAGTTCCTTAGTTTCTCATCTAGTGTTTTTATGGTGCTGTCCACAAAACCCCCGCGGCCCAGTCGTCCTTCGCCGTCTGACTCAGCGGGCCCTGTGGCGGGCTGGGACAGTGCTGGGCTCTGGGGTAGTGAGGATACTTTGGTCCCTCCCACGCTAGAAAAAGGTTGGTGCAGCACCACAGGCTGCTGTGGGCGCTCGCGTGCTGCGGAGGCATAGGAGACAGAGAGTGGCTCTTTGGCTGGAACTTGCTCCTGGAGTGGAAGAGGAGTGAGAGGAGACCCACCCTGTAAACCGCTCACATCCAGAGACAGGGGCATGACCAGAGGGCAGCAGGGCACCTCGTCAGCCATAGAAACAGGAAACGTCATGTCGGGAATCTGCTGAGCTGCATGGGTCGGGGAGATGGAGCCCAAAGGGGATCCCTGTGACTCATCCACTGGGAAAGACGTGTGTGGGGATGACGGGGGCAAAGTTTGAGCTCTGGCTGGCTGGGCATGATGGACACTGGGCTGCACAGAGCTGTCCACAGGCTCCAGTGATGTCACTGACTGAAGGGTCGGGGGAGCAGACACAGGGGGAGACAGAGTAGCTAAGAGGAGAGGGTCTGTGTTGGACATTATTGGAGGGCTACAGAATCCATACATGTCGTATGTGAAGCCTCCACTTCCACCAGACATCGTGGAGGACGACCCCTGTTCTGCAGGAGGAAAAAAAATGAAGATGAGAGAAAATGATTAAAAAAAGAATTTAAGTAACCATTGCACACAAGAGCTGTAGGATGTCTTCCACTGCCACAAGGTAGTGCTATTGTTCAATGAAGCTGTCAAATGTTGTGCTGAAATTGCTCTGTAGAAATGAAGTCACCTCTGGATGCAGAAGGCCTTGCAGTGCCACTGTCAGGAGGCTGGGCAGTGGCTGAACTCCCCGGAGACTGTGTAGCTGTACCATCAGATGGGGTCTCCTGGCTGGATGTGGGCGTCTCCTCTACGGGGCAGATTATGAACCATCTCTTTCCTGTATGAAGAACTGCAATCCAAGAGTTCAGTTCACAATTACCACCCATTTTCTTACAAGTGAATAGGACATACATACAGAAGGATACATTTTTGAAAGAGATAATTGTTTTACCGTTCTGCTGATAGACAGGCTGAGGTGCTCCAGGCTGCTGACTCTGCAGACAGTAGACAGATGTGAGCTAAATCAATATGCTACTTGCCACTCTGTATTTATTTGTCTCTGTCCATTTCTAAATTAATGTATAAGCACGTGTAATGTATCTGCACAGACTATATTCATATAGATATATATATATATATATATATATATATATATATATATATATATATATATATATATATATATATATATATATGTATATCAACCCCCCTCTTACCTCTCCTACCAGGCCCTCATAAATCTGGCCTTGTTCAGGACTACAACTCAAGGCGGAGGCCCTTTCACCCTCCATGTCTTCATTCAGCATGTCTTCAGCTTTATCCACAATGTCCTTTAGCTGGTCAATGAAGATCTCCTTCTCTAACAGTAGGATAAACCCATTCTCTACCTGCAAGCATTCAGTTTTAAAGATGTTATACAATACATATAACCAGTTAATGACAACAACTGCACACTTTAAAAGGTTCAACTAACCATGTAAGTGGTAATTTCCTCTGGAGCATCTCCATCCAGATCAAATTTAAATGTCACCATTTTGTGATTGTGAGTCTCCAGCTGGCATTCGACCATTTTATCACCAGTGTTGCAAACCTGTGTGGGTAGAGGTGACACTTTACAATCAGACACATCAAATGTTTAAGACATTGTAACTTCAATTGTCAAAATAATGACACCACCATGACTTACATTGAGCATGCTCAGTTTGGGTTTGCTGGTCTTTTCTTGCCGGGAGCGAGTGCGAGCAGACTTGCGGTGGTGTTTCCTGGGTTTTCCATCCCCCTTCCCTCCACTAGCCAAGCTGTCATAGCCGTCACTTGTTTCCTTACCAGATGCCACATCAGAGTTGAGACTATAAAAGGAAAAAAATTAAAACACTTCATCACCTCTTGGTTGGTGACACATTTTCATCACAGAACATTATAACAGAATCTATAAAGAGCTGAAAGACAGTGGAAAACTTGACACGCACCTGTCATAGGCATAATTAGGTAAGAATACAGGTTTGTCCTGAAGCACATCCTGAAGACAGACAATTGGGCAGGTGCAAAACCGTTAGGAGACTTTGGTAAAGGTTTTTTTTTATAAAGAATGGGTTGTTGCAAGACTGTATAATAGTCATATTAGTGTAGGTGTGTGCTATTAGCTTTTGACCTTAAAGGGATATTTGAGTCTCAAATGGAGAGGCTGGTTTTGAGATGGGATGGAGGAATGAATTGATGTGAATGTAATTTGAAAGACAGCCTGGGGTTTGAATAAGCTTTATGAGTAGACATTACTGATGCAGGGACAATTTACATACCGCAAATGTAAATGCAAAATGCGGTCAGATCAATATACACAATATATTACACAATTGTACACATATTACACATTAAAAAGTACACATTTGGGCTTTATTCCTACCTCTACACAGGGCTCTTGTTGAAGGGTGCTAGATGCAGATGTCGACTCAAAGTTTTGCTGAGTTGTGGCCAGGCTGGCACACTCAGACACTGAGACTACTGTCTGGATGCCAGTAGGCTGCAGAACTGGAGCTGCAACAGCTGGCAGCGTGACAGGGAGGAGAGCAGAGCCTAAACCTGGGACAGATGTGTCTGAGCTTGTAGATGAGCCTTTTGGTGATTCAAAAGTGAGCCCTGATGCCGAGACTGGTGTTTGAACTGGGGCTGAGGCTGTGGTATGCACTGCTGTTGGAACTTGTATTGGGACGGATGTCGGGGCATTAACAAATGTTGAAGCTGGAGTTTGAGGCATGACTCCGGCTTGAGCTGATACTGAAAGCGGTGGTTGGTTTTGTGCTGGGGCTTGAGTTTCAAATTGGGCTGTAGCCGAGATTGAGGCTGGGGCTTGAACTGTAAGAGCTACATTTAAGTCTCGGCCAGCTGCAGAAGTTTCTGCATCTACTCCACTTCCCCAGAGAGGAGTCTGAACAGCAGGCAAGACAGGGTGGACCTGAGCCAAAAGGTGAACATCTCCCAAATTATCCTGTGGTGCAATCATCTGTACCTGAAAAAAAAACACATTTAGGTGTTTAGGTGTTGTTCATCAGTTATTACAAATATTGTTCACTTCTAAATCCCCAAATGCATGCCATACATGCATTATACCCACAATCAAGACGCATTGCTACCTTATTATATTATTTATAATAAGGTGATATTATTTCCATTACTCAACCACAACAGTGAGAACTGAGCCGAATATTCACCTGGACAGGTGGCTGAGCCAATTCCTGCTCAGGGTAGGGGGTGGGGTATGGGGTGGGTTGTACCTGGGAGAGAGGTAAGGGATGGGTGGTATGGAAGCTACCAAGGTTTGTCTGACATGTGAGAGGACCGCCCTGCTGGGGCACTGCAGGAGACATGGCCATGGCAAAAAGTGGCATAGGGAGTGCCACATCGGGTACGTTCTGAGGTGTGGACAAAGGGGTCTGAGGGGTGCTGAGAGTGGGTATAGAGGCCAGGGTGGCATTAAGGGTCAGAGGAAGGGAAGGATGGTGGGGTGAAGGTGAGTAGTGGGAGCTAGACATAAAAGGGCCACTGCTGCTGTAAGCACATGGCAGAGGAGATGAGGGGAAGGGCGAGGGTGTGAGGCCCCCTATTTGAACAGGATATGGTGAGGGAAACTGAGAAAGAAGGGAAAATGATATAAAATGAACAAATACAAACCAGTTGATAGAAATAACATTCACACAGGCCCTTTATGTATGAACCCTGTAACCTATACTAACATAAGTAGGATGTTTCTACCAAATTCTCTACCTTAGTTTGATTAGTTTGATTGTGTTTCTAATGCTACCACAACGCACCTGTGTGCTGATCTGCAGGGGCAGGAGAGGGGGAGGAGTACTGCACACTGACTGTGGAAAACTGGTAGATATGTCAGGAGGACTCAGGTGAGAGGTAGGCTGGTCAGCAGATAACAGCTAAGGAAGGAAATCAAACATTTGTTTTCTACTTTGACTGGAGAGAGAAGCTAATACTGAATTAAACTGCCAAGATATTTTGGTTTAAAATCTCCAATTTAATAAAATTGTGCTGCAGAGCAGATGTACTTAATGTGATTAATTTATTCTGTATGGTTTGCAGTATATGTAATGTAGCCTGCAGTTAAGTTACAAGAAATGATGTATGGCTGTACCTGGGAAAGGACAGCAGCTGGTTGGAGATGACACTAAAGGGAGGAAAGACAAATGGGAAGAAAACACAAACCACATGAAAAGCCATTTACACACACACACACAAAAGCGCCCCCCCAACACACACACACATACACACACACACACACACATACACACACACACAAATATACAGTATGTGATGTAGCATTTAAAAAGGGGACGATGCACAGATACACTTTGTACCCACCTCGCACAGATACCCTACAAATAGTGTGCTTTCAGATAGCTGGTACCACTAAATTGCGCATTCATCTCCTGT
This sequence comes from Gymnocephalus cernua, assembly GCA_023631565.1. Taxonomy (NCBI): domain Eukaryota; kingdom Metazoa; phylum Chordata; class Actinopteri; order Perciformes; family Percidae; genus Gymnocephalus; species Gymnocephalus cernua. The sequence goes on from CM042428.1 coordinate 24,739,122, forward strand.
AAGTTTGCATATTCTAGTTAACTTTAGCATGAAACAGTTTACACTGAATGCCCATGATAGAATAAGTAATTTTGGTGGTCAAACAAACATTAGGAACCGTTAATAATTATCTCTTGGTGACCTGCAAGGGGTGACTTCCAGACTTTTGTCTGTTAATTCTGCTTTTTGCATCTCACTACAGCTGTTGCCAGAGTATGCATGCAGTACCTGCTCCTGGCTGGGTTGGGCAGTAAGCTGTGGCTGTAGAGTGGGGTCTGCAGCTGGGAAGCTCTGTGCTGTCTGTCTACTCTGGTGCACAATAGGGGCTGGTGTAGCTGGAGCAGACTCTGTCTGTCAGAAACACATAGGAGAGATCACATTTATTGGACCCTGTTTTAGGTATAATATGACACGCGATGATTTTGTGTATTTGCTTCAACTTATTAAGCTCAAGGTTAAAATGTTCAGTGTCAAAGCACGAGTAGTCATGAGCAAGAAAGTAGAGAGGGATTTTTTAGCAGGTGTAATAGGGTAAGCTAAAATGGAAAAGGGAAGTTAAAGCATTAAACTGCCAAACTGCCATAAACTGGGCTTGCGCATTATTTCGTACGCTGCCACACTAAAACAGAGACCTTATTTTGGATTAGGCAGGAGCAGAGACATGGAAATACCAGAAGAGCAAAGCAGCTGGCAGAATCATGAAAGATACAGCAGGCTGCTGCTGGCAAGTTTAGCCTACATGAAGCCTCCTTCTCTAACCTACCAGTGGATCTGGTCTGCCTTCACTGTCTGTCAGTGCTGATAACAGCCGATTCCAGTCCAGATTTGGGTGAGAGAAGAGTGGGACGTCAAGACTCAGCCTCTTGTCTATATGCTCAACTACTGAGGAGGTAGTACCCCCGACCTCCCCCTGCCTGTGCATTGGATGATTCACAGAGAGGGTGGGGGAACTGGTCCTGCGACCGACGATGTGATTGAGACAGTGGTTGAGAAGAGTGAGATCTCCACCTTCATACAAACTCCGTGGAAGCACAACTTGTGAGGGTGGGGAAAGATGTGAAGGGGAATTCGCCAGGGTTGGTTGACTGTTTGATGATGGGGCAGGGGGTGAGGCCAAAAGAAAAGGAAGAGTGACTGGAGGAGAACTTGCCAGATGAGGGGATGTGGGTGAGCCTGGCTTTGAGACTGAAGTTAACTTTCTGGCAGATGTATGCATGTGTCCCAGAGATGCACCTGCCTTTGACTTATCCCTCAGGAGGAGAGACATGCAAGCCTTGCAGTGGCGGTGGGGCTGTGGGCTGTGTGGGACGCTCAGACAGCGCTCTGAGGGAGGTTGTAAATTCAGGGGAAGGAGAGGTGAATTGAAATTACTTGCTGAGTCACGATGAGAGTGTTGATGTGGGGGTAAGAGAGGAGATAATAATGATGGATTCTGGGCAGAGTTAGAGGACAGAAAGTCTGTGGCAAGCGCTGAGTTTTCTGTGCTTTTTGTTGAAGCCAAATCCTGTGACGGACACAGACTGGGGCTTTTATTCATGGTCTTAGTGAGATAGTGTTTCCTACATCGTAACGCCTCAACCAGGGGGGCGCTTCCATGCCTAAAACACACTGCGCTCTCAGTGATGAACAGGTCACGACATACAAAGGGATCACTGTGGTGACGCTGATCAGGTATCATTCCAGAAAAGAAAATAAAATTGTTGTTACGACTCTGAAAAACAAAATGAAGGATATAAGAAAGTTGCCACAAAAATAAGAAATGCTGTCACTCACTGTTTGAGACTGATAAGACCCCTGGTGCAGTTGTGCTGCAGGTTGATGATAGGCCCCAGGATGCAGCTGACCTGTGGTTTGCTGGTAGGCTCCCTGATTTAATTGAGTGGATGTTTGTGTGTAGTTTTCATGAGAAGCCTGTGCTGTGGGTTGCTGGTAGGGCCCCTGGTGCAGCTGAGGGTCAACCTGTGCAGGAGGACTGTAGATCACTTGAGCTGTGGAAATGGGCTCTGAAAGCGACTGGTAGGCGGCATTTTGCTGATTGCTTAGATCATCTAATTGCATGGCAGAGCTCACTCCGCTGTCAGCTGTAATAACAGAGTGAATAAACATTATAATTCACAACGATGCCCTCTACAGGAAGGACAGACACTGAGGACGGAGGGGGGGGGGGGGGAGAGACAATGGAGTAGCATCTCATTCACTCAAATTCAAAAGCTGGGTGATTATGTCTCATTTATGCAGTCGCCTTTTCTCATTTACATTCACAAATACCAATTCAACCATTTTAAGGCATGGTCAGTGTCATTTCCTGTTAATGGGTGAGAGAGTTCTAACAGTAACACTGAGGTTTTATGATATACTGTCATATGTGCTTCTAATTGCAGGTTCTCACATGGGGCAGACGTGGTGGCTGGCACGGTGCAGATCAGGGTCTGCTGCTCCACCTCTTGGTCCTCACAATCTGTCGTAGCTAATGTGGGTGCCTGTGGTACAACGGTACCGGGCACCTGCAGTAGGTTCTGCTGCGGCTTCTTCACAGTTGCCTTGCCATTTCCTGACGAGACCGTTCGCTCCCTCTTCCATTTAATGAGAGCCACACGGTCCCGGATGGACTTCCCGACTACCTTCACATCACAGTCCAGGAAAAAACCTGATTCCACCTACAAGACACAGGTAAGATGCTTGCTGCAGCTCAGAAACTGAGTCATGGTTGTAATTCAACACCTTATGTAATCAATCATCAAATCTACACTCTATTCTTGCCCTGAACAATAAAGAGCTGCCTTTTCATGCCTTCTCGTATGTTTGCACAGAAGAGCGAAGATCAACTGATCAGTTGCTCTAGTTTCAATCAATACAGTGCATCCCTCAAATGTATGATTACCGACATGACCACTTACCAACTATTAGTTACATTACACCTAATTAAAAGGGCCGAAGATTGTGTTCCAGAGTAAAGACAGCTATATTATTACAATACACTTCTGTAATTCACTTCCAATGTAGAGAACGGTAGTACATAAGTAATAATGATATCTAAAGGCACCTCATTGCATTTTCTCCGCTATCTGATTGTGTGTGTGTGTATATATATATATATATATATATATATATATATATATATATATATATATATATATGTGTGTGTGTGTGTTTTTTTTGTTTTTGTTTTACTTATACCACTACTTATACGACTTATCACAGGCAAAATGAGAAATTATGTTCAAATCACCATCCAATGTTTGTTTTTAGCCAGTTTAATCTGCTTTATCAATGGGAATTAACTGGTACTGCAACGTAGCATAAAGCAGTATTGTTACTATGGTTACCTGCAGCTTAATATTTATTGTGCACTGAATTAGAGCTATTTTTGAAGTGTCAATGGATTTTAACAAACACAAGCCGGCCAAACAGAAATTAGTATTTTCTAAGACTATGGCCGAGTCAAAAAATGAAGCTTGTGGAACACAAAGTGCAATCTGGCCTGTACCAACACAAAGCCAAGGCCATAAGAGAGCGGAGACATCCTATAGAAAAAGGGAACAATACTTTCCTTGGAACACCTAATTTAGCTGGTTTCAGACTTTTGATCGCTACCCACATAGTAAAACATAAATAATGGTGTAAAGAAAAAGTCAAACTCTACAATTACTGTCTGTACAAGGGTTCTTTCATTAACTTCAAATATTTGTTTACCATTTCTTGTGCAACAACCTCTGGTACCTCATCCACCAAGTCAAAGGAAAATTCAATGGCACCAGTGTCCTTGTACTTCCCCTTCAGCTTTTTAGTATCCTCAACCCACAGCTTCAGAGCAATGGATGATTTCTTCCCATCATCTTCTTCATTGAGCTCCACCCTCACGCCTGTATCCTCGGCAAAGAAGGCATGATTCAGGAGGTCCTTGATGGAGTACCTGCAGCAAAAACACAAACACCAGCTACTGCCCTGGGCTATAGGTCATAATGATAGTAACCTAACCTAATGATGCACACAGAAACATGAATTGCGTCAGAGCCAAATACAGGCATTAACGGCACACTGCAGGAACACGGTGTTAAGGTAAGGATCAACCTCTATACAAAATGCATCACGAGCCCCACCGAAGCCCCGTCAAAGGTCCTGCTTTACTTACCTTTCTTCCCATCTGTGGCAGATACATTCCCCAATTATTTCCTTAATTTCTGGGTCACTGACTTTGCTGTAGCTGGCAGGTTTCACCCCCTGTAAAACAAACCAGCATAAAACTGTCAAGTCACCAACTGACACACTCAAAACAGCAGTACTTATCGTGTGAGTGCATACCAGAGGAAGCAGTGTCAAAAAACATGAATTACAGACTCTCCGAAACACATTTTCTCCCAGACATCTCAACTCTGGAGATTAAGAACATACTGCTGTACAAGAGGACTTTTGGGGCTAAGGAACAATTAGTTGAGGGATTAATCAATTCACAAAAAAACTGATTCAAATTATAATAACTGATTCATTGTAGGAGGACACATTTGCTGGTTAAAGCAAGACTATGTAACTGCTGAAAGAATAAATAACACATTCTTTTTCTTAAAAATAAAACACAGCCTTGCTCAATTTAATGCAGCTAGAGCCTGACTTGCTCTGGTATGACCAGTAGCTTCGCTGACTTAATGACTCTTAAGATCTTTTTTAAAGATATTTTATAAGCATGTTGCTTTGATTTAGAAGGTGAGAGAGAGGGGAAGACTTGCAGCAGGGGGCCAGATTTGAACTCAGCCTTAATGGTACACACTCTACTCGGTTTTGTTAAGAACGTTTAATAGCAATGAGTTTAACAGCTTTAAACGTGAACTCACACTGGTGACTTTGCGGTAGATCTGAGCAGCATTTTGACACTCAGAGTAGGGATATTCCGAGGTGGCCATCTCCAGCATACACATCCCAAAGGCGTAGACATCCACAGACTCATCATAGTGCTCCTCGTACATCTCTGGGGCCATGAACTCTGGAGTGCCTAGAGAATTAATGCAAGAGAGGGAGATCAATTGTAAAGTCACATGCAGTCATCAGTGTGTCATCCTATTTCAATGGGATCAGTACCACAAATGTGAGCTAGTGCCATTCAAATAGCCTACGGAACAAACACAATTTTATCATTTAGAGTTTAAAGCAGCTATAATCAAAATGTCTGTATTAACAATGAAAGGGGTCACTCATAGTAACAAACTCAGAGAGATAGCATGCGACCATCAGCCCGACTTTACTGTTTTGGTACCTCTCTCATCAGTGTTGTTTTTGGCTGTTTTCTGCTCCACTGTGCACCAAACGGCAGACAGACAAAGTTAGCGACTAGCTTGTGAACATAGTGGAGCATTTAGCAGCTAAAGAGAGATATTTCCCTCAGGAGTTGGTAGAGACCAAAACAGAGCTAACTGCATGATATGAGGAAAATATATAATTGCGACTATTTTGACTGATATTGCGATTGAAATAGGATTCACGATATTGGGGGGGATGTTTATTTTTGTATCATTACTTTCATTTTTATTGAAAAATAATAAAATTAAAGGCCTTTACCAAACAAAGATTTTTTCTTTTTCGGCTGGGACGTCTCTGCAGCACCACAATACTTAATTATATTTGCCTTTAACAAATATTGTGGATATTGGATTGGATTTGGATATTGCACTAGTCCATATTGCGATTTTGATAAAATTGCGATTAATTGTGCAGCCCCAATATTAGTCTTACATACATCAGGTTACGAGAGTCATCCAAATGAATGCTAACGTTGCTCCGTATCAACACGTTTGCCATATCGACCTAAACAGTGATAACGTCAGAGTGCCCAAAAAGTCAGTTGCTGTGAATTGAAATAAATATTCTGATAGTTACAATTCTATAAAACAGTGTCTTGCCAATTAGCTGATGACTAACCGATAACACTTTTAGCAAAGGAGGCCCTCTTCAGTGTTGCCAGGCCCAGGTCTCCTATTTTGACAGAGCCTGTGGGACCAGTGATGAAGATGTTGTCACACTTGAGATCTCTGTGGATGATTGGAGGAGTCCTTGTGTGGAGGAAGTGGAGGCCTTTGAGAATCTGCCTGCACCAGCTACGAAGAACTTTAGGCTTCATCACCTTAAAACGCTTCAGATACCTGTGGGAGGATAGAGATGTTCCAGATGTCACCAGGTATAGACATTTGCTATTCAAAACACATTGAATGGTAATAGACAAATTGACATATCACTAGTCACACTGTGTTGATACAATGTTTTCAATGAGCTGGTACAATGTTGCAAAAAAGTATTGCTTTCATTAAGCATCAGCTGCAAACACATATGAATCTTTGACTATTCTATTCTCAAAGTAATCTCCTCCTTTTTACTGCCTTTTTGCCATTGTGTTTATTAAATAACTTTGAGCAAGAAAAACAATGTTAAAATTACAACTATTCATTTGTATATCTTTCAGTATCTACAGTCTATTATTAGATTTAGTGTAATGGTGTCATTCAGTTGGTATGCAACTTGATACACATGTTGTAGAGTCTAATGGCCATTACTGTAAGGTTGTTGTAAACTGACTAATACAAGCAGCAATAAGAGACTAATATTTGTGATCAGTGATTTGCAGTCGAGTATAAGATTGAAAAGGACAAATATGAGCTAAAATGAGCATACCAAGACATCTCAAACATACCGATAAAGACAATTATAGAAAATGTTTTTTGTTTTATTTTCATATTGACTCTCACGTTTTTAGTGTCCCTGAGGTCATTAGCTCCGTCACCAGAACGATACACTTCTTCCCTTTAACGGGTGATTCCCAGAAGTCATAAAACCGCACGATGTTGGGATGCTGGAGAGCCTTCAACATCTCTGCCTCCTCTTTGAACCTCTGTCTCTCAGCTTTGGACAGTTTCCGTTCCTGGGGAAAATGGAGAAAGACATATTTTTTGAAATGAGAAATAATCAATTCCAAGTTCATCAGAGGAGAAACTTCAGCAGTGGTCATTGTGTCCAAATTTAACAAGTTTGAGGGGGCGCTGGAGGAGGAAGGAGGGGCTGAATCATTGTCATTTTCAGTGTTTTTCTTAAATCAAGTGGTAATGGAAGATGCAATCCCTTTTCCACCACTTTTAAATATAGTCTGGATTTGCTTCAGGGGGGAAACTCTGTTCAACCTCCCTGTGGCTCATGTTTAGAGTGAACACAACCCTGACATTTTGAGTGAGTAAACATGGCGGTCTGAACCATTTACTCTGTTTTAATCACTACTGTGATTAAAACACCTCACAGCTGTATACGTGAAATCCTGACTCCAGATAAAGTTAAATCCTTATCTAATCTCATGTTGTGATACAGAGACAGACACATCTGTCATGACAGATAAACAAAAGATTAAATTGCATTTTGAATCAGTAAATGTTAAATGTGACAACAAAAAAAAGCCTGAGTGAAAGCCAGTATGCTGGATCAATATTTTGGCTCCTGCCTTCCCTGAACTGTTGTATAAATAGTCAAAGAACTGACAGCGAACTTCCTCTACATTTGTGTTTCTCTCCAGTCAGCATGGCAGACTGAATGACCTCTGGATTTTCTCTCCCGTTGTCTCAATATAGACATTTTAATGGTGACAATGAGGGCGCATTTAGTGTTTTAAATGTCTGGGATACACAATAACCTATGCTGCATCACTTGGCATTGATTATTGATTGATGCTGGGGAATCAGATTTCATTCACAGCCCATAGTGACCTATGCGGTGCGCAGCCTAATGCGCCTTAGATTACGAGTAGCATTGTGAAGGATACGCCTCCCTGCTTTCCCAATGCTGATTCTAATGTATAACCAATATATTACAGTTTGTGTCATCTCTCTGTTCATATTTTCTAGTTAGTTTACCTACAGATTATCAATGATTCCTTGCAGAGAGAAGCTCTGAACAGGGTGTGGCACTTACAACAAAGAATCTGCTTTACTGAGTCTTCATTTTGCACACAAAGACTGTATAAAAATGAATTAACAGCACTGACATTTGTATCTAATGGAGTGTGGAGTGGTGAAGACATAACGCTGCAATGAATATAAATATAGAACTCTTGTTTTGCTGTGTATCAAATACTACAAGTCTTACTCGCTGTCCTCAGCTGAACTCCCCACCCCCATTCCCTCTCTCCTCTCTCTGTGTCTTGGTGCAGAGGGCTGCATCAGCAGGATTCACTCTCCAGATACTGCTGTGTGCTAATATCACGGGGTATAAATCCATGTTTAGCATTCATTATTAAGCCGTCAAACATGACTAATAATGTGCAACAGATCTCAAAGTGGTACGGTGTTCTGGCATTTTACAAAATGATGTTGCATAATTTGCTATATCGGATAAATAAATCGCTCAACAGATGTTTGATCATCATTAGTGGATAAATAAGTGACGTGACAAGACTAGCGCCCTGGTTTGCTCAACTAGGTATGCTCGACACCAGATTTTTAAATCTTTCTATGAGCGTCCATGTTTTCTGCTGTCTCACTCTTAGTCCTACCCGCAAACACACACTGTATGCAGACAGTAAAGGCCCACTGTTTAAGTTGCAGTGGCATTTTGTGAGCGAGGCATAGAGGCTCTGAAGGGCAAGGCCCTCATCTTCAGGGACAGAATGGTTCAATCATCACTAGATCTCCCCTAAGAATCTGCTTAGATAGAAAGAAAAACAAGTGCACACTCACACACACACACACACACACACACACACTGTATATATGCATTTACTGTATATAATCATGCATGATACATGCCTTTTCTGATACATATTTTAAAATGTACTCTTCAAACTTCAGTTAATAATGTAGAAGCATTTAAAAAATAGTTTTTTTTTCTCTCAATAGATGACAAGAACTACTGAAAAAAACTTTAAGGCACACTTTAAATCCCTAATGATGAAGTTAAAGTTTGACTCTTATATGAGCAATAGTTTTACTCAACACTGCGTTATTAAATTCAAGTTACAAAAGATGTGAACCAAGGCTGAAATGTGGGATCTAACCAAGATGCTCAATGAATTGCGAATTGGGAATTGGCTCACCTTGTTAATTGTTACAATGGTGAATTGAAGTTTCACATCCAAAACAGCCTCATTACATTATGTATATTATAGTGCGTACATCAACAAAACAGAGAACTTCAGTTTCAAAATGTGCCTCATTGGAATCTAGGCCTGTGTTGTTGCCATCCAGAGTTGTGAGGTAAGCACAACATTAAGTAATAGTGATTTAATTTTATGTCTGAACTTGATTGAGTTGTGCTGTGATTTGTATTACTTATTCCCTCAGGCCTGATGGGGTGAACCTGGATTCTGCAAGAGTAGGAAGACCAAAATAAACTTTGGCTCAATTCGTTCTGAAGCCACACTAAATCTATAAAATCCTTCTGCAGGACTGCGCCTCAAAGTCACAAACGTCATTCTCATTATGATCATTTAAAGTAAATCAAAGGTTCCTAAATGTAGCCTGAACCAGCTTGCATTGTTGCCCCTAGAAAATGTCTAAACGCCAGTACGCAAGTACCAGCCATTGACTAAAATAAAGCTGCTAATAAAAGTTTGGTAAAAAAAAAACAGCATACTGCAGAACAAAACATGATTTTGACTTACTGGTTGTTTATATACTTAAGGCAGTGAAATAAACATGCCTATACAGGAATTCATATGAAAAGAAAGTATTTTATAAATTCTTAACAATAGTAAAGCCATAGCAGAGATGTGAACTATCTGTTAAAACAGTGGCTGAACCAAATCCCAGGGAAATTTTCCTCACATACCAGAACCTTTTAAACAGACATCACACACAGAAATCTAAGTCTGCACGTTTCCACAGTATATTCCGTGTCTGTGCCTCTGTTGTATTGGAAAATACTGTATAATTGTCAATCATAGTATGATACTTCATTAAGTGTCCTCAAATGTATGTATGTAGTTTTTTGCTCTAAACAGACTGTACACATTTTGAGCCCTGAAAGGGCAACCACTGTCTACAGGTCTGCCTACAGGCTAATCTGTATATCACATGGATAGCATCTAAACTGATCATTAGATTACCACACACACAGATTAGTGATACAGTAAACAGCCACTGCTATGAGACTATGTGTTCATATTAGCCCGTGCTAAAATTCGGACTAGTTATAGTGTCTAAATAAATTCACCTGCTGACACTGCGTAAGGCTGAATACTGTTTAGGTGCAAGAGTTGAATTGCTTTGATTCGATTCAATTATAATTCAAGAAACTATATAGCGGAAACGGAAAATACAGACGTCTTATAAATGTCTTCAGGTGACACAAAACTAAATGATGGACACATTTAGGCTCAGTATTATGAGAGGGAAAGCTGGTGCAATGTGAGCGCTGACAAAAAGTAAATAGCCACATTAATGTCTTTTCCTCCTCACTCTTCCCTGTACCAATACTTTGAACTTGTGCTCAGTCCCTCAGAACAATATAGACAAATACTTCAGTGATGGCTCATTAAAAAAAAACATTACAGATAACAGAATGGGGTAGGCTACCGCAGTATCTCATCTGTGTGCTGTACAGCATAACACCACAGCAATATGAGATTAGAAAAACAATGGAACAGAACTATTCTGTTGATAACAAACCTATCACCAATAAGAAAGTATGTCACACCAATGCCTGTAACTGCTGACTGGTTCGTCAATTTCAACTTGCTCCTGAACTGGCTAAATCTAGTAAGAGGGGAAGAACAAAAGGCAGGAAATAACTACAATAATACACAGAAAAATCTGACAATAATCCATATTCACTCCTGGATGTGAAAGCACCTGTGAGCAGGAAATTTCATTTAAGCATTGTAAAGTGCCAAGGACCCTTCAGACAATAACACTAGGCCTACTCTACCTAAGAGACCCCAACCTAAGAGTTTGTTAGATATGATCTGTTGCAGGTCTGGTTAGATGTGCACATATCACTGTCTCAACTTCAAATGAATGAAGTAACAGTGTAATAAAACCAGTCCTTTGTTTTCTGGGGAATCAAAACACATCCAGAAAGATCCCTGGGTTTCCCCTGACCAAATGTTGGAGACCTGTGCGCAATTAAGGCTGCAAACTGACAAAGGACGGACTTTTTGGGCCTACACACAGTCCTTTATAACTCAGATAATAAGCCTATCACTGGCTGGTTGATGTTGGACCTGAATGACCAATAAACCCACCTGGAGTTCACACCATGCCACTTCGACCCAGGTGTCGGTGTCCAGACCTTTATAGACGGTCTTGAAGGACCCTCTTCCCAGCTCAATGTCAAACTTGAGGAAGCGCCCCCCAGGTGAGGTGGACACAGCCTTCGTCCCGGGCTCCTCTTCGTTCTCATCACTTCCTGCTTTACCTGTGACATCCGAGAGCGCAGCCTCTACCTTTGGCTCGGATTGGCTCTTGTCTCCCTTCTCCCCGTCGACGCTCACGCTCTCCGTGGCGCTGTCCTTCAGCACCACCTGGCTCTCCGTGCTTGAAGTGTCCGGGAGGCCCACACAGGTTCCGTGCAGAATCCGGGTCCGATCAACGAGTGTCCGCAGGTCAATGTGGGGCACCGGGCTGATGTTGGCAGACTCCACCGGCGTGTCAACCGGCTGATGCTCCTCGCTGTCTGACACCCACAAACTCCGCCGAATGAACCTCTGGCGGACCAGCGCCCGGTAGTCTGTGTACGGGTATGCGCTGGGGTCACTTGCTCCTCGCAGGGCTGCGTTTTGGATGTTGACATTGTGGTCTGTCCCATTCTGATAAATTGGCCTACGGGCATTTGCATTAATGTCCGAGTCCAAATTGGGTGCTGAGGAAAATGTGGATCCCAGTAGCGGATCTTTGCTTGAATGATCCCCCGAATCCATCCCAGGAAAAATGTTAAGCACTTACCGGCGACATTGTGCAGGAAGAATGATGAGCATGCTCCTCTGCCGGTGGTGGGATTTGCCTATACCTGCAACACTCGCATGCTGTGACGCAGTTCGCCGGATCAGGGTGTACTATGGCCTTATGCCTTGAATTTGTTTAGGACACAGAACACTACCACAAAATGTCCAGCTCTGAGGATGCGCGCATTGCTCTTTGCCACCTCACGGGGCGTGCAAGGTCCACCTTGCTGCAATACAGCACCGAGCTATTCAAGTTAAGCCTGATGTAATTGCCAGTTTAACCTATGAGCTCACGAACACAGTTCCCTCCACATTGCATAAGGTTGCCGCTCCAGCCCAAAGTATAGAAATGTGATTAGTTCCGCAGACAAATCGCTGGCCTATAGCGGTCAGGACAGGATGTTAAGACTGTGCCGCTCACTAATCCATCCTTAGACACATCACGGGATGCCCAAGTGCGCAGCTGTCATACCCTGTAGAGGCTCATCCTTCCGGAAATCTGTCTGATACAAATAAAAAGCAGGTGTTCCGTGTGAAAATCTGAATAAGTTCAGAGAAGTGTGACCTCGGCTTTGTCCGCACTGTTCCTTTAACTATCCTCGCATACTTGTTTCCTCTCCATGGTATTGTCCTGGAGAGTGCAGGATGGACAGGATTGCTTATCAGATAATGCTCACTGCGGCACAGTTTCCCTCAGGTTGAATCAGGCAGCTCTCAGCGCGTCTGCCGTCCAGCTGGTAAGACTGTTGTCTTCCTATATGTTTGATTTCTTCCAGATTTGGGATAACTAGAATATTTCACGGCACAACCCACGCCCCTGGCAACAACACGTATCCAATAACTCGGCACGCTTTTAGGCGGAACCCTCAGCCTCCCGTGACACAGGACCACACCACTGTCCGCCCTCATCGTGACGCGCTAAGCTTCCAGTGGGAAGATGTCTGTCAAAGCCTCCAACCAAAAGGGACGCTGCTAGGAAGTATGGGCTACCGGATGAGACGCAGCGGACCCCATCTTAGTATTTTACTCCTTCACACGGAGCCCGTGCAGGGAGGCTGATGAATACGATACCTTCAGTAGTTAAGAATATTAAGTGAATCTGTTTTTAGAATTTTCAAAAACTTATTCTAGGCCCATTATTGTATGAGCAATGGCTTTTTGTATCATTTTTATTCTATCATAGTGTAGGCTAGTTAGGCTATTGCTTTTACTTTCTTAAATCCCTGCACACTTCTGCATTAATAAAAGTGTTACATTATTCCATGTGAGTTACTTTGTAAAATGCATAAATACAACTTTTAAGTAGCCTATATTTAAATCTTATTACAAGGAAAACACCGATGAAAGAAAGTCTATTTAAAAAGGGCTGGGGTGCAATAAGACCGCGTCTTTCTAATGCTTTTTCTTTTTTGTAACATAAACCAGTTTGATTAGCCTGTGTGTTAATTATGATTGTGTCATACCAAAGAGGTATAAACCCACAAAGACCTAAATAAAGTTGCAGTGTCCTGCATCACACCATTTATTACAACACTGAAGCTTTTAAAGTCTGTCCATGATGTACAGCTTTGTATCACATTTACAAATATATAAAGTAAGTAGGCTACATGGAATAAAAAAATAAGTTGTAGCTTGACCTAAAACAGGCAGAGCATGACAATATGCATATTGTCATGCTCTGCCTGTTTTAGGCTTGACACTTGTATCTTTTCTTTTCTTTAAACTTTATTGGTTACAGAATCGAAATTTGAAGTGAGGGAAACAAGATACTAAGGACCAGAAGAGGTCAACATTCTCGCTTAAGGCCTAAAAAGTATTTATTTTTTTTCTCCACGAGGATCAACCTAGGGACAGTTTTATATTTTGTGTGGGGTCAACCTTCAGTGACAAACCTGACCAGATCACCAGGGGAAACAGAGGAAACAGGAAGCAGTTGATGGGTGTGGTCAGACCAATGCGGGCTGGTTTACAATGTGAAACCATGGTTGTGGCAATTAGAGTCTGGCCATCCTATTCACTGTTTCTCATTTTCGGATGACCCACGACTGCATGTGTGTTAGTGGATAAGAATTTTCAGTTATGACTTTGACATGCTGCTGTTTTCTTGCTTTGCCAACTTTGCTTTAAATATCCTAAATATAGTCTTCCAGGATATGACTTGTGGGGAAAAACCCTGATAATTCTAACGTATCCAATGCTACTTACACAAGATACAAAAAAATAAGGCGCAAGCTTATTTTTGCATCAGAAAGTGTGCCAAAAAATGTGTTTCAATTATCACATAGATCTATATTTGTTTGTAATATGCACCGCCAAAGCGCCAACACTTAAATTATATGGGCCCTAATGTGGTCTTACGGCTCTGTGGCGAAATGTAGTTAATATACAGTTAATATTGTGTTTCCATGATGCATGTCCGTCAACAAGTTTTATCAAGTATCATATGACAATGCTACAGCATGCGTAAGCGTCTACTTCCAATGAGTCGAGACTCCAGCATGCAGTACCGAATTAATACGCAGAGTGGCATTAAAGAGTCATGTTGCCTTCACAGTCTGTCACTGAGGAACGGCTAACTAGTCAGTACAACGCACAGTACATGTAGAAACACTGCTTGCCTCACCTACACCACATGCATCAGGGTTTCAGTTAATCTGTGGGAAACTACCATTACCCCATGCCATGCATAACATCGCTAGTTCCCTGCTCATACTTCTCCTAACACACACAGCTTTCTGAGAACGGTCGCCCCCATGTTGCAGGGGCGGTGACGTTAGCCTGTCTTTTCTACCCTCTTGTCGTTACGGCAGCTTTTTTCATACAGTCCGTGCCTGTGCTGTGCCCACTGGCTGCTGGACCACCGACTCTTTTGAAGCTCACTCCTATAACGCGGTTATTAACAAGATGGCTACGGAAAACTTGGAAATGAACGGTGATGCTGACCGAAACGGGGACACGGAGGTAAGTTAAGGCAGCGCTGGTGCCAGTTACAAAGGGCAGCATGTAGCTTTGTGTTCATGTAAAGCTACCAGTAATGTCCCAGTCAGGCTCGGTCACAGCTCAATCCACTCGGAAACATTCCCAAGTAGGAGATATTCAGGATATCTACGGCTGCCTGGGTTTCATCCATCTGTCCCACCATCAGTTCACACATCATAATCTTGTTTGTTGTTGACTTAACAAGTGTCATTTTAGCGTGTTTTGAATTCATCAAGCTAATAGTGACCGGTAAGCAGATTAGCTCTTGTTTCAGAGCTATTTTTTACGTTTCACTAACGTTAGTTAACAAGGCAACTTGTTTTTGTGTTGTTCGCCTAGTTAGTCTCTGTTCTGCCGTAGGCTCAGTAACACTTACAGTAATGATAGACGATACAGCCGACAGATCGCGTGGGTGTGGGTTCGTGCAATCATCGCTCTGTAAAGGAATCCAGGTGGGTCGACTCGGCCAGTCTCCCTAACCCCTGTGTTGCCTGTCCAAGTGTCGATACTGTGGGATCAGAGGGTTCCCCAAAAGCCAACGATAACCTAGCTAAAGCATAATAACGAGTTATTAATGAACGCGGTGGTATAATATAATCAAGCACATTCTGTGTTAATTTGATCAAAACTTTCAATGGTAAGTGGTCTCTACAATAAAACCTGTCACTGGGGATAATCTGCAACTATTTTATTTTTAATTGCTGATGTCATTTTATAATTATCGTTTTAACTTCTCTCTTTTATATCATTTTAAATGGAATATTATGTGCGTTTTTTTATTGTTAGTTGGACAATTGGAAGATGTCAACTTGTGCTCTGGAAAGGTGTGATGGGCGCTTTCCTTTAACCAGTAATTGACAAAGTTTTTAGTTGATACTAAAAAAAAAAAAAAAAAATAGTTGCAGGCATACTTGTTTCTGAGCTTCCATAACCTTCAGTGCTAGGGAAAATTAACATTGAAAATTTGGAATAGCTAAAGTTATATTTTATACATATTACCAATAACTTCTTGTTCTGGGCAGCAAGCTTCCCCAGTTGTCTATTCGTTAAGATATCATAGATACTGTCTGTGGATGTGGGCTTTACAGGCCCGCCAGCAGCAACAGTAAAACTAAGTTCCTTCCAAGAACCCCAGCACATAAGTTAAAAAAAAAAAGACCTTTGAAAAGGAAATTCAAAGAGAGATCACCACTCCTTGGAAAGCCTGGGGTGCATAGGGAGCCATACGTGGGAAGAAGGCACTTACAAAAACAAAGCAGTAAAAGTAAACAGTAAAAGATTTAGTGGGCGACAGCTAGTGACTCTTGACACCCGTCTCCTGGTTTACCACAACAGCACCCTTTTCCTCTGTGGTCTGGCAGGTTTTCAGAGGTGAAAAGAAGAGGAAGATGATGCCAACCTGGGCACAAGGGTGGCATTGTTGGACTCTCTAAACTAAACTCCACCCAGATGAAACCCTGACCACTGACCTAAACTCACATTAGGAGAAACAGGGGTCTCGGCAATGCTCCCGGTTTCCTGTGACGTAATATTCATAATGTGTTTTTAAATTCACCATGTACCACAGACTCATTTCACCTGTTAGACAAATGTAAATCATTTATTTGTCGTTCCACAATAAGGAAGTACATTTATTCCTCAACCTGGTTGAGTGGAATTCTGCTTCCTTTTCCACAACACAGCATATTGCATATTTAGTTTTATTTATTTAAGAAATATAGAATGAGCCTGTGAGCTCAGATAATAGATTTCAAAATACTTCTGTTGAATGTTTTATGGCCAAAATACATGTTGTCACCTTCCTAAAATAATGGCCTAAGTCATTTTTTTTGCCTAAATCATCTCCTCATGGTGCTGGCTACCTCTGGTAAAATTGCCTACATCCTCAGTTGATCAGGTCTTGTGATTCTACACTTTTAGTATAATTGCCAAGCGTGTGACTTAGGCCGTTTAGTTTTTTGTGTTTTCTGAAAAACCTGAAAAAATGACTTTGGCAATTATTTTAGGAAGGTGACGATATGTGATCTGCTGCTACATTATGAAGCGTCCAGACCTCTCAGGTTGCCTGGGGCAGGTCTGCTTTCTGTCCCCAGAGTCAGAACTAAACACGGGGAAGTAGCGTTCACTTTTTGTGCTCCACATATCTGGAACAAACTCCCGGAAAACAGCAGGTCCGCTGCAACCTTCAGTTCTTTTAAATCAAGGCTGAAGACTTTGCTTTTTGATGCTGCCTTCGTTTAAGTAATTGTTCATTTCTTACACTGCTCTGTAACTTTTATTCTCGTATTTCATACCTGCCTCATATTCTCCTTAATTGTGTTTAACTGCTTTTTAATGTTTTAGCCATGTAAAGCACTTTGAATTGCCTTGTTGCTAAAATGTGCTATACAAACAAAGCTGTCTTGCCTTGCCTTAAGTGCATGCTTTCACATGTGCTTACTGTATGCATGGTGTATTTGTAATACATATAACATAATATATTCATAAGCGTTATTACTCACTGTTTCCACTGCATTTGTGTGGAGGCCATTCTCATGTTTCAGATATATGACCTGGTCAGCATGTGAAATATGTTTGACCTTTGGACAGAAAACAACTCAGTGACATGCCAAGTAATGGGTGTTTCCTGTTTGAATTAAGCCAATCTACACTTTCACTTCCATAAAGATTCCTTCCTTGTGATTGTGCAAATCTGGGTCTTTCTTTTGCCATCATGCTGATCAGTTCTGATATCATTTATTGTCATATGCAAATTTAGATTATTGTGGTTTTTCATCATGTTGGACTGTTAGCTTTGATGAAAAAGTCCCTGTTTGTGCCGACACACTTCTGTAATTTCTTATGCCTTCCGTAAGAGACTGAACAACAATCCCCATGATGTGTTAATGAGTGTTAAAAGTGGTGAACGTGAAAATTGTCAATATTTTGGTTTCTATCACAGCAGTACAGCAGTACAGGCTGTTGACTTTAAAGATACCTGAGACACTTCATCTCAAAATCATTAACTGGCATCTGATGACTATATTTTATGTTATGTATATGTTAATTACATATACCCTAATGGAGCCATTAATACAAGAGTATTAGAAATACATTTGACCAAGCTTTTTCCAAATGTAACATTTCTACCGGTAACTTACGTGTCGTACTGATGTCAGGGTTTGTGTTTGCGTTCAGGTCCCGCTGCGAGCCCGCGGGAGGCAGCAACAGGGGCCTCTGAACATGAACCATTATGCCAATAAGAAGAGTGCAGCAGAGAGCATGCTGGATGTGGCCCTTCTGATGGCTAATGCCTCACAGCTGAAGGCTGTGCTGGAGCAAGGACCAGACTTCACCTTCTATACGCCCCTTATTACTCTCATTTCTATCTCCCTCATCCTGCAAATCATCGTGGGAGTGCTGCTCATCTTCATTGGTGAGTGTGGAGCCTTCCAGGTCTATTTGGCAGACTTAGTGTTCACAAATTGTTTCTGTCCGCTGTTGCACACAAACATGTTGTAGTGCAGGGGTCACCAACCTTTTTGCTTTCTGAAATTGAGAGCTACTTCATGGGTACTGAGTCATATGAAGGGCTACCAGTTTGATACACTCTTCTGAAATAACAAATTTGCTCAGTTTGCCTTTAGTTATATATGATTATTAATGATTAATGATACTCATCTATATATCTATAATGGTTTCTCACAATAATTACCAACAATGACTTAACAAGGGGGGAAAAAGATAATATCAATATTCAATTTTCATTTTTAGAACAGGCCTGAGGAAGCATTGTGTAAACAAGTATGTGTGGTATTATGTTTATTCAATTTACTTGGTCTCAATAATATAAACACTGAGCTAACATAAAGAAAATATGTGTACAGATTCAAAGCAGTCAACTGTGTGTGAAACTCAGTACTCCACCCTCCCGTGCTTTGTGTGAACACTGAAGCTACTAGGGGTGTAACGATATATTGTGGTACGATTTATCGCGATGCAAAAATGTTACGATATGTATCGTAGAGGTATGGCGATATTATTATAATTCTTTTTTTTTTTTCTACCACCATATATGTGCTGACACACATACCAGACGGCCGACCATCGGCAGAAAATCCAGTCGACATGATCAGTCGCGTCCCAGAGGTCCAAAAAACTGCCTCGGGACACATCAAAAAGACGAGAGGAGACGAGACGTAATACATCTCTATAACAGCAGGCGTCGCTAATCTGTATTGTTGCCCAAGAAATGACAACCGGCAGCTGATTGGACGAATGCGTCACATGGGTTTGTTTTCTCCGGAAATTCAAAGCCAGACTGTCAGTGCGGCTTGTTCAGAATACGATCTCATATTGTACTAAAATAGTTCCCTGAAACGTGTTTCTGAAAACATTTTAAGCGAGAAATAGGCCATGCAGTTGCTGAATCTGTCTTCATTTCAGATCAACAAAGGTCAGTTTAAAAGACAGAAGAAGAAGGATATATCGACATCTGTTTAACCCTATTGGTTGAGCTACCGCACCCGTGTAACGCTTGCATTCACTGCATCAACGCTCAAATGAATCGCTTGAACTGAGCAGTAGCAGGGCAAAGTGAGTTCGACTTCGACTGAAATTGAAACAGAGGATGCCCCGTCCACTTACAAGTCCGACGTCTGGCAGCATTTTGGTTTTTCCAGTTACTCAACAGGAGGATGGTAAAAAAACAGACAAAACACGAACTGTGTGTAAACACTGTAAGCAAACACTGTTATACACGACGTCAAACACAACAAATATGATGTGTCATTTAAAGCGGTACCACAAAGACAAACTCCTGCAACCGGGTGCGAAAAAGAGAGTGAAAGAAGGCACTTTTACTGCTTAAAGAAGTTATCTCTTGGGCTATCCTAATTCTAATTTCATGATACAATTCAATTTTATTGGTCAGTGACACCTAGTCAATTGTTGATTTTGTTGGTTAAACTAAATCTTGATTTATATTGAAGTATTGTACATTCTTTAAGTTGTATGTATAACAAGACAGTTATTGAACACTGTTAATGTTAAATAAATCTGTAATTTGATTTTCAGTTGAATTTTTGCATTTTTTTTCCAAATATCGTGATACATATCATATCGTGAACCCGGTATCGTGATACATATCGAATCGTGAGCTGAGTGTATCGGTACACCCCTAGAAGCTACACATGAACACCCATTTAAGTTACAAGTGTGACTTATGTGCCTGCTGTAAGCAGGGTACTTGGATGTTCACAAAGCCGCTCTTTTTTGTTCTAAGTCTTTGTGTAACCTCACCGTTGATATCATTTATGCAAAAAAAAAAAATTTGGACATGGTGATTTACTTTTTCTCTACAACTACAAATATTATTTTTTCTACAAATTTAAAAACTTGAATTTCTCAAGCAGAGTTGTTTCTAACGGTCTACAAAGGGTGATTTACAACCGCATGCCTTGAAATCATTTATGCACACCATTTCACAAGTACAAAACCCTTGTTACGCTTATTTGGACACAAATCTTGGAGCACAAGTATGTCTTCCCCTTACATCGGTGTCCTCCCTCTTCCCCTCTATCCTTATCTTACTCTAACAGAGAACACTGTTGTGACTGAGAGCTGAGTGTAGAGAGCCACACAGCAGGAAGAAATACCTCTGCTGTCAGCTGTTTCCAGTTTTAAAGTGCTCTCTCGGGCAATTGTATTATGTAATTTACCAACACTAAGATGGCCAGTAAAAAAATACAGACTTATCCTCTGTCAAAAAGATTTTTTTCTTTTCAAACAAGCGAGACATGTAATGTCTTAATGGAGGAAGAAGCTAATCATTCACCTGGGGGCAGTGCTATCAGATGCTGTTAATGTATATCATAGTGCTCAGTAATGATTCATTCACTGCTAATCTGACAGGAAACTCTGTGCTGCCGCCTTGTGGGGAGAGATCATTCCTACTGACAGAGCGAAACTCAGTAATGTCCTCACGTTTAATTTTTTTCTTTTGTCAGTTAAGTGGAACCTGAATGATGAAAGCATGCACAACAAGCTGAACATCATGGAGAATTTCGCCACAGCCTTCGTCTTTATCATAGTCGTGGTCAACGTCTTCATCACAGCCTTTGGTGTCCAACGGCCCAACACAAGTGCTTGATCACCCTTGACCCCTTGACGTGACTCTCTGTGCCTGCTGATCAACTTAGTAAAGATGGACCTCCACATTGTTTATGCTAATGAGCAGGATATTTATTCACCAAACGAAATGGCTAGTATATAACATACTGAGGATCAGGTAGTGTGTGTGTGTGTGTGTGTGTGTGTGTGTGTGTGTGTGTGTGTGTGTGTGTGTGTGTGTGTGTGTGTGTGTGTGTGTGTGTGTGTGTGTGTGTGTGTGTGTGTGTGTGTGTGTGTGAGTGAGTGAGTGAGTGAGTGAGTGAGTGAGTGAGAAAGAGGAGTTACCTTCTCTAACTATGGCTATGGACAAATTAGTGGTCAGTTTTCATTTCATGTGGGGATTGTGTTACCTCTTATCATGCTCAGGTTACTGATGCAAATAAATGATTGCCTTTACTTGCTAACAAATATCAGGAGCAATATACTGTACATCAGTCACAACCATTGTGAATGTTTCCTGGGGAAAAAAAGACATTCTGTTGTTATTTTGAAATGTGTCAGTATCTGTCAGTCTAAATCACCACAGTATAATCCAAATGACATTCTGAATAGTAATGCATCAGGAGCCATCTTGTCCTACTGCTGCTCATGAGGTATAACATGATGCTTTATTATGGGGGGGATGTTTCCACTGTTTCCACTGTTATGAAGCTCAACCAGTTAATGAAGGGGAGTTCACATGCTGCAAGTACAATGCAAAGTATAGTGTGTAATGTTTAAACTGATTTGCCTGTATATTAGTTAATGTCTTTAAGTTTCCATTGAAGTATATAGTGTATGTAGTTACTTTTAGGCATTTTTTAAATCATCTTTTTTAAGGACCAAATATTTTTAAACCTTTTACTACATGAACTCATAAATAAAACTACAGAAGTGATAATATGTGTTAATTGCCCTGTTTATTCTTATGCTTTTTTTTATTGTACAAAGACTCAGTCTCAGTCCTACAAATGATGGCACTTTTATATTTAAGGCATTTTTACACAACACAGTACACACAGAATGTGACAAACTGTCAGACACTGGACTTAAATAGTAGGCATTAATTGACAAACATCAGAAATCAATTATCAATATTTCTTTTTAGAGTTACTTACAAAATTGTTGAGTACAAGAATAACAACAAAGCCATGCACATAAATGTTTTTTTTTTCGGTGTTTTGTGTATTGACTTCTGAGATCCTGAACTTTAACCACCATAAAGAAAACCACAAAGAAATACAGTTTAACAAAGCACCACCATGCTAGTTACTGGTATGTTTAGAGACCCTTCTCTAGTCATACATTTTAAAGAAATTGTTTACAAATAGCCTGAGAAATGTCATCAAAATCTGCCTGATTGGGGTAAATTAATTTACTGCTAGTCTTAGTATTAAAAAAGGCTTACTAGAAACTAGCTAGTATATTATATATTCGGCAGTAAGGCACAGTAGGAACAAAATAATATCCACACTATCAATAGCTGGGTGGAATTCATAAACATAATGTACTTTTACTTAAACTCTCACAAACCGAGTGTACAACTTCTGTGCGATAGACAGCAGACCTAGCGTAAACGTTAAAGTAATCGTCCGTGTCTGCAGCAGTGGGCTAAACGCTACAGGCCAAAATGGTCAAATTAAAGTTCCTATCTTGCCCGACCCAGCGGAAACAATGACACGGGAAAATATGCAAGCATGCTTCCGATCTTTGACTACATGGCGAAAACAAGATACATTGGTGTGAGATCCGTGAATAAGAAGTTAAAGGTAGTAGGGCATCGTTTAAAGTCAAAAGTCAAAATTATACAAATGAAAAAATATGGTTATAGATGCCACGAAGTAGGTGGCAGTGCCTTAACCGTATGTGTGTTGATGGCCACGAGGGCCAATTCCATCCTTGTCAAGGGGAGTGCTAACCTTCTCTCCTTTCATACAACACAATACTACAGAGCAACACGTCACTATATATGTACTGTAATATGTCACTTGGTTTCACTTGCGGTGTAATTCCCGGGTAATATTAATACTTACATCTGTTAAACACAGCTGATTCTTTAACACATATCAGCCTGTAATAAAAAGTTGATATGTGTTAACGAATCAGTATTACTAATCTTCATTCGACATTAGTATGTTTTGGATTAGGTAGTAACTCTACCCACAATGCACTGCGCTAATAGACCGGGATATCATTGGTAGAAGCAATCATGTGACTGCAAAGTCCGTCAAAAGCATCATCAGAAATGCTTTCTGAACCGTCTCTGCCTGGTATTACTATACTGACACGGCTCTATATTATTTCGGTCTGTTCACATTACTCTTTTTTTGTCTAAACGTGGGCAGCAGAATTTCGAGACGCTCTTATGAAACCAAAACAAGCCAACACATGAGCAGTTTGGTGATGTAGTTCACTTTTGGCCACAAGAGGGCGGTTATGTTCTACAAAGAGCTCTGTCTCTTTGTTTCTAACTCAATTTGGGGAGTACATGGAAGTGTATTTTAGTATGCTTGACATCAGTGGTAACTGAGCAGAAAAGGAAGTACAATTCTTAATTACCAAAAATAAATGTAATAAGTTATTCTTTGCACCAAAGTGTAAGGAAGCACATACACTTCAGGTTGCTGCTTTCTGCATTGAAGGATACGTATTATATGGCTGCAAAATATACTGATGCATTTGAGGTTATAATTTTTGTAGTGCTGGAAAAATGGATCGTATATAGTCAAGAATGTACCTCTAATTGTTACTATTTTGTTATTTAAAAGGCCTCATTTTGTCACTAGTGCAGTCAATATTTTCGTTGTTTAACTGGTTTGTAAAAGCTGTTTTATGCCACATTTGAAGGTAGTAGCGAGAACAACTTGTTTAATCAGGTTGATTTTGATTTCACTGTGTTCATCCCTCGAGTGTATCAGTCCCTTTAACCCACTTAAATAGGTATCAACTTATGAGGAAATAACAGCAAAGTGCCAATGTAGCTCTAAATTTACCCCATCTTTCTCATTTTAGATCACAACCAAAATAGTAAATACAACCGTGTACAAAATTAGTACTCAACTGCGGAAAAAATATATAGTGTGTTGTGCTTTGGTATAAGTAGCATTCATAAGAGGAGTACTGCTGAAGCACCTGGTGTGAAGGAGTCCCCCCCTTTACTTAATGAGGCTTTCTTCAGTGTACCATATGAGAACCTCCTGAGCTTTTCTTTTCAATCCCAGAGCCGCCATCCCAAGGGCCCGGCTACCTCCCGTCACTTTAGCCTCTACAGGACAAAGACATCATCTTTATAACACTGAATTAACAGCATTAAGTGGACTTATATTTTCAAAAGCATGCACGCTAAAGTTGATATACGTTAACTAGCCAACAATACGTACAATATCTGATTATCACAATTGCGATGTTAGATGATATTAAAAAAAAACTGAAAAAGCCGCTTACCACTGTAGTAATAGAGTAAAGCCATTCCCACTGCAACACTGAAACAGCCCAGAAAGAAAAGGGGACCTGGAAAGAGGTAAATACATAACAAAATAAATTCAATTAATTATCTGGTGTGTGTCAGTGCTAAATAACTACCACACTTCTAGCCTGGAAAAAGTTTGGCTCACACTGACTATTCCTGACTATATTTGGTGATTTTGAAGGTCATCACATTAAATCATCTACTGATTATCTTATGATCTTGCTTAATAACATTTAACAATAGCAGTTTAATAGTTTGAATAGTAACCGTTTCAACATTGCATACACATTACATTTTCCCCCCCAATCTCTTTATTGTTTTTTCCAAGAACACATTTGTATCTCCCTAGATACATTCCTAAGAAGCAGAAAATGATATCCCTTCAAAAACTGCCATCCCCAGAATAACCCAACTCCAACTTTATAAAAAAAAAGAAAAACAGAATTCACAAATTTACTAAATGAAACATTCTTAATACCCACACCTATCTGAAAAAAAGCATTAGGGTGTAGCATATTGGAGGTGTATTTCCCCATATGCCTATATATACATACACAAAAGAACAGCACCCCTAAAGCAACAGGGTGAATATGCATTTAAATATTGTAAACATCAGTTAACTGAGGTAATTAAAGTTTGCACTGGAGAGCGAGTGCATAGTACTGTAGGGCACATCAGAGATCCAAGGCCACACACACATTCTTTTACATAACATTTTACCTCTGTCGTTCTGAACATATCTCTGTTGGTGGAAACGTGGATAACCGAGTGGATCTAAGGAATCTGGAGGCAGGACAGATACGTTTTAGTGTGGGCATAAAATGTAGAATATACTAGAATATAAAACGTAATATGTATAGTCCATTCTGTAACATCCAAAATAATGAATAAATATCACACATGATATAGAGAAGCGTTTTTTGTGGACTAACCTCTGAGGCGGAGCCGTGTGGGCAAGCTGTAGTACACCTCCTCTACATGCAAGTGAAGAGCTCTGTAAAACTCCCTACATGCTTCCTCTCCTTTCCCCTGCAGGTGTGACAGGAGCTCACCCACTCGAACACTTGAGGGCACATCCAAGTTTCGAAACTGGAAAACAATAACAACAGATATAATAGGATTTTTTTTCTATTCCCCAAATGGATATATCCTTCCCCGGAGTGCTTGCTGGCAAAGCTTGCCAAAAGCCAGGATGAAGCATCGCCACTGGAATTATTTTAGAAATTCTTTCATTTATTCATATTAAAGTGTTGTTTCTTTCATATTATCACGTCATTTGTAAATCTGAGACATTCTTTTCTTGGTACAGTTTTGGACCTGACTGTATCTGTATCACCAATCAGATGCTTGAGAGGAAATCATTTTACATGCACTGATATAACATAACTATGCACATTTACTTAAGCAATTTTAAATATGCTTGTTGAATTACAATTTTAAGGTATTTCTACTTTCCTGCAGTGTTTTCATCTTATTCTACATCATCCTTTTACTTAATTTCAGGGGGAAATAATGTATTTCTGACTCCATTACATTTGACTCCATTAGATATACCAATTACTTTACAGATTAAGATGTTGCAATTATTATAGAATAATTTACAGCACATCTTCAGCTGCAACATTAACTGCCGTTTATAAAATACACCAGTAATAAGTCAAGTAATATAACATTGTCAGGGTCATTCTGCCGCATAATGAATACTTATTGAACATTTAGCAAATGCAGCTTTGCTGTAGATTTTAATGCAGAACTTTTACTTAAAACTGAGTATGTTTACACTGTGGTAATACTTTAACTTCATCTCTTCCACCACTGCCTGCATGTGACCAGGT
Organism: Gymnocephalus cernua; assembly: GCA_023631565.1. Lineage (NCBI taxonomy): Eukaryota > Metazoa > Chordata > Actinopteri > Perciformes > Percidae > Gymnocephalus > Gymnocephalus cernua. Next base: position 24,765,418 of record CM042428.1, read on the forward strand.
ACTGTGTGTGTGTATGAGAACTCACTTTGGTGGCCTCCTTGTCTGAGAGGATCTGCGGGTAGATTCTGTTGAGCTGCAGGATGACTTTGTCCAGCAGCTCGGTGTCCAGTCTCCGGTCAGCTTTGAGGAAGGCGCTGTCCTCTATCAGCTGCTCATGAAAACTGTCTGTCCATGTTAGCAGAGATACGTTAAAAACATTTACTTAGTAGGCTACATCAGCAAGACCCTGCCATACCCTGTTTGAAAACAGGCTAGCTTTTTCATTGAAAGGGAACGTTACGGAAAAATGACATTATCTCCACTGTGGAAGGAGAGGAGTGTGAGGACATGGAGGATCGGGAATGTTACGAAACAACATTTGTTGACAGCATATACTGTATATTATGGTTGACAGCTAACCTGACGGTTGACAGCAAATTGAAAAGTAGCTAATGCTCTTCTTTCTAATGGCAAATGTGTTGTTGAGAAACTTTTCAGAAACCGGACTTGGACTGAGACGTTAACGTTACATTGTCATTGGCGAGGCGAGGCAACCGTTGAGGTCGTTCGCGCTGTGTGGTAGCTAATGTTCGTGGTCTGGAAGACATTAAAGCGAAACAGAAGGCTAACTGCATGCTAAGATACGCGTTAGTTTTCGTTAAAGAAAGACACAAACCTCCCATTGCGGAGTCCCCTCTGTCCTTTGTGTGGACACGCCCCCTGACGTCACCCCGGAGGCAGGGAGTGGCTTTAGGGAAAAAAACATTTTCCTTTTACATTTATGGTTTGAATGTTACGGAAGCCGACAACGGCCATTGATTTTTTTTTATCTTGTGATAACGACTTATTAATTCGTTATCTCGATATAACAAAGTTTGTTTTCTCAAGATTTCTTTTTTGTTTTCTCGAGATGTTTTTTTTTTATGGATTTTTTTGTTGTTGCCTAAGACACCCTTCCATTTAACCCGGGGAATGGGGCTCCATAAGCAGATAGAGGTCTGCCATTTCTACCTCCTCGTCTCCGGTCAAATACTCGGGAAAAATCCCACTAAAACAGCCTTCAATTTAACCCGGAGAAGAAGAGGGAGAAACGGCAGACCTCTATCCGCTCATGGAGCTCCTTCCTCGGGTTAAATGGAAGGGTGTCGTGGTGGGATTTTTCCCGAGTATTTGACCGGAGACGAGGAGGGAGAAACGGCAGATTTCTATCCGCTTATGGAGCCCCATTCCCCGGGTTAAATGGAAGGGTGTCTTAGGCAAAAAAAACAAAAATCCATAAAAAAAAAACATCACGAGAAAACAAAAACAAAAAATCTTGAGAAAACAAACTTTGTTATATCAAGATAACAAATTAATAAGTCGTCATCACAAGATAACAGTGCATGAAGAAAAAAAAATCAATGGCCGTTCGGCTTCCGTAGAATGTAGCTAGGCAATAACTTTTTCATTTTTATTATTGACCTATATGAACTATATATTTTCAATAAAATTGGTCATTCTGTTGTAACTAGGGGTAAATATATTCTAAAGTTCAATGTAAGAATCTATTTAATTGTAAATCTCAGAATTTAAATGAGTAAATTTCAGCAACATGTTTAAACTAAACTAAATGTGTACAAAAGTGTGTACATTGCTGTAAAATGAAAAGCTTATTGGTACATATTATCGTTAGGTGCTAGGTCTATATTTACTGTATTACTAATTTATGTTTGTTATGTTTATATATAAATATAAATAACTCATCTTGTATTCAGCTGATGATTGGTCTGTAGGTTTCAGAAAAAAGTAATGTACACAGGCAAAAAATAGGCAATAGTACAGCCATTACTCAACCCACAGAACCATCGATATTGTACTCACCACTGACAATACAATCACATTTGTATTTTATTTCTCAGGGAAAGAATAGCTTTATTGTAAAATGACTATGGCATAGTAGATAACTTGTTTAATAAAAATAAAAATAAATGAAAGAATAAAAAAAGATAAGAAAAATCTCACTATTGTGAAAGTTAAGATTTATTTATTCACCAGCCATAACTGTTAGCAGAGACAGTCGCCCACAATGAGTTTTGCTAGCGTTTTACCACAAGTTCAGTCAATCAGTATTCTGACCAGCCACCTCCACTCACACTCCCTTATGAAACAAAAAGGATGATGACATCCTGTAGTCTGAACAGTGTCAAATAAATACAATTGCAGTAATAGAAAAAACAAATAAAATCAATTAGGACCAAGTATGAGCAACAATGTGTACAATATATTTTTTTTTACATAGCATAAACATTTAGTAGTTTTTTCTTGCCATGTTTGCAAATTGCACTTTAATAAACAAAACACAAAATGGCACTGAAAGCTTGTTGTTTGCAAATTTTAGGACTTAGGTTTACAAAAAGTTGTATTAAAACAATTACATAAAAAAAACTCTCCTTCATGAGTGAAGTTTATGAATACTATTAACATCTGACCTTAACTTAGAAATCCTTAAATAAAAAGCTTTGCATTAATACTTTTCCTTAGTTATAACAAGCATACATGAATTTGTAACAGCTCTGCCATGTCTAAAAAGGAGGAGCCCATTTCAGCCCAATGTAGTATGACCCTGAAACTGAAGCTCTGTAGTTGCAGGATCATAAAGTGAAAATAATATATTGCATTTTTGTTTTATGAGCTTAACAGGAAGTGTTTCCATGGGCTGTCAGAAAGGCACCTATACATTAAAGGCCCAAATGAAAACAACTAAGGCAGAAAAGTGTATTACTCTCTTGTGTTGGATTTCAACCAGTGAGGTTAAAATTCTTGTTTGAAAATAATTACCACATCATCTCTGGATTTGTTCCTATGAAATAAATAGGGATGCATCATATCTTGAATCCCTAGAAAAGTCACAGAATCTGGTAGATAAACATGCACATCTGGTAAAAACATTGTATAATACTTGAAACAGTTAGTATGATTTCTAGAAAGAAAGGGGAATCACCTAAGAGCAAATAAGTAAAACAAAAAAGTGCGCAGTCAAGGTAACACAGGCAATGAGTAATCAGGAAAACACCCATCTTGACTCTTCCTCTGGTTCAATGATAATAGTGGTGCATACTGTTGGAAGACTCAAGGACTGCAGTGGGCAGCTGATGCGATGAGTCATTCTTTCTGCAGTCAAAATGTTCGACAATATTTTACATACTTGTTTTTGGCACTCTAAAACAAGACCCTTGGCAAATACTGTTGGATATGTTCTTGTGTTGGCGACAACATGATTTGGAAGAGAGTGAAGGAACCAGGGGACACTGACGGACCTCCTTACGCAGTCTTGGCATGATAGATTTACTGCAAATGGAAAGATAAAAACAGAAGAAAATCACTTTAAATTGATTGTTGAAATTTCAATTTACACTGAATTATTATGAGATGAAGTATAATAATGGAAGTAGCCATTAGAAAAGTTAGATTGAAGCAGAAAGAAGGCTGAGGTGTGTTGTGCATGCAGGCTTCAATAACGAGTGACTGATACTACAGGGAATGTTGCATCTCAAGAACATTTTCATTCAGATAGTTTAGAGTTTTTGCTCTTGTATGCTGACATAAGCATTCAGAATTTATTTGATACAGAAAATAGAGAATAGCATCTTATGTGTTATACAAAAACATGACTATTGAAGTAAAAACTGAACATTATTGAGAGTTTTTGTTTCTTAGGTTGTTTTGGTATTCAACTTGCATGAAATCCACAGTGGTACCATCGTGTATTTGTTATCGATATATCACTAGCTGTTTCAGACCAGTGAGAGAAAAAGAAAGCTGTATTACAAACTGAGATTACATATACATCATTTTAGAGAAATAAGGAGGTAGATGAAATATTTGCTGACAAATGTAAACAATAAAATCAAATGTTATAAAAAAAAAGAGAAAGAAATTGTATAAAAACTCTTCAGAAACAGTTTTCAGGCTAGAATTTCTAAACACTTCTTCACATCATGTTTTGTTGATAATTGTGAGTCATCCTCCTCATTGCGACCACCTCCCAAAATATAACTCACACTCAATTATTAGCACCCAGGTTTCCAGTTTTATGTGGTTTTCAGGCCAAATAATGATATAAATATCACATGGAAAATAGGACTTATACTACTCCATGTTCAGGAGATCTGTGCCTTCCTTGTTGCCAACTAAAATTATATTCTGTATATTAATTGTAACATGAAGACAAAAGAAAGGAGTGGTTCTGCTCAACCAGTCTAACATTGTGAACACAACCATGTACTGTTAGCAGTACAAAAGTATTAAGTAGTATTAATACTAGTATGCCATGTATTGGGTTAGAGTTATAATGGGTCCAAAAAGACAGCTTAGTGTTAGAAAAATGAGTGTACACAAAGCCTGAGAGAAATACAAATCTTAAAAATATATAGATATAGCAGTTTAAAAAGGCCATATATAGCCTCGCAGCAGAACCCAGGGCCTCCACTGATGCTTTGTGGCTCAGAGTTGGTTCTGCAGAACAGCTTCTGACTTACATGATGGATGGAAGAGGCTCCCTTGGCCTTTGTTTTGCCCTTGCCTGCCACCGCTGTGGCACTGTTGCGGCGTGCCTGCTCATGGTCGAACTCCAAGTCTTCCAGGCGCTGAGTTAAAGCCAGTTTCTGCTGGATGGCCATACGTAACAGAGAGTTCAGGGTCTTCTTCTCATCTTCAGCAGCAACCAGCTGCCTCTGCATGTCATCCAGCTGGGTCACATACTCGTCGCACCTGAGCGAAAGAGAGGGGACAATGTGGAGAAAAGAGAAAGAGAGGGGAAAAGAAACAAGGAGATACAACATTATTTCCAGCAGGTGGAGCAATTTGCCCTGAACTACTGCTGCTGCTGCAGTCACGTTTTCTCCATTACCCAGACAGCATTTTCCAGATGGGAGGTCTCTGCTAAAGAGACACGGACATAAAATATTTGTGCAGAATAAGCGCTAAAGTTTTGAATTATTCTTTTCATTATTAGGAAAAGATGCGGAAAACAGGCAGAATTAGCAGGATATAAAGAACAAACTTTTTGTAATGTTTCCTGTGACAGATACAGTACAACAGTTGCCGTGCATTATGGTGTGATGGCCACCAAGGTGCCACATGATTGTTAATTTCATGTGTGTCAGGGATAAAATATAAACCAGTGATTATTTATAATCATACCTTGTAGCAAACATGGCTCGAAGAGAGGAGAACGTAGCAGCATCCTCTTTCAGAGCCTTGAGTTCATTGCGGAGCTTCGTTATTGTCTCAGTCACCATAGCCTTCTCGCTGTTATACTTGCTCTTCAGGTTGGCCAGAGCAACCTCAGCTGTCTAAAAAGGGAATAAAATCTTATATAACTATTCATTCATTATTCATTCAGTCATGTCTTGCACTTTTCGTTAAGTCTAAACTCAGTGGTTATTTTTAGATAGCTAAGACTATTATCCCTTTCTGTTGTACTTGTCAGTCTGAGAAACAATGAACATCCTTCCTCTGAGAAACATACACAGCAGGCATACAGACACACTCAAAGTGGTCTTCTGACCTGTTTATTGGCCTTGAGCACAGCCCTGAGAGTGGCAATCTGTTCCCTTTTGGTGCTGAGCAGGGACTTCAATTTGAGGATCTCTTCCATGCAAGCATCTTTGTCCTTGTCTGCCACTGTGCCCAGCTCTAGATTGGCAAGTCTCTGACGTGACAGCTCTGTGGTGCGGTCCACTGCCTGCTGCAAGTGGCGGATCTGGTCCCTGATGATGGCTACGAGGTTATAGACGTTCATGGGTTCTGGCCGCTGCTCTCGGGCAGGGGTAGGTGTGGTGCTGCAGGAATTTCCCTGTTCAGTCTCAGTGATCAGCCCATTGGTGAGAAGTATGGAAGACTGGTGCTCCTTCTCTTCATGCCCCCTTCTTACTGTCGCCTTGCCTTCCTTGTAGTAGTCGAGCATGACACGGTTAGGGGTCTCATTGTTGCACATACACACATGGTTGTAAAGATTGGCGAGCTCTTCACTGAAAGCTATGAGCTCGTCCTGCGCCACATTGAGGCTGCCGAGTGATTCTCCTGCAGCCTCGCTGACCAGACGCAGCTCCTTCTCCAGACGAGCCACCTCTGCTTGATCTGCTTGGCTAATCTTCTCCAGGGACGCCAGCTTTGACCTCAACTCCTGGACGTCGCTGTCCAGCCGCGCTCGCTCATGTTCATACTGGGTTCGACACTCCTCGTACTGTGACCGCAGAGTCTTCAGCTCCTGCCTCAACTCTCCAGCTTCAGACACCGCCACCGTGTATTTACACTGCAGGATCTCGGGTCCATTAATGTCCAGCTCGTAGTAGTCTCCGTCATCATGGCTGTCCCTGTCCTTTTCACTGTCGAGGGCAGACTGGCGCTCCTTACTGGCCTGAAGTTTCCTCATTGCAGTGAGGTTCTCAGTCAGCCTGTTGACCGTTTCCTTTTGCTCGGACACGGTGCCATAGGCCTGTTCCAGGTGCTTCTGGTTCTCCTGGAGAGAGTTGATCAGGGCCATTTTCTCCCGCTCCACCTAAACATGAACATAAAAACAAACCCATTTTCAGTCAGTTTAAAAAACGAAAACAGAGCAAAAGCCATTTAGCTAGCTGGAAGAATGCACATTTTGTTCTTCTCAACTTGCCCCTCTTACGTCTAAGCCAGTACAGTTTCTGTCTTCAAATTAAAAAAAAATTGATTTCAGCAAATATCCCCAAATATCTATGTAAAATGCATATGCAAGTAATATGGCCATAGATGATCAATAACCATGTATTTACACTGTGAGCACTTGATGGTGACAGTTGAAGCTCTGACTAGGTCGAGTATACTGTATATAGTAATCTTGTGCGGCAACATTTTGAACTAGCAACTCATATATTTTTGCTGTTTGGACATGGGCAAAACTAAATAAATTCAGAACCTTCAATCCAACAATCATTGTAGCCATCTTGCAAACAAAAATGTGGCATTAGTCAATACATGCTAATGTATACCTGCTGTATTCTCTTTAGATTAATTTGACAGTGTGAAGAGAATGAGCATTGTGCATTTTAATAAGCTTTGTCTATTCTGGTCCGATAAGTAGACGACTGAATCACTTGAACACACAAATTAAGAGTGATTGCCACTAATGTTTAAATAAATAAAGAATATTTGAGGCTCTGCACTAAAGCTCAACCAAAAGTTTATTTTATATAAATGTCTGTGATGACGCTGTTGTTGTATTACAGATATAAAATAATAATCATTTGGTTTTGTCACCATAAGGATCTGTTTAGGTAAAGTCACGATAGCTGTATGTGCCTGTATGGACCTTCAGAGAGCAGAGGGAGTAAACTAAAGGCCAGATGAATATACTCAAACAAACAATCAAAGATGTGCCCAAGAATATTTAGTAAACACAATATTTCTGTGCATGTGTGTGATGTTTTAGCTGAAAGTTGACTGTACTTTGAGTGAATGTGTTGAAATCATGGGATCAGGCAACACAGTGCAGTAATTCAGCTAGTAATGGTGCCGATAGTCAAAGGGTGTCTCATGGACTTCATACCTGCGCAAGCTGTTGTTTAAGTTTCTGGATCTCAGAGATGTTGAGCTCACTCAGCAGGTCGTCCACCAGACTCGGAGCTGGCTGGAAAGCCCCCCCTCTCTTGTTCACTCTGTAGTCCTCGTCACCTTCACCTGTCTTGGTCAAGCCGTTTTCAAAGCCTCGGATCAGATCGTCGTTGTCGGGCTCGGTGATGGCGGAGGGATCGTCGTGGAGTTTTAGGTTGTCGATGGAGATATTGAAAGAGCTGCTGTACACAGAGCCGCCGACGGTCATATAGTGGGAGAGCTCCTTGCGAAGAGTGGCCTTCTGCTCACGCTCCGTTTTAATCGTTTCTAAGGCCTCCGTCAGCTGTCGCTCGGCGATTTCTTTCAGACGCATGGCTTCCTCCAGCTGGCTGTGTAGGCACTCGGAGTCCTCCTCCACGCGGCGGATCTCGTGCTTTAGACCTTCAAATTCCACCTGAGCAGATGGTCAAAAATGTGAATAAAACTGTTAATAATTTTAGTCAATTGACTTTTATTATGCCAAAGTGCCTAATATTGTCCAAAAATAATCATAATATTGTCCAGTGAGCATCAAACAAAAACTTCATACATTTTAAATATGTGGTTATTTAAAAACAAAAAAACAATAATGTAGTTAGTCATAAAAAAAGGTGAGTAAACAGGAAAAAATGTCATGATTTTTACCCAGTTCAAAACGTGTAACAAAGTGAGTATCGTGTTCTTTCTTCTTTGTCTCACCTGGTTCTGTCTCAGCACTGAGACTTGTTTCTGAAGGGAGATGTTCTCCTCCTCCAGCTCGCTGTAGTCCTGCAGCAGACGAGCCTCCCGCACCTTGCACTCTCTCATGTCATCACGCAGCTGACCTCGCTGCAGCTCTGCCAGCTCGCAAGTCTGCACACAGCAGAGTGGAAAAAGAGATGACATGTTATGGGAGGATGCATGAGAATAAACTCCAACTAAAAAATAAATGCTTACCACCTTTTGAGTAAAAAAATAAATAAATGAAAAAAAAAAATCACCCCAGGTAGTGAAAACTACATCCTTGCAAGTGTCTGGTCAAGTGAAATGAGGATCAGCAGGTTTCACGTACCACAGGGGCAAGACTTTGGCAGGCGGCTGTAATGACGGAAGGAGGACATGGTCCACTTACCAACCCATGTGACAGAGAGCCCCGGCAGAGGACATCTTTTGTGTCACTCACAGTAGACCATTACATCATCTTTCCTGTCCTTTCCAATCCTTCACAACATGCACAAACTTCTACTCTCTCACAACTCACCCTGACAACTAGTGATGTTCCGGTCTCCATACGTCAACCTAAACTTCCGATATTTTTACCAACCTTCCCTTTCATACTATTGATTGTCACAGATGGATACCATTTCAAACACATAGGCTATTTGATTCAAAGTTAATGGCTCCCGTTTACAGCAGTGAGAAAAACTAATCCCGATTTTAGCACTTTGACCCTTTTTTTGCTCAATGTACCATAGCTTCAGCTTCAGAGTCACTGGAATGGTTATATGACTTTTTTCGAGTTGAATGGTGGTCGTCTTGCTTCCCCCTAGCACCTGTGAGCAGAAAAACCACCCTTGCAACTTTCGCCCGGGGCCGGTCTCAGCGTGTGATATCAGGTCTCGCGATGTAACAAATTGTTTCACAGCCCTGCACACATACGCCCATTCAGGAACCAGCTAACAAGGTAGCGATGGAGTTTTTCACACTATCGTCATGGCTGAGCCGGCAAAAAAGAAGCAGAAAGCTAGGAAAGCATTGTCGGAGGAACAGAGAAAACGGAAACGCAGACTGACTGAGCGAGGACTCAGACACAAGTAAACACAGGAGCTGCCAAATATCTATTCCGAAGATGTAGGGGGAGCTCTATAGAGAAACCTGCGAGCAAAAAGCGATGGCCAAAACTGCATAGTGCCCCTTTAACATTTAATTCAGAAGTATTTCCAGTTTGACAAAACAAAAAGGTAGTATAGTATAAAAACACACCACAGACGTAACGGTTGGTCTGTGTCAACAACGTCCAGGGAGCAATTTCAACTTTACACAAAAGAAATATCAACTCGGTAAGATCCAGTTTCACCGACACGTACAGTACTGACTTAATCAAGACAGTGTTGTATAGTTTAACAGATTAGGAGATTTATGTTATATGCTTTATACATTAGGACCAGCATGACTGAAATAAGATGTTATTTAAAATGAGCACAAAATGAATATTGTAAATCTGCTTTTTAATATTTGTATAATTAAACGATCACCTCTCTCATCTCCAGGGCAATGGACGACAGGCGATCGTTTTCAGCTTGTACGCTGGTGAGGGAGGCTTTGGCCTGTCGGAGCTCATTCTGTAAGTCCAGGACCTTCTGCTGGTAGAGAGCCTCCTTGCTGGCAGACTCCAGGATCAGGGACTCTTCCCTGCTTTCCCCATCTGCTGCCACCTTCCTGTGGGCCGAGTAGGCTTGTCCAAAGGCCTTGGGACAGAGAGAAAGAATAAACATCAGGAGAAACTACTTTGATCAAGGATTAATAGCCGGCCTGTTTTAAAGACGCGCACACAGAACCACAAGTATGGCCACAATAACCACCACTGGCAAAATATAAGGCTCATCTTACACAGTGTTTATTCAAAAATACCAAGGGCCTGTCATTCACTGAATGTCTTACTGGCTGTCTGTGTTCCTTTTGTCAAGTAATGGTGCTGCTGCATTTTGGTTTTATGTCACAAGGTTCATATTACAGAGCATGCAATGAGATTATTGCAGGCAAGCACCAATTAATTACATTTAAACTGCATGTATTTGAATTTGTCATGGTCACATCATGACAAGCTGGAGCCAGCTGGAGGCTGCAGTTGTCCAATCCTCAAGGGAACAAGAACCTCTCATTTAGTTTGGTCTGTCTGAGTTAAGACAACCATATACATTAAAAATATCTAAATGGATTACATTTCGATAAAAAGTTGTGCTGCAGACATTTATGCCCGATTTGCCACTGCAGTAGGCAATTGATTTAGTCATGTTGGCAAACGATGGGGATTACCGAGTACGCAATTAAATCTGGACTCATTTAACTTAAACAGCAACTTCATGCACTAAGTACTTTTTTTTTTTAAGTGCGATTTTGTAAATGCCCCAATTGTTTAGACCGTGGGGGCAAAAGTCTTACATTTCCTACAGTGGCCCAACCTTTACCATTTGATTTACAGAGGTTTGTTTTTATTATTATTATTTTTTTTTTTTTTTTTTTTTTTTTTTTTTTTTTTTTTAAATTGTACACACCTAGCCTGGGAAAACCCTGACGAACTACTGGCAAATTTGAGATTTGATCTGCAAGTCCATCTGGCCAAGAGCCCATTCAAGCCCATTTCCAATGTTTCCAAATCGAGGCACCAATCACAACCGTTTACGTTCAACATGACGGCCACCGAAGCGCTGCAACCCGTTGATGCCGCTGTCGCTGCTACGTCACCCGGATCGTTGGTCTGATTGGTTGAAGGACTATCCGATTGCGCCCAGAGGCATTTGAGCGGCGTCCGTTGGTGACGCCCCTTTGGAAATGAGCTGTGAATGAACCTTCCCCAGACCCACTCTCAGTTACAACTGAGAAGGGTCTGGCGTCAACCAGGTTGGTACACACCCTGGGTGTGAGCACTCCCTTACATATTAATTCAGGGCAAAAACGCATGTACTACAAGTCTTTAATCAACTGCTATCCTACTAAGGTACAATTTCTAAAAATGACTGCAATATATTGAAAATAAAACAAGAAATGGCTTTGCAATTTGTCTGAAAAGCTGCTGCATATTTGGCATATTCAGTCACTTTGAACCACAATAACCACATAAAAACTTCACAGAACGCTTGGGGAACTGGTGACACACTGAAAAGCACTTACTCTCTGGTCCAATAAAGGCCTTTCCAGAGCAGAGAGGTGGGCAAGGCAGGGTCTAATGGAGGTGACCCCTAGTGGGGTTGTGAATGCAATAATGGCTGGATACCAAGAAAAGTGTACAGGCTTAAGTTAACAGTGCTGACAGAATCAGAACAATAGTTTAAATAGGATGAACAGGTTGACATGATTCCCACAGCCATCTGACTTAGAGGCTTGTAGACATCCAGCCAAAAAAGCAGGGACACTGAGCCAAACTGGTGATGTAACAACTACTGTCTAAGAAAGTCCTGAAACCCACCACGGCACTGCAGCCCTTCCCACCAGCATCTAACTCCTCATTTTCTTCCTTAACAGTTTCCAGTCAAACAAACAAATGTGTGTGACAAGCAGTGGTCAGTCGTAATGGGATTCGATGTGTAGCCTAAAGCACAGTGGATGCTGACGGAGAATTCCTTCTCCTACATCAGTGACATACTCTAAAAAGAGAAGCAACAGTCAGAATCATGAGATGCCAAGACAATGACTACAACAATGAGTCACTCAGTGAATGGAGTGTGATCTGTGCCATGACTACCGTCATGTAGACAAAAATCAACATCAACACACACAACTGAAAATAAGTCATTGCAACTAATACAGTGAGGACTCAAGGGAATCCGGAGGTGTAATTTATTAATAGAACAGCTGTAACAATAAGTCAATATGTCAAATAAATGCCAAACATTCCCTGGTTGCAGCTTCTTCAATGTGAGGATTTTATGCTTTTTGTCATATATGACAGTACAGGATTATATTTAAGGTTTCGACTGTTGGTTGAGTAAAACAAGCAACCTGAATAAATGACCTTGGGCTGTGAGAATTTATAAAAGGCATTTTTCATTATTTTGAGTCATTTCATAGATCAAACATAAAAAGAAAAACACTGATTAATTAGCCTACTGATGAAAATAATCATTAGTTGCAGCCTTTATTGAAAATTGGACTCTATCAATATGAATTTAGCCCTTTTTTTGACACTGACTTCTATCTGAGCCCATTAAGTTGTTTACTGTTCTGAGCTGTTATACACTACATTATGCATTTGTGGCTTTCTGGCTAACAGTGAAACACCACACGATAAAAATATATGTGAGCGATGGAGGCATAGTCGATAACAAGTGGCGAACACAAGTGCTGAATGTTGAAGTGAATGTGGAAGCGCCTTACTGTAGGACGCAGTTCCTCTAAAAGGGTTGTTAAACTGGCTGCAAGACGGAGTATAATGAATAGAAGGGAAAACCCCAACTTCTCTCTTGGAAATACAGTCAAGATAATACAGTACAGTTGTGGGAATTTCAAAAATCATTGGTTTATAAGGACAAAATGCATGTTATGTTCCGTGTTTGCTTGACTGACAGGTGTCTGAATGTGTCGCTCACATTCAGCTGTGGTGGTCGTGCTTTTCCCGTCCCAGGTTTACCTTGGCTCTTCCTCATTGCTCCAATGACAACGAGATCAATGAACATGACAGGCTCATACTAAAGAAAAAACTCTGTTGTAGTCATAATGAATGTGAAAAGACATTTGGCATGAAGTCATAACATTTTAAGGCTTTTCTGTACGGGCTCCTTGGTTCTGGAATGGCCTGCCAGAGGCCATTAGACACAGTCTATTGATGCTTTTAAGATGTACCTTAAGGCTCACTTTTATTCTCTGGCATTTTTGTTTTACCTGTTTTTGTCCAATTCCCTGGGTCTAGATTGTGTTTAAACTTGCTTCTATTTTTAATCTTGTTTTATTTCCACAACATCTATGCACATGTCTTTATGCTTGTATGCATACAGTATGTCTGTCTTTCTGAAGCACTTTGGTGCAAAACTTGTTTGCATTTTAAAGTGCTATACAAATGAAATAAACTTGAAACTTGTCTCTTCTGACTGCATGCGTTACTGACCCAATCCCAGTAACAAATCCCAAGAAGTTGTAGGAGAAATTCAGGGAAACCACAGTCTATCACTGTAGGTGTGGGTTACAAATGTCTCTCCAAAAAGCAGGATAAATATAAATAATAAGGACATCAGGATACGGGAGTTTTAAAAATACCATGGAGGGATATCATGTATCTCAAGATTCACTTTAAACTGACGAACAAGTCTGAAACAAGTGTCTTTTCTACAACAGCCTGACACTTCCTGTTACTTTTAAACCCAATAAACGTAAGAGCAGGTTGGCCACATAGGCATCTAAATTTAACATACTGCTGCAGTTGCAGATGTCTGATTTGTAGGCGTCAACCTTACATACCAAGAAGAGCAAGTACGGGCAAGTGACCAAAAAGTAGCTAATGTTGATTCATGGTTCTGATTACAGACCGTGTGGGTCTGAGTGACACGTTCAAATCCGTTGGTAAACAGCTGACCGTTGCTGCACCAACATCTTAACGCGCTGATAACATCATATTTGCTTGTTTAGCTAAATACCATGTGTTCACATACCGATACAATTAAACATTCGGTTACCGTTACAACTACCCTCGAGTGTCTGGCTGCGTGGCTATGACCTCCAGTTACCTCCTTCAGCTGATCCAGCTCCTGTCGGACCGTCTCGTACTCTGTCTCCAACTCGTCAAATCGCTGCTTGAGCTGCTGTTTCTCTTCCAGCACCGCCAGCCCATACTCAGCCGCCTGGATTTTCTCATGGGAGGTCTCACGGAGCTCCCTGGTAAGACGCTCGACCTCGACTCGAAGCCACTGCGGCCCGGCCTCTGTCACCAGTACCGCTTCGGGATATTCCTGCTCCTCCATAGACATCTTGGTGAGCCGCCGACTCCCAACTGTAACGGGACCCAGCCCTGGCTAGCAGGGGCAGTGCAGAAAACCACCAAGACCAAAAATCACTGCTGTCTTTGTTTGAACCGCATAGTCGGGACTTAAACGGCATTAAGTTCCCTTTGCCTTTTCCCGCCGCAAACTTCAAAGATGCTGAACCTAGACGATACTTCTGCCATTCTCGAGGAGTTTCTTCCCCCTCTTCACGAAGCTGACAGAGGAAACTTCAGTTGAGATCATCGATTGGAAAAAGCTACTCCTGCACCACATTCAAAACGGTATGAGTGGGGAGGGAAATGTAGTTTTGAGTGTGATGTCAGTTATCTCAACGACTACGCACTGCAGCTGCATATTGACTTCAATTACCAGAATGCATTGTGTGGGCTTGTACGTGATGCATTAACTTACTGTAGTTTTCAATACAGCACTGCCATCTAGAGACTTTATAATGAAACTACATCTAAACCCACGAGACAAGTGCATTTTATTTATTAAAGGCACAAGTTGTGATTATGTTGCTGCAAAAGAAACGATTATTTTCATAATTAATTAATTGTGTAGTCCATGAAATGTCAGAATAATGCCCGTCATAAGCTACCAGAGCCTAGATGTCTCTTTTTTTGTCTTTTTGAACCCATTAAGTATTCCATTTAAAATGAATATAAATGCATAAAAGCAAGCTGGAACCATAGGCGGACCAAGGTAGCATTTTTATCTAACTACATGGATTGACACTATTTTGTTTTTATTTTCTTTGTTTACGTCAGTAATGTCTGTACAATGTTTACTGGCATAACTGATGCAATGCCAAAGAAAAATGTTTTTCATCTAGATGTCAAACTCTTTCATTAAATAGGCTACGTGATTGAACAATTGTCATTTATAGCCTCGAACCACCCTGTACTTTTAAAAGCGTCAAGACAGACTGTAACAGCGTTACAACATAACGTTGTAAAACATATTCATTAATGTGAAAGTAAAACCTGATCTCAATGGGACTTTCCTTCTGTCTGTGCACAGTTCTTGGCACAGTAGTTTGACCGGCTTCAGGAAGTTGTCACCTTAGTGTTTGATAATTCTGTTGTTGCTACACCTGCCTGGAGAATTCACCTGCAGCTACATAAATTGTGTGTATACCTGTGTTCCTGGATCTCAGGGTCTTTCACCATGAGGTAATGTTAATCCATTCAACCTATATATGCCTATATTACTATATACTATACTATATATCTATGTCTATCTCTAGCAATAGACCACTGTGTGTTTATCCATCAAGCTATTTGTGTTGATCTGCCTCTACCAAGAAATCGTGATAATGTTATTTTTTTTTTTTTTCAGGAATATGGCAGTGGACTTTTACCAACATTGTATGTAGCCTACATTATAGGGGTGGCACACAACACATTTATTTAGAAGATATTTCTTAATTTTAATATATGCTTCTGAACATTTCAGACAAATATTACCATTTTTATTCGATCTGCTTTGGCCTGGGATGGGGAACAGCACTCTATAGGCCCTTTTGTTGTAAGTAGACATGAAGTATAATTTAAGTTCTTAAATGCTACATAATTTAAATCAGGGCTTCTCAAAGTCCGGACCGTGGTGAGTGACACTTTTAAAGCTCCACACAGACAACGTTGGCTGCGATATAATATAATGGCGAGCCCAAAGCAATGGCTGTATTTACGGCCGAAAGGGGTCGCAGTGCGGTTACACTTCCTCTGAGACAACAGCGTTCTGTAGGCTGTGCCCTGGTTTCAGACTGACAGGCTGGAGGTTGAAGGGACAGGTTTGGGAGAGGAGAGGCAGATAGGGAGGGGTTTTATTTTGTGTGGTGTTTAAAATGTTCTAAATAAAATAAATGTAAATAGGTTATGTCTTATTTTTACGACTGAAATTATTTTTTTTTGTTATTACAAAGAGAAAGTTTCCTAGGCTACCTAAAACGGTATTGAATTGTTGGTTTTGATACTGGTAAAAAAGTTGACCAGGAAACCTGAGTAGGCCTACTCAACTTGAATGTGTGTTGCTTAAAAGCTATACGTGAGTTGTCGTTAGGCTATTATGTTATTGCCAATTGTTCCGGACCTCTGACCTTGAATGGATATCAGATGCGGACCTTTGAGTAATACGTTTGAGAACCCCTGATTTAGATTTTATTTGGACAATGTACATTTCCAATGATCTAATTTATCAACAAACCTGCCTATTTTAGTTTGGTATATTTCATGTTTATAATTGTTATTGTTTAACCATTTTTGTGTTGCATTTTCAGCAGTCATGATTCCATCAGTTCTTGGTGTGTTTTTCACCATAGTGTTTGAGGTCATGGGCCTTATGTCTGGTAAGCTGAACTTTAAAAAAAAAATAATAATAATAATATAACATTACTTATTCTTGTCATTTATTACCAGAAGGTGACCTTTTGAAACGATTCCATAATTCCAAATGTTGGACAACAATGACAGTACCAATGCTCTTTTTGTTATGTTTCCTGTCAGATCTGCCAGCCCATACTAGGAGATGTAAAGGCCCTCCCTATGTCAGAAATGGTACAGCAATTTATTGTTAATTTACAACATATTAATAATAACAATGAATATGTATCCATCACTAACAAATGTGTGATAATATTTTTAATTATTTGGTTCATTATTATCTAATGGCCTGTAGCTGATTAATAGTGTTATAGTAATAAAAAAAAGTGAATTATCAATAATTACCCAATGGAGTGAGTAATAATATTGCTGGCAATTTCCATCAATACATATTATATGATAAATCAATGGCATCTACTTGTAATTAGGAATCACATTCAGACCTGTTCTTTATAACAACTAACATTACCTTTTAACTCTCTTCAGATGTTTACTTGGGATTTGGTTTTGCACTTTTCGTGGCCATCCTGAACCTACACTCATATCATGGTAAAGCCCTATGACTTTACTTAGTATGGCAAAATATTATTTCTGTGGTTACATGTTGTGATTTATTCCAGTCTACACACTGTCCTATGGATGTGGAATCATAGTGTTTGCTATTTGAGGAGCAAAACGGAAATACAGCTCTCTGAAGTAGGTGGTCTTTTGAATTTTTACACATTGTTTCGATAGATTGACAGCCTTTGTAGCTTTGTCACATAATTCAGTGTCTTTAAATGTCTTTGAAAGTTGAAGTGATGGTAATTGTATGATCTTTTGGACAGGATACTGAGAAAGAGAAAGCACCGACGGTGGTAGAAGGAGTTTACAACCACATGGTCAAAGATTGATTAAATTAACTTTGGACTCAGAGATGGCAAATTCTACCAGGAAGTCATGCACGTCTCCACAGAAACAGTTTTATGATTAGATCTTTTAAGGTCAAAATATGTATTAGCTATCTCAGGGATGTCTATAGTATAAAGTAGGTAAAGAAGTAATAATATCTGAAACAAATTATGCAGATGCTGTATGTGCTGCACGAATTGTGTTATATTGTGTATGTTGTCATTAATCATGGCTTTGTATCACTTACTTAGACACTGCTTGAATTAAAAGTGCAAGTACAGGTTCCTGTTTACGGCTCCAACTAAACACATCAACACAAATATACTTACAGGGAAAAATAAAAAAATCTATTGTAAACGCTCAAAGTCAAATGCAGCGGGCTTTATTACATGAAAGTCAGGTACATACAAAATTTCAAGTAGAAAACAAAAGTGATGTTTCTTGGGTTTACAAGTCAGATGTAACTCTACCTTCATAGTCACAGCTAGCCATATTCTCCATCAGCACTTAAAGGGCCTTCAGCCCTCCACCTTATGTAAAAAAAGATGACACTGACCAAATAATGATTATCTCCACACTGCTGGTATGGTCCAATTGTAGCAAATGAACATTGAGGTGCGTAGGTTGATGGTAACTTTAAAATCAGTAACAACTAAATACAGTGCTGATGAGAAGTTATACAACTTTTAAAACCAAGAAGATTTTAATTATCTGAAGATGTGATTTGTGGTTCTGAGTGACTGCTCTTAATGACCTACCTACATTTGTTTGATTTTTTTTCTCCACTACTTTCTACAAACAACAACTTAGTTACCATGTTTCTGACACTACTGTCATGATAAACTACTTTAAAACTATGCCCCACCCAAGAGCTACATAAGAACAATATAAAAACATTTCCAGTTGAAGTTCATCAAAGAGCATTTAAAAAAAACACATGAGAGCATTACTTAGTGCTCCTGTTGAACATGTAATAATGAATTGTTTTGTATGGTGAGCATCCATCAACTAAGTCAGTTATGGTGGCCATAACTGACTTATGGCCTAGATACTGAACTAGATCTATGACAATGATAAGTTTAGGAGTGAGGATATGTGTGTTTGAATTTGTGTATCTGATCTTTTCTGTGACGTGATGGATGCATGAAAAAAAGGTAAATGTGGAACTCTACTTCAAAGTGTACAGCACAAAATCACATTACTTCAGTACACACTTAGGGGCAATTCACAGTGAAGGAATTTTAAGAGCTGGGTGTCATTTGAATCAAAACATACTTGACTGTTTATCATCATCTGCAGGGGTGTGATCAGATAGTTGGGTAGGGCAGAGAGAAAGTTACTTGGCGTTGGTAGAGCTGCTGAGCATCTTGCGGACGGCCTGGGTGATGGCTTCACGGTCGATGCCATAGATCTTGAGCAGCTCGTGTGGTTTGCCACTGCGGGGGATGTGGGACACAGCCAGACGATGCAGATTGAAGCCAGACTCATTGACCATTGCTGAGGACACTGCCTCCCCAAGACCACCTGTGGAACAGCAATTCATCACATGAGAGAGATGTAGAAGGAAGACAGATCCTCCTTGAAGGATGGGGGGACACCCAATCGCCTCAAATGCTTTGGAGCCTCATTGACAGCAAAAAATGAGGCTGTGTGTGAGCAGATTTTCATCACATGTACAGTAAATAGAGAGGGCAAGAAAATATTACAAACAAGCTAAATCTAAACGTCTCCCCTTGACTACTATGTAAAATGAATACAACCAGACATCACACTGATGCAAATAATCCTTTGTCTAGTCAAGCCCATGCCTTCACCCATCCCCTTTCTCTTAACAGACACAGGGCATGGCTGTCTGTGCTATCTAGGTCACACAGAGCCCCATGGGCACATGCTCAGTTAAGGAAATCTGACAGCACTCTGCCTCACTGCTGGCTCTCGCACTTACAAAACTGACACACCGCAATACCAATGCATTGCCTGCAATAAGGGCACACACACACACACAAAGTCAGCCTCCCCTCAGCCAATAAGCAAATGCCACCACATGGCGTCTCTGTCGCTGGACCAATGGAAACATGCTCCCACAACACATCCGAGGATAGGAACCAATGTCAAGGTCTCAGCTGCATAATGCTGGCGAACTTGTGGTGGTGGTGGTCATACAATATGCAGAAGCTCCACAGTATGAGAAACGTTCATGGAAACCGACCTTCATAATAGTGGTCTTCCACAGTGAGGAGTCGTCCCCTGGTGGCACGTGTGTGGTCCATGATGGTTTTGACATCCAGTGGTTTGATTGTGAAGGGGTCAATAACCCTGACAGAGATCCTCTCTGGAAATTTAGTTGAAGGATATGACATATAACGTGATACTGTTAATGACATCGCTGCAACTGAGACATGCAATTCATATAGTGGTTCTAAGGCCAGGGTGTCCTTGGAAATCCTGGTTTTAATCATCAGTAACTGACAATTAATAACACAGCAATGCATGTATAAAATAGAACAGTGACAAAGTTAAAATCACAAATGTATCTACTATAGATATAGAGATTTATCCACTGCAAGCAAGCACTATCTTTGTATGCAAAAGCAGTTTAAAAAAAAAAAAAAAAAAAGGCCAGAATGCCCAAATGTAATTTATTCAAACAAATATAATATTCTGGGCTAATTCTGATAAACAATGAATTATTGTCAAATAGGGTCATACTATATTTGATTAAAAAGTATGTTCATCTGTTGGATATGTCAGATGTGATGTGGTATACACTATATTGAATCTTCTTATGATCAAAATAAGTATTTCAGGTACTGTACCTTTCTTTAAATGTTCAGCTGCAGCCAGGGCCTCATGCAAAGTCACTCCAGCTGCCACCACAGTCACCTGGTCCTCCTTGCTCTGGTACACCACCTGGCAAAGAGAAAGGTATTACCTTCTGTTAGGTTCAGGTTAAAGTGTTGGCAGTGCTGGGTGTGTTTATTTTGTAGCGATAGTTTATTTTATTTTCATAATTATCATAACAGCTATGTGAAGACAAAGACAGTCTCACCTTAGCCTGTCCAACATGGAAGTCTTCGCTGCTGTTGTAGATAATGGCACTGTCTTGGCGGCTGGTTCGGATGTAGCAAACACCCTTTTTGAAGGGAAACATGACAGTCAGCTCTGGGACATTTTTGATAACAAATAAGCTGTTTTGCCAATAAATAAATGTGCTACAGATACTGTAGGGAAGCAAGAACACTGCATTTAGGTTGTATGTACCTTTGTGGTTGCAGCCAGTTCCACAGCCTTCTCTGTAGACACACCGTCACAGGGATAGAAAATAGTCGATGCGGGAAGGGCCCTGAACATAGCCACGTCCTCTAGACCCATCACAGAGGGGCCTTCCTCTCCTGCAATATGTACATTTGGAGTTGATTTCATATGTCCAACATTCAGTAAGTCCTCAAACGTTATGAACAGGTCAGGTGAGCTGACGCATGCAGATCCAGAGACATAAAGCCAGGCTTTGCATGCAGTATACCTGCACTAACAGAGGGACACCTGGTTCCCTGTTGACAGCTTCCAGGGCAGACAGGAAGGGAGGAAAAGGGGAGGGTTGAGTACTAGCTGTAAGGCCAAAGGAGGTAAATACAGCAAGGAAAACACAGGATTAGAGGGAAAGTGAGAAATGATTGAAACAAATGTACACTCACAAACACACAGATCATTGATTTATACATGTACCACCATTAAGGATACAATACGGTCTGATAAAATGGGTGTTGTGAAATGTCTGGCTTTATTGTGAGGGGAATAAAGGTGTTTTTTGTGAAGGCGTGAGTGAGGTAGGGGTGTGAGAGGGGTTGTGGTGTGCCTGGCACATCAGCACCAGTTTACTAACCGGTGGACAGGCCGCAGTGGGAGCCACACAGGTTGATGTTGCTTTCTGAGATGGCAGCCATGCGGAGCTGGTCGTAGGCACGGGTGAAAAAGGAAGCGAGAGTGCTTGCAAACACAACGTTCCTCTCACGGGCAGCACATCCCATGGCAACACTGACCTGGGAAAGGAATGTATTGTATCTTAGTACCTATACAACAGCACAAGAGATTGCACAGGTCACATGTGCTTGATCCCCAAAAGATCACCCAGAGGGTCGAATATCTGCAGCACAAACCATATTTGAAAGCCTCTTTGAACAGAAGACCAATTTAAGTCGAGAGTCAATGATAAGAGCTTCTTCCAAAGCTCTGGAGCTTATTTTCCCATATGTGTGGAATCCGTGGCATACTTCCTCTTCCAAATAATTTCCTGTAATTTTCCATTTGTCCTTTACAAAACTCTCCCCAATCCCACAACTTCTTTCATTGCTTTGTCAAAAGCAACAACTAAGCATCCATGAAAGTGCAATTGTGATGTAAGATAAATTCTTAGAGATACAATCAAAGAAAGAAACCACGTCTTTAAGGGCATTTAAGCATTAAGTTGTTTCATCCAAACCTAGAAAAGGATGCCATTAATAATACAATAAAAGTATAATAAATGTATCTGTGTCTTTAACAAATCAAGTGTTTCATGAATTGTCATTAAGTGTTTAATATTTGAAATGCAATGGCTTTTCACCTTATTTCTAAGAGCCACAGACGTTTTGCCATTCAATGTTTCTCATGCATTCAGCCAGATGGTCCCACCCTCTGCGCTGATTAATATTTTACTTCTGACTACACTTGTCATGACTGCTTATCATCACACACGCCTAACCTACGTCGGAGTTGGCTGCTGCTGCTGGAGCCATGACAGGACAAGGAATTAATGTCTGATCGCCTCTCTCCAAATTATTAATTTAATCAGGCAGACGAAGGGGGTGTCAGCAGCAGCTACATTGGCCATAAGAAGGCAAAATGGGTCAATCTTTGCCCATCCTTACATTATGGATAGACAAGTCATGTATAATTAATTAGCACAGGCACAGACTCACAGATGTGAGCTATAAGGCCCTACTCATATCCAATCAGAGCTAAATAAGAGCAATTTACTCAAAATAATGCTAAAACGTTTAAAAAATAAAAGAGAGAGCATTAGACCAAAAATACCGTACACAGACAATAGATGGCTTTGTTAATAAAAAATATACGTCTTAAAAAATATCTAATTCTGTAGATTCATAAGGGATCATACCATGTTCTGCTGAGCGATGTAGCACTCCACAAAGCGGTTGGGATGCTCATTCTTGAAGATCTCCGAGTAGGTGAGGTTGTTGGTGTCTCCGTCAAGGGCCACCACACGTTCATTGTAGCGGCCTAACTTGGCCAACGCCATCCCATACGCCTTCCGTGTGGCAATCTATAAAGATGGGATAGCAAACAAATCAATCATTGACAAAGATTGTTGGCTCATCTTCATAAAGAATTGAATAATTTCCCTCTCTGGTTTCATTAAACACTGTGTGAACATACTGTTCCTATATGGAGATGACAAACCTTTTCACCAGTCTTGTAGCTGGGTGCGCTCGGCATCCTGATGTTCCTCAGGCTGACAGGTGGGGAGTCCTCGATGGGAGCAGGGGGGTACAGGTGCTTGCTGCTGTTCATGATGCGGCTCTGCAGATCCTTCATAACCATCTCGGCCATGTCTTTGGGCAGAGGTTTGGCATGCCAACCCAGCTTATCTTCTGCAGCTGAAACCACATACATACAGCATCACATTGGTAGATTTAAACACTGTTTGGTGGAAGGGTTACACACTCAGGCTTGTTATGTAATATACAGAGTGAGAGCAATGCATTTGCAGATGAGGAGTGGACAGCTAGAGTTACCTGGAATGCCTTTGCCCTTAATGGTTTTAGCAATGATGGCAGTGGGCTGATGACGTGGTTGGCTCAGAGCCTTGCAAAGTTCCTCCACACTGTGTCCATCCACGATGATGGCGTGCCAGCTACACACACACACACACACAAACAGACAAATCAAAGCCACACATTAGGACACAGATGGCATGGACACACCAGGACAGTGTTAACTAAATGCAATAGTTATGAATAGACATCAGATAATGCTACTTGTATTACCACCACCTTCATCATAATCTTCCAACACAGCATAAACAGTACATTGACACAATCAGCTTCGACTGCAATATGAAATAAAAAATTTTTTACCCGAAAGCTTCACATCGTTTCTGATATTTCTCTACGTGATGCTGCAGGGGTGCCGAATCACTTTGGCCCAGACGGTTGATGTCCATGATGGCCACCAGGTTGTCAAGCTGGTAGTAGGAGGCGAACGACATGGCCTCCCAAACAGCACCCTCTGACATCTCACCATCCCCCATCAGGCAGAACACACGATAACTGAGTTGGAGAACAGGGGGAGATTATGCGATTTTGTGTGTGTTTGTGTGTGTTTGTGTGTGTGTGTGTGTGTGTGTGTGTGTGTGTGTGTGTGTGTGTGTGTGTGTGCGTGTGTGAGTGCATGTGTGTGTGTCACATGATATAAGCTTCCTGAGGCCCGTTAAGGTGTGGCTGCTGAGTTTCACACCTGCCTCTGAAACATGTATCCCATAAAAATCCCACAGAGTATTTAAACGGTACAAATTATCAGCATTATTTTATAAAAATTGGCAATATAAGTAAAGTGTGTCATATGGGTCAAATATTATCAGATATTATCACAATGAGAAAACATTTATTCAGTTCGTGATACTGAGATTAAATCAGCTTGGATGGTAAAAAATAAGTGAGATATGGCCGCTGGGCCTGTGATTATCAGAGCAGAAGAATCGTGAGAGCAGAGCATGTAGCTGCAGCACACGCCCACAAAATTGAAAATCCTTATCACTGAACATTCAAAAGAATTATGATGCAAATTAAGAAAACCTGAAAATGTTTATAACACCAAAACGCGATGTTGAGTCAGTGTTCATTTACACAAGGCAAGGGCTTTTTAAATGCATGCAAGAAATCTAAAATGCAAATTAACAAGAAAAACTAAATGCATATAAAGTAACTAAAATGGTCAAAACAGAGTCATTTCCTTCTTGTGTGTGTGTGTGTGTGTGTGTGTGTGTGTGTGTGTGTGTGTGTGTGTGTGTGTGTGTGTGTGTGTGTGTGTGTGTGTGTGTGTGTGTGTGTGTGTGTGTGAGTGTGTGTTCCCACAAGTATGAAAGATTACCTGGACTTGTCAAAGTATTTCCCAGTGTAAGCCATTCCACAGGCTACACCAAGACCCTGCCCCAAGGAGCCAGTGGCTACATCCACAATTTGCTGCTTCTGAAAGGCACACAACACACACACACACACACACACACAGATTTAAAAACACTGTTTGTGCTCCATTAGATGATTCCTAAGGTGTGGTAAAGTAAGTGGCAGCTTACAGGGGTTGGGTGGCCCTCTAGGGAAGAGTCAACCTGGCACAAACTGAGCAGTTCGCTGTCCTTTAGGAAGCCTGTTTCAACCCACATGGAGTACAGGGCCGGAGCAGCGTGACCCTGTGGATTCAAAAACAATCACAAACGTTATCTTTTGTCAAATGACACTGAAGTAATTCAAGGAAAAGAGAAAAAAATCTGTACAGCATTAGACACAAGTCCTGTTCAGATCGGGAAGACTCTCACCTTGGACAGGATGAAGCGGTCACTGTTGAAGTTCCTTGGGTCTTCAGGGCGGTACTTCATGGTGTGGAAGTAAAGCACAGACATGATTTCTGCCACACTGCAGCATGATGTGGGATATCTGTACGACAGAGGAGACGGTGCTGTTACCCATTATGCCAGACAGCATGCAGAGTTGTGACTATAGATGTAGCCCAGGTAATCAAGTTGTGAAATCATGTGGGTGGGTTTGTTTGGAATCAGTGACTAAACAAAAGCAAAGTGCAGTTAATAGACCAAATAACTTTTTTTATTTTAAAATGTCACAGAGCCTTGGAAAACCCCAAATAGTTGCATGTTGAATCAGCAACTATATTGGAAATGAATTAAATACACTGTATAAAGACCATTTGTGGTGCTAATAGAGCAAAAGACAGACACCTAGGGACAGCATGCTGTACTGTATACTTCATTCAAAGGCCCTCGAACAGATTAGATAGAGAACTGGTTGTAAATACAAGCATACCATCAACATTAGTTTGTTTTGCTTATATTAACAATCATTGCAAAGAGCCATTTTATTAATCCACCCACCAACACTTAATTACCAAGTGCTCCATCCAGTGCTAGTAGTGCAAGTATTTTGGCGCGTTAATATCAATGGCCAGTTATTGGCCTTTCCCACATATAAAGGTGGAGTATTTCACTCAATAATATACCAATATAACACACGCAAAAGTTATTTGGCATTTAAATAGCCATTAGTCATTAATACTTATGTAGCTCAGACTATTTTGTCAAATAGTATTCAGTGTTTCTCTTTGTTCCCATCAGTTAGACAGTGCAGAACTGTGGAGTGGGGAGTTGGGCTCCAACATAATAACGCTCTTGATTCTTCAAATATGCAGACAATGTTGGGCTTTTCATAGCTGTTCAAACAGTGAGAATTGCAACAGCAATCATTAACATGCGTAGCTATGAGATGACATGATATGCACAATTTCAGTTTATCAATAACACTTCTAAAGCCCTTTTCTTGCAGCAACCATGCAATATTCAAGTCTATCTGCAACATACAATCCACCCAGCAGTGCACATGGTAGTCTAATAGGGGAATATTACCTTTTTTTAATGTCAGAAATTAAATATAAATAAAACAATATTCAGCCTGCAAGCAAAGTAAATATAAGATTTTGAAATTTTGAAAAAGACCAAATACATTTCTGTCCTTCTCCAGAATATGAAAATCTAAACATCTAAACTTCAAGTCAGCTGTGAGGTGTCATACAGTTGTGTATGTTATACTCTTCACTCAAAATGATAAATTGATGCATTGACATTTCTGCAATATAGTGTATATTTTATTTAACAAAAATGTTATATAAAGCAGAATTGTATAGAAATTGTGTAATGTACATAGAGATATTTTGAAAGAGATTTTGTTTCATTAATTGAATTCATAAGAGATTGAGAGATTCAAATTGTTCTGCCAGTGGCTCAAAAGAAGAGAACAAAGGCAGGACATGCTGTTCCTTTGGCCCTTCACTTGCATGTCTGTGTGTGCATCTCTATATGCATGTGTCTAGTTCAATAGATGTGACTGTTGGTGCTCATATATGCATGCTGCAAAAAAATATTAAGTTTGAACAATGGTTTGCACACACATTTTGCATGTTTGCATTGCATTAACAGTATAAAAGCTTATGTCTGAGAGTCAGTGGAGGTAACTCACCCACTGCCCGCTGCAGTTGTTGCCTTGATGCAGTTGATTCGGAGGCGATTGGCAATGTTCCTCAGCGCCTGCACTGTCTGCTGGTCAGGTTTGTGGTAATCCTCCATGAAGGCAAAATGTCAAGTTCCTCAGCACCAGAAAAGTGGACTAACTATGATCCTCTGTTGAGTTTGTGTGTTCTGAACGTGAGTGTGTGAGAGTGAGGGTTGGCAAAGAACAGCACCTGTGTGTGTGTGTGTGTGTTTGTGTGTGTGAGTGTGTGTGAGAGAGAGAACAAGAGAGTCAGAGAGAAAGAGAGAGAAAATGGAAGAGAAGCTGGATTTATCCTGTCAGGCGTGCAGACAAATAGATGCACAAGGACACACTGTACACAGACACACACACGCACGCACGCACGCACACACACACACACACACACACACAGGAGGGAAGGCGTGGAAATCCAGTGATGTGAGCTGGGTGTTACTGCTAAAATCAAATAGCTGTCATTTCATTGGCTACTGTGTGACTGGGATGGTGGAGGTGTGTCACAACTAGATGTGCATTAGTATGTGTGTGTGTGTGTGTGTGTGCGTGCGTGCGTGCGTGTGTGTGTGTGTGTGTGTGTGTGTGCGTGTGTGTGTGTGCATGCGTGCGTGTGTGTGTGCGTTCATGTGCGTGTGTGTGTATGTGTGTGTGTGTGTGTGTATGCGTGTGCGTGTGCGTGCGTGCGTGCGTGTGTGTGTGCGTGTGTGTGTGTGTGCATGCATGCGTGCGTGTGTGTGTGCGTTCATGTGCGTGTGTGTGTATGTGTGTGTGTGTGTGTGTGCGTGTGCGTGCGTGTGTGTGTGTGCATGCGTGCGTGTGTGTGCGTTCATGTGCGTGTGTGCGTATGTGTGTGTGTGTGTGTAAGGAGGGGCTGAATGGGAAGGAGTAGGGGGGGCATTTCAGGCATCTCAGCCTGATTCACTTTGGCTTTACCGTCAAAACCAATGATTCAGATCTTGATGGTAGGTGTGAATATGAGCGTGAATGGTGTCAGCCCTGAGATTATGGCAACCTGTCCAGGGTGTACCCCACCTCTTGCCCATCATCAGCTGGCATTGGCTCCAGCCCCTGTGACCCTCAAGGATATAAGGGGGTATAGCTAATGGATGGATAGTTGATTATTCTTTGCTATTTACTCACACCAAACACTCCATTTTTATTGCCACAGCCTATGTTTGAACAGCACCTAATGTGTTTTTGTTTGAAATTTAACATAAAATAAAAATGATGGATGTGAGTGACAAATGGAGAATTAAAAAGAAAGATACAAACAGGAAAAGACAGAACAAAAGAAAGAATGTGAGAGACATACTTACATTATATTGATATTCACCTTACATGAAGGGTCAAATGTACAGTACAGAGCACTTTACACTATTAGAGCTACTGCCATGAAAATATAATGAAATATTTTTTCCTTTCTCTAAAATCTAGATGACTTATTTACACAATTTGAGTTTGTAATTGTAGGCCTACAAATAGACAGGGACATCATACTACAACAAACACATTTACGCTTTTCTGCAATTTACCACAATAAATGTTCTTTACTATAAGCTATATTGTGTGAAATTAAATTTTAATACAATGTCAGGTCTTGTTTTTATTCACACTGTAAAAGGAGGTTGAACATTTCCGTTCACCATTAAAAACATTTTGGAAAAATAAGTGAATATTCTTTTAGCAGTTTGCTGACATGTTGGTGTTTGGTTTGCACCCTTCGCTCTAACATGCACATGCACAAACCATCTGACAGGGTTATCAGTATGGAGAGAGTTGGCCTGCCATCTAGAGGATAATCTTTGATGCTACATTTGACCTGTTTCCATTGGTCACCTGCTGAGTCTAACATGCCATTTGAAGAGAATTAATAAAATATGACCCAAATAAAAACTGGTTACATTGGGGGGTTTTCAGAGGACCTTTTGGTAAAGTAAAAAATGTGTAAAGAACAAACTGTCCATGAATGACTTGTTTATTTAGAAACAAACATGTTATTGCATACTATCACAAAACAAAGCCATGTGAAGAGACATGTCAACTTTAATTTTTAACATATTGCTAAAATAAAAGTAAAGTAGGCTACTTTACTAATTTAATCTGTTGATTCGTGTACACACGGACAAGTTTATCTCGTTTTTTTCGCACATTTTTTAAACTAATATATTTCAATGGGAAGCATCTTTCGTGATCACAGCACGATTCTTTCTGCCAGTCGGCTGCAGCAGAGAAGCTGCATACAGCTTTGCTATTATTGGTATTTTTAGCCCTATAACCGCTGTTTTAATCAACATTTATTCACAAGATCTTATCGTGGTTTATGCACTGAACAAAATTAGAAACGCAACACTTTTGTTTTTGCCTCCATTTTTCATGAGCTGAACTCAAATACTTTTTCTAAGTACACAAAAGGCCTATTTCTCTTAAATATTGTTCGTATCTCTGTCTAAATCTGTGTTAGTGAGCACTTCTCCTTTGCCGAGAAAATCCATCCACTTCACAGGTGTGGCATATCAAGATGCTGATTAGACAGCATGATTATTGCACAGGTGTGCCTTAGGCTGGCCACAATAGAAAGCCACTCTAAAATGTGCAGTTTTACTGTATTGGGGGGGTCAGGGAGGGGTCCGAAAACCAGTCAGTATCTGGTGTTATGGTTATGGTTAGGGTTAGGGTTCAACCATCTCTTTCTCTTTCTCTTTCTCTTTCTCTCTCTCTTTCTCTTTCTCTTTCTCTCTTTCTCTCTCTCGAGCTGACTGCAGTTCGTCGTCGTAACCAACTTCAGTGGGCAAATGCTCACATTCGATGGCGTCTGGCACTTTGGAGAGGTGTTCTCTTCTCTAACCCTAACACCAGATACTGACTGGTTTTCGGACCCCTCCCGGACCCCCCCCCCCAATACCTCGACAGTAACATATGTCAGTCTGAAGAGGATACATTACTCCTGCTTTGAAATATTTATCTCTCAACCTTGAACCCAGTAAATGTTTGAAGGCTTGTCATTTAGCAACAGAAGGTGCTACACACATAGGACCAGCTGTTATAGAATGCTCTATACCTCAGCTGTCATGTAGATATGGTCACCAACGTTTACCCACTGTAAGCACTGTCAAATATGGTAATAGGCCTAAGCTATTTTCACCTATTTAACGATTACATTTTTAAAATCTGATGACACCATTGTTCCCCATCCCAAAAAAAACCCCAGGGTATATATATATATATATATATATATATATATATATATATATATATATATATATATATATATATATATATATTCTACTTATGAGAAATATACCAATATATTTAAAAATTACAACTTCCACTAGAGACACGCCACAGAACCTGTTACAAAGCTAGTGTACTTTTAGTTCTTCCAGGGTGGGTGGGTGGACTTGTTCGGCTCCTGGTTTTCATTTCAGAGTGCTGCCGCCCACCAGCCGGCCGAGCAAACAGTACATGAGACAAATACATGAAACTGTATTTTATTATTATTATCTTTATTGTTTAAATCCTCAAATACAACATTATACAAAAACATCAATATTATGAATATTATGTATTTTTATCTTTCCTATCTGATGAGCCGTAATCACCACATATTTTTTTTTAAACATTATTACGGTGCATAACTTACTGGAATAAAACTGAGCAACGTGTTGTTGCTGGTGACAAAACCACTTATTATATATGTACATTGTCATTAAAGACCCGCTGATCACTGTCAGATTCTCTGATATGAATGCCTGCATTGCATTATGGGCTTCGCATGTGCCCAGCATGGATCATATCGTAGTGTTCTGTCTTACAGCATTCTGTAATATTTCACCAGTAATAAGACTGAAATAACATATTATTTAAATAAAGAAATAAATACCATGATAACATCTAAATAAATGCTGATAGATGTAGCATTATAGTTTAAAAAATATCAATAAACAACAAAGCAATCCAGCTTCCCTGGCAATAAGACCAAAATAATAACATTAAAAGAAATACATATTAACCATGATAAGATCTCATGAATAAATGTTGATTAAAACAGCAGTTATAGTGGCCGGTTAGCTCGGATGGTAGAGTGGGTGCACGTATGCAGAGGTTTATTCCTCAACGCAGAAGGTCCTGGGTTCGAATCTGACCTGTGACGGTTTTCCTGCATGTCTTCCACCTCTCTCTTTCCTTTCATATCTCAGCTTTCCTATCAAATAAAGGCAGAAATGGCCCCAAAACAAATATAAAATAAAAAAAGCAGTTATAGGGCTAAAAATACAAATAATAGCAAAGCTGTATTGTGTGTGCATGCTGTTAAAGGTGCCCTGCCACACATATTTTATTACTTTGTGGTAATGTCTGAAGTTCTACCATGGACTCTGTAACATTGTTTTGTAGAAAACATGCCTTGGTTACCTTGTTTCAAGCCATTCTACCGTGGTATAGAAAGCCTGCAGGAAGACTCTCGAATTGTGCCAGTTCTCATTAGTATTCAATGAGCTAAGCTGCTTGATTCTGATCGGCTAACAGCTAGCCAATGAGAGCCTGTCTATCAGCGTCTTTTACCCAGCCTAACTGGGCGAGCTCATGAATAGTAATGAGCTCAGGCAACACGATGTCAGACTGACCAGCTTTGGTAATTGGCCTGATTTCTCCGCTTATTTCTTTTCAGTGACTAGAGCTGACAGAGGAGGTAGCAGTTCATTTTCACATTCACGACATAACACAAACACATATGGACCTAACATATGTCAAAAAATACAAGTAAAAACGGTTTTGTGTGGCAGGGCACCTTTAAGACATCAGTGTGTTTCCAAGCTTTTGAGAGGAAAATGCTCACCATTAGAGTTGTTTCAGTCTGCTGCTGTGGTACAGTCCAGAATCTTCTACTGGACAGAAGAGAGGGGTAGTAGCCTATCAAAATTATTGTACAATGTCATTCTTGTTGGGGAGCAGTGAGGAAATCCCAATAATATTAGCACATTTAATGAACCCAATACACACTGTTCAATGTCTTTTAAGATTTATCTATCTATCTATTTTATTACAGCTATAATATAATCAATTAAACAATACTTGCTTGGCGTGGAAATGTAGACACATCAGCTAGACACAATCCTGCAAGTGTTGCATGAATATTTGTTGTTTCATTACTCCATTTTGAACAGCCTTTCATTACAGGCCAGTTGTATTCCTAACATTAAACACCAGAGGACACTGTCTCCCCATAAATGTAGGGTTATAGCTTCTATAAATGATAGTTCATAGGATAGGTCCATCCACTTTATTAGCCAATAGCAGAAATACAAATAAAAAACATTAGAATCATAACATATATTCAACAGAGAGGACTTTTTTAAATGAATTAATTCTGAATGTGAAATTAACAAATACTGAATCAATACTGAGGTCAAACGGCAATGAGAAATGTATTTTAAACCGTCACCCAATACAAAGAAACCAAATGTGGATAGATGTAAAGTTTTTGGTAACAGTGTGAAATCTAAGTGTCAGCTGAGCTTATATGATGATGGCACGTGCTCTCTGAGTGTCATTGCTGCAAATCATCATCCTCTCCTGCCCCTCATTCATTTTCCTCTGCACCTCCTCAACCATGTGATCATCTCTGTGGATTCCTGCCCTTTGCTGTGGCTGGGAGGTCACGTCCCAGCATCTCAGCTCTCACAGTCATGGTGATGCCATCTCTTGAGCCCCCACACTGCTCTCCTGGTTCCACCGACATTGTCCTTCTCCCAGTTTCCAGCAATTCCTCTGGGCTCCTGGGTCCTGTCAGAAAAGCTTTTCTTCACAGAGCCCCACAGGTGCCAGCCAATGGCAGCCTGGGAACAAGGTGCCACGTGATGTTGTGCAGCCAATGTCAGACGCCCACAACTGCACACTTCCTGGAGGGAAAGTACATTCAGAGAGCATGAATGTTTCTATTTTTAAATCTCTCGGGCAGGAAAAGAGAAGCAAAGCAACCACTTTTAAACAATGCCTTAATATAACACAGAGCATGTGTGTGGCTATTCCAACACAATGCACAAGTCAGGTGAACAAAAATGTACTCAGCTTTGTTGGGCTTGAATGATTAATGGGACTTAAGAAGCAGCACAAATACATGTATACATATACAGGCTTTACATATGTGCACGTGCACTCAGGCTCGCTGACACGTGCACACTTACACACACACAAATAAACTCAGGGATATTCTCACACTCATATGCATAGATTCTTACCCACACATCCATGAATCTTGGTACATTGCTTTAATGCCAGTCGGTCCTTCAGGCTTGAGCCTCTTCCACTCTGCTCTTATCACTCCATTTCCTTAAATCGCTCTGCAGTCACCATGATGACATAGTGCTTGCCCTTCTATCTGAGAGCTGTCTGTCACCCAAAGGCCCCACCCCCTAACAAGACAAGAGCATAGGACTTATAATTGAATTAGAGCATTAAGTCATACAGCTGTTCGCAGCTGGACTGGGTGATCATCCTGAAAATAGGGGTCAGGGTTCAGTTGAAAGCACATGTAGAAATAAAAAAATAAGTGAAAAGGACTAAGACATGGCCATGGTATAGAGATGGAATCGGTGAATAAGTGAGGCAATCAAAGCAAAGTGGATAAAGGGACTACAGTATTTGAAGATGAGAGATATAAAGATTCAGATGGCGTGCTTTAGATAAGCAGAGAGGGTGCAAGAGAAGAGAAAAGAAGAGAGAAAGGAAGATTCAGAGAGAAGAGTAGAGTGAGCGAGCAGGGGTTAAGGCTGAGCGTGTGTTGTGGGCTCAGCAGTGAAGTTGACGATGCACTGGGAGAACAGTTGTGCTGCAGGGCTTTCAGGCTCCATCACTACTGCTCTCCTTCAAGCAGCTCCACCAACACACACACACACACACACACACACACACACACACACACACACACACACACACACACACACACACACACACACACACACACACACACACACACACACACACTCATAAACATGCAAAAGCACTGATTGTTGCATCAATGCTTTTGCATCAGTGCCTGCTAACCAGGTTTTATATGCTTGGTAAGGCCAGGAAATCAGACATCAAGTCGCACTTTGCTAATATTCAAACTTGTTTCAAACATGCCAAACCTTCACTACCACTGTAAAAAGGATTTCAGATAAACAGCAAGTGAAGATACAGAAATGCTGAATGAGAGTGAGATTAAATGAGAACAGCGCTAGAAAGAAAATAGACGTTTTGCAGCTTATAAGTGAAGCGCTCATTGCAATCTGATTTTAAAAGAGCTGCTGAAAGAGAGTGAGGGAGGGAAAGGGTGAGGCTGAGGGATAAAGCACATAAAGTAAAAGCTAAATGCATTTACAAAGAGATCTAAAAACATAACAGCTGTTTGAGTGAATTGCATGTGTACATTTTTATTGAGTCAACACATCATAATCTCTTCAGAGGTTGGCCAAACACAACATTTACACAGTACTTTCACCACAGCAGAGCTCAGAGCCAAATTCCTGTTTTGTAAAGAATTACAGGCTATTTGTCTGATGTGCTTATGCATGGATTACAAGACAAGACATCTTCATAGGGATCTTTAGAAATAAATTACTAGGACATTACAGTAATATTATAATGTGCCTTTATCTGGTATTGTAAAAGCAAAAAAGTCCAAAACTCGTGTTGTCAAATAGTTCAGGTGCAAAGTGATTTACCATTACCGTATTTGAATAAAGGTTATTTTGGTTGGGAGAGTTGAGAAGCAGATCAAATCGGAGGTGGGGGAAAACTGCTGTGCTGAGCCAAATGGCATCTGTGGTCCCTGGGGGCCACTCTGTGTTTTTACTCCATTTCAGTAAAAATGAGCTGCATTGCGCTTTCCTATATTATAGACTGGGTGTGTTTGAATAGAGGTGCAGAGTTTGAACACAATCTCCCAAATACACAAACACACACAGATGCATGCACGTCGGCTATTCCAGGTGAATGAACACGGAAACATAAAACTGTTATTTCCACCATCCTCACTACCATATGGCCATCTTTGTAAGGAAATTGTCACTACAGAGGAAACCAGGTCAAGAACAACCAGGAGAAAACAGCGTGTGAAAAAGAGAAGAAAAAGAACATTTCTCAAGAGTGAGGTTCAGATATATTTCCTAATAAAGTGGAAAGTATGTGCCTTTGCAAATTGCACCCCATGTCACATTTTCATTGTCTAGTCAATATTTGTCACTTCCTGTTTTATTTTGAAACTCACACTTGTCTCGTTTCAGGTTGCTTCACTCTGGTCTTTGTCTTCTTTCCTGCCTGTGTGATCACTTGATCACCCACCCCAATGTGTTTCACCTGTGTCTAATTGTCTCTCCCTCTCCCTTAGTATATATATCCCCCTCTCACTAGCCTTAGTTGCCAGATCGTTTTGTACCTCCGTGACGGTGTTCTAGCATTCCTTCCTGTTGTTTCTTGTAAGTTAGGACCCTTGAATGTTTTTTGACTCTCTGCCTGTTTTTGGATAAACCCTTATTCGACAATTTGGATACTGTCGCTGTACAATAAATCTTGTGAACTGAGTTGCCTGTTGGGTCGTGCATTTGAGTCCATCCTGTGACAGACCTGACAGTACGGTCTGGCCACTAATGGACTCAGGTGACTCTGATCGACTAGAGATAGTGGGGTTGGCCAATCGTCATAAGAGTTTGATAGCGATGGTGGGAGAACAGATCACACAGCTCGTGAACCAGGTGCAGATGCTGTCTGGTCCAGTGGTGAGTTTGGTCCAGTCACCCCCACCTAATCCATTCTGGGAGTTCCTGTCACCGTTGCTCCCACCAGTGTTTCCAGTCTAGTACCAGCTTCCTCAGTGATGTCAACACACCTCGTAAGACCTGAGAAGTTCTCTGGAGTTGAGCTTTCCTCATGCAATGTGATCTCCATTTTAAGCTACAAGCTGCTGCTTTTCCCACCGACCGAGCCAAGATCGCCTGTATCATCTCCCAGCCTATGGTAGAGCTGATGCACGGGCAGCCACAGAGTGAAGCCTTAAGTCCCCAGTTTGAGACTCTTTAAGGCTCTTCACTCAGACCTTTACGCAGATCTTTCAGCATGTGACACTGGGCAGAGAGGCAGCCAAAGCTTTAGTGGGGCTTCGGCAGGGTAGACAAAGAGTATCGGACTGTGCAATTGAGTTGCAATTTACTTGGTCCCTGGCACATTTTTTCTCCCAAGGGTAAACTGTACTACCTCTCTGAGCCTGAGATGCGGGCTATGAAAGACTATGTGAAAGCATCTTTGGCGGCTGGGATAATCCGACCTTCATCCTCCCCAGCGGGCGCAGGGTTCTTCTAGGACAAGGTTGTTAAAAATCGTTACCCTCTC
Organism: Gymnocephalus cernua; assembly: GCA_023631565.1. Classification (NCBI taxonomy): domain Eukaryota; kingdom Metazoa; phylum Chordata; class Actinopteri; order Perciformes; family Percidae; genus Gymnocephalus; species Gymnocephalus cernua. The sequence continues at coordinate 24,801,643 of CM042428.1, forward strand.
CCTCTGATATATCCTCAGCTTTTAAACTGTTGCCAAGGTGTTTACTAAATTGGATTTGAGGAATGCTATCACCTAGTCAGGATTAGGGAGGGGGACAAATGGAAAACTGCTATCAACACTCCAAGTAGCTGCTATGAATATTTGGTGATGTTGTTCGACCTCACCAATGCAGCGGAATTTTTTTTCCCCAAGCCTTTTTTAACGGTGTTCTGAAAGAGATGCTTAATGTATTCGTCTTTGTATATTTACAATGTACATTTAGATTTTTTTTCCCCAGATCTGCAGACCCACAAACAGCATGTTTGCCAGATCCTACAATGCCTGCTTGACCAACAACTCTTCGTAAAAGCGGAGGAAGCTGGAATTTCATGTCCCCTCCGTCTTTTCCTTGGGATATGTGATCGTGAAGAGGGGAGGTGCAGATGGATCCAGAAAATGTCCAGGCGGTGAAGGACTGGCCTATAAAGTGTTTTAAATGTAATGCAATTAATGTTGATTAAATTAAAATGACACTTTTGAAGCCCCAGTTTCTTGTAAATCAAATATTCTGTTGATTGTCTTCCAGTCTGTGTTGGTGATGGGGCTAATTATGATTATTGCTCCTTTCTGAAGTATATTTCCTGAGGTGTGACTCATTTTCCCACCCTTAAATTACATTATATGCAAGTGCCAATTCAATGACCCTTGAAGGAATAAAAACAGGTTATTTTGGTTGAACACATTATTATAATTATATAAAACCATTTTGTAATGTAAGTATGTGTTAAAAGTCTCCCTTTTGATAATACATTTAATAAACTGTGTTTTCAATACTGTAGATAAGCAAATGTGCACAGTATGATAACCGTCAATTTTCATACCACGGTATACGGTAAACGGTAAATCGCAACCCTATTTGACAAACGTAGCAACACAATTACCAACAAAACACACACACACACGCACGCACGCACGCATGCACACAGACGCACGCACACACACACACACACACACACACACACACACGCGCACACCACCTCATCCATATGTGAATAATTCAAGACGATTCTAGAAGAAACCATTATCCTGGGCAGACAGGTAAGTTGATACGATGAGCCTAGTCCCTGCCTCCTCGCCCAGTCGTTCTTCACCTCTCCCCAAACACTGTTGCCGTTCACTCATTGACCAGTCCGCCAAGGAAGTAAATTTATGTTTTCTGGTCTTTGTTGTCCGCTGGGACATGTAGGTGACGCAGAGGCCTCGACGCTGTTCTACTCTGGCAGGTAGGACTTTCACAGCCTTGACAATAATAGCTCAGTAGTAGTGAAATTTTGTCACTGCTATTTGAGAAAATTGCAACTAAAACATGTAATGAGGTTGTGGTATTGTGAAAAGCATTACGTGGAAAAGGAAATACTTCTTGGGTAAAACCATTAATTTAAATGCTTTAACTTTATATTTGACTATAAAGTAAGTCTTGCTGAACATTTGCTGTTTCCTAAGTGCTGGTGTTACGAAAGAGGCTTGATACCAACATAAGAAGTGACTGTAAAGAGTTTTTAAAGGGTCTTCTGTGGGTCAAAGCTATCATTTGGTCATTCGTTTTTCATAGGGGTGGGATTAATGTGTAGCTGTGTGACAGGTGTACAAGCGCCTCGTGATGCAGTTGCATTTATCAGACTGGCTTTTAACTTACAAATTCACATTTTATTGTAGGACAATGTTAACCGTATTGGCATAAGACGTGATGCCTTAAAACAAAACGTACACGACACAATGAAAGTTAATGAGTTGGTCTGATAATTTCCTTTTTTACAGAGTTACAGATATTACCAGTAAAGACAGTGACAATGTATGTTATGGGAAGCATTCTCCAAAATGTAGCAATAGTTAAATCTCTGTTTGACCCTGGAGCAAAACTAACAAAAAAATGTTATTTCAGAATCTAAAATACTTTCAAATTCACCCTGTACATCGCTTTAGATAACATTTATAGATAAAGAGACAGTATTTATTATTAGATCTTAAAATTTCTGAATCTTCTTGCTCACAAATAACTAATGGGAGAGATGTGCAGTATGTGTGTGGGGAAATGTAATTATTTTAAAAAGGGAACATTTTAATTAAGGAGGGCAACATATTGTCAGTGGAAAGGACACATTTTCATTGACTTCGGCAGGAGAGACATAAACATCATTATAGCAAAAATAAGTCTGGCTACCTAGGTTATCTGACATGTCTCAATATACAGAATGGATGTTTTTGAAATGGCTATAATCAGTGTATCAAATGACAACGTACCCCCCCCCCCCCCCCCCCAAAAAAAAAAAAAAACACTGTATAGTACCTGCTCTGCATGCACTAAACGAGTGGAGCATTTAGCAGGTAAACAGCCAGATATTTCCCTTAGGTGTTGGTGGAGACCAAAAACAGAGTTAGTACACTTACATTCATCAGGTGGACAGAAACATGACTCTAAATACATTATAATGTTGTTCCATAAATGCTGGATTTGCAAATAATGATAAGTTCGTCATATCGACCTACAAGGTGATGATAAATAGAAAACCTGTTGTGGTTGGGAGCTGAGGGATTACATATTGCTTTGATGAGACATTGTTAATTGCTGAGGCTCCATTCACATACTCTATGACCACCAGAATCTCCTCTGTCATTTTAGAGCAGACATTGCCAAACATGCCTTACTCTTAGAGTTGCTGGGTCATGACAGGACCCTTTTATATTTACAGCTCTAATAAATTAGATTAGTTTGATTTTGGAGGTACTGTAGGCCTCTGGGGCATTCTCTGGATATCATGAGAATTTTGAATAGTAGTTATAATTACATTGATGCTGATTCCACATATCTTCAACAATTTTGTATAATGTCTCAGAAAAATAAATAAAATGAATAATAGGGGTGTCATGATTCTTCAAATTCCCGATTAGATTTTAAGGTCATGATTTGATTCAATTTTCAATTTAAACTCTTTTTCAGCAATGCCATTGCTACTAGAATATGGCGTCTTGAATCGTAGCAACAAAAAGAAGAGCCACAAAAAGGCAGAAGGGTACTTTAACAGCTTGAGTTTCTCAGACTTTAGGAGATTAGGAGAGGATCTGAATGCACCATGAAGTCCTGTCAGTGCCCACATGGTATGTCAAAATGTTGCCCCACCAGTGACTTTAGGTTTCATCTCCGACTCTGGTAGTGGCCATGGTGTCTGGAAATGTGCAGCTGCAGCCTTCCAATAAGCTACGTTATGGCATGTCTTTAGCTGCATAAATTTCACTGGGTCTTTAGCTGCATGCCAACGTCAGCCGTAAGCTACACTGTGTCTTTAACAAGCTAATGTTAAGTAAGCTACACTGTAGTAAGCTATGCTTTGTGTCTATTAAGTCAGTGTTGTTGTTTTTTCTTCAGTTGGCAAGTAAACAGAGGTGGAGAAAGAAAATACTGGGAGAATCGCTGATCCTGCTTTGGTTTGGGGCTGTGATCCATACGTCACAGCCCTATACTTTGGATTTTGACGATCGAAATTGACGATTTTATTATTAATAACATTTCAAACAGGAAATAGTATCAGTTCTCATCAATATGGGCTATTATTTAGTGACAGTTAAAAGAGAGAGTGGCTGTTTTATATCTTAGTCCAGCATGGTTTGAGTGTGGCCATTAAAATGGGTCTGGGAATTTGGAAGCAGCAAGTCTTTTTTATTTTACATATAGTGCAAATTTTATGAAAGATGCGAACATTTTTAAAACAAAAGTCTGAACATCAGGAGTGGTGTTAATGCCCTGCTGGGTTTTATGTAGTCTTTTATAGGATTTCAGCCATGGTAGCCTACCACACAAGACACTCTTTATGAAGGGTTTACGGGTTTAACCTATTATAAATAATTTACAAATACTTTATAGATCACTTATAGCCCATTAACAAAAACAACTTTTCATCCCGGAGAATCCATTTATTGACTATTTAACAACACACAACTAAAGATTTGATGATTAAAGCCCTTTATTAATGACCTATTACATTTATAACCACCGACTTGATGGCTTATCAGAAAGGGGGAAACCCATGATGAGCAGTTATTACAGCACTATTTTCAAATAGAAATGGAAACATTTTTCACAACAAAAATTAGTTCTTATCAATGACTCATAATTTAAAAGCATAGTAACTATAACGGATTAATTAACTGATAATGAGACCTTTATAAAGGGAGCCTTGTTAGAAAGTGGTATCCAACTATGTTTAATATCATTGCTTTTCATCTTGACCACAACTGCTGCCTAAAAATTACAGGTGCACACTGATTTGGATCCACTCAGTAGGCTAGTTATCTAGTGACCTTCACGTGATTAATGGATGCTGCCATGTGACACCCTGTTTGAAATGTGTCACCTTTATTGACAAGCAGGTAACGCTGCGGACATGCCTGTTTGAGGTGAGCAGGGTGTAGTGCAGGAGCAGGGGCAGAAGGAGGAGAGCTCGCTCTCTGATGTAGATCGTTTCACTGTTCACTGGCGCCGTGACGATAAACAGGCAGCGGGCGAGGATGCTCTGTTGTCTGGTGCGCACACTCCTGTCTCCAGCTCTCCGCGATCACCATGGAAGAGCTTAATTAATGCACAGGCTTCGTGTGTCCCTCCTGCTCCCGGAGCTGATGAATTTTAAACCGCCGTTTGAGACCGGACGTTTTTCGCCCTCTGAAGCACTGGACCCTTGTTACCGAGCGGAGGGGACCGCGGCTGAATCATAAAGTCTTCGGAAAAGGTACAGCGCGGTGCGGTTTCTGCTCCACAAACTGAAGTTAGCCTCTTTAGCATAGCTTCCGTTTTCCTGCATGCAGGCAATGATGCTGCCTTTTCGTTACTGTCAGAGGACAGACGTGTCCCGTCGACGCTGTCTTGTTTTGTCGATTTAGATGAGATTTGTCGACTTGTCATGAACGATGCATTTAAATCGCCTACATTTTGGATAGAGCGTGGTTAGGGCTGACACTATAGCTGGTACCTTTTCTACAAACTGAGGTGGGCTCTGGTCATGTGGACTGTCCACTATATTAGCCCTGAGTGAGTGTAAGAGCATCACCGATTGAGGTTTGTTGTAATACCGTTGCCAGCTGTTTCTGCTGAGCAGCGATCGAGGACCAGCTGACGGCTGTGTGCGTTGCTCAATTTTTCACTATGAGCGCCCGGAGTCAGCCTGTCATTTCATATCATTTTTTTGGGGGGGGATTTCACCATATCCTACCTTTGGTGGCGTCCAAGGAGAAATAAGAGTACGCGTTATGGTTATTTTGTCATGAATCTTTCATGGAAATGCCAGTGTGTGTGTTTTTAATCACGGGTGCACTGTCGACGTTGTCGATGTAGCAGTGAAATTCATATTTCAAAATAAGCGCATTTGGTACGCATTGTTCACATATGGAGCTTGTACTAGCCTCGGCTACATGATGAAGGCAGCATCTTAGCACAAAAAAAAAAATCTAAAGCTGGCAGCCTGCATTCACCACAAAATGTGCAGTCTTACATCACAGCAACACTCATATCACATTTTTCTATGCAATATGAAGATGAATTCTTCTTGGAGCATCACTGCAATGTGACCTTTTCTGTTTCTTCCTCTGCGGGGCCTGCTCAGCAGTTCAAGGACTTACACAACTGATGTGACCAAGTGATGCCTGAGAGTGGCAGCTCTGAATTTACAGCTTCATTTGCGTGTGCATTTTGACATCTGCTTTCATGTGTTTCCTCCTAGAATATGTTCAGGTTCATTAAATGTTTGATTGTTTATTAATTAGACTTTTGATGGCACCGTCAGAATCAGGCCAACCTCCTATATACTGTATATATCTCGTAGTTGTGAACGGTCCACGGCTTCAGTTGCACATTTCATTATTTTCACAGTTTGAGGAACACACCAGGATACATTTCACATTTGATGACATAATGGAATTATCTTATTTGCATGTTTGAGGGGAAACTCAAAATTGCTTGTTTATCCTTGAAGAGACACGTGCAGTTCAATAAGCTGTCCAAGACGTATTGGCTTTATTTTGCCATCTTTTTGTAGGTGTGTGTGATCATAATAGCAGTCATGTCTAAGCTGAAGTCAAAAGTTCTCACATGGCCTCAAACATTAATTGTAGGCCAGTTTGTGCTCTATATACCAATATGAATTACGCCTGCACCTTTTTACCTCACTGAACTCCCATTGCCTCTGAGCCCATTTGGAGCACCTACTGTACCCTGTACACTGTTTACCTGCTCAGTGCACCTGAGAAAGGGGCATTTTCACCTTTTTTGATAGAGGATAGTATAGAAATGGGGGAGAGAATTTTAAGATGGATTGGGGATTGTAACCCTATCTCTTGGACAAAGACAACACATTTGATTAAGACAAGGCAAGCTTTATTTATATAGTTTCATACGCATCTTTACATAAAGTTTATGAAGAAAAGAAAGACAAAGAACAAGAAGAGAGAAGAAGATGAGAAATAGAAAAAATAAGCATAGTAAGAATGTTAATAGTACTAACAGGATCACTAAGAGAAGACTCATAGATTATTCAGTTATAACGTATACACATGTATTGCATTATTACCTTATTGATAACATTATTGATAGCATCTCAGCTATTCAGGAAGCCTTTCAACCATATAGGGCCATGAAATCTAAAGGCAGCTTCACCAGATGTAGAACTGACTCAAGAATTATTGAGAATTTCAGAACCAGATGACCTGAGAGGTCGGAGTAACTTTTAAGCAGTTCTAACATATACAGTGGCCATTTAGATTTCTATAAACAGGCAGAAGAACCTGAAAGTCTTATCTAGTGCATTATGCACGCCAATGTAGTGATTAAAGAACAGATTTAATGTGCTCTGCTCTCACTTAAAAGCAATATCAATTATTCTTTTATTGTTATAAAAAGTGTAAAATGAACTGATGCCATCTCTTCTCACCTTTTTCTCATTCTCAGAGGCAAATTATGCCAGCAGCACCAGAGTCCCTCCCCCTGGTGACGTGCCAGCTCATTGGTCAGATTACTCGGCCCTTCTCTAGCCACCCCATCTACCCTGGCAGATCCATGCTGCTGGATGCTCCTCACAGAGCCACGCCCGCACCATGAGCGCCAACGGGCCCGCCCCAGACCCAGAGGCCCCTCCCGCCTCAACCCCTGCCCCTGCTGCGGCCCCAGCCCCAGCCCCTGTTGCACCACCCGCACCTCCTGCCCTGCCTGTCCCAGCGTCTACTACCATCCCGGCAGGTGCGTTGGCACAGAAGAAGCGGCAGCAGTATGCCAAAAGCAAGAAACAGGGCAGTAATGCCAACAGCAGGCCACCGAGGGCTCTGTTCTGCCTCAAACTCAACAACCCCATACGCAGGGCCTGCATCAGCCTGGTGGAGTGGAAGTATCCTTTTCAGTGGCTTTATGTGGTGTTGGGTGCATGTCTGAAATCCTGCTTCTTCCTGGTTTTAAAACCTGTCCTGAGTGATCCGATCACAAGTGGACAGCTCTAGCGCTGTAAACACAGCGTAGATTCGTGCCCGATCACATGTCTGGCTGTTCATACCAGTCGTGCATTTCTCCGTGCTGGTCACAAAGGGATCCTCTCTATTCTCTATTGTGAAGTATTTTTAGGAAATTAAACGTGTCTTTGACCACTCAGGCTCGCCGGCCGAGCAACAGCAGAAGTTGCGACGTAAGAACATGAATGTCTGTAGTCTAATATCCCACGTATTCGTGAATTTAGGTACATTTAATGAAACTAAAAATAAGGTTATTGTTTTCCAGCGATCCTCTGTGCGGCCGCCATTTCCAGGCTACCGTGGGGCACAGAGCTCTAGAGAACCGGGGATAAAAGCATCCAAAACACGCAAGTTACTCTCAGTGGTTTCTGTGACATGAGAAATACTTCGAATGAGTTCCGCTTACAGTTGAGTAGGCGGTTCTTCAATATGGACCAGGACATATTCATGTACACACTGCTATTAGAATGTGGTCATATGTGGCCTAAACCACCTCCGCATGTGGTCTGAGTGATCGGGTCTCGGCGTGTCCTCAGTGCATCCTGGGTGCATTCCCACCTGTACCTAGAGCGCTGCGATTGTGATTCGATCACTCGGGACAGATTTTAACACCAGGTGGGAATGGGGTTGGAGTACTGGATTTGACCAAAGATCATTAACTGTTCATAGAGCTGAAACTGTTAGTAGATTACTGTAATTGATTAGATTAGAAAACTAATTGGCAACTATTTTGATAATCGATTAATCATTTAAGTAGTTAATCAGGAAAAAACACTTAACATTCTCTGGTTTCATGTGAAAATGTTTCTCTATTTTCATTTTATATCCGTGTAGATTGAATATCTTTGGGTTTTAGATTGTTAGTTGGACAAAACAAGACCGCCTTGGGCGCTGGGAAACTCTCGTGGGCATTTTTCACTATTTTCTGACCTTTTAATAGACCAAATGATTAATGGATTAGTCGAGAAAATTATTGGCGCATTAATTGATAATGAAAAGGATCATTAGTTTCAGCCCTGCTTGTTCACAGCTTGTGTGTGTATACCTTTGTTGGATCTTAGCTGTGGTATTGCCACATTAGGTGATTTAATGCAGTGCTTTTTACTCAGGCTACATAAAGGCAACAAAAGAAAGAGAAGAAATACCCATTTCTCTTGGTTTAGACATTGCTTTTTTCCCCACAAGGCAGTGTATTATTTATAGCTGTAATAGATGAAACCTGAAGCATGATGTAAAGTGTTTTCAGGAACCAATATATTGTATAGATGATCACACGGCACAGTAGTTGATATATTTTCCCAGTTAAAAAATAAAGTCAAACAAGGTGCAGAAACATGTTTTTAGCACAAAAGAAAGTGAAAGTCACTGAATCCCAAAATACGGCAGGGTATGTGGATAAATGGACTCAACACTGGCACAACACAGCTGTGTGGCAGTCTGGTGTGCTTGTTGCTTAAGCAGATGCTGTCATCACAAAGGCCATCAGATGTTATAAAGGAGATTGCCTATCATGAATCGCAAAGATACATTTCATAATCCACCTTTTGTGTGTTTGTCGAAAAAAAGGTCAATAGGGATTTACTACCGGTATACTTTGGGAAATGCAGCTGTGGCCGTATCAGCAGTCCCAAATTGTTCTGCATGGACTGTGTGCAACAGTGCAATAGTGTTTGCAATAGTTGTTGTTTTATGGATTACAACCAAGTCAACCAATTGTGATTATATGCTTTCTCTGCTTAGCTTACAAATCATAATATGACCCCTTTAACGTATTCTGGTTGGGAACCACTGCTCTACAATAAACAATTACACAGCTCAAATTGCAGCTAAGTTATATAACCCAAACAAAACCATACAGATCATGTGTGGCTTTGTTCTGCCATTTAAAACATTGATCATTGCAAAAGCCATTCAAAACTCAGGATCAGGGGGTTATGATGTCTTAAGTAATTTTCATGTCTAACTTGTTAAGTTCTGTGAATAGTTTGTAAATTAAAGTAGTGCAGAATTTTAAATGTCACAGCAGGTAAGTCATTTTTATCCATATGGTAAATGATGATATGGTAATTATTTCGTCTTGCTATATTGCATCATTGCTCTTCTGTGTTTTCCTTAACTTCTTTCCACAGGCCATTTGATATATTTATATTAATTGCTATTTTTGCCAACTGTATGGCCTTAGCTGTCTATGTCCCCTTCCCTGCAGATGATTCCAACTCCACAAACCATGACCTGGTGAGTAGTCTTTATATGTCACTATAATCCATTTGGTGCCTGTCGTATCAGTGCAGCTACTCACAGCCAAAGACAGACTCATATTGCTCTGCATAGTGTTTATATGGACTGTCTGAGTTCCCATTTTCAAAACCATAATGTGTGGCTTCAATTAAGGGTTGTTATCTGTATGTTTGTGATAATAAGGAGTTAAATAATAGAAGATAATCTCTTTGAGTGGCTGTTGTTGTTTTCTTGCTTGGTTAAATAGTTTCAAGATACATTACAAAATGCTTTGTCACTTCATAATCCTCTCTCAGTTGACAAAGTTTGATTGTATCGCCCTTTCGAGATCAAGATATAGTCAGAGATTTTGCTGTAATAGTAAGACGTTGCATACAGATTGTATCTTCAGTATATCATGCAGATTTGAAGTATCTGCTGTGCCTACACAGAGAAACACTTTGACAACTATCCTCATTGGTGCTTTATCTTGTCATAGACTCCCTATACAGAGGTTTTATTCAGCTTTCTATTTTTAGAATTTATCGTCATTGCACCACTCTGTGCACCTTGTGCATTTATGTCTGTGTGATGAATTATGGGTGATGTAGTGTTGTAAGCATTGTTCCACAGCTGAGCATGAGTGCACTCTCCAAAAGCCAGACAAACACACAGAATGTGGCCCTTACATGAGCCGAATTTAGCTGAAGTGTTCAATGATTCATGAGCAGCTTATACAGCGAGTCTGCAGACATTTGAATGTTCTTGAAAGCTTCGTCTGAGAGCAGGAACATGTTAGAGAAAGGTTATCAGTCCGCTGTAAAAGACCGGCGGGAGTGTTTCTCTGTCTGTTACGATGCTGAACCCACGGTGCAAGATAAGCTACAGCTTTGGCTAAAAGTGTGTCTGGTCTACTTTCGAGAAGTAAGATGTACTGCTCTCATTTTGACCTCCTGGAGGGTGACCTCTGGGTGTTTGTTTACACAGCGGTGGTGCATCAGGGGAAAGTGGGCTATGTGGGACATTACAAAGTCTGATACAGTATTATGTACAGTGTGTTGTCAGGGTAAGTTTGGGAGGGAAGTTCGAAAGATTTTGAACTAGAAGAAAATGTCCAAACTTGGAAGTATGGAACAAGAGTATGGAACAAGAATCTGGAAAAGTGTTGAGAGTCTGCTTGGACTCTGAAGAAAGCATCGCTGAAACATCTGTGCATTTTGCTCTCCTGTGTGAATACAAATACAGCAGCATTAGCGTTGAAATGCTATTCTAATAGTTGTCAGCATGCAAACTCTTGCTGAACTGGAGTAGTTACACACATGCCAGCTCTCTTTTTGTCTTTAGTTTACGGATGCAACAAACCGACCCGTTGTTTTGGTATCGGCGTCCACACTGACCTTATTAAGTGAAATCAGGCACCGGCCAGATGTGACCATTCCACATTAGGCTAAATATAGTTTTCTTTTTGGTCTTTTTCTGTGGTGAGCTAGTTTTGATGCATAAAGTCACTCAATAAATGTGTTTTAATATGAAGGCTTTAATGTGGTAGGCCTTTACTGCGAAGCCAGAGGTGTTAGGGAAGTTTACTAATTTTATAATAGGGAACAAAGTTATCATATCGGATCAGTACTTGTTATCAGAATCCGTATCAGGAAAGAAAAAGTTGCATTGGTGCGTCTCTACTTTGATTGAGTACAATGTTTTTTCTTCTACCTTTTATATATAAAATGTTGCGATGTACCAAATAAATATTTTACTACACAGCATAAATGTGAGGCTTATTAAAAGAAGCTACTTTCAGCTGAACAGCAGCTCCATTGAGCTAAACGGCTCTCAGCGACAGATGCCACTCACTAATGTGTATCCCAGCCTCAGACTGATGATGACCGTGTGCTTAGTGTTGACAGGTGCTTATTTCATACTGATAACTTTTTGTGTAGCCTCTAAAGCTCAGGTATTTTAACAGATTTACAGCACAACCATTATGGAGCCAAACTGCAATGTTAATAATAAGGATAATACATTTAGAGCATTGCCAGAATTTAAGTTCATATGTTCAGAGCTTCACCTTCTCATGCGTTTAGATCACACCTAAGGGCAAAGAGAAAGTTCTGGGAGCAATTCAGTATTCACTCTAGTTACGACCAAATGGCATCAAATTAAATAACTATACTCGCTAGGAAATAAGCTACATTCTATGTCTCATCTCAGCCTTTATAATACAAACCAAAGCTGTAAGTGTGAACATAGTTTGTTTGATATTTTTTAATGAGGCCAGGGCATCACTGTGTAATATTTGTTACTGTATTCTAATGTATTACAAGTGTGTATACAAGTGTCAGATTGGATTTATGGATGCACCCATTAAGAATTAACCAAGATGCTACATTTTGTGTACTGCCTATCAGGAGTGAGCAGCATCATTGATGTGGCTTACATGCTTCATGAACAAGATCATTAAGTAGAGATGAGAGGACATGCTAATGATTGGATATCCAATTATGTATCATTTAGTTGCTTCTTTCGAGTGTCAGGACAAAGCTTAACTTTTTGAAAATGCACAACTGCCTCTTCTGTGGTTTTATGGATTCTTCTTTAACTGCACTATATACATTTTTGCTGATCCTTATACGGATCCTTGTCCATTGCTTGCACAGACTATGGTTTAATTCTGCAGTGTCAACGTTAACTCAGATAACGGAGGGTGAATAATGCAATCTTTTCCTTTTCAGCAGAGGTTGAACAATAGAATACTTTGTAGGGCAGGTGGGCCAGCTTGGCCTTAGTTGTTCTACAGAACTCACGCTGTAAAAGTGCTGAGCTAGTTTTGCTATCGCAGTCAGCAGGTAAGGCTGTAGTGAAGATTGCCATTTCACACCGCTCTGCTCTGCAGCCTCACAGGTGGACTGAGGACTGATATGAAACCTGAGGTGCGGTGCTGAAAGGCCTGATGTGTAAAGCGAGGATCAAATTATATCACTAGACTGCCGACCTAAGCAGGGTTTTACTCAGTGATACATTCAAAAGTGGTGTAACTTTCAGCACAAAGAGACAATAAAACCTTGCAATGCAGACTAAGCTCACTTAGTGCATTCTCAGTTAACATTAACTCCTGGAAGGTCCAAATACTGAATCTGTTCGTTTGCTTGTGCTACACTGTCTACACAGTGCCTAGATGCTGCAGAGCTCCTCTGGGTTAGAACAGAGCAATGCTGCAAAGTCACAGAGGCCTTAATAGCATGAGTCTGCCTGTCTTGTTAGTAAGGCTTGGTTAAATGCAGCAGCTCATTATAAATAGAAAGCAATTTCCTCCTCGGGTGGAACACAGGGCAAAAGATTTTGGTTCTTGCTACCACCAGGAGGCACAAGTGAGTAACAGGACGTAGCGAGCACACACGCACGTAAGATAACAACCTCTGTCAGGAACTCACGGTCATTTTTCTCTTGCCGAGCTTTCTCCTTAATTGCTTTTCCTTTGTTTAGTCATCTCACTGCAATAGTAAGTCACACAACATATCCTGCACGTGACTGCGTCTCCTTCGCACCTACCTTTTCTAGGGGACAGACAAATAGTCCGCAACCCTCCTGCCTTTGCTTTAAGGTCATTTCTGACTTATCTATCTGAGACTCAACACCCCCGGCATCTCCTGCTGAAGGTAGCTGAGCAAAACAATGACCTTTTCATGGTGAATATAATTCATACATCTCATCCTTCGTGAGGCAACACGCAGTGAATGGCGTATGGTATCATGTAGTGTTTGCCCGTACCACTGTTATTGCATAACTGGAGCCGCAGCGCTATTTATTTTACTGGGGACAAAAGGACACATGTAAAGGCTGAAATGTCCGTGCACAAACCAATACAGAGGTCATTTGAACGACAGCAGAGAACTCACAGCTTGAATCAGCTTCACATTCGGATGTTACAATTAAGGATCACATTAATCATTTTGCTGAATAATTTTTAAATATCTGGATTTTTTTTCTTTTGATATTGACATTGCAATCATCTCAAGTGGTTTACACAGAAAGAGTTGAGGGGTGCGGAAGGGAGATAGGCATTGTAAACAATTGTCCCCCTTGTTTAAGATGTGAAGCTTGTTTACAGTAATGACAGTTACATGCTTGTCATCTCCCAGTAATGTAATATTCTTGTGTTTTCTACCGTGACACACAACCGGACAGCACAGCTTTTCTATCCATCTTTAATTGAGATGGCAGGCTTTGTACAAATGTATGTAACATTAATTTTCATTACATGACATTCTTGCAATTTTCACAAAATGCTTTCAATCGATTTAACAAACAGAAGCCAAGCACAGCTGTTTTGTTGAGTAGTAAAATTACTTTTCTATCAAGAAGTCATCCACAAGAAGAACCACAGTTTTATCCTCAAGTCACGTACCGTAGGTTTGTTTTCATAGTGCACCATGAAAGTTATTCCTGTGTTTTAAGACATATTCAAAATCGATTTATACAAACCAGTGCTTTATGGCGCACTCCTTTATTGAAACGTATACTGACCATAGTTCCTCAACACCATGTAGGCGAGCAGGCAGAAGTTCCTCTTACAGGTTCCAATACACTGCAGTTTAACTAATCACACAGATCTATCACCAGTTACCCCCTAAAGCTTACACTGACAGTAAGTTCACTCATGCACAATTTAACACTGACTTCAATGAACTCTCAGGCCTGTTACACAACGAGACAAAAGCCACGCTAAAGCAGTGCTGTTTAATATGTTTTGCATTTGCATGCAACTCTGTTATAGGCATGAAATGCACATACTGTGTACCAGAAAATGAGCAACTACCAACAAAGAAAAAATCATTTGTAATGTAAATATATACCAACAACCGTCACAGCCATTGCCTGTTGACTGATCAAAGTCACCAAGTGCTTTAGTGCGACAACCAGTCACTGAGAGGCATTCGCCAGATTGCAGAGTGGTTCTTGTCAAAGATTATTAGAGGCACAATACAGTGGTTTCTTTTTCTTTTTGAGCTGACATCTGATAATATTGTCAGTGCTTCTATCATATATTCCATCTTACTTGTTGTCTTACTTATTTTGGATGCAGATTAGAAATGTGTAAAAGTAGACATTCCTCTGCACTAGATATTTCACCCTAATAATTCTGCTCAGGTTCCCCCCTCGTTTCTGTGCATGTACAATTTGCCTTTGCTATTCTCTTGCATTAAATTGCCTTGTGTCATTTGCCAGCTTTGTAGTCACTCATAGATAAACCAAGGACACAACAACAGTAGTAGTAGTAGTAGTAGTGCTCTTCAGGCTCTGTGCCAGTAAACAGATTGTACATATGTAGAATAGCAAACAAATGAACAAGCATGATTTACAAATATTTAGCCAACATGCACCACAGTCTTTCAGGTATTCACCCTTAATTTACTATGTCCTGTCTCTGTATTTACAATTCAACACTCAACCTGCCATTGTGGTTTTTGAAATAAAATTGAAATACTATTACAGTAAGTTCCTAATGTTTACTACAGTCGTTGTTTTAATGTAGGTTCAAGTCTACGCCGGGGGAGTTGATGACATGTTATGCAATATGAGGAGTGCTAGTGTGCCAGTGTTTTGGCTGCGTGTGTGTGACGGATGTAGTAGTTGGCGGTGTGTGTGTGTGTGTGTGTGTGTGTGTGTGTGTGTGTGTGTGTGTGTGTGTGTGTGTGTGTGTGTGTGTGTGTGTGTGTGTGTGTGTGTGTGTGTGTGTGTGTGATGGCTGGCACAAGCAGCAACGTCTGGACTGTGGACTCCTATAGAGATGATGGTAGAAGTATGTGTTTAGTCACTTAACACAACTGCTCATTTGTGGCTCACACTAGCTCTGTCCCTGCTTGTTATCTTGAATGTGTATTTCTGCATGTGTGTGTGTGTGTGTGTGTGTGTGTGTTCGTGTGTGCTTGTGCGTGTGTGTGTGTGTGTGTGTGTGTGAGTGAGAGAGAGAGAGAGAGAGTAAAGAGGGAGTCAGAGCTGTGTTAGCTTGGTGTGGATACTGTGTGAAGCATAGAGCATGTGCACAGTGTGTGCGTCAAACAGGCCTTCTTAAAGGGGAACGGCAGACCATTTATGAATGAATGAATTTTTTTTCTCAGGCTCTGTAAATAACACATATGATTACTTATGAATACGATGCAATGAATAACATACTTGTGACAAAATATTCAGTCATTTCTATGCTTTTTTGTGTAGTTTCATGCTTTGTTTTGCCGTTCTAATATGCTCAATGTAGTTCATTTTTCAGTAATGCAAATGTTATGTAATGGCATTTTTCAGTTAACATATATGCACATTATGACATATTTGGACTTTGCATCAAACCCACACAAGACACTTTGTTATCTCTCTCTAACAGCAAAATTACAGTTGCAACTCTTCAATCTGTTGCCAAGTCAGTCAAAAGACAAATGACATTGTAACATAAAATATCATATTACCAAAAAGAAGTACAAGCAAAGATAAAAACAGTCAATAATAAATAATGTAAAAATACAACAGTATTAATAGGTTGGTAAATTGTATAAATACATAATAAATGTAAAAGTAGATGCACCAAAACTTGAATATCCATTAGTGGAATGATTGTCATGACTTTGTGTGTGTGTGTGTACATGCTTGGGTTTGTGTATGTGAGGGAGACTGAAGTTGACAGAGTGAGAGAGATACATTTACTGTAACATGTGAGACATGATAACTGAGGGTGACACCAAATCATAATAGGTAGAGTTGTTAAGGAGACAATGAAGAGAGGTCGCACACCCAGACACAGTGGTGGAGACACCGGTACAGTTTTCTTACTTTCCTAATCATGTCATGCAGATATAAAAACTCCAATACTTTTTAGTGAAAATATTCGACTTCAAACTTTTTAGCTCAATTTACCTTAACTGAACAGTTTCGGAGTCATTGGAATGGTTATATGACTTTATTCGGCCTCAGCGTCAGGAAGTACCGCGTGATATTAGGTCTCGCAATGTAACGAATTGCTTTAGGCACTGCATGCACACATGAAGGAACCGTCTAGCTATAAGAACAAGGTAGCGATGGAGTTTTTTCACACTATCGTCATGGCTGAGCTGGCAAAAAAGAAGCAGAAAGCTAGGAAAGCATTGTCGGAGGAACAGAGAAAGAGGATTTACGGCAGAGTTTTTACACAGTGTTGCCAAATATCTATTCCGAAGCTGTAGGGGGAGCTCTATAGAGAAACCTGCGAGCAAAGAAAACAGCAAATAAATTGCCAAAACTGCATAGCGCCCCTTAAAGTATCCACTGCCTGTTTGAGCTCAAAAGCTACAAAAGAGGAATTTCAATAAAACTGAAAAGCCAAAGTTTGGCTTTTGGGATCTTACTTTAATTTCCTGTGTTCAGCCATCATTGTTTTGGTTTCCATGACAGCTACTTTATGTCATATGTGCTTTTTTACATGGACACACATCTGCAAGCATGCAAGCATGTTCTTACATATTTACTGTACAGTAATGGTGCACTAACACTCACAGGTACACTTTGCAAAATGATGAACCACAAAGAAAGAAAACCAGGGAGGGAAGAAGGTCTTTACGTGTGTGTGTGTGTGTGTGTGTGTGTGTGTGTGTGTGTGTGTGTGTGTGTGTGTGTGTGTGTGTGTGTGTGTGTGTGTGTGCATATTTGTGAGGGAGACAGGAGTGTGTGGGCTTGACTGAAATGGGAACACATGAGAATGCTTTATTCCTCGTGAGATGTTGCAGAATTCAGGTTGCACTGTTTCCCTTTTTCTCAACAATAACAATCACATGCATACACTGACACAATAACACAACATCTAACCATACAACATCAACAACATCTTGATTCAATGACTATGTCACTGTTCAGTCCTGCATCGATCATGTAACTTTAGTGCAAAACTAGATTATCACCGAGCTTATGCAATAAATGTGATGTTTTCTTTCTTCGTGAAGACACTGGTAGTGTGGGTATAGTTAAGATGACCTGCACATGCAGTGTATTCCTTGGCATTCTCACACAACTCCTACCTGCCCCCACAGTACACACACACACACACGCACACACACACACACACACACACACACACACACACACACACACACACACACACACACACACACACACACACACACACACACACACACACACACACACACACACACACACACACACACATTTGTATACTGTGTGAACAAAAACATGGGCCCAGCTATACAGAGTGATAAAGAACAGGGCAGATGTGCGGTATGCTATGTTGTGTTTTGTAACGTACAACCCCAAATCAGACAAAGTTGGGACAGTATGGAAAACACAAATAAAAAAAAGAAAGTAGTGATTTCTAAATGTACTTTGACTTGTATTTCATTGCAGACAATACAACACATAAAGCACATAATTTAATGTGTTCCTCATGATTTTTATTGTTTTTTTTTCAAAAAAACTAAATTCCTATTTTGGTTCTTGCAACACATTTCAAAAAAAGTTGGAACAGTAAAGCATTTACCACTTTGTAATGTTGCCATTCCTTTTCATAACACTTAAAAGACGTTTAGGGACTGAAGACACCAAGTGATGAAGTGTTTCAGGTGTAATTTTGTCCCATTCTTGCTGCAAACAAGTCTTATGGTGGGCAACAGTACGGGGTCTTCGTTGTCGCATTTTGCGCTTCAAAATGCGCCACACATTCTCTATTGGAGACAGGTCGGGACTGCAGGCAGGCCAGTCAAGTACCCGTATCCTCTTCCTCCGCAGCCAGGACTTTGTAATGTGTGCAGAATGTGGTTTTGCATTATCTTGTTGAAATATGCATGGACGTCCCTGGAAAAGATGTCTTCTTGAAGGCAGCATATTGTGCTCCAAAATCTCTATGTACTTTTCAGCATTAATGGTGCCATCACAGAAGTGCAAGTTACCTTTGCCAAGGGCACTGACCATGACAGACCCTGGCTTTTGGACTTGTTGCTGGTAACAGTCTGGATGATCCTTTTCTTCTTTGGTCCAGAGCACACGGAGTCCATTTCTCCCAAAAATACCTGAAATACTGATTCATCTGACCACAGTACACGTTTCCACTGTGTGATGGTCCATCCCAGATGCCTCCGAGCCCAGAGAAGTCGACGGCGCTTCTGGACACTGTTAACATAGGGCTTCCTTTTGGCACAGCACAGTTTTAACTGGCATTTGTGGCTGTATTGTGGTACTTGACAAAGGTTTGCCAAAGTAGTCCTGAGCCCATGTGGTGATATCGCTTATAGATGAATGACAATTATTGATGCAGTGCCGCCTGAGGGATCGGAGATCACGGTTGTTCAGCTTAGGCTTGCGCCCTTGTCCTTTACGCACTGAAATTCCTCCTCATTCCTTGAATCTTTTAATTATGTTATGCACTGTTGAAGGTGAAATAAGCAAATGTCTTCCTATCTTTCTTTGAGGAACATTGTTTTTAAACATTTCAATAATTTGCTCACGTATTTGTTGGCAAACTGGCGATCCTCGGCCCATCTTTGCTCCTAAAGGACTAGACCTTTCTTGGATGCTGCTTTTCTACCAAATCATAATTACAATCACCTGTTGACATCACCTGTTTCAAATCACATCATTATTTAACCAATTTACCTGATTACTAGCCCTTAATTGCTCCTGTCCCAACCTTTTTTGGAATGTGTTGCAGGTCTGAATGACAGGAAAGGATGTATATTTACAAATGAAATTAAGTTGACCGGACAAAACATGAAATATTTTGTGTTCACATTGTCTGCAATGAAATACAAGTCAAAGTACATTTAGAAATCACTATTTTCTTTTTTATTTGTGTTTTTCATACTGTCCCAACTTTTTTCTGATTTGGGGTTGTAGTTGCTGGATTTCAATTTAATTAATTCAAGTAGAAACAATACATTTTGTTGCTACTGTTGGTGTTTTATCGTTGGATTCAATCAGTAGTTCAGTATTAAGCACAAGAGCATTTGAACAGTTAAAGTACTGCAGAGACACGTGGATGAATTTCTGCAAACACATTCTACTATTTCCTAATGAGAACTAGCAGGAAATTATGAATAAACTGTGATTAAAAAAAAAGTCAAATTACTGTACATAAGATCATCTGGTAATGCAACAGGCCTTATTAAAAGGTACACAAGAATAACCCAAACCCCATGCATAACACATTTGAACAGGCACACTCAAACACACGTATTTACTGTGCAAACCTGCAGGAGTAGGTGGTGAAGAAGGACTTAATGCTGGCTGCTCCCCCCCCCCCGGCATGGCTGGTTGGCACTGGCTGATCTATACAGACAGGAAAGGGAGTTTGCAGGAGATGGCGAGCGCATGGGGGAGGGACATGTAGCGGCACGGGAGAGTGACGTGGGACATCCTACAGAATATATGTCTGCTCATTGTGTGCAGGATCAAATCCAAAATGACATTATAATATTGTATATGTTCTCAAACTGTCCCGTGACTGATAGCTGCAGAGTTTACAGTCATGTATTGACTGCTGTGCTGTTTGGGTGTATGCACTGACTGTGTGTGCTCGTCTCTACTGTACTATATATGGCTTGCTTTGACATTAGTATTATGTCTTGAAGTTTGTTGTGTTTGCTCTGCTTGTAAGCGCTTCGGTCGCACACAGATATCAAACATGCATGATGTCACTCTGACTCATGTGACTGTTGGCTCGCCGCCGCACGCTCAAATGTGGCTTTCCATACACGCACATGTAGTAACACCCAGGTGATCATGTAATCAGAAATACATAAGATGCACAGAGAATTCATATTAGAGCTGCAACAGTTAGTTTATTAATCGATCGACAGAAATTTAATCTGCATTTTTTAAACAAGAATGCAGAAATTCTCTGCTTCCAGCTTCTCAAATACATATTTTGGTTTTCTTAATACTCTGCACTGAAAATCATTGGGTTTGGGACTGTAAGATTGCACTAAACAAGACATCACTTTAGACTTTGAGAACATTGCTATGGGTAAGGGTTGCAATTTTTTTTACATGACTAACGATTAATTGAATAATTGAGAAAATATTCAAGAGATTAATCGATAATGAATATAATCTTTAGTTGCAGCCCTAACGTGTATACTGTTTGTGTCACGGTTTCTGGCAGATCGTTTCTATTTGAACAGAATCTTATAACATTACATTATTACATTTATAGTCACATTACACAGCAACCTTGAACCATACAATTATCAGTGATAAAAGGGAAAATAAACCATCATTTTAGATTTTTTTAAAAAGCATTCTCTCTTTTCCATTTCACTGTCATGAATCGAATATGGAGATATTTTATGGTCACAGGCCTCCTCCAAATGTCTGCAGTACTTAACATAAAACATTGAGATTTATTACAGATCGTCAGTCAGGTTGATTGCCCTGCGGCTGCCTGGTTGATTTGTACATTTAATTTATTGGTACATTGTAAACTATAAGACCCTATTTATTTATTTATTTGTATCTGTCTCTGAGGTACAAGCAGAGTAAGGCAAACATACTGCACTTCAGTGTTCTCTGGTTTCTCTTAATGTAATGCACTGCAGTATTTTACAGTTCAATGGCTCAGTGTCTCATGGTGAGTTTAAAAATGATAAAGGTGAACCTTGACATTAGATTCAGTAAGGTGCAGCATTTATGCAGGTTTCTTTTATACTTTCATATAATTATCTATTGTTGTTGTTGGTGTAGAAATGTACCAAACAGTCCTACATATTCCAGATTATCATATGTTTTGTTTTGTAGCACTAACCGAATAAACTGAAGCATGACTTTTTTCTCTCTTTAATGTGCATTCAGACTATTCTTTTTCTGCATCTTACTGTAAAATGTAAGCTACACTTAAGCTAAGCTAATGGGCTACATGCTCTAGCTTTATTTTTTAGCATACAGACATGAGGGTGGTATTTTCATCTAGTAATTTAGCAAAAAAGTGAACAAGCATATTTCACAAATAGTCAAATTATTCCTTTAAATGCTGTATTCTGTAACTGTTTGTCATCCTGATTGTCTATACTGTAATGTTGGTCTATTCTATACACACAACATCTATTGCATTTCTGGGTCCAGGTACAGTGGGTGTCAAATGCTGTACGGATAGTAAAGCCCCTTGATGCAAATTTGTGACTCGTGATATTGGGCTATATAATTAGAATTGACCCGACTTAATTAGGGGATGGGATATGGCTGGTTTGGGAGCACTGATAAGTATTCAAGCATATTGAATGTATTTGAATATATATACAGGATGCATGCAGTATAAAACTGGCTTTTATTTAGATAATAAAAGATAATGTATGAACAATGGTGCTCTAATTGCAAGTCAACCTCTTTTATTGTATTTTTATGACTGCATTTCCTCTCTTTATTATTATGCACAAAATGTAATTGGTGATTTGTGTGTAGTCTGGAGGAAGATAGATGGAGCCTCGTGGGCATTGCGCACAGGCCCATCTGAATTCTTAATAGGTTTACATTACCGCTGTCCGCATGGCTCTGTCATATGGCGAGTTATGTAGAAGAATGCATGGTTCAGCGGGTTAGCATCCTTTGTCATATGGTGATCTGAGCTCTGTGAGTATGTGAGATGAACATGAACACTCACCCTGTGGCAGAGGAGGGTCTGTATTATGCCGTGTTGTATCCTGCTCTGCATGAGTTTGTGCTGTTAGTGTGCAGTTTAGGACATAAATGTGCCGTGTTTATGCGTGTCTGTGTATCCATGAGTGCATGATGTATAATGTATACCTAACAGAATAGTAGCAAGTGAAGTGAACACATAAACTTATCGTATGCACATACTGTATGAGAGAAGGGAACATACTACTGTAAGTCTCTTTACAACACAAATAAACTAAGATGAGTGAGTCAGAGATATTTATGGTCAACCCCAAAGGCCTCCTTCCTCACTCTCCTTCTCTTTCTGTGTTTCTCCCTCGTTCTATTTCTGCTCGCAGTTAACGTGCTGATGATTGAATAAATTGCTGGTTAATTGAGAGGGAATGCTTATCATTTGCTATTATATTTTACATGCTTTCATGAATCAGGAAGTGGCAATTTGCATAAATTTACTGCACCTTGGAAGGCTAAAACTGTTCTGACAATGTATTACATGCTGCTTTCCACATCTTTACAATTATCACTCAATTACTGTTGTAGACCACACAGGAGAATATCTTATATTATGTTTTTTATTCTAAATTCACATAGAAAGTCTGTCCACATCATGGTACTTCTTTGATAGATCTTTGGCATGCATACTAAGACAAGCGGAATAAGTTTTGTTTATTTGTACTTGGTACTATTCTCACAAGTATGTGGTAATATTTCACTATTTAAGTACAAATAAACCAACAGATCACAACTCTAAGTACATCTGACATTGACTGTGTACAACAAAAACATCTAAAAAGACCAGTTTCACATTGAAATACACGGTCATACAAATTACATGCATTACTTTGGATAGGATTTTCTTCTCTATTGTTAAAATGCTTTTTACTAACACTATGCTCATTGTTCATAACTGATAGTTAATGAAACAACCTTAGTGCTGGTAGTAGTAGGGGTAGTAGTGCTCAAACCTTCAGGGCCACAAAGGACCACTGCAATGATTACAGTGTGTACAATACAATAGTGTGGATGATTACTGCTGACCAATGTCAGGCTTGGATTCGACATTCAAGAAGGTTTTTCCCAAGGTGAACCATGAACTATAAACATACATTGTGATGTGGACGAGTACGTATGGCCAAATCCAGAAAACTGAATTGATGCAGATTAGTGTGGTGTGTACTATAGAAAACCTTTACAGTATTTACAGAAAACTATTTTCTTTCAGTTCTGTTACAGTGACAGTATTTGATTAGACAAAACCTTACAGTAATGTTGCAATACAGTAAAAGTGTGCATCGATGATTGGGGAAGATGTCTTCATTGATCACACTTCTGATTATGGCATAGAAATTATGGAAATAGTTTGTTGTTGAATTTGATGGGTAAATAAATGTACAGTTACATTTTTGCCCACTGTAATGTGAAAACAGTGAAGAAAAAAGCTCATCTTTAGCACTCCATAGGGTAATTTGGAAACATGTGTCTTACATTGTTTGGTCTTGGACTAACTGACTGTAACAATAACTTAACTGAAAGAATTGCACTATGATATGTTTAGGTGACTTAACAAATGTACTCGTTGTATTTCACCAGAAACTTAGTGGTTGAAACATTGGTCTTTCAGTGAAAGATGTTCACAAGCCAAATGAAAGGTGAATCAGTTGCTTTGAATGCAAGATTTGATGATTTACAACAGGGGTCTTGAACGTTTTTTAAGCCAAGGACCCCTTAACTGAAAGAGAGACGGAGCAGGGACCCCCTACTACTTATATTGTATAAAATTAAGTTGCATAATAAACTAGGCCAACAATAACGTGTGGGTGGCCTAACGCCTTTATACATACCTTTTTTGCAAGGAATACTAAGCTCTTAAAATAGCCCACTAATTGTTGGCATTATTAGTAGAACATACATGTGGCACAGTAAATCCTTATGATAAATGCATCTGTGGATGGCTTCCTTAGTGACTACCTTACCTATAGGCCAGTAAGCCTATCATCAGTGGGGATTTATATTTGCTAATAATATGTTGGATTAATGTTAAGTTTTTTTCATTTGTGAAAAAACTTTCAAAAATTAACAATAATTTGGAGGCCCCCCCCCCTGCATTGACTCTAGGACCCCCTAAGGGTCCCGGACCCCTGTTGAAGATCCCTGATTTACAAGTATGATCAGTTGGGAGTCTTGTAACACTGCACCATACTATTGATAATAGTACTATAGCGACTAAAAAAAAACGGCCTAACTGAAGCCTCATTGACACCAACAGATTACTGCAGCAGCAGCTCTTGGTCCATAAATGCCTCTAAAATTGTCTATCTGTCACTTCCCTTCCATCCTCGTATGAATCGTTCTGTGCTCTCCGCTCCCTGCGGCCCGAGCATGCTCCGTCACAGAGGCAGCAGCCATAAGCTTAACTCAACCTTTTACATCAGTAACAAAGAGGCCCATGTCTCCTATTCTGGGCTAAGTGCTTCTCACAATCTGCAGTAAACTGTTAGGAAAACGAGCCCCGCAGCCCACAGTGCTCTTGCATTTATGGTGTCCGCAGAGAATACGGGAGAAAAATGTGTGTGTGTGTGTGTGTGTGTGTGGTTTTTAGCATTCATCTCTGTTGTGTATTATAAGAGCCCAATGGTCATCCCATGTGAAAAGTTAAATGACTTTTGTATTGACCGACAAATACCAGCCTTTGAGCAGCGTTTACGTTGACCTGCCTCACGCATAAAGGATGAACGAGCCTCACTCTGGTTTCATATCTCCAGGGAGGTCCCAGGACTGTCCTCAATAAGCTAAGTCACCCTGTGCTGTCTGCACCTTCTGCCTCTCACATATCTCACTGCACTAACATGAACATACCACCTTTATCTAGCAACGTGTTGCTAGCTTCACTCCCAATCGACCTCAACCTGATGGCTTGATGTTCCCGTGTTCCTCTCTGTCTTTGAAACAACCCAGAGAAAGGCGCAATGCTGAATTACATCACTGATTCCACATACCTTCTAGAAACAGTATTTTTATTCAATGTTTGTTCCTTTTTTAACTTCTCTCAGATACATTCATGTATCGGTGGGCGAGAGATCTCTGACTGGTTGTTCAGCCTACTGAATTGGTGTTTTCACCCAATTAATGCCATTTTGTCCTTATTTGTGCTTTTTCCATTTTTCTTCCAGAAAGACGCAATGCTGAGTTGCAAAGCTGACAATGCCTGTGCACAGCCAAATAACTTTTTACCTTCATATCATGTATTATCAGTTAATCTTCTAAATTAATAACAACAGTTTTTGTTTATTATTTTCGGATTACGAGTACAGACTATTGACTAGTTATTCCCTGTCGTGCAGGCTCAGAAGGTACATTTATGTCAGTGGTCAGCTGTCCGCCTACTTGATTCTCTGTTGTGTGTTCACAAGCAAAATGTTCAAACAGTCAGATTGGTTTGGTGTGTAATAAACCATTAAGACAACCAGTTTATGGTTTCTATTTAAATTTAGGTTACATGATACTAAATAAAAACACCAATATCCCTACCTTTCCTTCCTAGATTGGAAGGTTCTTTTGCACCTAGCCAAGGTTTCTCATGTTGCGATGGTTCTCATCGTGGTCTGTGAATGTGTTTGTTGGAAAGTGTGAGAACCAAATCAGGTCAGAATGAGGTCAAGAAAAGGTGCGATTTGGCTGCTCTGGTTAAACAATGTTGTTTTTACTTTTTGAATTTATTGATGCTCTGTTAATGGCATTTGTGTAACATTTGTGTTGTGCTTCAGTGTTTGTACCTGCCTGCGTTACCCAGCCAACACACTCTATTAATGCCATGCTCATGCTTTTTCGTGATAATCCATCATATCTTGTTCCTATCAAAACTGTATTGTTTTTCTGTGTGTCTGCAGGAAACCGTTGAGTATGCCTTCCTCATCATTTTCACAATTGAGACCTTTCTGAAGATTATTGCTTACGGCTTGGTGATGCACCAGAATGCGTACGTGAGAAACGGTTGGAACATGCTGGATTTCGTCATTGTCGTCATAGGGTAAGTCCTCAAGTTCAGTTATTTCAATTAACTTTTTTGTGTCCTTTTGCAGACCAGATCATCAGGTTTGCACTTTGATCTCAGTTTGACAGTTGCAGTTTACAGTTTGACGGTTTCGGAGAGAGGCAGTCAGTGTTAAAGTTAAAGTTGCTTAAGCCTCTGTTCCAAGCGGCCAAGTGCGAATAGAGACCCTCATACACCCACAGTATATGACCCAGAAAAGACAGAGAGAATAAATCAGAGCTTTACCACCACTGGCATGAGTCACCATCTCTCCATACTTCATCTCTTCTCCAACACTCCCTCCCATTTTCCCCTCTCCTCACACTGTCTTTCGCTCACACTCTTCCATACTGCTCTGCTTTTGTCTCTTTCTTTTACTTCCCCTTCCATTTTGATCTTGTACGTTAAGCTTTACACGTCCCCACCTCACTCTGCCCTCATTCCTATCTCCTGCACACTCTCCTTGTGTTATCTTCATCCTTATAGCAGCTTCTCTTTTTTTCTCCTTTATCATCCTTCCTCTCTCTCCTCCCTCTTTCTCTCCTCTCATACACACAGTCCAGTGGGTAGCTGGGTCAGATCTCTGTCTGTTTGCAGCATGCAGGGTTGATCTGCCATGCAGTCAAATGCAAAGACGGCTGCTCCTGCTATGGAGAGTGACTGTTGCTGCTAAATCACTGAAATGACCCACTGAAATAATACTGCCAGTATCAATATATAGCTAGGTCAATATGGCCGTTTTAGGCTATATAAATTCATGTCAAAAGGTCAAGGTTCAGCCTACTTCACAGCACACTTCAATATGTGTGTGTGTCTTTGTATTTATAGATTATAGCAGGTCACCTTATGGTTCAACGGAGGTTAGCAAAAGGTCGTAGGCGCTCGAAGATTCAGCTGTGCTTTAATGTATTTCTTTATTCCATACTGCTCTTCATAGAGAGAAAAGTGTTAAAATGCAAGAAAAATATCTTCGGCCTGTAGGGTATAATGTTACAGTAAGAATCCTTCTTTTTTGACTTAACTAATTTAAAAAAAAAAGTCAAAAACAAGCGGTGGGGGGGAAGATTTGTTAAAAACATAATTGTATTACTGTAAAAGGATGTGGGTTTCAGAAATGTAAATTAGCTTTGCAACAAAGAAAAAGGAAACAGTAAGGTCATGTAAAAGAACATTTATTGAATTTATCAAAAAAAGAGACGTATTCAATTTTGAGGGTACGGTAGTAGAGGTGAGTAATGATGAGATCAGAAGATTTCTTTTTCCTTAAAGGATCACGCCAGTGTGTTTTAGATCTTAAACTACAAATCTTATAGCTGCACTAATCAATATTTGTAAATAACAGTAGCAATGGATTTAATGACAACTAGAATTATCACCCTATCTGCAGTTCCCCCAGCGTCTAGTTGGCAACTAGCTGGTGAACATATGTAGTGGAGCATTTAGCAGCTAAAGAGACCAAAACATAAAGACAGTGAATATTGGATTTATATTAACCAAGTGTTGATCATTTTAAAATGCATGTTATACAGTTTTATATATTGGGATGTAGGGTTGTCCTCGACTAAAGAAATTCTTAGTCGACTAACACTTACATGATTTTGTCGACTAATCGATTAGTTGATTGAAGTGCTCTTTCAGAGGTGGTTAAGACTAGAAAAGCGCAATATAAATGTAGTTAATTAACCATCTGTAAAACTGAGTTTCTCCACAATTAATCCTGCAAAAGCACCACTTTAAATCTTGTGTTCACCAGAAATGTTCTCATAAGGTGCTTGGAAATGAGTAATTAAGCATGAATAAGCATAAAAATGACTTATCGACTAAAGACATCTTAGTTGACTAAGACGAAAACGACCGATTAGTCAACTAATCGACTGTATGTATATATTGAAATCAGCAGGAGAAAAAAAACATTCACACAGTAGCATGTTTACAACAGTTTTGTAAAGTGATTTGTAGTTAATAGACTAAAACAGTTAAAACCACGTGTATGACTTCTTAAATATCGAGGAGACACATTTAAGTCATGCAGCTTGACCGGTAAAGAAACCTGATGTATCACTTTTATAAAAGCGGTTCTCTACAGGTATATGCAGTATAAAAAGGTGTAGATATGTTTTCTTTCTTCTTTTCTGTTTTTATTGTATATGTCTTGTCTGATGATGTGTTGTCCCTCTTGTCCAATATTGTCTTGTCTTGTCTTGTCTTGCGTGAGCCAATTCACCAAAATGAATTCCAGGCGATTTGCGTTGTTTTGGCAAAAATAAAGCCTTGAACGTGACTGAATGAGTAATAAAAGCCTAGTGGCAGGCGGTCAGTCTTACAGCTGTGACTCAGTATAACATAAGTCTGAGCAGACTGTGCTTATAGGCCCTCAGAACTCCTTCCTATCGGCAGCTTCATTCACTGCTCACAGTCCACAGCTTTGATGTGATGATGTGTGGCGATGATTTCCCTTGGCTAGGTGAGGAACGTCTAACTGACTGTAACGAAGTGTCCTTTTTCATGGTGAGGGATTTGTTCACTGCTGATTTCACTTTTGTGACCACAGTAAGGAAACAGCTCTTGTACATTTATCTGCTGTTTGTACACTGTAACTGGGCATTGAGACAAAGGGGATGAGATGCTGCTGTGCTGCACTATGAATATGTGGAAGCTACCACTACAGTGTTTACTAACCAGTTTTTATGTAACACATTAACATTAATGGTGCATTGTATTTAATATGTGTAGTACTCTTTTAATCCAACTGTATCCTGGTGATATCAGTATGGTTTGTGGGTGGCTGTAAAGTAAACGTTGGCACATGCTACATTATAGTTTCACAGCTCATACTTTCAGGGATCAACAACAGTAAAATGAAAATGCTCTCAGTCAAGAAAGAGTTTAAAGGGCAACATGTCAGAAGGCATTGTAGCAGAGCTTGTATCCAGTCAAGGGCATTATTAAAAAGATTAATTGAAATGGGACATTGCAGTCATTGTTAAATGTACTGTTAACAGAATTAAGTAAGTGCAAAGTAAGTAAGTAAAAAGAGAACATTGCAGAGTAATTTATGATGGAAAACTATATAATATGTGATGCTTGATGAAACAATGCATTCATTCCATGGGTTCTGTTCAGTGCTTGGCCTTTGAAACTGTTTATATGTTTTAATATTGGATTATATGTGCATAATACAGGTACAAATCTTATTTGTAATGCTTAAATAATGCACGACTCGTGATGATTTTATAATGCAGCATGTATTATGAATTCTATGAAAACCTCTCTGAAAGCAGAACAGCCTATTCCCATAGAAAATCAAAGCTATTTTTCATCAAACTGGTCGACTGATATGACCCCTCAAAAAGCACACATCTAGTAGCCTATATTGCTTGGGAAAACTTCTCTGTAATATTGTTACGATAAAGGAAATGATATTTAGGATTGGATTTTTTTTTAATATTGACTATTCTGCTTATTTTTCTGCTTATTTTGTTGATAATATGATTGTCGTTCTTTCTATAAAAAACAATGCCTAGTATCATTTTCCAGAGCCAAAGATGACATCTGCAAATTGGCATCTACTTTCTTGAAAGTGGACTAAAAGAATTAATCAAATTACTTAATT
Source organism: Gymnocephalus cernua (assembly GCA_023631565.1). NCBI lineage: Eukaryota > Metazoa > Chordata > Actinopteri > Perciformes > Percidae > Gymnocephalus > Gymnocephalus cernua. Next base: position 24,831,663 of record CM042428.1, read on the forward strand.
TTCTGCCGATCGACCAACTGAATAATTCACTAATCATTTCAGCTCTGCTAACTCAGCTCAGATGCAAACACGTTGTATGCTATACAGAATGTTTTCCTCAGCAGACTAATAGTGTGAGGTTCTGTCTTGACTCTCTGATAGACTCTTCAGTGTTGTCTTGGAGATTTTGACCAAAGAAGAGAAGGTAGAAAACGAAGCAGAAGGAGAAGATATCCATCCGTCAATGCAAGGACACGGAGGAAAACCAGGTGGATTCGATGTTAAAGCCCTTCGAGCCTTCCGTGTGCTGCGACCCCTGCGGCTGGTCTCAGGAGTACCCAGTAAGTACTGAGCTCCATATACAAACGCCATGTAACCAAATACATAAGATAAGATATACGATTTACCACATATTTTCTGTATATATTGTATAATGATCTTAACCCTTATTAGTCCCAGTAAATGGTAGGTTGAAGGGTTACACATCACAAGTCGAGATGGTCTATGTATCATCCCTGAGGACTGCTTTTCAAAAACATCTATTCAACATCTACATCAGCACCCTAGAGGCATGAGCTCTGTTATAAAAACAAACTCAGAGTAACCACTTTTGACACATTTATGAACTATATGTTGTTCTATATGTACTGAAATGTATAATATACTGTAACTGGTATCATCCATCCATCTGATCCACTTATCTGGAGTCGGGTCGCGGGGGCAGCAGCTCTTGCAGGGGACCCCAAACTTCCCTTTCCCAGGGCCACATTAACCAGCTCTGAATGGGGGATCCTGAGGCGTTCCCATGTCAGGGTGGAGAATTAATCTCTTCACCTAGTCCTCGGTCTTCCCTAGTCTCGCATTGCAAGACCTTCCTCCATAGCGAGGAGGGTCTGGCTAGTCCACGCAACATTCCGGGAGAAAAACATGCTCTGGTTTATTGTTATTTCTTTAAACCAATCACAATCGTCTTGGGTGGCGCTAAGCGTTGGGACAGAGCAACCGCGCCTCTGCAAAATAGCGTCGGGAAGGAACTTGTTTTGGTGGAACATGTGTACGTTCAAAAGTTGTTTTTAGTCGTGCAACAGAAAACTCAGATTAGACAGATAGTCTAGCTAGCTGTCTGGATTTACCCCGCAAAGATCTAAGGAGCAGTTAACCATAGTCCTCAGAAATCGACCAGAGTTTAAAATTCTAACACAAAGAAAGCGGAAGGTGACGGACATCCGGCCGAAATGAGGTACATCTGGCGGACATTCCGGTGGCACCGGAGCAATCCTGGAAATGTAACGTCGTCGATATAGAGGTCTAGGTCTTCCCCAAGTCCTCCTCCCAGCTGGACGTGTCTGGAACATCTCCCTAGGGAAGCTGTCATGGTCATGGTCAAACTGGTATCAAATGTGTAAAAAAACAAAACAAAAAAACACGTCCTACTTGTGGGGGAAACATACAGTAGTCTACAGTATAATCATCCCACACTGCACACATACTGTATGATCAGATCAGATCGCATAGTGATAAACAAAATATTATAAATGTATGTCTTATAGTACTATATGTATAGTACTTATTTAGGTCATTAGCCCATCATAATGTGAACCATCATGACTTACAAAAGACACAAGAGTTATTTCGTCGCAATAAGGACTGGTACCAACTGACGTTTGCAGCTGTGTTTCTTACTGTACAGCCAAGTTTCATATATACCGTAATGTGTTTATTTTCCTCCTTGCTTAGGTTTACAGGTGGTGTTGAACTCCATCATTAAAGCCATGGTCCCTCTCCTTCACATTGCCCTCCTGGTCTTATTTGTCATCATCATCTATGCGATTATCGGCCTGGAGCTTTTCATCGGTAAAATGCACGCAACCTGCTATATTCCTGGCTCAGGTATGCCCTTTTGATTGTCTGTTGTACATAGGAAATTAAGTCAACTTTCTAGTCTACACATCTAGTATTTTGAATACTGTAACAAGCAATACTGTTATGTTTCAACGTATCCTGACCTACACTGACTTTCAACAAATAGCAACATGCATTTCTCCATCCTAATGTTTAATCTGACAGCATGTGGGCCCAGCTAAAAGGTGTATAAAGGATTCTTTACACAATTCATCAAGTCAGGTTGAGATAATAGCTTATGTGCATGACACTAAAGCATAGAAAGTCACACGCATGCTTTTTCATAAATTTATTTGAATCACTTTGTCTCAAATGGGGAATAAAACATGATCAGTGTTTTTCTAGTTGCAACACTATGACAAAAAGGACACACTATCTATAGTATAGACAGACATATGCACAGTCTAACACTGTTACATTTTGCTGTGTTACTTCACCTTCTTTTTTTTGTTTTACAATGTCTATGTGGATGTCTCATGCGGGTGATGGCATTTATACACTGACATTGCAAATCTCTTCATTACCTGGTGGATGCACTGGCCAGGTTGTTTTGTCCGAGAGGGCCTGTTAAAACACAGCGTTTGTTTTTCCCTCCCTCCCTTACATCATGCTGCTCTGTATGTTCATTAGAGTAATGCCAAGTGAGAATGTATTCCTGGAGAACGGCAGCTTTCTCCTCCCTCTCCAGATGAGAAGGGAGGCAGTCACGTTACACTCAATGCCGGAAAACAATCCACCACTCTTAAAGCTATTTGTCCTCATGGTCAACCTTTCTTTATGGTTTAGAAAGTGTAAGGTGCTGTTGGTCAAAGCAAGTGTTAATTCCGCAATTAAGCCTAAATGTGAAATAAAAAGCCATTTATATTCGCTAATTTTGCAGTCCTGCTAGAAAGTTAAATGATTATAATTACTATACTACAATTACTATAATTAAAATGAGAAGAAGTAAAGAAATGTATTTGAAGGCCAGATGTAACAATCAGAGTTGGTCACATGTCTCTGAGCTGGAGTCCAAGTCAAGTCTCAAGTCTCTCGTGGTTATAATGAGTGTTATATCACCTGCTGCGGTCCGTCCAGGCTGCTTAGAACACTATGCTATATACAGTATAAGGAATTCAAAGTATTGCAGCCAGCAGGAAGTAAATGATTATGTAAATCTACTATCACAAGTTTTGCAAACAAACAAAGGCTCATTCATCTTTTCATAACATCTAGCAAATGACAGTTGGGGTTAACCTCCAGTACGTCATAGCTAAAGCAAGCTACCATTAGATGGCCAATGCTGAGCTAAACATGTTTGTTAACCTATCAGAATACGTTTTTAGGTACCTATATACACCTCTGCCTAATACAATTAGATGTGGTAGAGCCAGAATCCTTTTTATCATGATACCACATATTTTGCATTAGGCCTGCACGATTAATCGTTATAAAAAATTCGATCTCGATTCACTCTGTTCAAGATTAAAGTTTTAAATGACTGATTTAAAAAATAAAAATAATAATTTTATTTATTTTACTTTATTTACTTTTGGGGGGCATTTTCGGCCTTTATTTTGATAGGACAGCTGAAGGCATGAAAGGCAATCAGTTAAAGAGTGTGCTAAGAAATCATTCTGTTTTTGATACTGTACTTAAATTGGCAATTGACAAGCTCTATTTCTACAGAGACTGAAGCTGTAGCTGCATCATGTTGATTGACATGTTTTAATTATGTAAAGACATGTTCAAGGAGTTCAGATAGAGCCTGTATCAGGGCCATATTTAGTTCAGATAGAGCCTGTATCAGGGCCCTATTTAGTTCAGATAGAGCCTGTATCAGGGCCCTATTTAGTTCAATGTGTTATATGTCACTATTTTTGGTAGCCTACTGTACTTAAATGGCCGGTGTGTACTTTATTTTCTTTATTCATTGAAGCCTCTTCAATGAATAAGGCTTTACAGGCTTGTGGTGATGCCCAATGTTCTATAGGTGCCAAAAGAAATCTGTGTTTGGTACTGCCAATTTGTTTTGTTTTGTCATGGTCCATGTGTGTAATAAACATTACGCTTCGTGAGAAAGAAATCGTGGCAGAGAATCGTGATATTAATTCTAAGCTAAAAAAATTGTGATTCATATTTTCCCCCGAATCATGCAGGCCTATTTTGCATTCAATGTTACTTTTGTTTGGGCCTTGTTGTCTGAAGTTTTTCAAGCCAAAGCTTCTGATGAATGGCACAGGAGCTGCCGCTGCGGTCAACATGTTTGTTGTACTCTCTCACGTGTAGCCGTCCACAGCAGATACGTTACGTATTACGTGTTAAGTTGGTTGGTTGTAGGTTATGCAGGGAGGGGAATAACATTCAGCTCATCAGACGTTTCCTAAAAATAAAGATTTTTCACGAGTCCCGCATCTTGAGTCCAAGTCGAGTCTGAAGTCTTTTGAGTCTCAAATCAAGGCTCAAGTCACTCTGTGTGTGCGACTTCAGTGTGACTCGAGTCCCCATCTCTGGTAACAATACATCGTAAACATGGTCAGGGCCTGATGAAACTATCTGAGGGGGCTTTGGTTTGTGACCACTGTTTGAAATAATCTAATATTTTTAACATATTATAATATATAATAATATTATATATAATATATAATACATATATGATTATAATCCTAGTTGTATCCTCTATTTCTTCAGGTGTGATAGCAGAAGAGGAACCAGCTCCATGTGCGATCTCAGGGCATGGGCGCCAATGCCCCATCAATGGCAGCGAGTGCAGGGAAGGCTGGCATGGTCCCAACGGTGGCATCACCAACTTTGACAACTTCCTGTTTGCCATGCTGACAGTGTTTCAGTGTATCACCATGGAGGGCTGGACAGACGTGCTATACTGGGTGAGTCTCTGCTCTCCCAGTTCAATATCCTGTGACTGTCACACGCCTTCAGCTTAAACGTCGACTCAGATCAGACACGACAATAATGTGACTGACATTCTGAAGATGGAGCTGCTGATAACTTCCTGAGGCAGCTCTTATCGCTCTGATATGATTGATTGACTAAATGATTGGATGCATACAACAACTCACAACAACAATAAGATGCTATCCTGGTACTTTTCCTGCAAGATCTCTATTTTTCTTCATCTGAAGAAAAAGCTACTTTTGACTATCTTTTCTTCTGTTCTTCTTTTCTGACTGTTTCTACATTTAACAGTTTGTTTCACTCTTTTTTTTCCTCTCTTACCCCTCCTCTCCTTCCTCTGTGGTGATGCTTGTTCCTCCAGATGAATGATGCTATGGGCCTTGAGCTTCCATGGGTGTACTTTGTCAGTCTTGTGATCTTCGGCTCCTTTTTCGTTCTTAACCTGGTTTTGGGTGTGTTGAGCGGGTAAGCATCTTCCTCTCTTTGCAGACAGAGACCTTCTGCTTGTTTTCAGGCAGCAGGTTCTCTGTTCTTGTTTGTGTTTCTGTCTGTTAAACGGCTACTCTTGGCTCCCGTAGGTCAACGATGCCATCGGATGGGAAACACCTTGGATTTACTTTGTTAGCCTGATCATACTGGGATCCTTTTTTGTGTTAAACCTTGTGTTAGGTGTGCTAAGTGGGTAAGAGGAAACTTGTGCAGTGGCTTTCGTTTGCAGTGTGCGAAGCATGTATGTAGTGGTTTGTTATTTGCTTATTATGTATCGTTAGCCTGTCAATGAGTATAAACTATGCTGCAGTCTTGGGAAGTAAGATCCTGAGAATCTTTATACAAAAATATTGAGCTATTAAATCCGTGATTGGCTATCCTGTATTGGGACCACAAGATATATGAATATTCTTTCTCAGACATTGGCGTCACACTATCATTATTCTTTCCGTAGCAACTGCAAAGTGAGCGTTTCCTCCTCCTCCTCATCCCCCCCCCCATCCTCAACCCACCCAACCTCCTGAGAAGGAAATTAATCTTATTCCTCGGCCTTCACTCCCTCTGCGCTACTAAGCTCTCTCTCAAACCCCAGTTTGCTTTCCCAGATCTGTGGAGTGGGGGGTGGGGTATTACAGTTGAATTAACTCTGGATGGTTGACCAGCCTGCAAAGCCAGATGTTTTTTTTAAAAAGCCAACAAGGTTACCAGAATCATCAACTCAGACACTCCTGCAGTCCTGCTGGCTGCTGTAAATTGGCACAATTTGTTACTTCCAACGATTTTCTAAATGCAGTTTTACAAATGCTGCTTTGCTACCCTCTTACCATGAAGTCTCTTTGTTTTTGGCTTTTTCATTATCACAGCAAAGACAACATCCCACGTTGCACTGAATATATTTATGTACCATCTTGTGAATCCCTACATACTGTAGTTTCCACAGTTGTTGTTCTTTAAAATGTACACTACTGTACTGTCAGGCTCTAAATGTAGTGCTGTGTCTGTCTTTCAAATGTGTACATCTCCCTCCAGTGGTTAGGGTTCACAAAAACACACAAGGCATTGAAAGGTTATGATTGAAGTACGTGAATGTGTAGAATGTATTTATGCAGTGTAGTGGAAATGTTCAGGTTGTCAGAGATGATTTAGTATAGGAAGGAAGACTTGTTTAATTCCATTTTGTGTGAAGAAAAACAACCTTTCTTGTTTGCTGTGAAAGTAAGTTTATCTGTGTGTTTTGGGTCATTTATGCACTCCTGTGTGTTTGTATGTGTTTGCATGTTTTGTCTATGTGTGCCTCTGCAAACCCAGAGAGTTCTCCAAGGAGAGAGAGAAGGCTAAAGCCCGTGGAGACTTCCAGAAGCTGCGTGAGAAGCAGCAGCTGGAGGAGGATCTGAAAGGTTACTTGGATTGGATCACTCAGGCCGAAGACATCGACCCCGACAACGAGGATGAGGCCGATGAGGGGACCAAGCGCACCCGTAAGCACCTTCTCCCATTTCTCCCAGAGTAATGCTGCGCTGGCATCACAAGAGCCCTTCAGTACAGCAAACTGATCGAATCCGTTACTGCCGCATCAAGACAAATATCCAGCAGTGTGTGTTATTGGTGGCTTGAGAGGGTTTTGAACTATAACTCAGAGTATTATTATATAATCCGGAAATGCAAGAGTTGGTCCTCAAGAATACTGTGGGCGTTTTGTAAAAAAAAGGTGAAAAAGTGGATTAGCTAAAAGAAAATAATAATAATAATAATAATTGCTCTCAGGAGGAGAAATATGTATTATCCCATAATACTGTAGAAAACAAAACAGGTGGTTTTCCTTGCACTCCTGTGTCTATTTGGGTGGAAAGTGCTCTATTTTTCATATTGACCCGGATAACTGGTCAATCATATTAAGACAAATCTAGCATAGATACAGCTGGTATTAATTAGGTAAAAAGAAGCTCCAAGCTAAGACGTGCTCCTAATTTAGCTCCACGATTTTGCATCAACTTTTAACAACCAGGCAAGAAGAAAAATCACCAGAGAGATTTTTTTACGTTCTCCACCGACAGTAGCATCAATAGTCCATAATGCAATTCATGCAGATCTTTTGTTTGTCTGATTAAGCTATTTCAAAAGTCATTCTGGGAATTGTAGGAAATCACTAACTGAAGCAGAAATAGATGAAGCAGGTTGATCGAATGTGGCCGAATTTTTCCCTTAACGATTAGCAAAATTATCGACAATATTTGTGCTATAGTCAGTGATACTTTCATTATACGCAATGCACACACATAGATGCATACCTATATAACATAGAGGCATGTGTTGACTACTGTTTTGTATATGAAAGGTGCTTGAAGCAGAGCTGTACAGATTTCTAATATCTTCACGCTCGATCCATGTCACTGATGGAAGTGGCGCACGCTGTGAGTACCACCAGAGTTTATCTGAGAAGGGTAAAAGGGGGGGAAAAAAGATATTACTTGAGCAGTAGAAAAACTCTTAATCCAAATCCTCTTTATATAAGCAGCAGACACGATGCAGAACAGAGAAACTGCGACTGATTCACCTTAAAGTTTGAGTCTTTATTTTTATACACTCTGTATGTTCATTACGATCTTCCGTCATTTTGAATGTACTCTGTCCATTTACTGTCGCCTCTCCCACCTGTCTTTTCCTCTAGTCATACCTCATGTATAAAGTTAGATGTTTAGGCTCCTAGTTAAAGCTGTGGAGGTTCTGTGTGACGAGGAGGCAGGTCCATACTGCTTTTCTTCAACGTCCATCCTGGCTTTTGGTGTATGTCGACGATAAATGAGCCACTGCTAACACGTTAACATGTGAATGCTTTAATTTGCACTATAACATGTTAGCAAAGTGCCTGGTCACCAGCAGGCGCTTCCAGTGACTAACAGCTCTCCGTGTTGTTCTTCTGCCCTCCTCAGTGTGTGCAGCCCCTGTGACTCCTGCTGCTCTTGTCATTGTTGGATATTGATATTTTGAATACTGTTGTTGTCCTGTGGTGCTTGTCTGCTCTGACCCATTTTGATAGCAGCCCATTCTCGCCCCCCATGTCCCTCTGCTGTGCTGTTGTGTCTGAATGCATGGGCTTGCATGCATTACACATGAAGGGGTGACTCTGGCTGACCTTACTGAGAAGAAGAAAGGAAGGTTTGGGTGGTTCAGCCAGTCGTCCGACACTCATGGTAAATCCTGTGGTTTCCCTCCAGTGTTCTCTTGCTCTTGTGTACAGTATGTGTACGTGAGTGTGTATGTGTTTGATGCTCAAATTAATCTGATACAGAAAAATGTGTCAATAATTAGGTCAAAATCAGATTAGACCTGATCTTTCAGGAGTCAACTTTATTGCCGTTTCCAAAAACTGTTGTTAGGAAGTTGCCTCGGTGAGCTGACAGACAAGACATTCAACACAACATTATAATAAAACTTCATGTAGAACAGATTCAAATAGAAAAGATAAGCTCAAAATGAAATACCTTAGCGTGCAGAAGGAAAGGAAACTTAAATAACCTAAACGTATTAGAATATGCTAAATATCATATAAACAATTGAAAGACAACCATGAACCTAAAATGTCATTTGTTGTTTTTAATCATCATGCTGCTTGCTTGTGTTTCGTCTTGTGAGCAAAAAAAAAAACACACACACAATAATCATTTAAACTTTACTTCCATCTATCAGTGAAGAATCATTGATTTCCCCAAATACTCAACTGTTGGTGAACACATCAGGACTTAAAACTAGGTGGTAAGCAGCAGCGGCCTTAAAATCCCATTTGGAGCATCCTGAGTGACAGCTGAGTAAGAGTGTGTGTGTGTGTGTGTTGATGTGCAGCCTAATGTAATACCTCATCACTTTGTGCTTTACTATTTTGTTAAACCCGTTGTGTCCGAGCATCACAGCCTTTTTCAAATTTTGTTCTCTCCTTTTTTTCCTCCCTGTTTTGTTCTTCTTCAAAGGTCTACTGGTTCTAAATTAAAAAAGCCGATCTTTTACTCATGAAACGAGTCTAATATGAAATAGAAATACAGCTATGTTTGATAGCAGACACGCCCTGAGTCTTTTCCATGTCCCCTTTTAAAAGCAGCAGCTCAGTATGAATATATAGGAAACAGGGCTAAACCCAGATCACCACTCCAGCAGTCAGCACTATTTTCAGAGCTGAGAGCTGTCCGACCACTCAGGAATCAAAGCCAACACGTCTACATAAGCTAAGCAGCACACACCACGCTCCCTCGTACGAGTTAAAGCGCTGAGACGTTTCGCACAGTTAATCATCATCTGTCTGCGCAGACAGTCTTTCCGCAGCGCTGGCAGTACTTTGAGTGTAGTATTTCAGAGACAGCTTTAAGAGCTCTGTCCTCCTCGGCCTGCTCCCCTCTTCCCTCTGCTCCTTCATTGTCTGCATCAGTCAGCCCTCGTAGAGCAGCTGTCCACTCGCCTGTCCCATGTCAGCTCCCTTTCAGCACTTGGTAAATGATACTAATGATGACAGTGATGCACAGCCACAGCGCTTAGCTCTTTCCTGTCTATAAGTTGAAAGTTTTGTAGCTGCAACGTGGCTTTGGAGATGAAAACTACAATCATTTTGTCACTTCCTTTTTTTTAAAATCACTATCAAAATATTGTGAAGCACTTAGTTTTTGGAGTGTAACTTTTTTTATTTTTTTAACCTTTGCTGATTTGTTAAGTTTGTTTCTTTCTTTTTACTTCCTTCTGAAGAAATGCCTGTCGGAATAGCCTGATGTGATGAAGGCAGTCTCCATTTTATTTCTTCAGACACTTCTTCCCTCTGGGATGTACTGCACTCCAGTCTATCTAAGGGTGTAGAATTTTGTGCCACTGTGAAGCACATATGAGTATTCTTTTGTAAATGTTTGCTTTATTTGCTGCTGCAGCGAGCGTTCCACCCAGCGAAACAGAATCTGTGAACACTGAGAATCAGAACGGGGAGGAGGAGAAGACACCATGCTGCGGACCTCTGTGGTGAGAACTTTACACAACAAACCTGTTCAAAAACAAGATCACAGTTATTACTTTGAATTTCTATACATCAGCTCGCTGTCCCTTCTGGTGTGAGTGTTGGTACAGAGATTTAAAATGTTACAGGTTCTCTATCCTCTGTGCTACTCTCTTTACTCTTTGATTTCAGTTTTTTTTTTTTTTAAACGGTCAAATGGTTAAAGCAACTCACTTGCATGTTTATATTGCCTTCCTACCCTGTAATGCTGCTGCCTTTTGCGGTTGGACATTTTAATGTTGTTATCAATGGACCTCTCCCTACCACTCCATTGCTCCTACAATCTGCATTTGTAAACTTTGACAAATTCTTCTTTCTTTCAGTCAAAAAATTTCAAAGTCAAAGTTCAGGTCAGTATCTTTATGGGTCTGTGTCTCTGCATGGTGCGTACAGTTCGGCTGTTAAAATAGGGGTCCGTGCCCGGCATTAGATTATACTAATGTTTATTTGTAAGTGCTTGGCTTTCATTTTACTGTATTTTAATGAGACTTTACTGGGGATGATAAATCAACAGCTTTTAGAAAGTCAGCATGTACCATAAGGTATTTTTATAGAATAGTCTTACGCAGTAGTTTTCAGCTCATTTACTTTACACTATGACTTGCAAAAAATATATTGATGCAGTTCCCCCGGGACTGCTTCCACTCACTCCTCTTCATTCTTCTTATTAATAGAAACAAATGTAGTGTATTCCTTAAACTAAGGTGATTTATTTTAGTGTTTAGACACTGTAATCTATGTGACCAGATTCTGTGTTCTTCTAAATCAATTCGTTAGCAAAGTGAGTCACACGCACACATCAGCGTTATACTTTGTACTGACATTGCTTTCTGCTCCTGCAGTCGGCGCTGGCGCCGTTGGAACAGGTTCTGCCGCAGGAAGTGTCGGTTGGCTGTCAAATCGGTGCCTTTCTATTGGCTGGTCATCGTTCTGGTGTTCCTCAACACGCTCACCATATCATCAGAGCATTACAACCAGCCAATGTGGCTCACACAAGTACAGGGTATGAACAGCACTACAGTACACATCAAAGTCTTATTTAAAAGAAAGAAAGTAAGAAAGAAAATCTTTTGATTCATTTTTTTATTACCTCATTTGTCTATTTCGTTTAGTTGTGCGATATCTTACATTTCAATGAAGCTAGGTGATTTCAACCATGAGCCAGAGAGAACCAAAATATTAGGATTAAGTCATGATGATGGGATTTTAAATATATCTATCTATTCGTCTATTTTCTCAATTATTTGAATAGAAATGTATACATATATAATATTCGTGAAGATTTTATATTTTTTGTGTTATCTATAAAATGCAATGTTTGTGTGTGCAGCTGTTATATTTGTGCAGCCTAGGTTCATGATCTCTAAGTGGTTTAACAGCAGCAATGATTCTTTGCATCATTCATATCTTCTGTTGCAAAATAACCACCCACACTATCTCACGTGTCACCCTTAACTCCTTATCTCTCTCTCTTTCTCTCTCTCCATTTATTTGGGTTTTTTGAATATTCTGGGTTACAGATGTGGCCAACAAGGTGCTGCTAGCCCTGTTCACATGTGAAATGTTGGTGAAGATGTACAGTCTCGGGCTACAGGCCTATTTTGTGTCACTGTTCAACCGCTTCGACTGCTTTGTGGTGTGCGGAGGAATCACTGAAACCATTCTGGTCGAGCTGGAAGTCATGTCTCCTCTCGGTATCTCTGTGTTCCGCTGCGTCCGCCTGCTGAGGATCTTCAAGGTCACACGGTAAGCCTGCTTCCATGGTGTGTGGGTGTGTGTGTGTGTGTGTGTGTGTGTGTGTGTGTGTGTGTGTGTGTGTGTGTGTGTGTGTGTGTGTGTGTGTGTGTGTGTGTGTGTGTGTGTGTGTGTGTGGTGTTCAGTTAATCACCTGTCTCTCTTTCTCTCTACTGCTTTATAGTCACTGGCAGTCTTTAAGTAACCTCGTGGCTTCTCTGCTCAACTCCATGAAGTCCATCGCTTCCCTGCTGCTGCTGCTCTTCCTCTTCATCATCATCTTCTCGCTGCTGGGCATGCAGGTGTTCGGTGGAAAGTTCAACTTTGACGAGACCCAGACTAAGAGGAGTACATTTGACAACTTTCCCCAAGCCCTTCTCACTGTGTTTCAGGTATTTACTGTTATTATGGTTATGATTATGACCGAACGGTACAACACAGTCACTCCCATCTGAATAGCAGAACATCCGTCATTTGCCCATTGGTGCATTCGGTGGAAAATAAAAATCAGCTAAAAATGAAAAAAAGCTGTTGTACAATTGTTTGCACAAACAGATTTAGAATGAATTATGGTAAGAGGTTTTACAAACTGGCGAAGGCCAAGAGAAGAGAAATAGAGCTAGACCAATAAATCAGTCAGGCCTGATAGAAATGCCAAGCTAGGTCTGAGGTCATTGAGATATAGAGTCACTATTATACACTATAACTATTAATAATAATAATAATAATAATAATAATAATAATAATAAATTGAATTTATATAGTGCTTTTCATAGACTCAAAGTCGCTTGCTATTAGTATTACTATACATAGTTTGTCCACCAGAGAGCGCTGACAAGTTGATTTTTCACTCTCAAATGCATCCCTTAGTATATATAATATAAGAAACAGGCAGAACTTCTTGACACAAAATACAAAGACAAACTGACACCAAAGGGAGCACACAGAATAAATAAACAAGGTGCCAATCACAATAAGAACAGCTGGAGTGGGCAGGGAACTGGAATAAAGAGGGAAATACTGATTGGGCAACAAGACAATGAGGACTGGCAACACAAAGGCAGGCTGACGAAGCTACACACAACACAGGTGTACAAGGGAAGACATGCTGGGCAGGGCTACAGGGACACATAGGGTACACACAGTGCAAGCACAGAAAACTCAACACAATTAATGAAACAAGTAGCATGAAACAGAAAACACAAATACACAAAACCTCTAGCACTATCACAAATCCAGTTTTCGGTCGGCTATAAGTAAGGGTTAATGCTCGACGAGGTGTCCATTGTCAGGAATTAATGGATGACAGGAAGACCAGAACGTGTAGTGTCAATCAGAGTCAAAATATACAGCCATAGTTCAACGTACATATCCATCTGCTGTATCTCTGCCCATTGATAGCATCCGTAACGGGTTTATTGTGGACTCTTAGCAGGGATTGGGGGATCGTAGCATGTGGAAAAGTGTCGTCAACGCATACAGGCCCCGTATAATCGTTAAGCTTGTCACACTACAGTTGATGCATCTCCCACAAAATAAATATGATAATCGATTTTAGATCCTGACCGGAGAAGACTGGAACGCTGTTATGTACGATGGGATCATGGCGTATGGAGGCCCTTCCTCTTCTGGGATGATTGTGTGCTTCTACTTCATCATCCTCTTCATCTGTGGAAACTGTATCCTCTGTCGCTGATACAAACACACTTGAAACTGCTAAAACAGCGAATACATGAGTTGACCTACTGTACATTCATCATTGTACGTGTTTAAAGCAGTGTTAAAGTGCTTTTGCAGAGAGAGCTGTCCTTTACTGAACACTTTGCTCAGATATCCTTCTGAATGTCTTCTTGGCTATCGCTGTGGACAACTTGGCAGATGCAGAGTCTCTCAACACAGACGAAGGAGACAAGAAAGGGTAACAGCTGGATCTCCTACTATGTCTCTCTGTATAAATATGCTCATATGTACTCGATCATTCATAACAATATCTGTGTTCATTACAGGGACAAAAAGGAGGATGAAAAAGATGACAAGGTATCCTGACTTACTGAATCTAACAGTAACTTATCTTTACAGTTTGAGGAGTTATACACACTGACACACTTTTCAAACGCTCTACTCGCCTGTTAGGATGAAGAAGAGGAGATTGACGACACTGCGGCAGAGGAGGAGGATCCAGAAGTTCCATCGGGGCCTCGGCCGGTCATCTCTGAGCTAATAAAGAAGGAGAAGATCACTCCTATCCCAGAGGGAAGTGCCTTCTTCATCTTTAGCACCACAAACCCGTACGAAACACTCACACGTCATGTTCACACAGGCTTCACACAAATGGACACACATACACACACACGCACACACACACACACACACACACACACACACACACACACACACACACACACACACACACACACACACACACACACACACACACACACACACTCACTCACAGTGCCTCATATCACACTGATGCTTCTTGCTGTGTTGTATTTCCCTTATCCTCCAGGTTTCGTGTGTTTTGCCACAAACTCATCAACCACCACATATTCACCAACCTCATCCTGGTGTTCATCATGCTCAGCTCCGTCTCACTCGCTGCTGAGGATCCGATCCGAAACTTCTCAGCTCGCAATATTGTAAGTCCACAACCCTTCAATAGGATTGTATTTATGGCTTCTAACAGACTGTGTAGCAAAGATAAGTGGGTCAAGTTACATCATGAAAATATAACTTTTGTGAGTGTTAAGTTAGTTTAGCATTTTGAGACGTGTTACATAATTAGTTGACCACACTAGTGGTTTTGCATGTTTTAGCCCATTTGTTATAACTTGCATACGTGACATTACTACTGACCCATTTTCCAAAGCATTCACCACCTGAGTTTGTACGTTTATTTCTTTCTTTTAAGGAAACATTCATGCTTATGTTTCAGTGAACTGCAGTTTGTTTTCCAAAGCAATACATACAATGTAATTACCAGTTTCTATGTCGACGCCGGGATAAATGCTTGAAAATACGGCCTGTCCAAATTTAATGGCGACGTCTGGTGACTCTGCTCATGCTGGTCTGTTCCAACATTCATGACTTAGGGGTTAAGGTACCTTAACCTTTTAAATCTAAAAGGTTAAATTCACATAATCGTTTTGACAATGCCGTTTGTCTCCTTGGAATTATTATATTTGCAAGGCAGCTCACACTTCACAGATGTCAGAGTGTCCTTAAATGCATCATAAAGGAGAGCTTTTAAGAAACGTTGCCTGCCTTAACTCATTGAGGACACAATTTGTACAAGACAAAAGAAAGACAGTGATTATTTCACAGTGATGTACTTCATGTCAAGCTAGTGTCAAGTTTCTGAAATATCAAAATGAAATGAATGTCCCTTGCTATCTGGAAGGTTTGAATGTATGGTACACTTTGGCTGACAATAATGTTAATATAAAAATATGCAATTTATATTTTATAAGCTAAAACAGGCAAAAGCACTGGTGCAGTCCTGTAAAGTAAACAGTCAACCAGGGATCTCTGTGTTTCATTTTCAGTGCAACCGCACTATGATATTGCATAAGAAATGATGGAGTAGCAAAATCACCTTGCACTTGATGAACTAGTCTGTGAATAATGAAAATAATAATGTACTGTGTGATGTTTACTCTATCTAACTCTTTAAAAAACAAAAAAAGCTTCAAATGTTTTTATTTGTTTTTCATTCATCTTGTTTACATATGATGTATGAAGCTGCACGATGACCTGTCTTTGTTAAACATGTACGTTGCTTTTTGCAGATACTTGGTTACTTTGACTATGCTTTCACGGCTATCTTTACTGTTGAGATCGTATTGAAGGTAAATGCCATGTGTCCCCTGTCCGTGCTGTGACTAACCATACCCCAATAACACTCCAAACGTCTCGTTGCCTTCCAGGTCCTAGGCTATGCAGATTATGTCTTCACTAGTATGTTTACATTTGAGATCATATTGAAGGTAACCCCTTAAATGACAACGAGAGCCTTGCTGCATTCTCGCCTTGTGTGTCACCTGCCACTCAGTACAACCTGGCTTGTTTGTTTCCTTTCTCTTATTTACTTTTTTCTTCACGGCACCTCTTTTAAAAAGCAAATATTGGAGCTGTTACTTTGCACACACTTACACAAACACAAGATTTGTTAAAATGACACTAATCAAAGAACTCATGTTGGGGGAAGGAAACATCACATCTACATTACATTACATTACATACTCCCATGGGTGTCACGTCATTCGGGCAGTCATCGCTGAAATGATTTTGATGATGCAGATATTTAAAACATGATGCAACCCTTTGTGCTATGCAACACATTTTAGTGAGCTGTTCAGACATTGTTAAGGCATTGGCTGAAGTTGAGTTCGAGGTCATCTTCAGGGAGGTGTTCGAAGTCAACTCCAGTCGAAGCGGACTTCATGCCTCTCGTACTGACTGCTCTTCAGTTTACCCATAAAAGAGGGGGCAAAACCAACCATGTTCTTGCTGAGCATGGTTCAGTCTGCTTTCCCTGACTGAGTGCATAGAAATGTGGAGTTGTGTCTGCAGCCATTTGGGCAAAAACCTTTCAAGTCCACCGCTGTTTTACTTCAAATTGCTCCTAGTTAGCGCTCCTCTCTCTCTGTCTCTCTGCAAGGCTCCACATTTACATGCACTTGGAAAATTAATCCTTTTATTATTTGAAGCAGAGTTATTTTGGCTGGTTTTTCTTCTCTGCCTGCTGAAATATGAAGTTTTAATTGGGAGCTGCTTCCCCTTATTCTGAACTGTTAAAGAACATAATGGAATGTGCTTTAAGATGACGGTCCACATGAATGTGACAGTAAGGCCATTTCTACTTTCCAATCACTATAACTACAGCTCTTGCAGGTAGTAGATATCCCTGACTTCATGGCAACAAAATGCATGTTTTATTGCCTCATCCCATAGTAGATTGTGAAATGAATGACTTACTACTACATTCATGTAGTAAAGGGCTGTGGGGGTGGCGACGGTAGAGCTAGCCTCCTGTTTCACTGCTCTGAGCTCGCCACCCTGAATCAGAGTGATCTAAAAGAGTGTGGAGACGTGTGCGCGTGTGCAAGGTGGAGAGTGATGTATGTGAGCATATGTTTTTCCTATTTAACATGTTCACACTGTACAGTATGTGTGTCTACGTCTTCTGCAGTGTAACTCTGTATTTGTGTGTGTGACTAGTGTGCGTTGGATGATATATGTGTTTTTTTTCTTGGTCATTTGCTCCTCTAACTTCCTCTGTCGTCTCCTCAGATGACAACATATGGAGCCTTTCTACATAAAGGGGCATTCTGTAGGAATTACTTCAACCTCCTGGACCTGTTGGTGGTGGGAGTTTCCCTAGTCTCCTTTGGCATTCAGTGAGTATAAACAAACACAGACACAATTAGCCCTTTTTGACCAAATAGTTCCTGAAACAATGGAGCCGCAGGAGCTAAACTCAAAAGTCCCCTTTTAGTATTCAGGTTTGCATTTCCAACGCTCCTAAAAACAACATGAAAATTAGGCAAATTAGCCAGATAACAGATTAAAGACTGAATGCGGCCCTTAATTAACAACAACACAGTCTGTGTTTGACTCTATTGTTTGAATGGATGTTGTGAATGAATGCAAAGGAGACATGCAGAGATGGAAAAGGAGACTGGAAACCCCAGCACCTTTCTGGTTTAGTACTTACTGTAACAGTTCACTTTGTTCTCTCGATGGCTGCTGGCTCTCTCTTTCATTCACGCCGCTCCTTTACAAACCCTCTCTTTATTTTTTTTTATTTTTTAGATTAGTCAGTAAAGCGACAACATGACTTTAATTGTTTTCAGTAAACATTACAAGAAATGTCCCACTCTTGTCCTCGTATTGGTTCTAGTGTAACCCAGTGATTTCTTATTATAATAAAGGTGTAAAAACATAGCAGCCACAAGTTTTATGTTTGAATAATGAGCAACAGTGAGTCCTGCAGACTCCACTTCAGTAGCTCCAGGGCCATCAAAAGTACAAAGTATTTGGCACCAGGAGCTATGGCACAAAAATAATTTAGTTCCTGGTTCCTCTGGCTGAAAAGCAAGTAAAGTCCCTGAGTTCCTGAAATGGTTCAAGGGTTTTTGGAAAAGTTCCTGCGGTGAAACTTGAACTTGTTATTCTGGAATATCTTGCTCTTAAACTGACTGCACACCCATTTGCTTTTTTTCTTCTCTTCAGGTCTTCGGCCATCTCTGTGGTGAAGATTCTTAGGGTCCTGCGTGTTCTTCGCCCCCTTCGGGCCATCAACCGGGCCAAAGGCCTAAAGGTGAGGACTCATCTCAAAGTCATCCTGCAGCTTGTCAACAACAATAACCACAATCAGTATAGATGCCACAAATCTGTAAACATGTTTATGTCTCCGTCTTACAGCACGTGGTGCAGTGTGTGTTTGTGGCCATCAGAACTATCGGTAACATCATGATCGTCACCACTCTGCTCCAGTTCATGTTCGCCTGTATAGGGGTGCAGCTATTTAAGGTCAGCAGCACTGAGGTTGAAAATAAATCTGTACTACACATGAAGTCAGAGATTAGAGTATTTTAGAATATATATAGAATAGTTTAAAAATATGCATAATTTTCCTCCACAGGGAAAATTCTATCGCTGCACGGATGAAGCCAAGTCCAACTCAGATGAGTGCAAGTTAGTTTTACTTGTCTTGGTTCGTCACAGTTAATTGCCTGTAATTATCATCCTAGTTTCAGTGTTTAACTTCCACGCAACATGTCATTTTCTCCTAGGGGCACCTACATCCTGTATAAGGAAGGAGATGTGAACCAGCCAACCATCCACAAACGACTGTGGCACAACAGCGACTTCAACTTTGACAACGTCCTCATGGCTATGATGGCTCTGTTCACCGTGTCCACTTTTGAAGGCTGGCCTGCGTAAGATTCTAACTTTTGAATCCCGTTGTTAAAGCTTTGAGTCAGTATTATCAACTATGTGTATTTAAAGACACTGGATCACATGTTCTCTCTGTCTCTCTTCTCTTCTCAGTTTGCTTTACAAGGCAATCGACTCCAACAGGGAGAACCTGGGTCCCATTTACAACTACCGCGTGGAGATTTCCATCTTCTTCATCATCTACATCATTATCATTGCTTTCTTCATGATGAACATCTTTGTAGGTTTTGTGATCGTCACATTTCAGGAACAAGGAGAGAAAGAGTACAAAAACTGTGAACTCGACAAGAACCAGGTCAGAGTCAGCATGTTCACGCAATTTGGGTGTGTGGAAGCATCGTGTTTGTTTGTGTTTGGTCAAAAACTAAAGAGAAGTTAAGGAGAACGTAAAATATACTGATTTGAACTTATTCCACAAAAAAAGCTAATAGTCGGTCTCTTGACTTTGTGGTAATGTGTGAAGAAAAAGCTGAGGTATGATTTTCATAACAATGGGCACTAGTTATTGCAGCTTACAAATATCCCAGTTGGCAGATTTTTGTGAAATCCTTGAATTGATTATCACCATTACATTCTGAACATCATATAAATAGTCTATGTTGGACTGAAATCAAAGTATTAAGTGTGTCATTAACTGAGCATTAAAACCAACTTTGTATATTTCTGCGCAGCGTCAGTGTGTGGAGTACGCTCTTAAGGCACGTCCGCTGAGGAGGTACATCCCTAAGAACCCGTACCAGTACAAGTTCTGGTATGTGGTGAACTCCACTGGCTTTGAGTACATCATGTTTGTGCTCATTATGCTCAACACGCTCTGCCTGGCTGTACAGGTAAGAAGTCGCACTGTATTTACACCGCTGAAACCAACCAGCTCTGTGACAAAAACAAAAACAAATCTGTTCAAAAGACTGAGATCACACTTGATTGTTAATGTTTGTTTAGTTTGAAAGCAGAGGTTGAGAAAATGTTTGTTGTCAGTGGGCATTTATGAATGTGTGGTTATTTTGGGTGATATAGTCAATATAAAACTACTTATATATGTTTTATAAATATGTGATCATCTGCTGTCAATGACATTGACATTATAAGATATCAAACACTGGTCTTAGTGCAATGATGTTCCAAAAATATTTTCATCAGGATAGATACATTGGTCTCTAAAAACATTATTTTGTCATCAGTATCTTAACTGCTAGCGTTCTTTCTGCCTGCCTAACTGCAATAATTACTGTAGCAGTGCAGTTTTTCTTCCATGTACTGTGTACAATTTAAAATGTGTGATTTTGGCCCCCTCCAGTGGTATTATCAACAAAGACACTGTGGTAGACATCAATGTAAGCACACCCAGGGACAAGTAGATACATGGACGGACAGCAAAGCATATATGATCAATTTTCACCCAGATTGTTTCATTTTTCTTCCAACATAAAACTTAACCTTTAGAATAATTTGAAGGATACTGTAATCACATACATGATATAGAGTGGCTTTTAAATGTACAATTTCACATTCTTATCATACAGTTTTCTTGTTTGTTTAGTATCTTTCTGTGCATATCAAAATAATAGCAGCTCCTTTTCTTCAATTTTCTTTGACCGTCTCTTCATCTCCTCTCTGCAGCACTACGGACAGTCAGCGCTTTTCAACTACGTAATGGACATTCTTAATATGGTCTTCACTGCTGTCTTCACTGTGGAAATGGTTCTCAAACTCATCGCTTTCAAACCCAGAGTGAGTCGGCCCGCAAACGTCTTCATTGACAACCACTTTCATCGAACTTTTAGCAAGAGAACAAATAAGCCTATTTCCTAAAATGTTGAACTGTTGCTTAAATGTTTAAAGAATGGAGCAGCGTACATGCAGTGAATGGTTTTTTTTTTGTCATTTTCCAAACATTTTCCCTCAACTGTCTGGCCAACAGTTCTGTGTTGCGAAAAAGGACAGGATGCTAGTAAGAGACACAGTGTGGGGTGCAGTGCTGACTTTCTTTTTCAATAAAATAGCACAAACTGTTTGTCAAGTTCTTGGCAGCAGTGTTTCTGCATGTAGTATTAATATCAGATCTAGCTAAAGAAGCCAACAGGGGTTCCTGTGTGTTTTAAATGACCAGAATAAGTCTATATACACTATCAGTATAGAGTAAAGACTTTTTGTTTGTGCTGATCTCACATCCAACTTGCCCACCACTCGCTCCACCTCACTCAGGGCTATTTTGGGGATGCCTGGAATGTGTTCGACGCCCTGGTTGTGATGGGCAGCATAGTAGACATTGTTCTCAGTGAGATTGATGTAAGTAAAGCTCAGCTACAGCGAGCCCCGCTGCTCTCTGTCCTCTCTCTGTTCGGGCAACCTCGGCCCATACTGTAGATTTACGTGGCAGGACTCTGATTTCTGGCTTTTTATCTAATCAATCTTAATACTTTATCTCCATTTTTCTCTCTTTTTGTCCTTCCCTGACCCTGCCATTTCATCAAATTCACTCTTCTGATCATCTGTCCGATTCTGTTACCCTTTCCTTCTCTTCATGGTCTTTCTCTTTCTTTCCCATCTTTACCCTTACATGTAACGCCATGCATTAACAGCACTATTTCGCTGATGCTTGGAACACATTTGATGCCTTAATTGTTGTTGGTAGCGTCGTCGATATTGCTATCACAGAAGTTAATGTAAGTACTACTCTCTTCTGCCTTCCAAGTTGAACTGAAGCCTTACACGAAAGCCACATGGCAATTGCCAGAATTAATCTCAACCTCTAGTGCAGTCAATCCCAACCTTTTTGTCTTGAGGACCCTGAAAATGAAACATTGCCCTCTTGACAAGAGTTGAGAGCAGATCAATCGATGAGTGGGTTTTTCTTCTTTAGCGTGTAGTTGCAGCTTCCACTTTAAAATGTTATCTGCTAAACTTCCATAGTTATCATGCTAAACCTTTGCATTGTTATTTGTGAAAAGGCTTTAATAGTTGTCAAGGTGCCATTGGCTTATTCTGTAAAGCTTCAGTTTGACCTTCATTTATGTCCTGTTATTAGTGCTACATCTACAGTACAATGAGTTATTCAAAGTCTGTATCGTTGGAATTTTGCTTCTGCTAAATGCTCTATCGTCAATGTGTTGCAGAACTGTTTGTTGCAGGAATCATGACAAAATGTGTGATGAACGTGTTGATTGTTAACCCTTTGGACACAGCAGTGAAAACACGTGTCAAAAACAGGAGTCTGTCACATTTCTTTGTGAACTGAGGCCTGTATTTGGTTCAGAGCAGAATGATTTATGATGTGGTTGTCTAATTCTTACTCTTGTTCGTTTTGTTTCCATAGAAACTTGTAGAGGCAAGTATGGCAATGAACCAAAATGTTGTGTGTGTGTGTGTGTGTGTGTGTGTGTGTGTGTGTGCGTGTGTGTGTGTGCGTGTGTGTGTGTGTGTGTGCGTGTGTGTGTGTGTGACCTAATGTTTATAACAACTTTATCTGCGTGACTCCTTTACAGTGGATTGAAAACTTGATTGGTCATTGAATGTTTTTGAACATTCAGTGTTTGTAATTTAGAGTAGCACATAGATTTCATTTTATTTGACAGCTTATTTCAGTACTTAGCCAAGTCAAGTCAATGTCAAGGCTCCATAGAATAGTGGATGACTACTTCTCTACATTAACCGACTACAAAAATACTCTTCTCTTTATGGCTCTTCACAAAAACCCTTAAAACAAAGACTAAATGTCTGTGATCCACTTTGTTGTGCTTTGAGATTAACTGTTGTATAAATGGTAAAGATATTCAGATTTGTAGTCCAAGATACAAACATACAAACACCAGGAGACTAAAAGGAAAAGTTATGGTGATGATGGTGCTTGTTAAAGGGGCAGTGTAGCCACACACTGCTGCACCACTCCTACCATCCTGAGTGCTCTCACATCTGAGCTGCAGTGCTGTTTTTCTGGAGTTATAGTTCATTTTTTATGTGTTTTCCTCAGTTTGTGTTCCTAAATGTGTGTCTGCATGAATGTATAAAAAAGCACTAACTTTATTTAAAACATACAGTGGTGGTGGTGTGTGCAGGTTATTATTGTTATGCATGTGTGTTTTACATACATGTTTATACAGTTCTTTAAGGTGTGCTGTGTGTGTGATTGTGTGCGTGTTGTGAATGTTGGGGACATAATGTTGATTTCACAAGGACTTTTAAAGTTGTTCTTGTGAGGCACCTTGCATCCATCATTTACATTCATCTTGTTTGCATTGCATGTTGTTGTTGCTGTTTGTGTCATACAGCAAACTAACTAGATCAGATATTAAACTCAACATTTGTAGCTGATCTACAATGGGTTTGCATTTTGATTTATTGATTTATGCTACGTGCTTGCCATCTCTGTTATGAGCTGTGTGATTGTTTAGTTTCTAACCTGACTACCCTGACCTTTCCAAATGCATGCTGGGAAGCGTCAGCCATTTACCTCACTCCCTAACATCCTGTCCATGTCCCGCCTCTCACAGATGGCGCTCGGCGAGCAGCCCGATTCCCCTCTGGTCAGTTTTTTCCATAGAGCCTTGTGAAGTTTGCCCTTTCTCTCTTGCCATACCCCTCAATCTTTACCTCCAGACAGGATGGCCCTGGAGCTCAGAGCTTGGAAGTATCCATCCTACACAACATTAAGGACAGTTTTAATATAGACGTTGTGAAGCTCAATCCGCTTTTAAAGCGGAAGATCGAAGAAATGTCATCTTATACTTTCCTTAAAGTTGTGTTGGCCAGTGCAAGTCATGTCGTGAAATGGATATAGATTTTGCAGCAACTAAAACTTAAAGTAGGCTTCAGTCAAAGTCCTCGAATTAAAGAAAACATGTTCAGCATCCTTTTTACCATACTGTTATCAGATAAGAAAAACTTCCTCAGCAGGTCAGAAGACACTGAATTAGTCCGTATTTTTGTACATTTACACTGATGGTGGTTTAATGCAGCTGAGTTTGAGGTTCTTTGATGATCTTGTGTTTGTGTCTCTGTGAGTGATTGTCTCTGTGTTTTGTTCTGTCTTCCTGTAGTGAGCTCTTAAAGCTCAGAATGGAGCTCATGTGTAGCGCAGGTGTGTAGACTCCAGTCAGGTGCATGAACAGTAACTACTCTCTCTACTCTTCACAACTCTCTGCCTTTACTCTTCGTCTATTCCAATATGACTCAATCTGTCTGGTTTCATTTGCTATGCCAGTATTGATCTCTATCTCTAGCTTTCTCCTTCGCCCTCTCTGTCTTCCTCTCTCCTCTTCTGTTGTTCATTCACCTCTTTTTGCAACGGACTGTGAGAGCGCCCTGCTATGGCGGTTTTGTTGCAGGGCACTACTGACATGCATGAGTTGCTGCATTGCTATGAGCTCACCAAAGGCTCCTTATCATCCAAATGTCTTGCGTGTGCGTGCAGTGCTTCCGCAGCAACGTGGCAATGCTGAACGCATGATCCATCAAGGCTGTGGCCAGGATTACCTAAAGAACCTCCTCAAGCTAATTCTACATTTTTTTTTTATTGTTTCTGCTCATTCTGCACCTCATACTTAACGGTTTGTGAAGTATCGTGCTGAGGGATTTGAATGATGCCATTTCTGTCTGGAGTATGTCTTTATTTCCAGTACTAAGCCTTCTGATATGACTTTTTCAGTGTCAAATTAATCTCATTATTTTGCACACAAAAAAATCACATCATCAATATACAGGTTCTATTTAACTGCCACCACTATGATTGATTTTATTTTGCACCTGGACATTCACTGTGTACAAAATGCTCGCTGAATACTGCTGATATCCTGCAATTTATTGTTAAGATTAGAATCACAAACAATATCTGTGTATGGGTGTTGATATGTGTGGGCGATGTGTAGATCAAATTATTTTATTATGCTCAATCTCTTTTTGGTCAACAAGCATTTTCATCTCGGCCACTGAAAAATACTTGGTTTACAAAAGAAAAATTACAGTCTTACATGTACTCCAATCCTTTTAATGGGTGCCATTAATGATGCACACAATGTATGATTTTTGTCCAGTTAAGTCATATGTTGACATGCCTGAATCCGCCCAAATGTTGATATACAGGAAAAACTAATAATGTTAGCTATGAGTTGAGGCTCTGCAAGAATAGCAGACGGTGATTTTATCATGACACAAATTCATAACATTTGTTATGTCAATTAGTTACCTTTCATTAACATTTTCTGAAGCTAAGCAAAGACATCTTAACCATAAAATCCATTCAATCCCATCAATAATGACCATTACACTGGGGGAGTGATAAAGTTGTGTGCCAGTCTTACATGTTACTAAGTTAATAAGTAATTTCATGTTGTTCGTCAGTCTGACATGCAAGCATAGGAATGTTAAGCTGTAAACCTGTGGCAGTCCTTTAAAGTGTTAAGATATGTGTTATGTCTGTCATTATATTACGTTTACAAAGACAGAGATACATGAATGTCTGTCTTTGTCATATTGAAACAATAAGATAGTTTTGTCCCGTCAATGAGAAGAGTATAGTGACTTTGTTCTGTCTGCGTCTTGACTGGCGTGTGCTAGCATTGTGTGATAAAGACCTTTCCAATGTAATGTTGTGTTTGGTCCAATGTGTGTGAGAGCTGCGGGCTCTGTACAAGTCATTAATACAGGTCTTTGATTTTAAAGCCAACGGAGACTCCTCAGGTGGATGAGCAGGGGGTAAGATGCTCCGTCCCCAACCCCCCAACCCCTCCCCTTTAGGGCCATGCCATGTTTAGATCTGCATTTCTTTGTTTGGTATTTTTCAGTTACACCTCCTATGATCTATTGCTTATTTCTATTTCATTTATTTCCTCATGGTATGTTCCCATTCTCTGTATTTCATTCATTTGTTTGGTTTGTTAATTTGCTTCTTTTTTTTTAAATTAGTTTTTCTTTTTCCTAAATGTTTGGAGTTTTTTTCTAAGGAGAGTGTGTCACTCAAACGTGACGCTGCGTGTCCTGTTAGATGGGAGTGGTTTGTGCCGCTCCTTATGTTTGTGCTGTTGACAATACAAAATGGTCTCTGCCACCATTCTTGCGTAGGGTAGTGACCCATGGATGACCCCTGGGGATCAGGTCACCCAGCTCTGACCTGTGAACCTCCCGGCCGACCCGTTCGGGTTGGCCCCACTGTGACTCCGCATGCAGTGACTCTGGACTGAGGGTGCCATGCTTTTTCTCCAGCATGCTTGCCTCCTTGCCTCTTACCCTGTAGGTCTGTACAGTCACAAGACTCCTGACAGTGCTTTGGACGCAGACTAACAGAAACATATCAGCTGCAGCTACACTGCTTTAAAGACTTAAATTATGTTTTGTCCAGAAATTGTCTAAAATCTGCAGCTTTGTATATGCTGTATAGAATAGCTGCACTATGGACATGTAAAAGATGTTGCCACCACACCAGAAAACGAATCCATGCTCAAAGGCAAAACTAGGTTTGCTCTAAACATGTGGTTTTGCCCATAAGATGCAGTGCTGCTTTCTCAGCCCATATGTATCTGGCTGTGGGGTCTCAGTTCAGACCGCATCATCCCGTAAAGCACTGCCAGGTGCTCTGTGTCCACTACGTGCACTGTTGCTCTCCTTTCCTCTCTGACCCCGGACTGTTTCTCCACAGAACACGGAGGACAGCGCTCGCATCTCCATCACCTTCTTTCGTCTGTTTCGAGTCATGCGGTTGGTCAAGCTCCTCAGCAGAGGGGAGGGCATTCGCACTCTGCTCTGGACTTTCATCAAATCCTTCCAGGTGAGGCGCAGTACAATTATCTGATCGACGATTGAGGGAAATTTTAATGTCACTCATATGTATCTTTTTCTCTACTTTGTTCCCCTCTCTTGCCTGAAGGCTCTGCCATATGTTGCTCTTCTGATAGCCATGCTGTTCTTCATCTACGCTGTCATTGGCATGCAGGTTGGTAACTAAATGTGACAGAAAATACGTTTCCTCTGTTACCCTAGTTAGTAAGGTTGCAGTTAAATTCATGTGCACAATATTTCTCTGTCAGGTGTTTGGAAAGGTTGCCATGGTGGACGGCACGCACATCAACAGAAACAACAACTTCCAGACCTTCCCTCAGGCTGTGCTCCTTCTCTTCAGGTGTGTAGGATTCTGGGTTCAGGGCGTCATCAGTAAAATGAGGCACTGTGTTTTTAGTTTTTCTGGGTTACTTAATTGAGCGATTCATTTGTGTCTGTCGTCTGTATGCTCCACCAGGTGTGCCACTGGAGAGGCGTGGCAGGAGATCATGTTGGCCTGCTTGCCAGGGAAACTGTGTGACCCAGAGTCCGATTACAACCCTGGGGAGGAGATGACGTGTGGCAGTGGATTTGCAATAATTTACTTCATCACCTTTTACATGCTCTGCGCCTTTTTGGTACGTGCAAAAATGTACAAAATTGCCCGTAACTCAATAATAATCTGTGCATATGTTAAGAGACAGCAACAACCAAGATAGCGTCATCGTAGTTCCTTTCCAATATAGCACAACATAGTCACAATGTGTGTCTATCGTTTTAATTTAGTTTAACTGATCTAGCCTGTAAGACTCATGAAAATAGCATGTAACATTCACCGCCCTTTCTAAACCACATGAAGCCAGTATTTACACTTTTATTTTAGAGTTTAGATTGATTTAACCTTGATTGCTGTACAGTATAGTTAAAAAAAACAAAATGCAAATATTCCGTGTCTAGTGATAGTGCTTGATGGGATTTGTAGAAACACGTTAAAAAGGCCCCACAATGCTAAGCAGCAAATGTATGTAAGAGAATTTGCTTGTGCCCCTCCAGATTATCAATTTGTTTGTGGCTGTCATCATGGACAACTTTGACTATCTCACACGTGATTGGTCCATTCTTGGTCCACACCACCTCGATGAATTCAAGAGAATTTGGTCAGAGTACGACCCGGAGGCTAAGTATGTGCTTTATCAGAAAGTGTTTCACATTCATGTTTCTGTGCAGTTGTTTGTCTCTGTCAGTAAGTACATCGGCAGTTAATGTCTTACTTACATCTGTTTTTGTTCTCAAACAGGGGCAGAATTAAACATCTGGATGTCGTGACACTTCTTCGTAGAATCCAGCCTCCTCTCGGCTTCGGCAAACTGTGCCCTCACAGAGTGGCTTGCAAGGTCTCTTCTCCTCCCTTATTTTATAATCTATTTACAAAATACACACAGAAATACTGATCATTTAGCTGGCCTGTTCTACATTGTTAAAGGCCTCTATGTGCTCTCTTCTTTCAGAGGCTGGTAGCCATGAACATGCCTCTGAACAGTGACGGCACAGTCATGTTTAACGCCACTTTGTTTGCACTGGTGCGCACTGCCCTGAAGATCAAAACAGAAGGTATAAGCCAAATTGTGATCCCATCACACTGTTCATACAATAATACTAGTTGTATTATAATACTAGTTGTTTCCCTGTGGTGCAGGTAATCTAGAGCAGGCCAACGAAGA
The DNA here is from genome assembly GCA_023631565.1 of Gymnocephalus cernua. Classification (NCBI taxonomy): domain Eukaryota; kingdom Metazoa; phylum Chordata; class Actinopteri; order Perciformes; family Percidae; genus Gymnocephalus; species Gymnocephalus cernua. The sequence continues at coordinate 24,860,121 of CM042428.1, forward strand.
GCTGCGAGCTGTCATCAAGAAAATCTGGAAGAGAACCAGCATGAAACTGCTGGATCAAGTGGTGCCTCCTGCTGGTGGTTAGTGGAATCTGCCTCTGCCTGTCAATGACACACACACACACACCTCCCTGTCCTGTTATAGATTGACACAGAAACCCAGCTAAAGCAGCTCGCACACACACACACACACCACACCCTATATGCTGTTTGCCTAAAATTACAGGAAGCTCCAAACTGCTCTTTCATAACTATGTCCTCAAATAGAAACTCGCTTACACACACAAGTAACGCTGTACTGTGCTGTTTCTGCTCTGCTCATGTTCTCCTGGTTGTCCCCTCAGCAGTGTGTTTCTTATCTATGTGTGTGTTTGATCCACACTCTTTCCTCTTGCCCTGGATTCTAATGGAGGCCACTGACTGTCTGCTGGGCTTTGGGCTTGCATGGCCTTGTAGACCTCTGTGCAATTGCATGCTCTGTCTTCCTTACTAATATCTCACTCTCTTTTCTTATTTATCTGTCTCTCTATCTCCTCTCTCAATTTCTCTGACTCACTCAGTTGTCTTAATCTCTGTCCTTTTCTCACTGCTTGAGCTTCCACAGCTTATTCTTCTCACACGTTTATATCTCTGTATCTAAAACTCTGAGGCACTTCAGAATATTCTGAAGCAGTTCTGTTTTAGGGTGGTGGCATGGAACTAGTGTTGCCTCTCTCTCCGATCTCTGTCCCCAGCGTGCTTGTTTAAAGTGATTCAGACTCCTGCTTCAGAATTATTCTCACACACTCTTCAAATAAATCCAATCCAATGGGACAAAAATACATGCAAGAACATTCACATACACAGTTTTAACATTCACTGACTAGCATACACCGTACAACAAAAAGGCATACATGAGCACAAACAGATGAATTAACGCAAACATACTATAGACATGTATGATGTACACTGTACTGTAGCTCTGCTTGCTTGCATGTGCTAAATTAGTAAATTAAATGGCAATTTTCTGACATTTAAAAAAGAATGGTTCTTACACCTTCCTGCCGCCCAATAAAAGATTTTTTTTTTAAATTAACACACTTAAAAAGAAATGAATGGCAGTTAATATCTAAATATTTTAAAACCTAAGCTAATTGAAAGCTAATTGAAAAGTAGCAGTATTTTATAATCATACTGTATGTTTATTTTTAGCCTATCTGACCTTGATTCTTCTCATTCTGTCCTCTTCATCAGTAGGGACAGAGAAGTTACATTAGATACTACTCACAGCTTCAATGGGTCGTATTGATAAAATTAAATCCATCCAATTTAAAATCAAACATACATAATGTAGAAGATCTCTTTTTTATGTATCATCTAAAGCTGTTCATATGTAGAAATACACATACACAAATGAAGGTTTTGTAGCACATATTTGATTTTCTGTTTTTTTTTAAACACAGCGAAGGATCTCATGTGCAGATTGAGGTACAGTATATACACCATCATGATGGATGTATATAATTGGGATATAAATCAATTTTGGTTGATTGGGGGTGGTAGAGTGCCTCACTTGTCTGCAGTCCTGAGGTGATGGACCTACAATTTTTAGGGGAATGGACGAGAGAGGAGAAGAGTCTCTCCTTCTCTCTCCCAGGGTACTGTGTGAAGTGACCTGCTGACACAGGAAGCATTTGTGTGGTCTGTTCACTCAGATGATGAGGTAACCGTGGGGAAGTTCTATGCCACCTTCCTGATACAGGACTACTTTAGGAAATTCAAGAAACGTAAAGAGGAAGGCCTGGTGGGTGCTCACCCGGCGCAGAACAACACCGCTATCGCATTACAGGTGAGTCTCACAGTGTTTGTGTATTATTTATGGGCGAGAGGAGAGAGATTGTTTTGAAATTGGGTGAAAACGTGGATTTATGAGCATTGCAATTCTGTTGTCTGTAAAATGTGTTGTTGTGCATTTCATTCAAATATCATTAAGTGTGCTAATGTTATGGTTTATGATCCAGCAGGACGTTCATGATCTTGGTGTACAGTATGAATCTGTTACTGTGTTTGTTTTATGTTTCCGATGTGTGAATTTGTTATTCGTGTCTCTGCGTTTTTAAATATCATAGATGTTGATGTTAAGCGTGTGTCATCATCTCCAACCATCATTTCATGTGTTTTCTCTGCATCACAATTCACTCATCGACTCATGAAATTCACATGCAAAGCTTGTCGCCATTTCTGTTACCTTTATAATGTATGATATATGGCTGTAATATTCACCCCATATATCATTGTAAGACAGTAAACATGACCAACTTTTAATTTATTTATAATTACTTACATGTTTGTGTACATTGTGCTAATTTGGTTAATTGTTCCTACAGAGTAAAGGGAAGGGGGGGGGGGGGGGGGTAATTATTAACTCACTGCAGCATATGTGAGACAAAGCACAGCTGGATGCTACACAAGACATTTCAGCAGAGTAATCCTTATGGCAGATTGCATTCAGGAGAGCACATTTGTCTGTCTGTGTATTCTCATCTCTCACAGTCTGTCAGTACTGTACACGTCAGGTGTTGCATATTCCAGCACAGGTGTGTGTATGCCCAGTATGTGTGGTGGTTGTGACTGTATGATGTCAGATTTCCTTCTGTGAGTTGTAAGATGAAGGTCCCCACTGTAGCGTTTAGCCCTCTTATTGTCATGGTTACAGGCTGGCCTTCGCACGCTGCATGATATTGGGCCCGAAATTCGCCGAGCGATATCATGTGATCTGCAAGATGACGAGCTAGTAGACTTTATTCCAGAGGAAGACGAGGAAATTTATAGGGTAACTAATTTAATTTTACATGACAGGAGGAATGTTTGTGGCAAAAGTTAAATATTGTGCTTGTAAAGTTACTTATTGGTATTCTGAAATAATCAGCTAACTATGTAGTAGATGTATAGTCTCTAGTTTATATTGCTACTATATGTAGCTTTTACTTAATTTTGGCTTTCTGTGTTTTTCCTCCATTTCAATTCCAACAAACTGCAAACAGTGCATTCATTTTTGCTCACGTCATGTGCCATGAAACCAGCTTCTGAACTTCTTTTTGCTCATACAATTTCTGAAAAGAAAATCAGCCCTGAGACTTAACATCAATAGCACATTTGTTTTGCTGTTTTGTAAGAAGTACAAGCTCTGGTGGTTTTACTTTGAGCATTCTTTCACAGCGTAATGGTGGACTCTTCGGCAACCATCTCATGAACGGTGGTCATCGGCGATCCAACGGCCACCAGACCAACGCCACACAGCGACCTCTGCAGGTGCAGCCTCCACCTCACTACGCCCACATGGAGCAGCCGGTGGGACGCCTGTCTCGAGCCAACGCAATGTCCCACCCCAACCACCATCACCACCACAACCACCATCACCACCGCCACCACAACTCCTACGGAAAGTCGCCCAAATCCACCAACATCAACCTCAACAATGCCAACGTGTCCAGTCTGCCCAACGGAGGACACCATCGTTACTATGAACATGCACCTCCCAATGGCTACCCAGGTCTTCGCAGCTCCTACTACGACTACGACAAGCCCCGGACACCCCAGGGTCAAAGGTATGCACACACTGATCATCAGCATTTGATCTGCTGCAGAAATATTTCAAACAATAGATGTAGAGTCAGCTGAAATATCTGTGTGCCCTGTGTCTCTGAGTACATTTTGTTTAGTGGTGTGTAGAAATTCAATTGACAGATTAAAAAAAACTATTGCAGAAGTTTGGAAATTCATCATGTTCCACTGTTCACCTGAGACGCTTTCTTAGTCATTTCATGCAGCTATCTGACTGAGCAAATTAAAAAGAAAAAAAAAACATTAGTTCCTATGCGTTGTGCTCGCTGCATCGAAAAGGACATTATCTGTTGCAAGTTTTTTTTTCCCACAGGCAGGACCTAGCTTCTTATCACACCTTCCCTTTTCACAAACCTTTATTGCACTGTAAACCCTTCACTCCATAATGAATCACAAGCCTACTCTCATACTGACAGTTAATTTCATAAGTGATCAATAGTGCACTTATCTCCTGATTTGCCATGCTCTGTTTAGTCAGCCGCTTCAGTATTGGGTCTGTTTTTCTTTAGTACCCAATAAGTTTGGGGGACAATTTCATTGCTGCCACTTTACAAAAGAGAAATGATTTGAGTTTGTTTCTTGTCTTAAGAATAGAAAATGGAATTGTCGACATCCACCGTCACGCTCTCTCCTCCTCATGCATATATATGAGAATGCTGTATATGTTTCATATACTGTTTGATATATATGTCATGCTTTCTCTGCCATTTTCTCTTTGTTTTCTCCCCCCTTTCTCCTTCCTAACCAAAATGCTTTCTCTCAACCATCCCTCCCTCTGCTTTCTTGGACAGAAGGCGCTACTATGAGACCTATGTTAGGTATGTTGCTTTTCCAGGTTTGGCTCCAGCAGAATATCTCAACAGCAAACGAAGGAGTTTATTTTCATGTTTGTTTGTTTCATTTTGACTTGGTTTTGGATCGGGGAATGGTTGCATCCTTGCTAAGTTAGTGTTATGTGCTATATGCTGGCCAGTCACTGACTGGTTGTCATCTGCCTTTGTTATGACGTAGTTGTGTCAATGCCTTAAAGTAAAAATAACGTAAATGTTAGTGGCCAGCATATTGCTGAGAGCAGCCCTGCTTTATGCATGTATAAAAGTAACGCTAAAGCTTGCTTTGAAAAAGGACACAGATGCTCGAAAAGAAGGAGGTGTATGAGAATGATACCAGTCACCGCTAGTTCTGTTTTATGCTCATATCGCCAAAAGTGTCCTACATTCACTCCAGACAAGATCTGTGTTTTAATTAATCTAACAAGAACCTCAAAGTGGATGGGATGATTAGATGACAGAGTGATGCTCTTCAGCTCGAAACGTCTGCCTGTTGTCTTGGTTTGGCTGTGGTTACTAATTAGAAGAGTGGGCAGTTGCATTGCTGGCCCCTGTATGCATGGCAGTGCATGGCCATATTCCAGTTACTTCCCTCAACAGCTGCAGCGTGCATGCACACTCTGACCCCCGTGCCCTGACTTCTCATCAGGTCCCACGGAGGCGATGGACACCACCCCACCATCCGCAGGGAGGAAGAGTTTGATGAAGACCGCTTCTCGGGGGAGTATTACAGCGGGGAGGAGTTTTATGAAGACGACAGTATGCTGTCAGGGGACAGGTATTACTCTTTCTGAATTATGTAGAAGCCATTGTGCAGTTGTACCCTGCTCAGAATAGGAAAGAAAGATGCATAAAACCAGAAACTTAATCCAAATACAAGGGTTTTTGGGATAGTGTGTGCAAAACCATTGCAGTCCAACATGCTCATTATTCTATATTTTGACAGGTATCCGAACAGTGACACGGAGTATGAGACTCCCAAAGGTTACCATCACCCTGACAGTTACTATGACGATGACGAGCAGCCTCTCTACCGCGACTCACGGAGGTCACCAAAGAGACGGTTGCTTCCTGCCACACCTCAAGGTATCTTACCCCCTGCAGCATGTAAGTTCAACTTATACATTGCAGCCTATACATTTTAGATAAAACACAAAAATAATATGAGGCATTGTAGGATCCAATCATTGCTAGAATGTAAATCTTATCCTATATGCACACAGCATCACCAGTAACACAAATACAATGTAATAGTTATCACTAGATCTAAATTAAATATATGTCAAGAGTAGAATAAAATATTATGAGAAAAATCAACATATAAATGATAATAATTTAATTGTAACTGTAAAATGTGAATTCTGCACTGATTTACCCACTCACCCAGTTTCATATTCCTTGAGTGTTTGCATGCTGTTAAAGCTTCCTGCATGAGGTCACTCACTGGTCCACTCCCGACTTGTTCAGGTAACAGGAGGCCATCCTTCAACTTTGAGTGTCTGCGCAGACAAGGTAGCCAGGACGAGCTTCCACATCAGCGTACTGCTCTACCACTGCACCTTATGCAGCACCAGGTAACACAGACACACGTCTCACGGCACGGTTTGCTCACTTACACTGTTTTGAACACTGTGTCACGTTTTGGACTGTTGTTTGGAATGTATTATTTTCCTCAGTCTCTAAATCTATTGATATAAAACCTGTATATTTGTTGAAGCAAGGTACATTGTGCACACATCCTCCTGTAATAGCAGTAGCTGTACAACTTATACTGTGCTACAAAGTGTATAAAGTTGGTCTCTCCTGAACCATCAGGTTATGGCTGTAGCAGGCCTGGACTCCAGCAGAGCCCACCGCCTCTCCCCGACCCGCTCCACCCGCTCCTGGGCCACTCCCCCTGCCACTCCGGCCAGTAAAGACCAGTCACCATACTACACCCCTCTCATCCGTGTGGACCACCCGCACAGGGAGAGTGCTGCTAGCAGCCACGTGTCTCTGCGCAAGAGCTCCTGGTACACAGATGACCCAGAGTTCTCCCAGAGGATGTACTCACCTGTCCACCTGCAGGTGCCACCTGAGTACCACAACCAGTACCACCAGAAGAGAGGCAGCGCCACCAGCCTTGTGGAAGCGGTGAGTTTGAGGCTTGATCGGGAAGTAGGGAGAGGAGAGGTGTGCGTGACCAAATCATTTGATGGTCAAAACAAAATAATAAGTATCTAAACAATCTACAGTAACATATTGTTTCCTCTCATTCTGTCAAACAGGTGTTGATATCAGAAGGGCTTGGGAGATATGCCAAGGATCCCAAGTTCGTCGCTGCCACAAAGCACGAAATAGCAGATGCGTGTGAGATGACAATAGATGAGATGGAGAGTGCAGCCAGCCACCTGCTGAACGGAGGGATGGCCCCGAGCGTCAACGGGGTCAACGTGTTCCCCCTTCTGACTTCAAGGGACTATGAACTGCAGGACACTGCAGCCAGCTACAGCGACGAGGAGCCAGAGACAGAACCGAGAGCTCCTTATGAGGAGGACCTGGCAGACGAGATGATCTGCATCACGACTTTATAGCAGTGGCTGAAGAAATCTGCAACTTAGAACCTTGTCAGACTACAATCAGTGAAAACATTACATAGAAATGCATCTGTTGGCTCCGACCAAAAGAAGTGCCTTTTACATTGAAGATAAATAGGCATATAGACAAGAGACACATTAGTCCCGTTCATTTAATTGTTCTCCACCTGCCGGCTAAGGAGGTCACGACACAGAGCCAGATACCATCCCTGCTGAGCACAGAGGGACTGACTGCAAACTTCCTGTCAAAGGCCTTAAGCTGGAGGTGACATACAGGTTCAGCATGCAGCCAGTCAGAGATGAGGACATTGATGCCAGTAAACGATGGACCAACTGGCAAAAGTGTGAGATACTCTCTAGGGTGGGTCTCTAAGGGTGATGACAATCAGATGTACGATGTCATTACCTCGGTCACTTTATTAAGGTTTGGCATATCATGCAAGTTTCCAATGCAAGCATAGAAAGGCATATCTCCTCCCGTATTCGTTAGTATGACTTGATCCCTTTGTTGTTAGAGCAGACCGTTTAATGATCGCTACAGCTGAGTCAAAAAAGTGAAGTGCACCAGTATAGTTGTACCAGATTATGCAGGAACTAACTCTCCTACTTATAGCATCATTCAACTTGAGATATGTACTTTTGAAGCGACAAACGCATTTGTGATAAATGCACTAGCAGGCAGGTTATTTTAAAATTTTAGAATATCCTGATTAATATTTCATAGTTGATATGCTGTAAATTGTATTATATAACAAAAGAAACTTTGTAAAGAGATATTCTATATTTTGTAATTATGTATCATTTAAAAGATCAGCAATATGGACCCTTGTGACGCCTGGTATGCTATAAAAGCAGACTTGCATTATTTTATTAGGTACAATATTCTGATTTGCCTTTTGTTTCTTTTTTGCTAATATGCACCATTTAGTTTGCCTATGAAAACAGCATTTTAAGAGGTTCTGCTTATGACAACACTACTGCACAAGATATGCAAATGGCTTTGATTTCTTAGCTTAGGAGTACACGTGTTACTTCATTAAACCAACACCAGTTGCATAAGGTTAAGCCCCCTTTAAAGGAGCATTTTTAGGATTGAGCGCTAAAATTTTATACAGATGTGATGAACACATTTGTTTGCATATTTTGTGCAGGGCATGCACAGGAATTTAAAATGCATAGTGCATTAACAATGCTGCTTTTTTAGTTGGTTTCAGAGTAAAACCTAGGTTCCGTCAGCCCCTACTGAAATGCCTTCTTGCTGTTGAAAGAACGAAAAATGATAGATGGTAATAACAGGGATAAATTAATATTTCTCATAGCTTGTGCTGGGATTTTCCATGACATACTCTTTGTTGATGGTGTAATAATTCAATTAAACCTTTGTACTGAATCTTGGCAATCACATCTTAGCCTTCATGTAGTGTGTGAGGCCTCACAGCCTGTGGTGGCAGGAGACACATGCACACATCCAAAGGTCAAAAACAGTCCAACATGTGTTGCAGGTGGAAGGACAGAGGGTGTCCTGGTGTCAGGATGCTGGAGAGAGGCTAAGCAATACTAACCCCCCCGCCCCTTTCTCTCTCAGCCTGCCTGGTTCCTGCATACAGTATACCTCGTTAGGCAACGGTGACAACATATCATTCTCATCTTACCTGTCGGTCACAGTGTCCCACAGTGGAGTCTTTGAAAGAGATAGGTAGGATTGAACCTGGTCTTTGTGTTTTTTCCTTAAGCATATGTATTAATGAGAACAGTAGGGGGAAACTCACGCTGGATGCATAAAATGAGCAACTGAAGCCCACAAGTTGGAACACATGACAACAGAATATCTCTTAGTTTTTATCAATTATCATTTACGGATCTATTACCAAACGGATACTGAACTAAATAAACTGAAGTGGGCTTTTTCAGGCATTACCATGGAGAGTTTGAATTAGCACCAAGAATATTTAGGGTTAATGTGTCGTTCATGAGTGTTTGATTTGTAGGTGAGTGCGTACTGTACTCTAATTCAACCGAATACTGTCATGAAAATGTAGGTTTTACATTTTGTGTGCACATTGAAAGGGCTCTTTGAATTGTTTGTGAGTAAAAAAAAAATAAAGTGTTCTAGTCTTTTTGTTGACAACTGTCATATAAAAGGACCAATGCACATAACAGGCACATGGTACTATTCGTAGCAATTACAGTACTGATGAACTGAAGATATGCATTATTTTGTAAACACTTTTAAAAGTTGTGTTAAACTGAAGATGAAAATAACTTACTTTTACCTCGTCAGGGATTCCTGAAAAAAGAAAATAATGATTTGGTTTAGTCTATACCAATGGTATTTAAATATTAGCACATAGCTGTTTGTCTTTGCACAAGTAACTGTATAGTGCTTTTGTTTCTCCTTTTTCTAAACCGATTTGTGTATTAAGGTGAGACAATTTTGTACTTTTTGTGACTGTGTGTATGGTTTAGTGGAATCTATATTTGTCATTTACACCTCACCTTACAATGCTGGGAATGAAAAAGTATTCAAAAATATTTTCAAGGTGCAATGCTTCTCTGTTCGCAGGTAGGAAAAAAATAAAATGGTAAAGTACCAATTTACAGAGAAACACATTGATTTGAACGTTTCTATTAGTTTTCCTCATATTGTTATGATTATAATTACTATTACAACTATTAATGTTCTGAAAGCTGTATTAAAATAGAAGATAATGTAAAATATGTACAAAAGTATGGAAAGACCCATGGTAATGTTCTCTACTTTAAAGTCTTGATATTTGCTCCTTAATGTTTTTATTCAGTAAACATGATTTATCTTAGTAGCAAATGCTTTACTATAACCTTCTAGGTTTTTTATCAATACATTTTTTGTATTTTTCATTTTATTTTGGCCTTGACTTTATGGAATCGATACTGATATTTTATTTTCTATTGATCATCATTGAATAAACTTATGCTGAATTACTGTTCTCATTTATTTGTATTCTGCCCTTTTTAGAGAACAAACACTGTTTTCATCACAACTAAGTTTGAACATGTGAGATTTAAAAAAGAAAAAATCTCCATACCTAAAATCATCACAGTTTTAAAATCTGAAGTCAAAGCCAAATTAAGTTGTACAATAAACATATTAGAAGGGAATAAACAATAAAGCAAAGTCGCTGGAGTTGTATCCCTGGTGTTTTTGAGCTCATCTCTAGTCAAGGAGCTCTGGGTACCAAAGCAAAAAAACTCAATTAACAAAAAAAACAACAATGCACAGCAAAACACCCAAACACAAACATTCAAACATGGTAGTCATGTAGCAGGTGACAAAAATGATGTGTAAACTGTGTTGTAAACATTTAAACCCAAAACATTTTTAATAGATAGTTGTAGGTGTGTGTACTTTCAGGCGGGAGACACTTTGTTGGTTGAAATCTCGACAGTCGTTGCCCCTTCTGAATCATCATCGTCCATCGAAGGCTCTCTCCCACACAGTAGGAAGGGCACTGTGTATTTACGAAACTATAGAAAACAAAATGAGCCATAAAAAGTTAAGCCAAGAAGATGTATACTGTCTCTTTTTTATGTGCATTCAACATTCAGCAGCTAGTACAAGATGCAGTTTTGTGCATACAGCACAAAAATCAATCCAAATCATATAAATGATATATGCTATGTAATAACATTTAACTAATATTCAACAATAGTGTTAAATATATTGACAAATAAACAATAACTTCAAGAACAGTAACACTTTTATTTAACTCCCCTTATTTAGCATTTATAGGCAGTATATAAACATTTAATAAATAGTTCATAACGCACTATAATGTAGTTGTGAGCAGAAATAAGTGTTTATTAATAATATAAAAATAAGTCTTTATAAGAGAAGTTATAATTGTTGACAAAAACAGTATAATAATAAACATTTAAAATGTCCTTACAACTACATTATAGTGTGTTATACACCATGTATTACCTATGTATATAGTGTTTATGAATGCTAAATAGGGGGAATAAAAGAAAAGTGTTACAATTGTTCAGGGGACTTTTTATAATACAATATTGTTTTATGATATAATAATATCCATATGCTCTTTGTTTTTTGTTTTTAGGAATGAACAAATTCTATTAAATAAAAGGCACTGAAAATAAATATTGATTTGTATATGTGGAATTTATGAAATGCACACATTAAAATGATAATATTTAGAATAAAACAGAAAGAGTTATTACATAAAATGTAGTTATGTCTTCACCCCTCAATATAGTATACTGTCCATCAATACCACCAGATGGTGCTGAAGTAAAATATTTGAGAGGTGATTCACAGCAAGATTTTTCCCTACATTTTGTCCATCACATCTGGATAAATTCAATTAGTATTTGTTTGTGGTGTTACATTACCTGTTTGTTGAGGTAGATGTAGATGATAGGATTGTACACTGTGCTGCTCTTGGCCAAGTAAACAGGCACCGTGCCTACCAGCGGGTGAATCTCCACATCAGGGTTGTAGACCACCAGCATGGCCAGGCTGGCATAAGGCAACCAACTGATCAGGAATGTCAGGACCATCAGAACCACCATGTACGCCACCTTCATCTCTCCTTTAGCTACTGCACCGCCTTCCAGACAGGCCATCTTTGATACCTGTAACACAGAATATTGTTTAAAATAGTAAGGGGTCCATGGTAATGACCGGGCGCCACTGCTGCATGTCACAATACACCTAGTCTATATCCTCGACATTCCACAGGATAGCATCCCCCCTCAAATCACCTACTGAGTGTGGAAATTTGGAAATATTTAAATAATGTACCTCAACATCTACAAAAATATTTACAGTACTTAGCCAGCCAAATGTATAAATGTTCACCTGGTGTAATGTCCACATCAGCTTCCCATAGGATGCCACGATAATGGTAAAGGGAACTGCAAAGCACACCGCAAAGTAAGCTAGGATGTAGGAGACATTTGTAGGGTCTCGGTTGTGCCAGTCTGGTGCACAGGATGTCCCAACGCCCTCCAGCTCATACCTGCCCCAGCCAAACAGGGGAGGCAAGTTCCAAGTCAGGGACCACAGCCAGGATAAGGCAATACCTCCAAAGGCATGCTTTTTTTGGAAGACCATATACCCCAATGGCTTACATACAACAAACATCCTCTCCACTGCGATCAGAGCAACTGTGCACAGAGATGTAATGCCTGCAGACAAGTGAGGCAAAGCAAAGTCAGAAAGGACACAAGCAGGGAAGGGCCTGCTTATTACGAAAATTGAGAATAACTATTGTTAAAAAGGTGTAAACTCAGGGATGAAATGGGCCATCCTTGTGTGTTGAACTAAATGTTTGTTGAACTAAAATGTAAATTTACATAAGTGAGGCTGCATGTTGCACTAATATAATGAAATAATATAGATCAGGTAAACCTTTACTGTGCTCCTCTTTTCACTCACCAAACAAGGACACTGCAAAGCCTTCCATCACACACCCTGTTCTTCCCAGGGAGAAGTACCCCTGGGCATTGTTGACCACAGACAGCACCCCTCCAGTCATGGCTGTGCCCAGGTCAGCCACAGCCATGTTCACCAGAGCGAAGTTGAGCGGCTGCCTCAGTTGCTTGTGCATTAGAGATACAATGATCACTGTAGCGTTGAGTAAAATGGCCGGACCGGTGAAAATAGCCATAATGATGGAGAGAATGATGAATCCAGTGCGTGACAGAGGGAGTTCCCCATGTGGGCCCACATAGGAAGCATTTTGGAAAAAACCAGATGGTTGCATGGATGCAACGCTGAAGAAGTGGTCAGGTAGTTTCTTCTTGTCCCGGTGCTTCTAGGTGTTCAATATCTCACTGCTTGAGTGTGACCACTGAGATTAGATGCCCACAGTCTAAGCATAAGTCCTCCAGATCTGGGCTTAACAAAGTGTAATTCCTCTAAATGATGATCCTTGATCCCTCACCTTTTGCTGGATTGTAAAAGCACTTAACAGGTCTAAACCATTGTTTTCTAATAATGCTTGTGTAACCTTTCAGAACAACCTGGGCAATCAGGATATGTATGTTGCAGCGTTAATTTTTTTTCACATTTCACATTAATGTGAAAATTGTTACATGACTATGAAGACAAAAGAAAAAAACTGAATGGAATTTGAATCTGACAGAAATGTATTGAAATCACACAGACAACAATAATAAACAAGACTTTTGGCTTTTGAAAATTGTTCTCCCAAGTCTTGGCAATCAGAGGGAACAAAAATAAACACTGTAACTAACACAAATATAAAACTATTTAGATTTTTACTAGAACCGTCCATACTTTCTTATTAAAAAAGCTGGTTGTCATATCCAATACACCTCATACAATACTATCCAAATGCACAAATGAGAAACTAATATTATTATAATTATAATTATTAATAACATTTACGCTGTTATATTAATATTTCGGCTCATCTGTTTTATATTTGGAATATGTAGAAGCAAAGTAACACAGACAGGAAAGTGGCAGCATCTACACCATTGTGGTTGCTGCTGCCATAAAACACCAAAGAAGAAGAAAATAGTCTGAAAAATAGCCTCTGATTGGTCAACACTTTCAGCCCACTGAATTCAGGAAGTGAAGATGGCCGTTGTTAACAGTAAATCAATCTTTTCATACAAAAAGATGACAAAATAATCGTTCAATTGTGGATTTATTGTTCTAGAATTATTGTGCAAAGTTACTGAAAAGACACAGAAGTTCCAGGCTAGATTACTAAGCTTCTAGAAGGGCTACGATCACACTGAAGCCATCTTTGGAATTGCCAAGATGTTAACCTTGATATGAAACGGAACAATGCTAACTTGACACGATGCGGACATAACGTAACGTGATTTATGGATTCATCATTATGGATTTATTTTACAAAGACACTGTAGTTCCAGGCTAGATGAAGATTTCTAAAGAGGCCTATGATCGCATGGAAGACCTCGTTGAAAACGACGCATTTCTATTCTTATAATCAAAAAAAGTAAGTCTCTAAGTTACATTGTATTGATCTGGAGATATAAAATATGACTTAAAACTACATTTGTTGTCATATACAGCGTTGACCTCAGGTTAACAGGATGACTCCGCAGTGCTCTTCACCAGGATCCTCACCAGGATCGTCATCCTTGCAAGGGCAACAACAACAAAAAAGAAATGCTCAGGTATAGTGTAAATATTGATGAGGGTTGATGATCTCTTTTTGATTATCATTATCTTTTTGATTTTCTCACTTTCTACATCTCTCTCTCTCTCTCTCACTCTCTCTCTCTCACTCTCACTCTCCTCACACAAATCAGGGGTCAGAGAAAGTTTAATCAGCATCAGGTCAGATCAAGTTATTTGTAGAGCACATGTAAGAAGGACAATAGATGTTGACCAAAGTGCTTTACAGAATCATTTGAGTACATTTACACTATTAAAGTAGGCTACTTATTGTCAACAAAATAAAAGGGATCATGTAGTTATGTGGTCTCCCTTCTTGGTAGCAGTGAGGAGTCTCGCTGCTGCATTGTGGATAGGTGACTGACTCCCACATAAAGAGAGTGTCATTAAGACACGAAGAGACGAGAACATGTAAGATGTGTAAAAAACAAACCAAAAAACAAGGGGAATGGCTGACAAATTGAAATTTAAACCTGTTGTAATACATCACTGCACAGTGGAAATATTAACTGCACAAATAAATGAGTATACAAGTATAAAACATAATATATGCAGCAAGGACAAGCTTAGTTTGGAACAGGGTGTTGTCAAACTCATCAATATTCAATAATTGATATACTTGAATCTATTTTGATGGACACTTGCTCATATTTTCTTCACTATTACTGAAGCATTTAAATTTTTTTATTCTTAGCTTTAGGATGAGAGTAGCTAGACGGGGGGATCATTTTAAAAACATCATAGCCTAGTAATAAAGAATGATATGCAATCAAGTGTATTTTCACAATAGACCTATGTGGAAAAAGCTACAAATTTGTTTGTTTGTCAGATTTTGTCCGACGCCTTCATTGACGCCTGTGTCCGGGTTCTCAGCAGTAAGTCGGACACGTTCCAGGTGAGGGTTGGCCTCCGCCAGGGCTGCGCTTTGTCACCAATCCTGTTCGTAGTACAACCCCAAATCAGAAAAAGTTGGAACAGTATGGAAAACACAAATAAGAAAAGAAAGTAGTGATTTCTAAATGTACTTTGACTTGTATTTCATTGCAGACAATACAACAGCACATCATTTAATGTGTTCCTCATGATTTTTATTTTTTTATTTTTAAAAAAAAACTAAATTCCTATTTTGGTTCTTGCAACACATTTCAAAAAAAGTTGGAACAGTAAAGCATTTACCACTTTGTAATGTTGCCATTCCTTTTCACAACATTTAAAAGACGTCTAGGGACTGAAGACACCAAGTGATGAAGTGTTTCAGGTGTAATTTTGTCCCATTCTTGCTGCAAACAAGTCTTATGGTGGGCAACAGTACGGGGTCTTCGTTGTCGCATTTTGCGCTTCAAAATGCGCCACACATTCTCTATTGGAGACAGGTCGGGACTGCAGGCAGGCCAGTTAAGTACCCGTATCTGCTTCCTCCGCAGCCAGGACTTTGTAATGTGTGCAGAATGTGGTTTTGCATTATCTTGTTGAAATATGCATGGACGTCCCTGGAAAAGATGTCTTCTTGAAGGCACCATATTGTGCTTTTGTACTTTTCAGCATTAATGGTGCCATCACAGAAGTGCAAGTTACCTTTGCCAAGGGCACTGACACAACCCCATACCATGACAGATCCTGGCTTTTGGACTTGTTGCTGGTAACAGTCTGGATGATCCTTTTCTTCTTAGGTCCAGAGCACACGGCGTCCATTTCTCCCAAAAAATACCTGAAATACTGATTCATCTGACCACAGTACACATTTCCACTGTGTGATCGTGCATCCCAGATGCCTCCGAGCCCAGAGAAGTTGACGGCGCTTCTGGACACTGTTAACATAGGGCTTGCTTTTGGCACAGTACAGTTTTAACTGGCATTTGTGGCTGTAACTATGTATTGTGGTACTTGACAAAGGTTTGCCAAAGTAGTCCTGAGCCCATGTGGTGATATCGCTTATAGATAAATTGAGGATTCTTGATGCAGTGCCGCCTGAGGGATCGGAGATCACGTTTGTTCAGCTTAGGCTTGCGCCCTTGTCCTTTACGCACTGAAATTCCTCCTCATTCCTTGAATCTTTTAATTATGTTATGCACTGTTGAAGGTGAAATAAGCAAATGTCTTCCTATCTTTCTTTGAGAAACATTGTTTTTAAACATTTCAATAATTTGCTCACGTATTTGTTGGCAAACTGGCGATCCTCGGCCCATCTTTGCTCCTAAAGGACTAGACCTTTCTTGGATGCTGCTTTTGTACCAAATCATAATTACAATCACCTGTTTCAAATCACATCATTATTTAACCAATTTACCTGATTAGCCCTAAATTGCTGATGTCTCAACCTTTTTTGGAATGTGTTGCAGGTCTGAATGACAGGAAAGGATGTATATTTACAAATAAAATTAAGTTGACCGGACTGTCTGCAATGAAATACAAGTCAAAGTACATTTAGAAATCACTATTTTCTTTTTTATTTGTGTTTTTCATACTGTCCCAACTTTTTCTGATTTGGGGTTGTATTTACGGACAGGATATCGAGGCGTAGTCGTGGTGGGGAGGGGTTGCAGTTCAGTGGGCTGGGGATCTCATCGCTGCTCTTTGCAGATGATGTGGTCCTGATGGCATCATCGGCCTGTGACCTTCAGCACTCACTGGATCGGTTTGCAGCCGAGTGTGAAGCGGCTGGGATGAGGATCAGCACCTTTAAATCTGAGGCCATGGTTCTCAGCAGGAAACCGATGGAGTGCCTTCTCCAGGTAGGGAATGAGTCCTTACCCCAAGTCAAGGAGTTTAAGTACCTTGGGGTCTTGTTCGCGAGTGAGGGGACAATGGAGCGGGAGAGAATCGGCGCAGCGGGGGCGGTATTACATTCAGTTTATCACACCATTGTGACGAAAAGAGAGATGAGCCAGAAGGCAAAGCTCTCGATCTACCGGTCAGTTTTACTACCGGATAAGCGGAGGACGATGGATGGATGGATGGCCTTGATTATTTTTGTGTGTGGATAAATCAGTGTGTGGGAAAGACTTACTTCGCCGTACAACCTAAAGGCGTCTTTACAAACTTATATCTGATCTTAAAAACGTCATCCTGATGTACCACATAACTACATACCATGTTTTAGTCGATAATGGTTTGGTTTGGTAGCCCAGGGATTAAAATGATGGAAACATATATTAAACTCAGCATACAGCTCGTACACCTGACTATAGACCAACATTGCAGAATTCAGTAAATCATCTACTAAACAACAATGTAATCTAATATGTTGCATGTAAAATCAATACCTCTGATGCATCTCTGCAAAAGAACGAACATTATATGAACTTCACCAAATTGGAATTGATAGCCTAATTATTGTGAGGTGTTTTGGTCATGTTGTCCATCTCCTGCAGTGTTATATACATCTGCACTGCGTATGAATGAAAACATTAAATAAGATTTAACTCCAAATGTGTATGGACGGTCTACCCTCTTCTATTTATGTCCTACAAATGACAATGAGGTCTAATTTAACCCCACTGGTATTCTCATAATGGTGAAGTAACTGGTTAAGCTCTTTTTTACTTACACAATGGAGAGTCTAGACTCAGGATCACTGGGATGTGCTAAAAATAAATCTCTTCTAAACATATTATTAAACACTTAGTCAGATTGATGCTGAGTTACACATATCAAGGCTTTATATATACTTCAATATGACAATGGGTCTGTACATGAGTAAGACCAATTACAGTAACAACATATGGTACACTGAGGTGAGATGTAGTCTTTCTCCAGTCACAATTCACTGGATTAGAATGAGTTGACAGTTGTAGGTGGTCTGACATGAATGAGAGCAGGAGGTAAGGTTAAGCTCCTAGACAACAGGTGTCCGTTGTTTAACCCCTAAGAGGTTTATTTACAATTAAATCAAGATAGAGACTACTATTTGGGTTAAGAGTTCAACAGCAGTCTGGTTGCGATTATAAAGCTTTATGTCTAGAACAATATCTTTAATTTTGATTAATTTGAAATGACACTTTCTTTGTTGTCACATAAGTGAAATTGTTTTTAAAAAGCCATGTTAACCATGAAATTGGAGACAGTTGGACTAATCAATCCCAAGGTCCATGAATTAGGTTTCAGTGGTTTAAATCTTTTTTTCTGAGTTTTCTGAGCTTTTTCTGGTTCAAAGCTCTCCATAAAGCCAGTGAGTTCAAATTGTTTTGTCAAAGTACTATTTCCGAAGGTTAAATATGAACTTACACTGAGCCAACCTGGACAAGAACGCGTCACAGTGCTATGGATTAAATGATTAAAGCTACTCAGCTTGCTGAACTCTTAACCTAAAATCAGACCCATCATCACCATGACAACTGAGCATGATCACTCTCTGATGAAGTCTGTGCGGTATGGTTGAAAGCCCCAGGAAAAGCTTGTAAGTTAACCCTAAATTGGGATTGTTTTCCTTTAAATAAAGCACATACACACTCAGATGCTGCACTGCAAACCAAGTCCAGCAACATGGAGAGCAGCCAAAGGCCTGAGAAGCATTTAATACATCTCTCAACTCTATTTTTAGCCTGGGAAAACACTGACGAACTTCCGGCAAATTTGAGATTTGCTCTGCAAGTCAGTCTGGCCAAGAGCCCATTCAAGCCCATTTCCTATTTTTCCAAATCGAGGCACCAATCACAACCGTTGAGGCGGGCTTTACGCGGTGGTGATAGCGCAGTGACGGCAAGCAGCTTTTTGTTGACATTCAACATGACGGCCACCGAAGCGCAGCAACCCGTTGATGCCGCTGTCGCTGCTACGTCACCCGGATCGTTGGTCTGATTGGTTGAAGGAATATCCGATTTCGCCCAGAGGCATTTGAGTAGCATCCGTTGGTGACGCCCCTTTGGAAATGAGCTGTGAATGAGCCTTCCCCAGACCCACTCTCAGTTACAACTGAGAAGGGTCTGGCGTCAGCCAGGCTACTCTATTTCAGTTCATAATGTGGACAGTGAAACCCATAACATAAATATCTGTGTACATTCCTCATTGAAATGTAGGCTATGTAGCAACTGCCCCTCTCTCACCAATGTGTTTTGCTTGTTGGTACTTCACTGTGATGTTTGAGCTTCACTGTGCAGAATGATGTATGTGCAGAGTTTGACAATCGAAGGCTGTTTTCACAGAAAGTTTCTCTGTGTTCACCTTAAATCTGAGTTTAGGACGTGTACGTACCAGCAGGATTTGTGACATCACAACTGGCTTGGAAGCCAATCGTGATCCAGTATGCAACTTACACAAGTGTGATACATACACTGAGTATGAACTTTTTAGTTAGGCTGGTGCAACGACCCAAAAGCAGATGACGCATTCCTTGCCCAAGGACACTTCAGCAGGACTTGAGTCCCAGTCATGTTTTTAACCGGACGAATAAAACTCGAGGACTTTCTTCAGTATCGTGACGTTACTCAGTATCGTTTATTTGCCGTCGATAGTTAATTAAAGCATTCAGGGAGACGAAGGAGGAGAGAGTGGATGATACTGTCCGTCATCCAACATGCAGGCACCTTATCGGCACGTCCCAGACAGTACAGGCTCCTCACAACTTTGATGTACGATGCAATTACTAAACTAATAAAAGCTTCAAGTCGAAACGTGGTTCCTGTGGTGGTGGTGGTGCATCCACCCGCCTGCTGCCTTGACATCATTATCGCTTCCTAATCAGCGTTTACAGAAGACGATGAGAACATCTTTCGGTCTTATTTCATACAGTAAGCACTGACCAAAACTTTATGTCTTCACCAGTCACGTGCGTGACAGAGGCTCTTACTCACCCCCCTCCATACACGTCCACGTGGGAAAATTGCGGGTGAGTTACGTCATTGTCCAAAGTAATGAATTAATAAACTTCAACCAATCATAGACAAAATGCCCAAATACGTTATACTTCTACTTCAATACATTTCAGTAGAAAGTATTGTCCTTGCATTTATTTAAGAGCTATAGTTAGGAATACTTTTCAAATTAGAGTTTAGCTAAAAAAACATCAGTTAATAAAATATTATATATATATATATATATATATATATATATATATATATATATATATATATATATATATATATATATATACATACGAGACATTTTGTTGCCAATTCTTCTGTATTTTTACTTAAGTGTTTTTTTTGGGTGCAGGGCTTTGAATGGTGCTCTTTCATTTTAGTTGTTATGTAGTATTCATCTGGACTCAGTGTGCACATCTTTTTTTTTCTTCTGCTGTGCTGCTGGCAGTGCGGAAACCTTCATCAAACATCTGCAGTCTCATTATCGCCCACAGAGCCATTTTGTCAGGAATCTCCCCTCATTCTGTGCTTCTTTTTTAACCTGTATGTTCTAGGTAATTCATTATGTCATGCACTACATCATCACATCGCAGTTATAGTAAAACACGCAGTAAAAACAGCTTTTTGTGCGTGTGCAGCGTGGAGATCGGAGACAGTAGGCTACACTCGGCTACATCAAGCGTGTACAGTATAATGCAGCGTCAGCGTTAAATGCAACAACTTCTGATCAGTCGACATCAGAGATGTGCGTCGCAGAGGACAACTAAAGTACAGCGGGCAATTTGATTTTTCAGTATTTAGCAGATGAATATGTATGTTTTCGGTAGCTGTGTAGCCGGTATAGCACCTGTGAATGTTGCTCTTCTCGGCTGGAAACTGAATAGAGGAACCCCCCTCGTGAATCAGATTGTGCCGATTTCACATCCCCAAGCTTTTCAGGCTTAGATGCAATTGCAAACATGCAGGCGACACGTTTCCAAGAATAAAAGGTCCGTGATTCTTGCAGCAGAGACTCAACTGAGGGGAGGGGGGGGGGGGTTCCCTCTCTCTCTCTCTCACTCTCTCTCTCTCACTCTCTCTCTCTCTCTCTCTCTCCAATCAAATACAGTAGGGTACGTGTTGGCAGAAGCGAGGCTGGACTGGAGACGGTGCACCGGGATTGGAACGGGATTCTTACTGAACTGATTTTATAAGCAGAGCCGAAGATGCTGGGGAACTGGAGGATCCTGTTTTCCCACGTGTGCAGCAGCAGCTTCCTTTTGCTCTGGATCCTCGTCGGCTTGAATGTGGAGGAGGTGGCGGGGTCCCAGCAAGGGATCCCTCTGTCAGTGTGAGTGAGAAGCTCTGCAACTTTGTTTCACATGGAATTAAGTAATATGTTGATCCCTTAAAGGGGAGGACTTGTAACCAGAAGTGCAACATTTTTACATTGACTTTTTGTATTCGCCATTTAAAGAGGTTTTAAACAGGTTAGAAGAACAGAGAGATTGGGATTTTTTTGTGATCTCCATTATCTGATTCTTGTTTGTCTTCAACTGACCACCATGTGGAGTTTAATTTAACTACAGACATCTGTCTGTATTCCCACACACAGGCCATATTACAGTAGGTTTAGCTATTGGGAGAGAGTGACACTATAGGTGGGTGGGAACAAGCAATTACACATGTGATTTTAATAAATAAGCAGCATGATGAAAAAAATCACAGAAGGTGGAGTCATTCAATATGTAACATGTTGATTAAGCTGCTGCAGTAAAGAGGTACATAAGAGGACATTTAACTCTTATTTGTCTTATTTTGTTATATGGTTGCATTATATACAATCAATAAATGATAATTATAATAATAATAATAATATATAAAGTTATTGAAATATATGGTTCTGCTAAAAAGAAGGCAGATTTTCATATGTCATGGACTTTAGAGGTACATTTTTAATGGCACATTTTATCTCAGTTGGTTTTTTATGTCTAAAATATTTCAAATTGATGAAGAGCAGGTCATTTTTTTTACAAACTTTCTGATAACTGTAAATTGTTACAGTTGGAATCACAATTATGCAGGCCTTCACAAGTGCAATCTAATCATTCACAATTGTCTACATATCACAACATTAATGAACTGATAACGAATCACCGTTTTCTTTATATGTCAGATTGTATCTGCAGCAGATGGACTTGTTAAATTGCAAAACCTTTTACTCTGGGAACCTTTTTTTGCAGAATTCTTTTCCTATTTCTACCTAAAACAATTTAAACACAAGACTATGTGAAATCCAAAGTTAAAGTCTAAAATGTAAATGTGTACTCAAAAAGTTCATCTCACCCCGATATCATGCCAGAGTTACATATTTTTATGTATTTAAACTGCACAGATTCAAAAAGGCTAGATTGCGCACCTATAAAGCATTTTTAAAGCATGTCGCTGTAAGGTCTTAAAATGGTCAGCTTAGTTTAAAATCCACAATATTACAGAAACAATCAATGCCATTTAGCAAAACAGTAGAAAATAGAACATCAACTGAGATCTAATTATTCTTAAAGAAAAATGTTTGGGGTTTGTTTTAGAAAAAGGTTGTGCTCAGGAAACACCGCTGAGCTGTTTTTTTGAAAAGTTGGTTCTGCAGATGAGGACAGTTCAACCACCTCATGTAACTACAAATCCTTTATTTTGTAAACACACTTTTATAAATGTAGTTTTCCTTAATTTCTGCGTCTTTAAACCAGGCCACATTCTTAAAGCAGCATCTACTGTGTGTCTTCTGTAGGCAGTTACATGTTCTACATTTTATGTACAGTATTTTCGCTGCCACGCTTAGTCATTTACAGTTCAAAAAGCTCCAATAAGTATAGATCATCCAATTTACAAGCAACCATCTGTCAGGAGAGTGAAGGTCAGGGACACCAGAGCTATGACGATAATCTTTTGACTGATTGGTCAGAAAAAAAGCTAAAAGGAAATGACAGCTGAGGAGAGATTAAAGGCATTTAAAAGCAGCTGGGCCGAGGAGAGGACAAGAAGGTGATACAGATATGACTGCTGCTCAAACTGAAATCATATCATTTGTTAAAAATGGTTTTAAATGTCTTTTTGTAAATAACTTAGATATTATTTGTATTGATTTCGTTGAATCACTTACCTTTACGCAATTCTTTTCACATTTTTATGCGCATTTTTCCACAATACTTGGGAGATTGTTGGCTAAACTCTTATTTGTCTGTTTTGTGTTCTAGCGTGAAGCTCTGGGCTTCGGCATTCGGTGGAGAAATTAAATCCATTTCTGCAAAATATTCTGGATCCCAACTACTGCAAAAGGTATTCTTCTTACGCCCCAGTCTTGTGTGAACATGCATGTTTCCCTTTTGTCTGATGGTCATGTAGTTACACACACTGCATGATGTAAAGTATTCCCTCTCTAATGGCCGCAGAGACATTTCGGTGTCTCAGCTGAATGCTGATGCGTTGTTTTAGAGGAGACTCAGGTGTGAGACAGAGCTCCGTGTGTGTGTGTGTGTGTGTGTGTGTGTGTGTGTGTGTGTGTGTGTGTGTGTGTGTGTGTGTGTGTGTGTGTGTACTTGATACGGCCCATTAACCACGGCTCTGATTCCTCTTTCATCTCATCTCTCTAGTTAACTCTCTGGAGTCAGGAGTTTCAACCTCTGGATATGAATGTGACAAGGAGACAAATTGAACAAGTGTGTGGTTGGTTTCGATAGTGAGTGAGGGCGTGTTGATATGATGAATGAAATCAGCAGAGAATGAGTGATGACTCAGTGCACATAGATTTAACTTTCTGACCACTTAAAGGCAAAGGTGGGCTCTGTGTTTACAGGCCTCTGGTGAGTCAGGTGGATGAATAGCGAACTGTTCATCAGCATGCTTATAAGGTGTTTAATGTGTGTGTAAACTCTCCTTTATAGTCATGTCTTATGGCATTTTAAAAGGCATTCAATCTCTACTTAATTCTGGTTGTAGCCTTAAATTTTCCCCTTAGTAAGTTAAAGAAATTTTGACTTTGCAAAAAGAAAAGAAAAGAATGAAAATACAAAGCGACGGGCTGGAAATAAAAACATGCACACAGACTACACAAGCAACATAAATATTATCACATTTAACAAGCCCTACATTTAAAAAAGTGCACCCACTCGCTGTGACAGTTTTATAGACTTCTTTCAACAGACATTTATGGCTGCATCATTACATCAAATGTAAATGTTCTGGAAATCGTGTGCATTATTTCATTTATGCTTCCCCAAAATGCAGCCTGGTGTATTAGGTATATTTAGAAACTCTGCACTACAATGTGCAGAATGTGTAGAAAGTTGTAGTGGTTGTATTTAGTTCTGTGGATCCGAAAAAAAGCTTGGACAGTGGACGCACAAGAAGCTCTGTGGGTTGAAGAGGTTAAACCCTGATACTGCAAACATATACAGTATGTTACCAACACTAGACAAACTAAATAATGGCATTTTAAGAATGTTATACTCAAATATCTCAGGTCTCTTTTCTGTCTAATCAGCAGTTTAAAATCTTATTTTACTTGGGGTTGAACAAAATGCATGCTGGGTTTAAATCCTGTATTGTAGTATGTTCTACAAAAACATACTACAATACAGTCATAAATAAAACCGTATCTAAAATGTCCTGTTTTAGTTTTTCTATTTCAGCTGGTTGACTTAGTTCTTCTGTCTGTTATGAGGTTGTAGTTTGTGGTGTAGTGTTGAAATGAACTGCATTGTATGGAAAGGCGTTTTCAGTACTGTGTCAGTCACATTTTACATATACAGTGTGAAAGAACAAAAATGTTGGAGTCACCTTTTTAATCATGCATTTCAATTAAAGAACACCACAAACTTCAGCCTAAAACATTACAACAGATTTGTATCAACGCCTCTCTGACAACTAAGTTTAATTGTCAGAGTTGATGTATTACAGGACTACATCACAGTGGACACCTGTTTCTATTTTTCTGGGCTCTCGGTGGACATGGCATCCACTTAACTCCTATACAGTATAAATCCTGTATAGACCATTGTCAACTGGGACACTGTGATCTATAACAATTCTTTACTTTCTTCCTGTAGGTTAAGTTACTACATGAGTCCCCGTCATACTTGTTAACCCTCTGCATTTGACCCATCCTCACTATTTTAGGAGCTGTGGGCTATCACAGCGCCGCGTCCGGGGACCAACTCCA
Source organism: Gymnocephalus cernua (assembly GCA_023631565.1). Taxonomy (NCBI): domain Eukaryota; kingdom Metazoa; phylum Chordata; class Actinopteri; order Perciformes; family Percidae; genus Gymnocephalus; species Gymnocephalus cernua. The sequence goes on from CM042428.1 coordinate 24,885,298, forward strand.
GTTCTGAGGCCAGTGCCTCGGTCAAGGGCAATAGCAGGATTAATCCTAAAAACGCTGCATGTCTTGGAGCGTGGGAGGAAAGAGGAGGAACCAGAGGAAGTCCACGCAAACATGGGGAGAGCGTTCAAACTGCATATAGAAAGCGGCTCCTGGGTCCAAACCTAGGACCTACTTGCTCTGAGGTGACAGTTCCTTAATGTAAGATAAGATTTAACGTTCAAACGTGTGTTGGAAGCTGACGCACTTCCATTTGTTACCAAATATGTATTTCATCTTTGTACAAAAACATTTTGCAATATGCCCTGCAGATTTGTTCCCCTTTTTTTGTGTGTATGTAAGCACTTTGCTTGTGTTCCTGTTCATGGAGGCATGTCTGGAGAGAGCTGTGCCGAGCCAGTCAGCATAAAGCAGTGAGCTGTGAGGGAACTGACGGGTCGTTAGGGGCTGGTCATTAAGCCTGATCATTAGATGCTTTTATGGTGAATTACCCGATTTCACCAAGATTTTCTGCAAAGGGGGAAACACTGGGGATCTTCAGGCTACCGGCCTCACTCCTGCGTTGGTCATTACTCTAATCAATAATCATGATCAGTGGTTTTGATGGATGGGGCTTAACCTCCTCTCGATGACTGGAGGAGCGTGAGGGAGGAGGAGGGGGGACTGGGGTAACTGGGGGGCTGGGGGACTCGGGGTGCTGAGGCGAGGAGGACAGGCGTGAAATGAACTGTTCTGCTCCACTGCGAGTCCACACTCTTCCTTTCAGTAGGTAATTTGTCGCCTCATGTACTGGGGGGGGGGGGGGGGTGTGTGTTTGTGTGTGTGTGTGTGTGTGTGTGTGTGTGTGTGTGTGTGTGTGTGTGTGTGTGTGTGTGTGTGTGCGTGTGCGTGTGCGTGTGTTTTTGTGTGTGTCATGTCTGAATGTGTCCTACGAGCCTAACATGGCCTGTGTTTATTTTTTGATAAGGTTATTGGGAGTGCATGTGATGTAGCTGAACAGTGTGAGAGCATCAGGTTTTTGTTTTATTTGGTGCGTGCGTGGGTGCGTGCGTGCCAGGTATGGAATTATGTAATGTTATATTCCTCCGAGCTGTGGCGGGCTTTGTTCTGTATCACTGGAGGTCCTGTGCATCCAGCAGAATCAGCATTATGTGAGGTGTAGTTCATTACCCAGAATCGCCCAAGCTTGACACGTTATTATCTTTCTCCTGTGCTTAGACTCCATTTCAATTACCCTCTTACCATGCATAGCCTTCAGATCCAGCCTGCCCCCCTCCCTCCCTTGGCCACCCTACATGGCCATCTCCAGCCAATCAGAGTTAAAGAAGCAGCATGTGCAGCCAATGACTGAGACGAGATAAAGACTATCAATCATTCTGTGTTGCAGGCAGGGTTTTATCAACCGTTCATCTGAGACTGGCTGCATGCAGCTTGTCAGCCAACATGTGAAGGCTTATAAGCCTTGTTAAACAATTCCCCCCACCTCTCTGGAGGGTGATGCAGTGGATTTTTAAAAATGTTGCAAAACCACACACAGAAAGAGATGATTATCTTAATGTTTTTTTTCTTGTCTTATTAAGTGGACATTTAAGACACTCCTAATGGGTTAATCAACCATGTGAGCTCAATTCGTTTTTCAGTATGTTTTCCTGCAGCCATGTTATACGATTTACAGTCGTCCCCTCTGTCAATGCCACACTTTGGTTTTTGGTTATTTTCAGAAATATAAAGAGTTTGAAAAGTCAGTCAGAGTGGAGGAAATTGACGGCGTAAAACTGGTCAAAAACCTGGCTGTGAAGATGGAGGAAGTTTTCCGGAAAAAAGCGGAGGCCACCAGGGTAGGTACAATATTAAATATCTTTATAAAAAGCCTTTTATTTGGATTTGTTTTGTTTCTGGAATATTCGGCTGCATTCTGTTGAGTTAGCCATACCTTTTTTTTGCAGTTAATAACTCTACTTTTAAAGAAAAAATATTTCAGTTATTGCTTTTGTTAACATGATATGGTTTAAATAGAAGAACACTGGGGGGAGGGGGGGGGGGGGTGGGGGCAATGTTTCTTAGGTTCAAAGAAAATATGAATAAATATGGGGAGAGGGTCTTGGTTTCTTAGCCCACCTCCCCACCACAATAGGCCTAATTTTTGTACAATCCCTAAATTGAGCAGATTAGTAACTTGGGAAAGCAGACTATCTGTTTAAAAAACTAATCTGTAGTTAATGTAAAAGGGTCTGTCTGGAATATGGTCCTGCATGTAATGTATGACGGTGCAGGCCTGAGCTGTTGTCAGCCTCACAGCAGCAGCCTGTCTGCGACCTCAGCGCAGAGGAGCTTGTAACCATTTTAATGCTGCACCTCGCAGGGACTGCTGGGTATTGATAACGTTTATCTCCCCGCGCCTGATCCCATGTGTGCGACAATTTATGACTGTTCAGCCTATAAATTACACGAATAGTAAAAAGCGCTTAATTTAATTTAACATAATTTGGTTCCCTGAGATACATCAACATATTATGGTGGTTGTTTTTTGTTTTTGTTTTTTTTAAACAATACAAGGCACAAATGTAGCCGTTTTAATAACCAGCACAGGTGTGATAAATCATAATCGGGTGACGTCATCGCTTCTTTTTTTTTCAAAATTGAAATCAGAGTTTAAGAATCGATGCAGTGACCTCAATAAAGCGGTGGAGGTCGGGGTGTCTGGCTCCTGCAGGTACATTTCACATTCACAATGAGGGAAATTATTTATTTATTCATCAGAAAACATAATATTTATTTCGTGATGTTTTTTTATTAGCCAACTGCTGACGACATGAGATCTCACCATGAGGTCAATTGAATTTGGTCAGCACCGCCCCAGCTGTGTTTATATGGCAGTTATGTTGACACATGGGACGGATGTTAATTACCCGCTTGGCTCCGAAGGCGAGAGTGACCGTGACGTTGAAGTGGCGTTTCCCCCGGAAACACAGAGCCAAGCACATTTTTTCCAGAATCAAATTATTACAGAAGCTATATCGCTGCTATACACGGCATGAAATCCTGCTCCTACCTGCCTCCATCAATCATTTCACAGCTGCACTCCACAGTAGTGCCCTACATTTTATGCATATTGTTGTCCAAAATACCACAAGGATTGCAAAGGCGGGAGAGACTAGCAGTTCTGTCATCATATTCTATTTTATTCTATTAGCCTACAATTTGAAACAAAAGCTGGACATGGATTTTATCCAAACGTGAATCTATAAAGCCTGCCAATGGCCCTCGGTCATGTTGCTCTTCAATGGAATGACATGTGTTGAGGTTTGAAAATAAGAGTGGCAGAGTAATGTGCAAACGGCAAGTTTGAGAGCAGCAGAGTGTAGAAAAACTTCTGGGAATGCCTTAGAAGGCTTTGGGGAAATCTCAAAGAATAGTGTATATTTCCGGATGTAAATATGCATGTTTTGTATAGGAATTTGGTCGTTTAACATGTTCGACTACATTGTATGTAGCTCTATTCTTATTAACCAACGGGTATTTTTCTCCTCTCAGCGGCTGGTGGAGGCAGCAGAAGAAGCGCACCATCAGCATGAGGATAATCCCGACCTGCAGGTGAGGTTTGTCCCGGACCAAAGAAAAGAAAAGAAAAGAAAAGAAAAGAGAACGTAATTATTTAAAAAAAAATGTGGTGTGTCATTGTGTTAGACCAGAATGAATCATTTTTAGCTGAGCTGTGGAGGAGCGGCTGCAAGGTGAGAGAAGGGTAATAGGCCCTATATAAAAGTCTTTAATTGCGTTGGCATCGTCCTTCGCACTGATGTCCTGTCAGCGGTTTGATACATAATGCTTCTATGATAAGCAATGCCGCACATATTGAAGGCTGCAGCGCCATGCTGTCATAACTCACGCTGATTGTGAAAGTGTAATCGTATCAAACGCTGTCTGTAGGCCTGCTGCAGCGCCTTTAGGTTCAGTACAGTAACCGAATAACTGTAATACAGCATCGGCTATTAGAGATCCAGCGTCCTGGTGTTGCGTGCAGAATGAAAGACTGTGTTGTGTATTTTATTTGTTAGTAGGAACATTTCTCAGGACATACTGGACTCGGTCTGTGTGGCAGAAAGAAAAATGGGAGAGAGAAGTCGGCCTGCATTGTTTCTAGTTTATTTTACGCTCGTGCTCAGACTCCGTTCAGGACATTATTTAGCGGCTCTCACTGCGGATTTCCAGGTCGCGCTGAGCTTCCTCGGTGTCTGCAGAGGGAATGCAGTATTTCTGTGGTTTGTTAGTTCTCTCTCTCTCTCTCTCTCTCTCTCTCTCTCTCTCTCTCTCTGTAAAAGATAAATGAAACTCTTTTGCGCGGCGCATTGTTTCACTTTCGTGGCTCTAGATTGGAAACCCACTCGAGCATCAAACCACTGAAATAACGGCAGCACTTTACAGTTAATAGTAGCATTTACATCATACGAATACATTTCAGTCGCCTTGTTCCCTGCCCCTTCCTCTGCTGTTCACACAGCCAGAACAAGACAGCTAGATTGTAGCCTACTTTTAAACATTTTCAATAAAAAAAAAATACGACTGCTATTCTAATAGTAAAAGGAAAAAATATATATTTGTTTTCACCATTATCCTTGAACATATTTTGCCTATAGACTTTAATATGGCTTTAGCCCTCTAAAGCAGATTGCTTCCAAAAACACATTTTACTGAAGGATGTACTGTATGCATGGGTCTCGTTTCATTAGATATTTTTGATTAAATTATTATATTTGGGCTATTATTTATGTAAGAAGACAAGGTTTCCATTTTCTCTATAGACAGTTTGGTATCTCTTACTCTCAAATAGTAATCCTTAAAATAAAAATGATATGGACTCCACAAATACATAGAACCCCAGGTATTAATTCAATTCTTTATATTATTTTTGCTGAAATATTTAAATAAATATGTTCGTAAACTTGACATGCTTTTATGATCGTTTAATTGGCTTGCTTTTTATAGCTTGCCATAGACAAATATCTATCTCTATTAAGCATTTATGTGCTTTTATAAATGAAATGAAAGCAAAATGTTGTATACTTTTGAAAGGTTCAAGCTATTTCCATGCTTTATATTCAGGCAATTGACATACAACACAGGCCTATCACAGAGATTTCATCTTAAAGGCCATAAAAAAATAATAAGGAAAATTCAATATCCACCTGCGATAATGATGTGATGTCATGATATTACTCCTCGTGGCATCATTTAGTCAGCCTCGCCTCCCCTGACACTGCACATTTTTCACGCACCATTTCACTGACCACAATGAGATAAGCCGCCTGCTCTTATCTCAGCTTCTTTGTGTCAGGGCAGTCGGGTGTTTTGCAATGACCCGAGTGTAGTCCGCGGTTCAAGGGTGTGCAGATCAGGTCTGATGGAGCAACAGAGACTTGGCTCTCAGAAATTGTATTATACTGTAAAGTGTCTTTGGTTTAATGTTTGCTAACAGAGCTTTTGCTTCTTTCAACTTTAAACATTTATGTAAGAAAAAGCCTCGATTTGATTTTGAAAATCAGGAACATTTAAAAAAATAATTAAACAGTTAAAGAACTTCAACAGTTTTCATTAAATGTGCTTTGTGTGCTTTAAAGCTTTCTTTAATTTGACTGCCAAAACCTTGTCGAGATAAAGGCCGAAATTCTGCTTTTGTGATTGCCCCTGAAATATTTGAAGCATATGTAAAAAGTAAAACATATTGTTTAATTTAAGAGTCCTTGTTTATTGTGTATTTCATATTTTTTACTATTTAAATTTGATTGATGATTTTTAAAAATGCTAAAATCCACATGATTTTGGCTGCTGTTATGATAGTTTCTAAGGATCATAAAAATAACACTGTTCCAAAATTATGCTATAGAATAACACTAATTGATTCATATAGTAAAGCGTACAGTGTATTTGGCTCATATGCTGAATGTATTGTATCGATCACACATTACTGTAACTTATCTTAAACAACACGTCTTGAACAGTGTGATCTGTAACATCAGTGAAGTTTCTGAGTACATTAGTTTTGACTCTATGAAGCTGTTAGTTATAACAACGGCAGGAAGAGTCAGAGCCTGTTAAACCTTCAGTGCTTATTGGGACCCGCCATCTCCAGATATTGGAGTGTGGGTACACAGTAAGTCCCAGCAGCCCATAATGGAGGGCAGATCTCTGCAGCAGGGCCTACAGCTAACTGCAGTGGTGTAGAGTCAGCGGGGCGTCTCAGAGAGCCGCAGTGTCCCATGGCCTGCTCTACAGTAATAACCCTGGTGGTTAACGTGCCTCTCTACAGCACTATAAGTTCTGCTGAGCGTGCAGGTTTCTCTCCCCTGCTGCTCCCCCTCTGCAGCAACACCCCCCCCCCCCCCCCCCCCCCCATCACCACCCCCACCCTGCCGCAGCTCGTCAGAGAGCTGCTCAGGCGTGGTATGAGCTGTCAGGGACTGCTTGATGGTGATGCCCGCGCGGCCTCCCTCGAGTGTGCTGCTGTAGAGTCCATCACCCATCTCTCTCTCTCTCTCTCTCTCTCTCTCTCTCTCTCTCTCTCTCTCTCCCTCTGTCACTCTCTCTCTCTCTCTCTCCCTCTGTCACTCTCTCTCTCTCTCGCTTAGTGCAGCCAATAAGGACCACAGGCCACAGAGAGGCCGCTCAGACAGGATAGTCTTTCTTCTCGGTGAAGGGCAGGACTTTAGGGAGGACAGACCTTTCACTGGCAGTCATGAAGTCCTCTTTGCACGTCCAGGGCCTTCTTAGACCTCAGTGACGAGTGACAATTAAAGAGTGATAAAAAAAAGTGATAAACTAAGAACATTGAAAAACTAAGCTGAACTGAAGAAACTAAACAGCAATCTAAAAAAAATATACACACATCCACTTGTTATGTTTAATTAAAAGAATGTTTATTAATTATGAGTTGCAGTAGCTTTGGTGGTACAGCAGATTCATGTGCCCCCGCTTCCTCCAGTCCGTGTGTCCAAGCATCCTTGCAAGACTCTGAAGCCATAACCATTACATTTACACCTTATTTTTCTGGTTTCATTGTTTACTTCTCTGTGACCTTATTATCAGCTTGTAATGCTAGGAGGACATATGTGGAAACAAGCACATAGTATTGTGCATTTGATTAATAATCTGTGAAAAATACTTACATTTCTATATGCACACTGCAAAGTTTTTGCTTGCTGTAATTGTTCTCCCTGTCTATACTGGCCATGAAGAGATGGGGTACAAAATCAGTCACAGATTCCATCTTTGTGGTATTATCCATCCGCCGCAGCAAACTGTCATGGGAGAGAATTTATACTAATAAGACTGTAACTTTGGAAGATACTCAGACAATTTAGACTGCTCAGATGTTGTCTTCGACTAAACTTTAGAATGCACTTTTTGCACAGACCGAGGACTGTGGATTTTCTCCCCCATCACTTACATTGAAATCCCATTAGGAAGAGATCTCTTGATGGCCATAACTGACAGGAGGAATGATTACAGCAAGAAAAAAAACAGTTTTTAAAATACATATGGGAATATGAGTATTGTTTTAACATAGATTTGTAAAAATGTGAACCTATACTTTAAGTATTAATATCACCACTGCTATTAAACATTTGGGTATTCACTCTTTTTCTCAGTATGAGTACTTCAACGCCGTGCTGATCAATGAAGTGGACGAGGAGGGCAATAACGTAGAGCTGGGAGGAGAGTTCCTCCTGGAGCCCAACGGCCATTTCAATAACCTATCAGTCAACCTGAGCCTCAGTGTGGTGCAGGTGCCCACCAACATGTATAACAAAGGTGAGAGCTCAGCCTGCACACAAGGATTATGTGAGTGTTATTTACCTACTGTGAGCTGATTAATGGGGAGGAGAAGAGAAGGGAGGAAAGTAAGTGGTGAAAATGAGAAATGGTAGCTGAAGCTGTATCAGTGTCACGGGCTAGGAGAAGTGGAGTTAAGGGATCAATAACAGTCCAGACATAAAGGGATAGCAACTGCAGACCTCTCAAAGAGACTGGAAAGATTGCAGAGAGGGGGTGTGGGAAAGATATACGCTAGCTTTTCAGTCGCTTCTTGTTTTTTAACGGAGTGTGTCACCTCTCCCTGTGCATTGCCAGGGCTGCTTTTGTTTGGTTATAATGGACTCCCCGTAACTCTCTGTTCACAGCACAAAGGCAGGCTCGTCCAGCAGGAGGAGGGGAGGGGATGATTTAGTCACAGGCATTGTAACTCCTTCAGGGGGTCAATAAGGGACAAAAGGTCAACCGTGCACTCGGTAATGGTGACCAGGATGATTACTATTATCACCATTTAATTTAGTTGTTTCTCTCCCTCCTCAGATCCTGACATAGTGAACGGAGTGTACTGGTCCGAGGCTCTGAATAAAGTATTTGTAGATAATTTTGAAAGAGACCCAACACTAATCTGGCAGTACTTTGGGAGTGCCAAGGGTTTCTTCAGGCAGTACCCAGGTGAGTGCTGTCACTCTGTCGGTCCGTGTGTGTGTGTGTGTGTGTGTGTGTGTGTGTGTGTGTGTGTGTGTGTGTGTGTGTGTGTGTGTGTGTGTGTGTGTGTGTGTGTGTGTGTGTGTGTGTGTGTGTGTGTGGAAAAGAAAGGCTTGTCTCAAGGGAGCCATCAGCCATCAGCGCACAAAAAAACCCAGATCAGAACAAATGATTTAGAATTACTAAAAGGGTAATTTGGCTAATGTTGTAATTTTACAGACCATCAGAGAGGATGCATATATACAGGCTGTAATTAATCAGAATTTGGTGGTGTAGGTCTACAGTCATACTGAGCGCGGCTGTTGGATCCAACCGAACTTATCAGACCGTTACAATGATATGAAACAGGCGGTCGGCTCACTGCAGTGCTGGAGTGAAGCTACAGAGATGAGATACAGCTGATGATATTCTAATACAGATATGGAGAGATATTTGTATTTGTTGTCTTTTCTGTATTTTGTGTGTTGTCTTTGTAAGGCTGCAGAATGGACAGAGTCCAAAACAAATTTCCCTTTGGGGACAATAAAGTTTATCTTATCTTATCTTATACTTCTTCTGAAGAGTCCATCATGTTTTTTTAATCCTCCGTGTCCTCCTTGCATACTAGCAACTGTGTGGAGGAGGGGTGGGGGTGGGGGCGCGTGCGCCATCACAGAAGGCTTGTATCATGTGGATGCGCCGACAGTGTTGTTGTCTTCTTCTTACTTAGAATTCCTCATGGGGGAGACAGAAACTACACACTACAGCGTTAATAATTTAACATCTGCTTCATCAGGACTGTGTGGGTGTGGTTTTATCAGATTTGATTAACAGTGCTGGCAACGTGAGCAAACAACCCACCAACTGTCATCAGATATTGATTCCAATGCTAAATCCTGATTGGTGCTCAGAAGTATGTGAACCCCCCCCCCCCCCCTCAATCCAGTGAAAAGACAAGAGATAACAAAAGGGTATACAGAACGGTGAAGTTATCAAAACATTTCTAACTTTTGCAGACAATTTCATCTCCATGTAGCACACTTTGGATTGAGAAAACAAATGCATACATTGATACTATTGAAACATTTACCTTTAAACTTTCGAAAAAGACGTACATACTTTTATAGTATAGTTTTATAGTGTGGTATTGTTACTTTTACTTAAGTGAAGGATCTTATTACTTCTTCCACCACTGAATAGGGTTCTTGTTCAATACATCAAAAACAAAATTAATGGTCACCAATTTGCAAGCCAAAGCCTTTTAAACATAAAGCATTGTTTAATAACCTCCCTGTGAATGTTTTCATTTTTTGTGGTAATTTTAATGCCTACAGTAAGCTTCGTACAAACAACAGCACAGCCAACACTGTACAGTATAACAACATGGTGCAGCGCATTGACATATATATTCTGTGGCAGTTTGCTTGTGTTTATCCACTCAGAAATGCTATTTTCTGTTTTCTGTTATTTTCTATTAGAAATGCTCATATTATGCTTTTTGGCTTTGGCTTTTTACCTTTCCTTTATTGTGTTATATATCTTTTTTTTTGCATGTAATAGGTTTACAGAGTGAAAAAGCCCAAAGTCCACCCCAAAGGGACTTACCATCTCCAACAGAAAACACTGTTCACAAACGGCTCCAAACAGCTCTGTTGTAGTCCAGCCTTTACTTCCGTGACAAACGTGCGTCACTGTAACACACGTTATAATGCTCGCCTAGCTGCTAGCGTGGCACGCCCTCATACTCTGCTTCTGACTGGCTGGTAGTCCTTACCTAGGTACTGTGCATGTGCGACTCCCAACAAAGATGGAACAGAAGTGAGATGCCTCACTCGGTAGCTAAAACAGAGAGCTCAACGCACATTTTTGAAAATGAAACCATGTAAACCTATTCAGGTACAACCTCTTAATACAATTATATGAACACTTTAATTGACTTACTATTCCTTCTATTTCACAGGAGTAAAGTGGCATCCAGATGAACATGGTGTCATTGGCTTTGACTGTAGAAACAGGAAGTGGTAAGCCTCTACATACTTATTCTATATCCACGAAGTTCCACTTCCGGGATTGCTCCGGTCCCGCAGGAAATTCCGCCGGATGCATCTCTTTTCGTCCAGTGTCCGTTTCCTTCCGCTTCTTTGTGTTGGAATTTTAAACTCTGGTCGATTTATGAGGACTAATGGTTAACTGCTCTTTAGATCTCTGCAGGGTAAATCCAGACAGATACTGTAGCTAGACTATCTGACCAATCTGAGTTTTCTCTCGCACAACTAAAGCAACTTTTGAAAATATACGTTCCACCAAAACAAGTTCCTTTTAGAGGCTATTTTGCAGCGACACCGTGGCTCCGAGCGGAGCTTATCACCGCCCATGACGATTGTGATTGGTTTAAAGAAATGTCAATAAACAGAGCATGTTTTTCTCCCATCCCGGAATGCTGTGTGGACTAGCCAGACCCTCCTCCGCATCGCTGTGGAGGAAGGTCTGGCAAAGCAAGACTACTACATACTAGACTGAATGTATTGCTATTGTTGTTTTTTTAGGTATCAAAATGTGTAATTTAACATATTTGCATATTTCAGGTACATTCAGGCAGCAACATCTCCGAAAGATGTCATTATCTTAGTCGATGTTAGTGGAAGCATGAAAGGACTGAGGCTGACCATCGCCAGGCAGACTGTCTCCTCCATATTAGACACACTTGGAGAGGACGACTTCTTCAACATCATTGCAGTAAGTTTTAGTTCAAACAGAGAGAAAACAGTTTGTGTCTTCATTTATAGTTTATGTCCTCTATCTGTGTCTATACCTGTCTATGTTAACAAAATAGTTTCTACTGAAGTATTTCAGATAAATGGAGCTCAGTCTTCCATGAAAAATACTAATCTGTAATTTGCATTTCCACAGTATAATCAGGAGATCCACTATGTGGAGCCTTGTTTGAATGGCACGCTGATCCGAGCCGACAGAACCAATAAAGACGTGAGTCGCAATCAAACTGACGTGTAATGAATACAGTATATCGTATCAGGTTAATTCCTGTGATTAATGTTTAAAACCTTTCTTTTCCACTTTTATCGTTATCTGTTAGCATTTCCGCGAACATCTGGACAAGCTGTTTGCCAAAGGGATTGGGCTGCTGGGTGAAGCTCTGGCCGAAGCGTTCACAATCCTGAGTGATGTAAGTTCCAGTACAGTAAACCTCTCTGTATCTGTGACTGTCAGTTTAATAGGGATGCTGTGAAAACACAAATCTTCCCACTCTATATTCCACTGAAATGACATATCACAAAGCAGATCAATTCAATTCCTTTTTACTGTTTACTGATTATGTGACAGTACTGTTAAGTATTCATGAGTTATCACAAAATGATCCATTTATTTATTGATTCATTTGACGGAACAATAATGTATTTGTGCACAGAAACCACAAATGCACTTCGTTTTCATTTAACTGAAGGGCTCCACTTGATCAGAACATTAGGAAAACTTTAATTTTACAAGCCACATTTATTTTCAGTGACAGGAAGTGTTCGAGTACAACCTCATGTTCTCAGCTAATCATAAAAAGTAGCACACTCCATTCATATATATTGAAGCGTTTGGGAGGTGTGCCGCCTGTCGAAACGCTCCAGCGCTATCCCTGTTCCGCCCTCCAAACACAGACACATCTATTCTGAATCGTGATTAATGGCTCTAATTAATGTTGATGATTAATAACGTGGCTGATTGGAACACAAAGCAGATAAGGCCAGGAGCCACGCCGCACTCCTTTTATCTCCCTGTATTCAGGCGAGCTTTGGCTGCGTCGCTGAAGCTGAGGGACTGCAGCTTTTACCTCTGCATTTGTCATATTAATTAAAGCCCTGCAATGAATATGGTAATCAGGTAGCCAGTAGCCTACTACCGAAATGCATTGTTACACCACTGCCCAGTGAATGAAGTCAGAATACAGCCTATCGTAGACCAAATCAAAAAGAAACTTGCTTCACTTGAAGAGCACTGCACCATTTTCATAAGAGCTGTGTTGAGATACAAAAAAGCAAAGTCTCACCCTCTCACAGGCAGATGATATGAGAGAATCACAAAACGTGTAATAAAACATCCCCAATATCCCCTTGTTGGATTGTTATAGAACAAGATCATTGATTTATCTCTCAAACAACCAGGACTTGGGGTTGATTAGATTGTATCAGCATCAACTACTTCATGATTGCTGTTATTGATTATGTCTTTTATCATTAACATTTAGATTTACTAATTCCTATTTACTTTCAATACTGAAAGAAATGTCATTTTATACATTCAATGCATTTTGGAGGTGTTGAAAAAAGGAAAAGAAACAGATGCAGGGTGGACACCAGCTGAAGGAAGAAATGAAAGGAGGAGGTTAATCACATATACTGTAGCCCAGGGAAGCTAGATGAGCTGCGATCCTCCATTGTCAGCCAGTTGCCTCTTGAGCTTGATGAAGAGAGCCCACTCACGGCAGGAGGGATGTCACACACTGGACTGCCTCTTGCACAGAAGCCATTTTGACATCTTTAAGGTTTTTAGTTGTACATTATCGAAATCTGCGTTGCCCGTTCACAAACGTGTCCTTTTTCATGAATATTTATCACCACCATTCAAGTATTCCTATTGGTTTGAAATTTTACATTTGCATTTGCGTGAACTGGGGTAGATGCTCCATATTCATGCATATTGAAATACGTTAGCCAGTAAGGGACATACAGGATATACTGCTCCGCCTTTCACATTTTCGCTGTCACATGATAAACACACAGGTGCTGCTAATGGATATCGTGGCTTCCCAGCCCCCCCGGCAAGTTTGAAAAAGGAAACATGGAGGACAAACATGTATTAAAAATCCAAATTTCAGGAACAGGAGTCTTCTTCTTCGCCCAGAAAAAGAAAAAGGATATTGAAAAGAGCAAGAGACCGGCGTCATCAGAAAAAACGTGTGAAGGCTACCGTAGCTGTAAAACATACTTTGAACTGCGTGGCGCGAGAGAGTTGATTGCGATATATGATCTCAACGCTAGATGGGAGAAATTCCCACACATTGGACCTTTAAAGCACAGGTGTAAATAATGAAATTAATGATGGTTGAATTCCATTTAGCTGCTTCAGTTTTTAGGGTCCTGGTACTGTGCATGCTGGCTAACTGTCACTGATTACTGGGACACGTAATGGAACAGAGCCATCGTTAATGTCATTAATAACAGCTGTGCTTTCACTACCGTAACAAGTCAAAATCTTTCCTGTAAAAAAAAAAGTCTATTATCAGCATAACAATTAACATTTCATTATATCAAAATCTTGTGGCTGATTATCTCACTTTAGAGTTATTTATTTCTATTTATATAATTGAATATGGAAATTATAGATTACAATGAAATATTTCCTAATATTAGACATTTGTTTATTGTGTCATGCACATACAAGTGCCCAGCCAATACGAAAAAAAAAATATATATATATATATATATATATATATGGTTGTCAGATTTTCTCAAGAGAGGCCTCCTGATGCTCAGCCTGTGTGATTTGAGAATAGCGGTGCTCAGCAGTTTTCATCCTGTGCGATCGTGTCACTACATCCTCCTCTTTCTCTACGTTACAGGTCAATGAACCACTTAATTGCTGTGATGCATCTTCTGTTATCAGAATAAAGTGTACCACACTTTACCAAGACATTATCTGTATTTTATTGACTGATGGCTGCACAGCTGCCATATCCGACATCATCATCATCATCATCATCATCATCATATACAGTGGAAACAGACAGCTCTGTTTGTTTAATGTTTAAATAACAACCCATACTGTATATTATTTGTGTTGTGAATTTAGATCTTCATGTGTTTTCTCTCTGTCTGCAGTTTAATCAGACTGGACATGGCAGTCTGTGCAGCCAGGCCATAATGCTTGTGACTGACGGGGCGACTGAAATGTATGATGACGTTTTTGAGAAGTACAATTGGCCAGAAAGAAAGGTAAGTCTCTCTCTTTCTTTCTTTCCCTTTCTCCGCTGTTCCTCACAGTGCCTAATGTTCAATGTTAACCGTGTCCTTTTTAAAAACATTCTGCTTGCAATGCACATTTTTTTTCTAATTGGGCTAGATGTACATTTTAATACTTTTTGCCTGCTGGAGCTCCTGTCTTGACGTTATGAGGAATTGGTTTCTTACTTCATCGCCACTCATAACTCTGTAATTTACAACCCATGTCAATATGATGATTTTCAACATGTTGATGCATTATAGAGCAATATTTCCCCTCACATAGAATAAAACAAGGGGAATAAACTGCTGTCAAGGGCAGAGTGTGTACAGTGCAAGCAGCTCAGTCTCAAAGGCTCTGGTCTTCGTCCCCCGCACTGCTGTGCTCTCCCCACTTTTCTCCCTGGACTCAACGGTGGTTTTAAAATCTTTTGTTAGCCTTCCATTGTAAGACCAAAATGCAATTGAAATGGAATGGACTGCTGTGCCACTCACAAAGCGATAACACAACAGCTCAGGGGCGGTTGTTCAGTCCTATCAAGCATATGTGTGTTGGCAGTGTTTGGCAGGATATTTGGCAGGAGACCCCATCCCCCCTCATACACCCTCAGGGCCGCTATATAGCAGCCATTCACTGTTTTCTATATGCTTCATGCTTAGCAAAGCATCTGGAGCCAATGAGCCGTGCAGGTTTGGCAAAGTGTCACACAGCGTTCTTTAAAAGGACAGAGGAACATGCCCTCATGCCAAACCCCCAACAAAAGAAAAGAAAAAAAGAACGGCAGAGAAACAAACAAAAAATCCATAACTTACTGTTAAAAAACTGACAAAGGAAGACTGAAAAAGGTAAAGAATGAAAAAAAAAGAGCTGGAAAAGCAGCTTAATGCTCAGTGCCTTTGCATGAGGATGTAAAAACATACATCTATACTTCTTGCTCCAAAGCCTGATAGAATCAGGACAGGAAGATAAAGTCCTAAGGAGACACCTCACTTTGCATGTTTTTTCAGTCCTTCCATCTTTGAAACTGTCGACATCTATGTGTCCTCTGCACAGGTGCGAATATTCCCGTACCTGATTGGACGAGAGTCTGCATTTGCTGATAACCTCAAATGGATGGCTTGTGCCAACAAAGGTTTGGGACTTTTTGACATAGGCTGATGTGGTGCTCCTGTAGAGTAATGTGATGATGGTTGAGGATGTGAGGGTCTCCGTGTGGTTTGGCCGTGTATGCGTGTGTGTGTGTGTGTGTGTGTGTGTGTGTGTGTGTGTGTGTGTGTGTGTGTGTGTGTGTGTGTGTGTGTGTGTGTGTGTGTGTGTGTGTGTGTGCTGGCTCAAACTCTTTCTGCCAAGAGGCAATGAAGTGGCACTTGTGGGGGGTCAGAGGTCAATCCGCTCTAATCCCTCTTCCTGTCAGAGTGTCTCCCCCTTGGCTGCTCGCTGCTGACGGCTCCCACGTGTCAACACTCTGGATGAGTGCCCTCTGGAAGGGAAAGTCACAGCCAAGGAAAACAAGAAAAAAAGGAAAGCCCCAAAAATCCTACCCCATACAGACCCCCAATGTGGAATAACCTTACATGTCCAATATGAAGCATTGTCAGCAACAGCAGGAGCTGACACAAGTCAAGTGACTCCCGTGTCAGTGTAAACTGAACCACTAGAAACCTGTTTCCAGTGCAGTAATGTCAGGGAAATTAGCAAATTACGAAATGTTGTTAAGGGGTAAGTACTTTGGGTAAACTTGGACTTCAGTATTTCTAAAATCCTAGCTACAGCCCTGTTTGCTGATAGTACTTTTGTTTAAGTTTCAGATGCAGGACTAAACATTGCTGATCATATACTTCTTTTTTTTACCACTGGACATCAGTTTTAAATATTTGTATGTGTTGTCTTAAATAGTGAGAATACATGTAGGACTACACAGTATATATTCTGTGCCTCATTTTGGGTTAATATATGTTTAATTGCAGGATATTTCAGTCAGATCTCCACCTTAGCAGACGTTCAGGAGAACGTGATGAGGTATCTACACGTCATGAGCCGCCCGAAGGTTATTGACCACGAGCACGACACAGTGTGGACTGAAGCTTACGTGGACAGTGCTGTGAGTGTGTTACAGTGCTTTACTTCAAGTTATTAGTTCTCATTCCCAATTTACATTTGTATATGAGTGAGACTGCATGTGTGTACAGTGCAGCAAAATGCTTTGATTCCACTTTTAGGGGCTGTAGTTTCTGATAGTTGCAGGATCCACGTTATTTTGTCCATTCCTGTGCCGTACAGTAAGCATGCACACGTGTGGGTCTGCTTTCTCATCATTACTCTTCATGCTGCTGGACTGACTCCTCATTATGAGGTTCATTAATCTGCATGGGTTTCCCCCCCTCTGTCGTACATCTGCATCCACAAAGTCAATGCCCAATGTGAAGGCTTAAATCCACTGAACAATTCAATCTTCATGCGTTTTTTCTTTCATTTCAGCTTTCCCAGGCTCATAAGGTAAATATCTACATGTGATGTTTGCCTGCTCGCAAGTAGAATCATGTTAATAAAAAAATTGTGTTAGCTTCTCATAAAAGAATTGAACAGATGCTGCAGGAAGTGACCTGAGCGGTTAAATAGCTGCTTATTGCCCCTACTTTTCAACATTATGCTTTTTTAATTTTCTTAGAAAGTTTAAAGTGAGGAGAGGCTCTCTGAGGGGCAGGAGCAGTAGAGGAGCATTTATTGTACTTCTCTGGAGACAATGAGCATGCATACACTAAAACACACACACAGAAACACACACACACACACACACACACACACACATACACACGCACACACACTCACACAGAAGGGTTGGGAGATTGTCCTCTGGAGTGTGTGCTCTTGTATCTCAGCCTCAGACACACCATTCATCATTCTGTGGATCATTGCATTTTATCTCCTAAAGCCCATAATAAAACTGACATTGGAGGGGAGACCAAGAAAGGGAGAGGGGTGGGGGGGAGGTGGTTAGGCGTCTGTGGCTTTACCTGACCTGTGTGTGTGTGTGTGTGTGTGTGTGTGTGTGTGTGTGTGTGTGTGTGTGTGTGTGTGTGTGTGTGTGTGTGTGTGTGTGTGTGTGTGTGTGTGTGGACTGAAGCAGTCCAGTTTCTACTTCCATTGTGTGATGAATGTAAGGACCCACCATTCTTCATTTTGTCAAGCTAGATAGTACACACTGCAGTTCCCGGCTTGTTTGCTTCATATGCATGCACATACACAAATGAACATCAACCACACACACACACACACACACACACACACACACACACACACACACACACACACACACCACACACAAACAGGGACATAGGCACACTCAGCTGTGTCGACTCACGAGGTGAGGGAATAGCAGACCTACTTTAACAGCGCTCATGTGCTTAATAATGTCAGCCTTCATCCTACTGAACTGACCCCACGTGAGACTCACTCGGTTCTGGTTTGACAACTGAAAGGCTGCGACCAGGATCCTGTATGATTCTGCAGGAATTCATGTGGATGCGGCTTTTAACAGATTCTGTCTGTTGTTTGTGTTCCCCACTACTCAATTTCTAGCCACTTTTGGCTTCATTATTGTCAAGTCCTGAAGCTGCTATTCCCTGCTGAATAACCCATGCTCTCTTTTTAATATTTTGACATTTTAAATTGAATTTCATGTCAATTAGGCTGCCTCTTCACTGGTAATTAGCTACTGTACTATGTGAAAAAAAGTGTTAGAAGTCAAGTGCTTTTTCACCCGGTAACGTTAACATTTCCATGGCAGCTGTTCTTTTTCTTTTACATTTTACATTCTTATATGATTGAGTCTAGACAACATTTTGTTTATGAATAAAATTATTGTTTTAACATCATCAATAGTGTTTCTTCTGTAGTAGTTGCTGCAGTAGCAAAAGGACAAAATATATCATCTTTGTTCTGTAGGTATAATAATACAGTTTAAATGTGTGTCTTTCTCTGTGTAGTTTTTGCTTTTGACTAACCTGATGAGAGAACACGCTGACACCACTCTCAGTGGGATTGCTCAGCTCAAATAGCAGCATTCAACAAACATAAATTCCTTCTTTTTTTCAGTTGAAAAACAAAGCAGGCCCAAGTCTGATGACTACAGTAGCCATGCCTGTCTTCAGCACAAAGAATGAAACGGTGAGTCAGTGAGTCACTGACTCACATGACGGTAGAACTCAAGTACTGTATTTAAGTACAATTTTGACATACTTTCCATTTTTTGCTACTTTCTACTTCACTACATTTCATGTAGTACTTTTTATATAATATATGCATATTTACATCTAAAGTAAGATTTTACAAAAAAATGTGATAAGAGTATTAAATTAAATAGATTCTTAAAGAATAAATGAAATGAAATCTTGCTGGGGCTTATTGTCACATTTCAGATGTCTTTTAGTTGTTAGCAGTTCCAACAAACAGACATTTCCCCTCTAAACTTCTCATTTGGTTTCATTTAAATAACTCTCCAACGCCCACAGAGGTACAATTATTAAATATTTCACAAAGCGTAGAGTATGGAGAAAAGTCTAGAAAATGATTATGAATTTGATTTACTAAAACGTTTTACTTTTTACTTTTTGACTAAACTATCTTACAGTATATTAAGTGGTTAAAACTAGCTATCCCTTGATCAGTTGCAACAGTAAAATGCTGCTTACAGATTGATGAATTAGTATTTTCTAATAATGTAATATACAATAACATCAGTGACGGGGGCATTTTTTTATGTAATGAGAACTTTTACTTTTAAATCTTTACGTTTTGCTGATAATACTTCTGTACTTTTACTGACTTAAGTGGGATTTTGAATTCAGGACTTTTGCTTGTAATTTTTACGTTGTGGTATTGGTACTTGGATCTGAGTACTTCCACCACTGCAAGTAGTAAGTTGTGTATGTGTGTTTTGAATCTCTTCATGCAGAAGAACCAGGGTATTCTGTTGGGGGTCGTAGGAACAGACATCCCTCTGCAGGAGCTGATGAAGCTCATCCCTAAACATATGGTACCATCAGCTGTGATCTTCTTGTACTTTTGCTGTGAATAAAAAAATATGTATTAATATGCTCTTTTGTTTTTCTTCTTCTCTGTATCTCTTGTTGTGTCTCTAGTTAGGAATCCATGGGTACGCATTTGCTATCACAAACAATGGCTACGTCCTGACACATCCGGACCTCAGGCCTTTGGTAACTCAGCTTCTTAACGTTACTTTTACACCAGAACACAGCATCACAGCATTTCCTGACTTTACCATGTTTTTCTTTTTGTTTTGTCCATGCAATTGTATACATAACGGAAATGATGAACTGAAAGCCTCCATTATTGAGGGCACACAGAGACAAATGTGTTATCTAGTTAGGAGGCTAAATGGGCTCGTATAGTCTGTAATCCCCACCTTTTCCTTTGATGTATGCATGCAGGGATAAAGGCCACTCATAGGGCTGGCCGGCCTGAAATTTCCCAGAGGTAACTTAACACTCGCTGGCAGAGACCACAGCTGCTCGCCATGGGACCGTTGGTTCCTCAGGAGCTATGGCTGTGCTAATGGATCTGTGTGTGCCAGTGTTAGTGCTGTTCCTCTCTGTGCAACTGTGTGTGTGTGTGTGTGTGGTGGTCTTTGTTGTTTTTTTGTGAGCGTCTCTTTGTGGCTAAAACTGTGCTGTGGTTGTATCATTGACTTGTTTCTTGTGGACCAGACGACACACAGTAGCAGAGTTTGACATGTACAGTTTAATGCATCGATGTAGACTTGTTTAAGCGTGGATTTGCTATCATTCATGTTAATCATTTTAATTTACCTGAGAGTGGTGTTAATTTCACAGACGATTTGTTAAATAATTACACAACAAAACCTCCATAACAAGGCTTGATAAATAAGATCATACAGCAAGTCTTCATGTTGACATTGAAACACAAAAGACAGATTACAGTGACACCTTTCTAAATAGATTTATTTCTTTAATGTCACGCTCATAGCTTTGAAAATTGTGTGTCACATGCAGATTTCACAAATGGGTCAGGCTAGAGTAGCAGACATGCTTAAGCCGTGGTTTGTCAAAATAAAATGAATTGATCATTAAATTGTGTATATTGTGTTTCTCTGTGCAGTATCAGGGCAGTCAGAAGAGGAGGAAGCCCAACTACAGCAGCGTGGATCTCTCTGAGGTGGAATGGGAAGACAAAGATGATTTTGTACGTGTAAAACCCCTAAAAAAATCAATGTTCTATGGAAAGACAGCACATTATTCAGTCTACAATATGAAACAATAGATGTACTTTGGACTACATGCAACATTGTGTGACTGCAACTGACACAATGCCTTGATTTCACATTGTTACTGGACTGCATGTCCATTAGTTTGTCCAGTAAATTATCTATTATTTCAAATTAACCCTAAGAATCATCAAGGCACGACTCTGTTTTCAGTATCCTACTGTAGCAAAATGCCAGCCACATCCAGGCTGCTGGATCACTGATCCAGGCTTGACTTCTCTGCTCCATGTGCCTCTTTGTGTGCTTTATCTTTCAGCTACGCAACGCTATGGTGAACAGGAGGACAGGGACTTTCTCTATGGAGGTGAAGAAGACGGTGGATAGAGGGGTGAGGCTGCAGATAAAGATGTCTCTCTATCAGATAAGGCTTGTTCTCTCCATTGTCTCGAGACTCAAGGTGTAAATCTCATCTGCACTTCTTTTCTGCTCTTTTAGCGGCGTGTCCTGAAGATGCACAATGACTATTACTTCACTGACATCAAAGGAACACCATTCAGGTGGAGAAAAAAACGTTTCATTACATTCCTAAAACGACCTTCTGTCCGTTTATGTCTTGGTTACAGTTAAATGTTGATTTTCTCCTCTGTCTGCATCTCCAGTGTCGGAGTGGCTCTCTCCAGAGGTCAGGGAAAGTACTTCTTCCGAGGAAATGTATCAGTTGAAGCCGGTATGTCACTCCAACTCTGTCATGTTAACAAAAGCCTAAATACAGTGAGATGCAATTCATTCTGACTTGCTTGTTTAAGAGGGCTTATTGTATTAGTCTACCCAGGCTGGCATTGCTGAAGCGTTACTGACTTGCGTTTTTCAGGGCTCCGTGATCTGGAACAGCCAGATGTCGCCCTGGCAAATGAATGGTAACACTGGGGTTATGGGAGCGGGCATTCATGCGTTATGTAGGTTATCCCTCTGTGATCATCACACAGTGAGGCCTGTGATGTAACAGTGTGGCTCTGTTTGGACCACAGGACTTACTGCAACACAGATGAGCAGCATGAGCACCGTCACCTGACCCAGATTCAAGCCATCAAGCTCTTCATGACGGGCCACAGACCACACCTCAGATGTAAGAGACATCTGAGTCACACACACCTGAATAAACTACACTACATGGAGCCTGTTTTATCTCTCATCAAATTCTAATTATAATATGAATGAATATAATACACAACAAAAAAATGATTGTTACAAAAGAGATGGATGTTTTAGGTTTTCAAACAACACTCTGCAGGTGACAGAGAGCTGATCCAGGAGGTGTTATTTGATGCTGTGGTCACTGCTCCACTGGAGGCCTACTGGACTGGACTGGCTCTCAACAAGTCAGAGTAAGAACATTTTAGTACCACTTTCAAGTCATTAATGAAGGGTGTCATTAAGGTGTTCTAATAAACCATCAGTAAATGTTTGTAAGTCATGAATGAAATGTTCTTACAATTATCCATCAAGTCTGCTATGTAAATGGTAATAAGTTGTCATGATCAAGTAGAGAGAAAAGAAAACAGACAAAGGGATTTTTTTACAAGCTGGCAACCCAAAGTGATTCTTATTTATGGTGTATAACTGATTTATAAAGCATTAATAACCATTAACAAAGGCATTAATTACATACCCTTTATATGCCTTTTTAGAAAGTGGCACCCACATTTGTTTACAGAAACTCTATAACTATATCACTTTACCATTAATGATACTTACATACACATTATGTACATTGAAAGAACTGTTAGTCGCTTTATTGTTCCCTTCTTAAAGCAATCTCAGTGTAAGAGATGGGGCTTAATCAGTCTTCCAAAAGTTACAGCCTTTTTGGTATCACATTATCTCTGTGTGTTTACCCAGACACAGTTTCCTTGCTGTGCACTGTTGGACAGAGAGTAACACAAAGAGAACTTTGGGAGATACATGATATTAGGAAGGGGTGTTTTTTTTTTTACCAGACAGAATGAACAGGGGAAACAATCACAGTGACAAAAACTGTGTGGACATGGGAGTGCTAGTTTAAGACAAACTTGTGAAAAATTTGAACTTATCCTTTTAAACTCTGAATCCTATTATAATGTCCTGGTATACATAATAATGTGACGTTGTTAGTCTTAAAATGTATGTTTGGTGTGTATGTGTCATATAAGGCTTTACAATATAACTAAAGTTTATCATCATTTTAGATTCATCTTTTGAATATAAATTTGTTAATTCATCAATAAGTTAGCTCATAAAATAATACAAGTTTGAGAAGAACTCATTTAATGTGATATTTTGACAGCCACATCAGCTGCGTCAAGAACTTTCCTCTATTCACCATTCAGTTCAATCAGCAGCAGATCTGACTCACACTGCATAAATACATTTATAAATATTCCACACCATAAATTTAAAAGTAAAACCCAAATTGCATGTGGCATTGTAAAATTGTATTTAGACTTTTCAGGCAGGAATGTTCAGGGAAAGCACTGTACAGAATGTACAGATGTGTTATACTGCTTCTGCATATACCCACAGGAACTCAGACAAAGGAGTGGAGATTGCTTTCCTGGGTACACGCACCGGCCTGTCGAGGACCAACCTGTTTGTACCTGCCGATCAGCTCTCCAATCAGTGAGTCCCGCTGCTCAACATCGCTCTAATTATACTTGCAGCACGAGGCGAGGCTGTGATTGTGCTTGATAAATCTAATCCTTTGCTCCTCGCCTTACTTTCATTATGTGTGCTTCCTCAGAGATTTTCTGACAGCTGAGGACAAGGAGGGTGTATTTAATGCTGATCACTTCCCACTGTGGTACAAGAGAGCTGCAGAGCAGGTCCCCGGCACATTTCTCTACTCCATACCCTTCAGCACAGGTATGCAGAACAGAACCAGAGATAGCGATAGAAGCTCAAGTGTGCAGTTCAAAAATAAAAGTTCCCTGTGCCGCACAAAGAAAGTAAGTTTATCTGCCTATTGCTGCTAAATAATCTGCATCTTACATCTACGTTATATAAGAACATCTTAATTATTGAGTGCAGCAAATATATAAATTATTTTTCGGGAAGTTCATCTGGTTGCTTTGGTCATTCAGCATTTTACTATCTTAATCAGTCTTTCTCTATGTCCCTCTTTCTGTTATGGATTGTGGATTTTACTGGTTTCCGCTGATAGGATGTGCAGCACAGCTCACCTCCCTTACAGCTTTTATGCAGTTAATGTGGCCCACGTTCTGTCTGCTTGCAGAGGATGGAGAATTCAACTTCACTCTGCGGGACATTTACCACCTTTCCTCTGATGACTGCATCCACTCATAACCTGAAATGTTCCCATCACAGCACCCATTTCAGAATTTTTAGAGTCATCAGGCTGTAGTAAAAGCTCTGACTGGGCATTACTGTAATGAAATAGACTGGTACTGCGGTTTCTTTTGAGCCTGCCAAAATCAGGCTGCTGAGTAAAGGGCACCATCTAGTGAGCAGAAAGTGTAAGTTTATTCTCTGCTCTTCCTCTCTAGCTTTAGAAAATAAGAGTGTGGTTTTGGCCAGCACAGCAATTCAGCTCCTCGATGATAGAAAGTCTCCAATTGTTGCAGGTAACAACCTCTAAACCATCTATCATATCATTATTATCTTCATGTTAAGACTTACTTTTGGATATGATGCAGTATCTCATGTGCTTGGTCTTGTGCTCAGCTGTGGGGATCCAGATGAAGCTTGAATTCTTTCAGAGGAAGTTCTGGACCGCCTGCAGACAGGTAGCTACACATCATCATCTACTGCAGCATGTTTTGCAACATTCATGAGCTCCCTGAATAGGTGTGAAGCTTAATGACTTTGTTTGTGCTCAGTGTACAGCTCTGGATGGAAAATGTAGCATTAGCTGTGATAACGCGGTAAGAACAGTCACATAACTCTGGCTTTTTGAATTTTTTTGTCAGGTTGTTTTTGTTAACATACAGTAATGTTTTATTTGCCCTTCTGACAGGACATTAACTGTTATCTCATTGACAACAATGGCTTCATTCTTGTCACAGAGGAGCAATCTCAGGTACGGTGTGCATGTCTGTGTATGCATGTTTACATCTATAAAACAAAGGTTGAAATAATGGAAACACCTAAACACATGCCCCCCCTTTTACCTCAACTGCTGCAACTGCTAAGAACCACTGTTCTTCCAAATAGGATAGCTGAAGGAAGACCTTTGCATTTTACACTTCAGAACATCCCAGAGAGATTCAGTAATGTTTAGATGTGATAATATAACACACAGATGGCTTCCTGTACTGTAACAGCAGCCCTGAAATAAATAAAAAAACAGTTTCCCTGCTGATGCAATTTGTGAAGTTTTGAAACAAATAAAAACTTTAATCACAACTTACTTAGTTACGAGATTAAGTATTTTCATTGGATGTTCCTATTATTTTGTCCACCCAGTGTATGTGTAAAGTAGAGCCTGACCGATAAAGGATTTTTAAGGCCGATACCGATACAAATATTTGATGATTTAAAAATCCGATATTCCGATATATCAGCCAATATATTTAAAAAAAAAAAATTAAGAAACGCGTAACAATCATAAACAGATTTCCTTAACGTTAGTTATTTGTAGTTAGTCCTCACTAAAATAATATGATAATGCAGTTTAAAAATAATGGTTTGTTTTATTGTCTCAACAGAACAGAGGAACATCAAAATACATTAACGTTCTGATAAATAAAATGTATAAAAATACAAACTTAAGATATGAAACTTAAAGTCCTTTGAACAAAGAGTCAAAGAGTGTTTTCAACAGGGACGTTGTAGAGCGCCCTCTGGTGGACAAACTATGCAACCCCAACACTCAGAACATGGTTGAAGGGTGTTTTGTCTGTTATAATTTTTTTTAATATTCAATTATCAGAATCATTTGTCATTTTCCATTATAAATGCCAATACCGATAGTTTGGAAAATGCCTAATATCGGCCGGCCAATATATCGGTCAGGCTCTAGTGTAAAGCTATGTGCCTGTGTGCTTTGACATAACTTCTCTCTCAGACAGGGCTCTTCTTTGGGGAGGTGGAGGGTGCTGTTATGAACAAACTTCTCCAAATGGGGTCATTTAAGAGGTCTGAGACACAACATAACATTTCCCTGAGCCCTGAACTGATACATTTAACCTGACTTTCAAATCATGTTGTTACAAATGTCATATTTGATGATGTGGTTATGACAACGTGCACTGCTTGGTTTGTGTTGCAGGATCATGCTGTATGATTACCAGGCCCTTTGTAAAGACTACGCTGGGAGCAGCGACAGTGCACGCACTCTGTCAGATGTAAGACACAACCTCAGCTAGTAGATTTATAGATAGAGACATTAGACGCAATACTTTTATCATCTGCCGTTCACTACTGTATGCTGCATCTACATTTGTATGACCTGAGTTAAAACCATCGTAGCATAGACCTGTGTGGTCGACGCCGTTTGCTCTGTGGTGGAACATCGGGAGAGAGCACAGTCTCAAAATGAACTTCGACATTTAAACAAACTCAAATATTTTATAATTTTGTTTCACGTTCTAACATAATATGCTTTTCTCTCTCTTTCAGCCCTTCACTGTTGTTAAGTGGCTCCTGACTGAACTTGTCATGTAAGAATAACACAAAAAACATGTATGATGTACACAATGTGGTAATAAAGTTATATTGATTAATAATAGTTAGTATTTGAAAATAACAAAATGTTGAAGGATGGAGACTTAAAGGTATAGTGGAGGATTTTCTTTTTCCGGGTGGACTATCAAGACTATTGGTCCTCCTAGTTGTCAATCATTCTGGGATATGTTTACGTAAGGCCGTACGTGCCGTGACAGGTCAGCGAGCAGACGGCCACGGCGTCTGACCATAGACAGTTTATAAAAGCCTCCGACCGCTGCCAGTGCCTCCCCGCTCTCGGCGATAGCTTGTTTGTTGGCCTGTAGCATGCTAAAGTTAGCTATAGAGATGCTTGTCGTAAATAGATTTCCACTTACCGGTGGCGAGTCTGACATAGTGGAAAAAGTGCAAATCTTCTTTTGGAAAGTAGACTTGTAGAGCCATGCCGACAGCAATTTGTAAACAGAGCGTGAACGAGGAGAACTAGGCTCGTGCATGCTCTCTCGTGCACATGTTTAATAGGCGTTCCCTCTCAGGAGCATTTTTTCAAAAAGTGGAGAGGGCAGTTCTTTTCTAAAATTTGGGACAATCCTCCATTATACCTTTAAGTTGATAATCATCACCTTTTAATAAACATTTTAAAACATATTTTCACTTATAAAGGCATTTACATATTACATCCTATCAACTATGTACTACTATTACTTTGTAACCCAGCATGTCAACCAGTAACAAGATACAATGGTTAATGGTTAATTAAAGGACAAATCCGGCGCAAAATGAACCTATGGGTTAATAACACGTGTACCGCTTCGACCATTCTCTGGGATGTTTTCATGCTAATCGAATGTGACCAGTTTTAGCGCAAACTGCTAATTAGCTTATAAAGCTAGTCGCCGGGGTACGGATAAAGTAAAAAGAAATTGCTATTTCTATACCACTAACAAGGCTATAAATAGCACCACACTTCCACGGTAGCATAATGAGGGTCCCTACATGTAAACTGAAGCATTGAGAACTTTGTAAATGTACAGACAGTTTATTAAAAACATAGTTTATAAAGACTGTACCGTTCACGTATACAGGCAGGCGCCATCTTGGGAAAACAGTCATGATCAGTCGAACGACAAAGGCCGTGCTTGAGCTATGTTACTGGTTACTGGTTGCACTGCGTTTGTTGTTCGACTGATTGTGACTGTTTCCCCAAGATGGCGCCTGCCTGTATACGTGAACGGTACAGTCTTTATACTTTTATATATTGTGCTATGAATAAATAAGAAAAAAAAAGAATGAATTCTCTCATTAACTATACCCTTTTAATAAAGACATTAGTTAACTATTGAATATTATGTATCCTTGTGTTAACTGATATTAATTAAAATGTTCTCATAACTGTCACTGGAAACATTTGTTTTAATATGATTTTTGTGTTTTTTCTTTTAAGTTTTCTGCTCGAATTTAACCTGTACAGCTGGTGGAATGTGGATCTTTCAGTTAAAGGTAACTGTAGTTAACTATCATTACAGGCGTGTATGTGTTAGAGAGAGAGAGTATGAGAAGGAAACTGGAAACCCTCTCTGTTCATCTGTGGTTTTGTTAGCATGCTGCAGTTCAATTCAATTTGCTTTGTCACACATTCAGCTCAGAGATCTCGGGGTAAAACCATGATGGTGCCGTGTGATACAGAATACCCTGCCTTTGTCTCCGAACGCACCATCAAAGAAACAACAGGCAACATTGACTGTGAGGGCTGTATCAGGTACTGCTTCAGGCCAACGTAAACACAGTGAATCATATAATTATCATCGCTTTTCCTAACAATATCTATCCGTATTGATCAGTAGATGTTCGGTCTGCTATTATTCATATTATTTCAATTCCTGTCTCTGTTTGGGCTGCAGATCTTTTGTCATACAGCAGATTCCCAGCAGCAACCTCTTCATGGTTGTTGTGGACAATAAGTGTGACTGCAGCAGTTCTCCTCCAGTAACCATGGATCCCATCGAGATCATGTATATCCTTTCGTGATGTAACACAGATGCAGAAAGTATAGATCATAAGCATATTTGTACAGTTACTGTAAGAATTATGGTATTTCATCCTTAGGATTCAATGCGTTTATGTTGGGGAAGCGCTGAATTTATAAACACGTTCTGTTCATTTATTTACATCCTTGACACCTTTGAACACAACGAGTCACTTAAATGTGACAGACTGAAGTTTCAGAAGGACAGAAAAAAGCCTGAATCATGCCATCCTTTCCACCCTGAGGTATGAGGACATTTGAGAGCGACTTGAGG
The DNA here is from genome assembly GCA_023631565.1 of Gymnocephalus cernua. NCBI lineage: Eukaryota > Metazoa > Chordata > Actinopteri > Perciformes > Percidae > Gymnocephalus > Gymnocephalus cernua. The sequence continues at coordinate 24,913,999 of CM042428.1, forward strand.
GGAGATGAGGGGGGGATGCCATCCGCATTGTTAGCAATATTGTTAAAAAGAAGCCCAACGGAGCAAGTAGTCAGACAGTCATACTGGTTTTAAATAAACCCTGAGGTTAGCAAACTTATTTGGATGAAAAAAGAAGGTGAATGGTAAAATGATCATCCAACGTTTACAGACCAACTTACTGCTTCAACTGTAGCCGTACCAAACGTGCACAGTTTACTTTTGCAATGAGGGATTGTTAACAATGTTCCAGGTGCGTTTCCTTTCGCTTTTACCATTGTTCCATTTTATATACTGTCTTTGGCTTTTACCTCAAAATAAAGTGGTTTAGATGAATTAGCTTAACTGTTTGCTTGTTTACAACCTCTACGAAACATTACGGAAATCCCACCTTGTTCAACAACAAACGTTTACATGCGATTAGCTTCAACTACCGTCTTTGCCAGTTAAATCAAACATAAAAAGTATATCCACCCTGTTAACATTCAACATCATACCCTGAACAGCTTCACCTGTATCACCCATGACTGTGTCTTCTACAGGAAAATGCCATGGAGTGTGGTTCAGCAACACGCCTCTCCAGTCCTCTAACAGCAGCTCTGCTCCCTCTGATAGCAGCGACCATCAGCAGGTGACCATTAGCAGCAGAACTGCACATCAGTAAGGACTAAATCAACAAGAAGATGCTTATAAACACATAGAGAACATGGCCAATCAGAAATGAATTTGCTCATAACTCTGCAACAGGCATCGCTCTACTAAGAAAAAAATCTCTAACTGTAGCACTAAGACTCTCATCCATTAATGCAGAAAACATAAGCGATGTGGTACAGTAAAAGAAAATGAGAATTATGGGAGTGCTTGATGACTTTTCTCTGAGCACTGCAGATTACGCCACTGACAGTTAGTGTTCTGAATGAGTGCTGAAATAAGAGAAAGAAATACAGTATGTCAACAGTAAAAACAAAGTATGTTGCTGGTATTTTGTGCTAAGAATGATAGTACTGTAAGAAATCATGTGTTTTTTTTGTTGTGAGTGAAAAAAAAATGAAGGCTAATGTAAAAGTCTGCAGAATGTAAAATGCACTTGTGTCATATGTGAAAAGAATGCAGAGTGGTCTATATTTTGGCAGTAAATTGCTAAAAAAAAAAAAGTTAACAGTGCCGTCATAGTTTTATTTCTTCAGATATTTTATTTTGTAACTAATTGTTTTTGGTGTCTGTAATAATATGGATCATGTAAAATAGCTGTGAGACAATGGAACATTTTGAACTTGCTTTAATCTGCCAGTTTTTCCTTGTTTTAAAGCAGAAGACATTTCAGACGAGCTAAAGATGCATGAAGAAGATCACAGAATGTTACACTGATATAACCAGCCATAATTTGTCAAGGTGACCGCATACTCTTGACCCCATGTTTAAGAAAGCTGATGAATAAACAGAAAGAAATATTTTCCTTTCTTTATTTACCCCTTGTGTTATTTCTCTCTCTCTCTCTGTGTGTGTGTGTGTGTGTGTGTGTGTGTGTGTGTGTGTGTGTGTGTGTGTGTGTGTGTGTGTGTGTGTGTGTGTGTGTGTGTGTGTGTGTGTGTGTGTGTGTGTGTGTGTGTGTGTGTGTGTGTGTGTGTGTGTTATGTAAATGAACAAAGCATTACAAGGTATGGTATTATTGGGAGGCTGTGAGCATACAGTGTGTACAGTATCAGTAAGTTAAAAAATATGACCGACATTAAACAGAAAACGCATTAGAAAACAAAACAATTACAAACACGAGTGACCTTTCGTCTTAATTATATATGAGTAAAACTAAATACATGTTTAATCTTGATCTAAAATAAAGCTAAATTGAAATGCAGTTTGGAAACCAAGCTGTGCTTTGTACATCATAAACCTCAACTTTAAAAGTGCATCAAACTGGAAAACTTGGAAACTTTTGTAAAAGTTTGGTGCAGTCTTAAACAGCAGTTTGGTTGATCTGACGAAAAGACATTACACTCGTTTAACATTAGTCTGGAATATACCACTCAAGTTTAAACTCAAGGTTTACATTTTTACATTTCTCTAGTCTCTGAGGCTGTCTGCTGCTCTTCCTCTCTACAGTATAAAACTGTTTCAGTGTGGCTGCACGGTGCTGTACACCATACCCTTCAGGGCTGATGCAGCTGACTCTTCAGCGATGGTGTAGTACTCATGGTATGTGTCAAGCTGGGGGAAAAAAGAAACCAACTGTAGCATCTATCAATATATATGGAACATGTATTTATAATTGCCTCTCATGTCACACTTACGTTCTCGTTTTGAGGCTCTTGGCTTTTTACTTCCTCAGAACCTGCTGGTAAGAAAGACACTACTTTTAGTTTGAGATGCAGGTCTTGTGTGTTTGTTCTATGCTAGCTGAAGAGTTACACAATAGTTATTTTAGTAGCTGTGAGCTACATGAACTCTGTTTAAGTTAGAAAATGTGAAGCTGCGCCAAATGTATCTTGCAAATGGCAAAAGGGTTTTAAGATTGATCCAAGCCAACAATGTGTGTAAAGGACAACTGTGTGGCTAATCTTAACTAAAACATGACACGGCACTGAGGCTGCTCTTGCATTAGCTGACTGGCATCATCTGTTTCACCATCAGTAGCTTCTTCACCAGCTGTGTGGCACAGTCATTATAACCGGACACTTCTCACTGATATTCTGCTCATAGACTCACTCCAATAACATTTGCTGCTGCTGCTGCTGCTGCTATGGGCTATATTCTTGGTACTGTAGATTTAACTTACGTTTAATACTGCTGGATTCTTTGAGAGCTTTCTTTAAAGAGCAAAACCTTCGTATAACCATTTGCAATAAATGGCCAATTCCTTGACTAATGTCTCTGACTGAAGTCCTAGCTTTTATGGTGCTTCTTTTGAGTAGTTGTTTAACCCTCTCAAACTGAATACATCTTAAGATGCAACGATTGTAAAAAATGCATCGTATAGAGCTTACATAATTTAATAATCAGAGACAAACTAAAAAATATGTATTTAGAACAGTATGTGCACCCCTATATAAAAACACTAATTTTGACTTAATGTGTATTAGACAAACAAATCAACTTCGTTCTCACCAGTGTTTTTGTTGTAGAGAATTGCAGAAACCAGCAAGATGACGCCCACAATGACTCCACAACCAGTCACAACAACTGCTACAAACTTCAATATCCACGTTTCTGCTTTGCAACAATAGAAGCCATGAACAAGTCAGTTTCTGTGACAAGACATGTTCTGTGCATAACTACAGTGTTTCAACCACCAATACCAGTGCACACCAAATACATAACATGGAAAGCAAAATATTACTTTGTTATGGAATGAATTAGGTTGTAAACATTATTTAATCACTAAATTCAAGTTGAGGACATGTCAAATGTATGTATGTTTTGTAATGTATGCAATGTGTCTACTAAAGACATTATTGAATTTGTCAAATATCAAATTTGAGCTATTTCTTAACATTTTGCACAAATGACATCACATCTAATATTTGATTTCTAATGTGATTTGGGTGTGCAATATGCACAACTCAAATTAACTTTGAAAGATACATACTACTAGATAGTACGTTACTGTAACAGGTTTTATATGTTAATATCATAATACAAGGTCCTGTATTAGTGTAAAGAGCTATGTTTAGTGCGAGGCATACTAACACTCAAACACAAGTGCACAGCAATAAACATCTACAGAAAATCAAAGCAGGTTGCGTTTTGAGGCAATAATAAAAATGTACCTGTTATTTTATCTCCAGATTCTGGAGTCATAGAGTACTAGTATATGTTACTTACTGACCAATCAGCAACCATAACTTGCTTTGTAAAGACAAATTGAGTGTACATGTGAATATATTGTATGAACACTTTGTAAAGAGTCAGTTTGAATCATTGAACTGAATCATTCCATCACCTGGTGCTTGTTTCACTGGTGTTAGGTAAATAGAGGTGGAACTACCAGTGTTACTTGGCATATCAACAGTTTGACCTGGTGAATCAACAAAAGTACATTTCAAAATACTAAATACATTGAAACAGGTATAACTTGTATTTAACTAACGTCATACTAATTAAGAGTTATTTTTCTACCTGACGTTGGTTTTACAGGAGTCACCAGAGTGGAAACGCCACGCCTGCTAACAGTCAGACCTCACAAATAAAAACACAAAGACCTCTTCAAATGTTCAAACTAATTCATATTAAATTGCTATGTAATAATATTCAGGACTGCTACCTTAATGTATAAAATGTCCTACCTTTGGTCATACTAAATGTTGGCATTGTTGGGGTCATTCTTGACTCTCTTTCCACAATATCTACAGAAATGATAGGTATGATGCCAAATACTGTTTGTATAATATATTTGTGAAAGTATGCAAATACTTACAAAAAGAAACACACTCTCACACTCTCACAATAATATCATACTTTATATTGCTTTGCATTGTTCATATACATATTAATTACACACACACACACACACAAACACACACACACACACACACACACACACACACACACACACACACACAAAACTATCTGCAGCTGTCTTATTTTGAAACGTTATCCTTTTATAATATAGACCCACAGTCTAAAACACATTAAAGGAGAATTCCGGTCAATTTCAACACGTAGCTTTGTTGTTTGCTTAGTTTCCTAGCTATGTATATACCTATGTCAAATACACTGTATGTTGTAGCTGCCCATTAAAGGCGCCCAGAGCAATATGGGTTTATTCCTTTGTACTGAGGGTACAAATGTTGTTTTTAATGTGCTGCTTAATAACTTTATTTTACTTGAACAATGTTGGCTAACATCTGCACAATATGAAGGCTAACTTCACATACACATAAGCAACTGCATATCTATCACACACTATCTGAGTAACCAATCAGCAACCATAACTTGCTTTGTAAAGACACATTGAGTGTACATGTGAATATATTGTATGAACACTTTGTAAAGAGTCAGTTTGAATCATTGAACTGAATAATTCCATCACCTGGTGCTTGTTTCACTGGTGTTAGGTAAGTAGAGGTGAAACTACCAGTGTTACTTGGCATATCAACAGTTTGACCTGGTGAATCAACAAAAGTACATTTCAAAATATTAAATACATTGAAACACATATAACTTGTATTTAACTAATGTCATACTAATTAAGAGTTATTTTTCTACCTGACGTTGGTTTTACAGGAGTCACCAGAGTGGAAACGCCACGCCTGCTAACAGTCAGACCTCACAAATAAAAACACAAAGACCTCTTCAAATGTTCAAACTAATTCATATTAAATTGCTATGCAATAATATTCAGGACTGCTACCTTAATGTATAAATGTCCTACCTTTGATCATACTAAATGTTGGCTTTGTCGGGGTCACACTTGACTCTCTTTCCACAATATCTACAGAAATGATAGGTATGATGCCAAACACTGTTTGTATAATATATTTGTGAAAGTATGCAAATACTTACAAAAAGAAACACTCTCACACTCTCACAATAATACCATACTATGTATTGCTTTGCATTGTTCATATACATATTAATTACACACACACACACACACACACACACACACACACACACACACACACACACACACACACACACAAAACTATCTGCAGCTGTCTTATTTTGAAACGTTATCCTTTTATAATATAGACCCACAATCTAAAAAACATTAAAGGAGAATTCCGGTCAATTTCAACACGTAGCTTTGTTGTTTGCTTAGTTACCTAGCTATGTATATACCTATGTCAAATACACTGTATGTTGTAGCTGCCCATTAAAGGCGCCCAGAGCAATATGGGTTTATTCCTTTGTACTGAGGGTACAAATGTTGTTTTTAATGTGCTGCTTAATAACTTTATTTTACTTGAACAATGTTGGCTAACATCTGCACAATAGGAAGGCTAACTTCACATACACATAAGCAACTGCATATCTATCACACACTATCTGAGTAACCAATCAGCAACCATAACTTGCTTTGTAAAGACACATTGAGTGTACATGTGAATATATTGTATGAACACTTTGTAAAAAGTCAGTTTGAATCATTGAACTGAATAATTCCATCACCTGGTGCTTGTTTCACTGGTGTTAGGTAAGTAGAGGTGGAACTACCAGTGTTACTTGGCATATCAACAGTTTGACCTGGTGAATCAACAAAAGTACATTTCAAAATACTAAATACATTGAAACACATATAACTTGTATTTAACTAATGTCACACTCATTAAGAGTTATTTTTCTACCTGACTTTGGTTTTACAGGAGTCACCAGAGTGGAAACGCCACGCCTGCTAACAGTCAGACCTCACAAATAAAAACACAAAGACCTCTTCAAATGTTCAAACTAATTCATATTAAATTGCTATGCAATAATATTCAGGACTGCTACCTTAATGTATAAATGTCCTACCTTTGGTCATACTAAATGTTGGCATTGTCGGGGTCATGCTTGACTCTCTTTCCACAATATCTACAGTAAGAGAAGATGGATTTCAGATTTTTTTTAAAATGGTATGTCTCCTGCAATCACATGATATATAGATAGAAACTTTATTGATCCCAAATGGGGAATTCAAGATCCCAGTAGCTTAAAGACATCACACACAACATACATATACATCATAACAAATAAAATAACAAATAACAAACAAATCCACGTGAATAATATGGACAATAAAAGATACTAAATAAACTAAATATAAAATCCACATGAATGTACTAAGGGATATATAAGATATAGTCCTACACTTGTATACACTCTTACATACTGTGAATCGTTTTTTTGAATCGAGAATCGTATTTGAATTGAAAATTGATATTGAATCAAATTGTGAGCCTAAAAATCGGAATTGAATCGAATTGTGACAATTTCTGAATTGTACACCCCTATGTAATAATATCAATCAGTAGATGGGAGAAACAGTCACTCACTGTGTATGGTGATGGAGGATGTGTCACTATCTGGAGATTGAGAATTTAACTCTCCAACCTTTACAGTGTAGTAACATTTCACTTCAAACTCAGCAGGTGAATTCTTATATGCCATCTTCAGCAGCTCAGTTCCTGTGAGTGTCTGTAGACATGAGAAGACTCTGACCGTTCCTCCACTTAAAGTGTAGAAATAACACTGAGACACAGAAACAGATGATGGAGTCTGACAGTTCAGTGTGACTGAGTCTGTCTCTGTGATCACTGGTGGATTCACTGTCAGTTTAGGTGGATGAAGAGCTGAAAATTAAGCACATGTTGGATCAAATAACTGAAAATGTCATGTATTTTCAAAAATAAAATCTGATGATAAATGTATAATGATTGAGGATGCCCATTGAACATTTTCTAAAAAACTTAACATCCACGTTGAAAGTCACTTTGTTGTTTGTGCTGATACATGTCCATAGCCGCAGTGTTCACTCACGGTGTATGATGATGGAGGATGTGTCACTGTGTGGAGATGGAGAATCTATATCTCCAACCTTTACAGTGTAGTAACATTTCACTACAACCTCAGCAGGTGAATTCTTATATGCCATCTTCAGCAGCTCAATTCCTGTCAGTGTCTGCGGACAAGAGAGGACTCTGGCAGTTCCTTCACTTAAAATGAGAAAGTAACACTGAGACACAGAAACAGATGATGGAGTCTGACAGTTCAGTGTGACTGAGTCAGTCTCTGTGATCACCGCTGGATTCACTGTCAGTTTAGGTGGAAGAGATGCTGAAATTCAAGAGGTAAACATATATCACATACTGAGAAATGACATTAATATAATATATTATTTGAGAAATGGTGATTAAATGTGGAAGTAGGAAAGAATATACTGAACAACCAAACCGTGTGGATGAATAGTCAAATTAGCAGCACAGCTAAACATATAAGATAATAGATCAGAGACTGACCTGGTGCTTGAATCTCATGAAAGGAATCTGTTGGAAATAAGTGTAAGTGTAATAATTTTAAATAGACGTAATAAAAACTAACAAAACATTGAAAAATTCAAGATACATATATACTTTATTTGTTCCAATGGGGAAATTAGCTTTGGACTCTGCGCTGAAGTTCCACAAAAGGTTCACAAATAAACAGCACAGACTAACACAGGCTATAAGAGCACACATCAAATAAAATCATCCATAACAAAAAGATAAAACACGAGTGTGGTATGCTGATACATAATGGCTAACATTACATTTTAATGTCATGTTTGTAAGTGTGAACCTGCATATGTTTGTAATAACACAATAATAATGAATAAATCTATAGGTTTAACTTACACATGAGGATGACAAACAGCAGGCGTCCAGCCATGATGAAAGTGAATACTAAGACTGTCCAGAGAGAAGATAGTTGTGTGTCTTGACTAGGTGAACTTTAATGTACTTGTCACTTTGCAAAACTTGCTCACAGGAAAACCACAGCATTATATGAATCACACAGACAGACCACAGAAACATTCACACATTATATCTACTTGTTTCACACACTAAAAAACTAAAACATGTACTATTTTTAGATTACGTCTATCACAGATGGCTAACTGGTTCAGAGGAATAAGAGTTTGATCATCATTTGTTCACTAACTGCTCACACCTATACATAGTTATTTGATTTTTGTCCTGACCATTCAACACAGAAATCTGCATTTCCATTTATATTTCCAGAATTACTTACAGCATTTACTAGGGGTCTTGATGCATCTCGATGCAACAATTCTTTTATGTACATTTCCATACGTGATTTTTAAAAATATACATATACAGTAAATCTGAGTTTGCTACTCAGTTTGCTAATCACTTCCTATACAAAACAGCTAGACAAAGCTTAGATTTTGACATATATTTGTCACACACAAGTTTTAATCTACTGAGGTTTTTATTTTGTTGTTATTCTATGCTTAAGCCTTAAACATGCTTGTGAAAGTCACCTCTCACAGTAATCTTCCATGTCAGAGGCTCAGTCATGTTTAATATGATAATTGGCTTCTTAGAACATGAAACATGAGGTGGTCAAATGTAATGTGATAAAGTAGATGAACAGCCTATATGTGTTTTGCCTAATTATTTTATGTATGTCTTATTAGATCATGTGTATATATACAAAATAAAAAAAAGAAATCCTTTTGGCCATTTTTGTGTTTCTTTCTGCACTCTTGCATAAACTCTAAGTTGTTGTCCATTATCCCATCCTCTTTCAGTCACTCTGGTTTCTGATTTGTACTTGTCTGTAGACAGTAACTTTTAATTAAAAATCAACACAATAAAAAAAAAAAATATATATATATATATTATATATATATATATATATATATATATATATATATATATTCAATTAAAAATCAACACAATAAAAAAAAAAATAAATAAATAAAAATATATATATATATATATATATATATATATATATATATATATATATATACAGTATGTGTATTTTTTCAGATTATTAACTTATCTGAATCGAGCATTGAATCGTTCTAGAGACAATCGCAATGCATCTAAGAATTGATTATTTTTCCCACCCCTAGCATTTACTAATATTTTACACTGACTAAGCAGGGAGTGACAGTTTTAAATGCAACCTGGCAATAAATTGTTCCTCAAACCAGAATGTGACTTTATCAAATCATTGCTGCATTGTGTCTGTTACAGCGGAGCTAGGAACCCCAGGCACTAGACACAGGAGGGACAGGAGGCCGGAGTAGTTTGAAAGAAGATTTATTTCAAACTAGAATACTGCGAGCAGGGAGTGAACTAGATCCAAAAGGTCAGGAAATAAAGTTGGGACTCTAGAAAGGGGGTAGCCAGGAGTGATGTGTGCCAGGGTGGTGTCCAGTAGGGAGCCGAGCAGAGGCAAAAAAAATCCTGAGGCAAAAACTCCCAGGAATCAAAAATGGAGCAGACAGAACTGCAGGGAGAGAAAAAACACGGTAAGCAGAAAAAACTATGTTGAGGCTGAAACCGGGCACTAACTCAATGTGAGGGTGGCAGTGCAGAGTAGGTTTCACAGAATTCTGTGAGACCAGGTTGATTTCTCTCGTCTTTGAGGCTGTCTGCTTCTCTTTCTCTCTACAGTATAAAACAGTTTCAGTGTGTCTGCACGGTGCTGTACACCATACCCTTCAGAGCTGATGCAGCTGACTCTTCAGTCTTCAGCGACGGTGTAGTACCCTCCACTGCATGTGTCAAACTGGGGGAAAAAAGAAACCAACTGTAGCATCTATCAATATATATGGAACAGGTATTTATAATTGCCTCTCATGTCAGACTTACGTTCTTGTTTTGAGGCTCTTGCCTTTTTACTTCCTCAGAACCTGCTGGTAAGAGAGACAAAGTAAGACGATTGTTTCCCACAAAGGTTGGCGTTTTATTCCAAAGTCTGGATATCAATTAATATGTTTCTAAAAAACAAAACATAATACATCAGCTTGTAAGAGAACAATTTTGCTCACATGTGAAAAAGAGTGTTAGAATAGACCCGAGCAAAGGAGGCTATTTTTGTCTCAGTGCAGTGGTGGTCTCCCACATGCATGGTTTACTTTCAGTTGAGTCTCGCATTGCCAGACCTATCTCCACAGCACTGCTTTCAGTTTGAGATGCAGGTCTTTGTGTTTGTTCTATGCTAGCTGATGAGTTACACAATAGTTATTTTAGTAGCTGTGAGCTACGTGAACTCTGTTTAAGTTAGAAAATGTGAAGCTGCGCCAAATGTATCTTGCAAATGGCAAAAGGGTTTTAAGATTGATCCAAGCCAACAATGTGTGTAAAGGACAACTGTGTGGCTAATCTTAACAAAAACATGACACGGCACTGAGGCTGCTCTTGTATTAGCTGACTGGCATCATCTGTTTCACCACCAGTAGCTTCTTCACCAGCTATGTGGCACAGCCATTATAACCTGACACTTCTCACTGATATTCTGCTGATAGGCTCACTCCAATAACATTTGCTGCTGCTATGGGCTATATTCTTGGTACTGTAGATTTAATTTAAGTTTAATACTGCTGGATTCTTTGAGAGCTTTCTTTAAAGAGCAAAACCTTTGTATAACCATTTGCAATAAATGGCCAATTCCTTGACTAGTGTCTCTGACTGAAGTGGTAGCTTTTATGGTGCTTCTTTTGAGTAGTTGTTTAACCCTCTCAAACTGAATACATCTTAAGATGCAACGATTGTGAAAAAATGCAACTTATAGAGCTTACATAATTTAATAATCAGAGACAAACTAAAGAATATGTATTTAGAACAGTATGTGCACCCCTATATAAAAACACTAATTTTGACTTAATGTGTATTAGACAAACAAATCAACTTTGTTCTCACCAGTTTTTTTGTTGTAGAGAATTGCAGAAACCAGCAAGATGACGCCCACAATGACTCCACAACCAGTCACAACAACTGCTACAAACTTCAATATCCACATTTCTGCTTTGCAACAATAGAAAACATAAACAAGTCAGTTTTTCTTCTCACAACATTAACAAAAAGCAGGAAGACATGTTATGTGCATAACTATAGTGTTTCAACCACCAATACCAGTGCACAAAAAATATATGATATGGAAGGAAAATATTACTTTGTTACGGAATGAATTAGGTTGTAAACATTATTTAATCACTAAATTCAAGTTGAGGACATGTCTAATGTATGTATGTTTTGTAATGTGTGCAATGTGTCTACTAAAGACATGATTGAACTTGTCAAATATCAAATGTGAACTATTTCTCAATATTTTGCACAAATGACATCACATCTAATATTTGATTTCTAATGTGATTTGGGTGTGCAATATGCACAACTCAAGTTAACTTTGAAAGTTGCATACTACGAGATAGTATGTTACTGTAATAGGTTTTATATGTTAATATCATAATACAAGGTCCTGTATTTGTGTAAAGAGCTATGTTTAGTGCGAGGCATACTAACACTCAAACATAAGTGCACAGCAATAAACATCTACAGAAAATCAAAGCAGGTTGCGTTTTGAGGCAATAATAAAAATGTGTCTGTTATTGTATCTTCAGATTCTGGAGTCATAGAGTACTAGTACCTTTACTTGCAGGCACTAAACATATTGGCATCACAACTATTATAATATGTTCTTCTTTTGTACTAGGGGTACAAATGTTAAGCAGCAATGCACATTGTTTTTAATGTGCCACTATCTGAGTAACCAATCAGCAACCATAACTTGCTTTGTAAAGACACATTGAGTGTACATGTGAATATATTGTATGAACACTTTGTAAAGAGTCAGTTTGAATCATTGAACTGAATAATTCCATCACCTGGTGCTTGTTTCACTGGTGTTAGGTAAGTAGAGGTGGAACTACCAGTGTTACTTGGCATATCAACAGCTTGACCTGGTGAATCAACAAAAGTACATTTCAAAATACTAAATACATTGAAACACGTATAACTTATTAGTATTTAACTAACGTCATACTAATTAAGAGTTATTTTTCTACCTGACGTTGGTTTTACAGGAGTCACCAGAGTGGAAACGCCACGCCTGCCAACAGTCAGACCTCACAAATAAAAACACAAAGACCTCTTCAAATGTTCAAACTAATTCATATTAAATTGCTATGTAATAATATTCAGGACTGCTACCTTAATGTATAAAATGTCCTACCTTTGGTCATACTAAATGTTGCCATTGTCGGGGTCATTCTTGACTCTCTTTCCACAATATCTACAGTAAGAGAAGATGGATTTCAGCTGAGACATTTCCCGAGTGTACAAACAAATAAATATTAATGTAGAAATCCTGCTGTGATACAACACCACACACATCATGTTTAACAACTACCTAAAATATTAAATGTGTGCCATCTGGTGTGAGTTTGTATTATGTAATTTAAATAAAGTCTGATCATCTATCATTGCTCAGAATATTGAATAGTCTGACATTAAAATAAAATTAATCAAACTAACTAAAAGCATATCTGTATCACCTGTATCATCACCCACAGGTGGTATTTTAATGGGAATGGATGTTGTTAAATCTGTTTCTCTATTTGTTTTGGTTTATAACCCCTAAAAACAAATTCACAACTAAAACATTACACCACTCCACTTTTCTTGTGCTGATTCTGTATCAAAATATAATATCAATCAGTAGATGGGAGAAACAGTCACTCACTGTGTATGGTGATGGACGATGTGTCACTGTCTGGAGATTGAGAATTTCTCTCTCCAACCTTTACAGTGTAGTAACATTTCACTTCAAACTCAGCAGGTGAATTCTTATATGCCATCTTCAGCAGCTCAGTTCCTGTGAGTGTCTGTAGACATGAGAAGACTCTGACCGTTCCTCCACTTAAAGTGTAGAAATAACACTGAGACACAGAAACAGATGATGGAGTCTGACAGTTCAGTGTGACTGAGTCTGTCTCTGTGATCACTGGTGGATTCACTGTCAGTTTAGGTGGATTAAGAGCTGAAAATTAAGCATATTGGATCAAATAATTGAAAATGTCATGTATTTTCAAAAATAAAATCTAATGATGAATGTATAATGAAAGAGGATGCCCATTGAACATTTTCTAAAAAACTCAACATCCACGTTGAAAGCCACTTTGTTGTTTGTGCTGATACATGTTCATAGCCGCAGTGTTCACTCACGGTGTATGATGATGGAGGATGTGTCACTGTGTGGAGATGGAGAATCTATATCTCCAACCTTTACAGTGTAGTAACATTTCACTTCAACCTCAGCAGGTGAATTCTTATATGCCATCTTCAGCAGCTCAATTCCTGTCAGTGTCTGCGGACAAGAGAGGACTCTGGCAGTTCCTTCACTTAAAATGACAAAAAAACACTGAGACACAGAAACAGATGATGGAGTCTGACAGTTCAGTGTGACTGAGTCTGTCTCTGTGATCACCGCTGGATTCACTGTCAGTTTAGGTGGAAGAAGAGCTGAAAATTTAGAGGCAAACATATGTTATATCAATTAATAAATAATTACATTATCATTGTAATATACTTGAAAAATTGTGATACAAGCATTGAATTACCAACAGACTACAACAAACCCAGACTCTATAATAGTAACACAGTAATAACAGCACAGCTGGACATGAACGCTAACAGATCAGACTGACCTTGTGCTTGATCCTCATGAAAGGAATCTGTTGGACATACGTGTTCACAATGTAAATAGACTTAATAATGATGTGATAATAATTACTAAATAATGATAATAATAATAATAATAATAATAATAATAATAATAATAATAATAATAATAATAATAATAATAATTCCATTAAAAAGATAAAAACAAGAGTGTGGTATAACATGCTGATACATGATGGCTGACATTATATATTAATGTCATGTTTGCTAGTGTGAACCTGCATTAGTTTGTATTAGGAATGAAAAAAATGTTTAACTTACACATGAGGAAGACAAACAGCAGGCGTCCAGCCATGATGAAGCTGAATACTAAGACTGTCCAGAGAGAAGATAGTTGTGTGTCTGGCTCTCAGGAAAACCACAGCTAGCATCAGATGTGAAACCTTAACAGACAGGCCACAGAAATACACTCACAGAACAACTTTTTTAGAGTACATGAGTTTAATTTATATTAAATCGACCACACTGGAGGCCCATAGCTGAAGAAAGATGAGTATGTGTTGTCTTCATTTCAGTGTCTTGGTTGATATACACTACAGCAGCTCTGTTTCTGCTTTCTCTATATGAATAGATACACAAAATCAAGTGTAAACATTGGCTCAATTCATTTAAGTCATCCTAAAACTTATATTCTTGCAAACAATTGTCATCAATTTATTCTCTTTGATGTGTTCCCTTTTATTGTGTTATTCTTGTGTTGCATTATTGTTTTCTTTGTATGTGTGTTGTATGAGTTCGTGTACATGTATGACTCACTTCACTCCTCTTGTGTGAAGCACTTTAGTACAAACGTGTGGAAGAAAATGTTCTTTCAGGTCCAAAAAAGTTCAGATGAGTTTTATTCACTGCGCAGTGGAGACAGAAGCTCACAAGAAACTGTTTCCAGAAAACTCATTCTGGTCAGAGTTTTATACAAGGTTACAGGAAGCAACAGAATACCAAAAGCTGAGAAGACATTCACTCACAAAATGATCTGAGTAGATTTGCATAGACCCAATACCGTCTGCTCCTGAACTTCACATTTTGAAATGAATGATTTTATTATTCAAAGCACTGTGACACATGACACATTAACTTCTGTTTATATCAATTCAATGAAGTTACATTACTTGGGGATCATGAAATAGTGCAAAGATTAATTAACCTGCAAACGAAGGAAAAGTGAAAAAATGCAAATAAAACAACAATTGGACATCAAATTAACTTTGGAGTGCTGTTCACTGTATCTCTGAGGGCTGATGTAGCTGGTGATGTAGCATCTCTGAGGTGCTGCTGTTGTCATTCTATAAAGAGAAACAGACACAACTCTGATGTGCATGTTTGGTTTCTGTCATGCCACAATAACAACTTTTTTCACATCTGAGAATGTACATTCTCTAAACCTGCTTTTAACATGCTGCAATACATAACAGAGGCATTACATATTAATCTGGCTCGTGCAAATAAAATGTATCTGTATTGTGCCTACGTTTACAATGAATGAAACTGTACTAAAATTATATCCAAACAACTTAAAGGAGAACTCCGGCCAATTGTTATGGTAATCTTGCTAAATATAACTCTGCAAGACCTGTCTATAGAAAAAAAACGAGCTAAATCGGTGCTAGCAACACGGAGCTGCTGCAGCTAATGCCCACAGCTCCCACTTAGCTAAACGGCAGTTATGGGGGCAAAAGATAAATAGTGCCTTTGTGTATCTTAACAGACATAAAATGCAATTAAAATGTCTGTGTAACATGAACAGGGCCCTTACATGACAACAAGATGTGTTTTCAACATTCATCTACCCTGTTAGCTGTTAGCTAGCTAGCTGTCGTCTGGGACGAGAGAGTGTTCAGTCAGGCTTCGGTAATAATCATCATGCAGCAGTTCCGTGTGTATTTGTAGCATATATATGGAGATATATGATATATATCAATTTTGTGTGCGATCCATCTGGCGTTGGAGAGTAGGAGTCTTGGCTGTGGTAGTTTCCGACCGGCGGCCTTGCTTCTGCTTTCTCTCCGCCCTCCTCACTTGCCATGGCCGACTACAATCCCATGAATCATGGATGTGTTGATGACATAAATGAGGAAATATTAGAGGACTTAAGGAGACGTGATGTTGAACTGCGGCAGGATTGGCAGGAGTGGAAATGCGTGATGTGCTCCTGGTGGAGCGGGTGGACGGAGATGGAGTGGGGGGAGGAGGAAGGGGCACAACAGGAGCAGGTGGTGCGTTTGGAGGCCCACGCTTCATGGCTGCAGCAATTCTCTCCAGACTTGAGGAGATGCGCCCAAGAGGCCGCAGCAACATCGCCACCCAGTCAAGACGGGCATTTATTACATGCCGCATCCTTTCCATAGGACAGCTCCCGCTCCAGCCCTGACGAGAATGTCTCCTCGGCTGTGAATCGCTCCCGGCGTGCACCAGGCAAAACCGCCGTCATAATAGCAATCTGCCATGCTCTTAAAGGGAATGTGAGATGACGCTTTGATTGGTTTATTGCACGTTCGGCCCAAACCACACCTAGCTACTTCATACCAACCCATTTTAGATTTGCGTCGGGCGCAAGACTCATTTATCCCGCCGGTATAATAGCAACAGCACCTGAGATCTGCCCACAAAGCTACTTGCGTTTCGCGTTTGATACTTGCGTTTCAGATTGTTAAAATAGGGCCCTATGTTTTAAGTATATAGTGTAGATAACGCAAAAAGTAGGAGCACTGAAAGTACCCGGATGACCCCCTAAATAAAGTCAAAAAGTTCAGTGTAGAACGATGGACACTACGTGCACTAAACCTGCACCATCTTGACTACAAAGGGGAAAGGGGAGGGACCAGGGACGTCAACCGGCAGCTGATTGGACGAACACGTCACGTGCGTCTAGCTCTTGCGGATTTCACAAAAACACTGTTGATTTTAACCTATTTAGGCTAAAATATATTTGCACCAGCAGAACCAGAAGCATTGGCTCTGCACAGCACTGTTATAAAATTAATCAATCAATCAACCAGCCAACCAATCAACATTTATTTAGCCAGCCAAGCATTGTTTGAATTTGAATTGTCACTTTAGAATAGGAAACATATTAAGAATGTAATTCATGTGACATCTTCCTTACTTACAATAAACAGTAGTTAGAAGGTTATTGAGGAGTTAGTTAGTTAGTTAGTTAGTTAGTTAGTTAGTTAGTTAGTTAGTTAGTTAGTTAGTTAGTTAGTTAGTTAGTTAGTTAGTTAGTTAGTTAGTTAGTTAGTTAGTTAGTTAGTTAGAATATGCTCCTAACATGCATGCTAATAAGCGACTAGTTAATGGTAAATCTCCTTAGGGCCTCATGAGCTAATATGGACCAACTCTACATCCATCAGGGTCTCTTCTGATTTATACAACAATCCTCCAATTAAAAAAAAAAACATGCAATCCAGCCCAATGTGATTCTGACTGTATTTTGTTTTTTTTACTAAACTCCTGTTCTATTCACACTTTTTATTTCCAAAACAGACTATTAACATTGACTCTAAATGTCCTGTATGTAAGTGAATGGTTGTCTGTTTCTGTGTCAGCCCTGTGATTGCCTGGCAACCTGCCCCAGGGTGTACCCTGCCTTCACCCAATGTCAGCTGGCATAGGCTCCAGCCCCCCACGATGGTTACAGATGGATGAATGAATGAATGGATGGATGGATGGATGGATGGATGGACTATTAACATTTACACAGTTTTATTAGAATCAGTTTACACTTTCTTTTCCTGAAGATGATTTAAAGATTTCCATTCGTGTCAGTTGGCTTTAGTTTGGATTCCACTGTCGACCAGAACACACATATTACCTACATCAATTTCCCACCCTATTAGATCAGAAGATACACTATAAAAGACAAGTAAAAAATACACACGGATTAAAAGCAGTTGGGCTGTCTGATTTCTGTTTCTTTATGAAAAGGTTTGTGTTTCAATGTGGCTGCAGGGTGCTGTACACCATGTTCTTCAGGGCTGATGGAGGTGGCTCCTCGGGGATGTTGTACACGTGGTATATGTCAAACTAGGGAAGAAAGAAACCAACTGTAATATATTGTTACATCTGTAGCATCTATTAACCTATGTAGCAAAGATATTCAATACTGTTCCTCATGTCTCACTTACGTCCTCATTTTGAGGCGCTTGCCTGTTCAGTTTCTCACAACCTGCGAGTGAGAGAGAAAAGATGATTTGACAGTCGTCGTGATTCCCTAAATCTGTAATAAGTGTTCAGTAAAGAAATATCTGCTTGTATCACAAGCCAGTAAAAATATGAATGAACAAAAGCCCATTGTTGGGACAAGCGCTAGTCTTATTACACTAACAATATGTCTGTTGTTGTGGTGCTTATTCAATTACATAAGAGATATACTTATAACTAGTATACACCTTTGGTATTTAAAAAAATAATAATACACTGCAAAAAAACTAATAATGCAAATAAACAAAGAAAACTATGTATTGTACATAATATACAGTATTCACCCTGTACACCTTACGCTACACTGATGTGGTGTAAATCGAAAAGCAGCTCACCAGTGGGACAGTCAGCAGCAGGTACTGAGGTTATCACACTGTAGGCTTCATCATTTCCTGCAGTTAACTAAACATGACAGGAAAGTTGGGAGAGGAATTCATAAATACATTTACACATTAGTTCATCTTGAGGAGCCTTGCTATTCAAATGTTCGATTATTTTAGGAGATGTAATGTCACATCTGACAGAGACATTTTTTTTTAATTACCAGTCCTCCATGGTCAATATTTCTCATGCACATTAAGTCATCTGCAACAGGAGGTTAAAAAAAACACCTCAATACACTAGAAGACCAAAATATAATAGCTGTACTGTATGTATGAATGATACAGTGATGTTACCTGACTATCAAATGTGTACATTACCGGTGACATTGTCTTGTGTCCTATAAAGAAAAGGAAAAAACAGACACTTTAATACAGAGTGTGTCCTCATTACACAAGAAACAGAATGCCCTGTAGGACAATAAACAATATTTAGAGGTGAAGTTGTTCTGCTCTGCACTGGGCAGCTATTTGCAGTTAGTAAGCTGAACATCTATGAAAAAATTTAAAATTGCGATAGATAACTCCTCACTCAGCTGTTGCTAAAAAGGTACGAAAAAATCTTACCTCTTTTCAGAACCTCTTTCTGAAAAAATGCAACAACAAAAAAAGACAGTCTCAGGCAGGGCACTGAAGTTGTGCTTGTATTGGCAGATTAAACATCAGCTGTTTCTGATATGCTTCACAATTATTAGCTCATTCACAGCTGTGTGACTAGTAATGTCCAATCATACTAATGCAGGTGAACAGAGCAGACATTATAATCTGACACTTATCATTATCACTCGACCTGCTGATTATGATGTAGTATTTCAGTAAGATGTAGGTTCCTGAATATGTTTTTAAGGGGCATTAGAGCTCTCAGGGAGGAAATACATTAAAGTACTTCACTTTACTGGACACATAAATCGAGTTCTCACCAGTTCTTTTTTTTGTCCAGAGAAGTGCCAGTCCCAGTAAGATAACACCTCCAAAACAAGCCGCAACTACTACCAACTTCCATGTCCATGTTTCTGTTTGGGGACCACAAACAAACAGTTTCACTTCTAACACCAAAGCAGGAAGACTACCTGTACCTACTGAATGCCTTCTAGAATGCCTTCACCCAGGATGAAATCCTGGGATTAGGATGGCACCAAAATCATGGTTCCAGCTGTTGCCGTGGTTCTGCTGAAATACCCTGCTATGCCGTGCTGCTCCCTGCACTACTACAACCACTATTTCTAGCCACTGTTTATTTATTATACTGTGATGCACCCCAACGGCACGTCAGACACCACCTACCAAGAGCCTGGGTCTGTCCGAGGTTTCTTCCTAAAAGGGAGTTTTTCCTTGCCACTGTTGCACTAGTGCTTGCTCTTGGGGGGATTTGTTGGGTTTTTTGTAAATTATAGTGTGGTCTAGACCTACTCTATCTGTAAAGTATCTTGAGATAACTCCTGTTATGATTTGATACTATAAATAAAATGTAAATGTAGCTGTGAACATGATGAATCTTTGAATTCAGGGTCATTATCACAAAACAGGTTGCTTCACTATGAATCTGTAGAGAAATTCACACTGCTCAAACCCAGGCATTTTAGGCCTTTATTATATAGGACAGCTGAAGATGTGAAAGGGGAGAGAGAAGGGGATGACATGCGCAAGGGCCGCAGGTTGGAGTCGAACCTGCAGCCGTGCAGCGACAAGGACTAGCCTTTGTACA
This sequence comes from Gymnocephalus cernua, assembly GCA_023631565.1. Taxonomy (NCBI): domain Eukaryota; kingdom Metazoa; phylum Chordata; class Actinopteri; order Perciformes; family Percidae; genus Gymnocephalus; species Gymnocephalus cernua. The sequence goes on from CM042428.1 coordinate 24,934,455, forward strand.
TGGGGCGCACGCTCTACCAGGTGAGCTATCCAGGCACCCTGTGGTAACAATTTGTAACATTAAAATATTAAAGCTTAGGTATGTTGCTAAATGTTTGCGTCGCTCAAAACTAATTTGCTCCAAAATATGTCAAATCCTAAACTGAATTGCATGCAGTATGTGTAAGTAACTCACATGCTTTTTGCTCACCTGTTGCTGGGTTTAGTGGGGTTAGAGAGAACAAGCTAGCTTTAGTGTTAGGCTCATGAGGTGTCTGACTAAATCAACACATTTAGAGAAATGCATTGTTGCATTTATGATGCACTCATAACAATCTCTGCTGTAATATTCACCAGATGCCAGATTCAGAGGAGTTTCGACAGTGAAAATATTAAATAAGTATTAAAATGGCATATTTGAACATTTTCTAAATGATTCTTAATAAATCTTTGCTGCATCTCTCGTTTCCTGTCATTTCTCCTATATCACTATCTAAGAAAGACACGTCCAAAAAAACAATAAAAAAGTCAGTGTGAATCATTGAGAAACTGAGCATCTGTGTCACCTGATGCTGGTTCCTCTGGTGTTAGGGAAGCAGTGTTGCTTGATCCAACAGCCAGGTGACCTGGTGTATAAAAAAAAATACATTTAATAATTCTCACATAAAGTGTAATACACATGTACTTTGTGATTTAAGTCACACATATGTCTGTAATTTTGTTACCTGATGTTGGTTTTGCAGGAGTTACAGGAGTGGAAGCACCAGACCTGCTAACAGTCAGACCTGCTGAATAAAAATATTTTAAAACTTTCAAAATAACAAATAAGGGATTTGTGATAATGATCTGGATTTCTATTTTAATATAAATATATACCATACCTGTGGTTATAGTAGATGACTGCATAGTCTGTGTCACCTCTTTTTCCACAATATCTACAATAAAACAAGATGGATTTTAAACTGTCAGCTTTGTGCGTTTACAACTGTGTGGGACACCGTATTTGTGCAATCGCTTAAGCAGGCAGCAATAAAAGAAATGTAAAGGTGCACTATGAGTTCCTGCATGGTTTCAGCACTATTTCATTTTTGTCTCAAATCATAGGCATCTCTCTTTGATCCGCTAGCTACCTGCCCCCTGAATACACTGTGAAAAAGACAACACAGGGGTCGTAAACGTCAAACAAACACTAGACCAAAATACAACAAACCACCCCAGCCCATCACCGACAAGATGTAAATGTAAATGGACTGTATTTATATAGCGCTTTTCTAGTCTTGCCGACTACTCAAAGCGCTTTTACATAGTACAGGAACCATTCACACACATTCATGCCTGTGAATGTGTGTGTGAATGTGTTTTGCATTTATGATGCACTCATAAGAATCTCAACTGTAATATTCACCAGATGCCAGATTCAGAGGAGTTTCGACAGTGAAAATATTAAATAAGTATTAAAATTGCATATTTGAACATTTTCTAAATGATTCTTAATAAATCTTTGCTGCATCTCTCGTTTCCTGTCATTTCTCCTATATCACTATCTAATAAAGACACGTCCAAAAAAACAATAAAAAAGTCAGTGTGAATCATTGAGAAACTGAGCATCTGTGTCACCTGATGCTGGTTCCTCTGGTGTTAGGGAAGCAGTGGTGCTTGATCCAACAGCCAGGTGACCTGGTGTATAAAAAAAATACATTTAATAATAATACTCACATAAAGTGTAATACACATGTACTTTGTGATTTAAGTCACACATATGTCTGTAATTTTGTTACCTGATGTTGGTTTTGCAGGAGTTACAGGAGTGGAAGCACCAGACCTGCTAACAGTCAGACCTGCTGAATAAAAATATTTTAAAACTTTCAAAATAACAAATAAGGGATTTGTGATAATGATCTGGATTTCTATTTTAATATAAATATATACCATACCTGTGGTTATAGTAGATGACTGCATAGTCTGTGTCACATTTTTTTCCACAATATCTACAATAAAACAAGATGGATTTTAAACTGTCAGCTTCGTGCGTTTACAACTGTGTGGGACACCGTATTTGTGCAATCACTTAAGCAGGCAGCAATAAAAGAAATGTAAAGGTGCACTATGAGTTCCTGCATGGTTTCAGCACTATTTAATTTTTGTCTCAAATCGTAGGCATCTCTCCTTGATCCGCTAGCTACCTGCCCCCTGAATACACTGTGAAAAAGACAACACAGGGGTCGTAAACGTCAAACAAACACTAGACCAAAATACAACAAACCACCCCAGCCCATCACCGACAAGATGTAAATGTAAATGGACTGTATTTATATAGCGCTTTTCTAGTCTTGCAGACTACTCAAAGCGCTTTTACATAGTACAGGAACCATTCACACACATTCATGCCTGTGAATGTGTGTGTGAATGTGTTTTGCATTTATGATGCACTCATAAGAATCTCAACTGTAATATTCACCAGATGCCAGATTCAGAGGAGTTTCGACAGTGAAAATATTAAATAAGACATTAAAATAGCATATTTGAACATTTTCTAAATGATTCTTAATAAATCTTTGCTGCATCTCTTGTTTCCTGTCATTTCTCCTATATCACTATTTAATAAAGACACATGTCCAAAAAAACAATAAAAAAGTCAGTGTGAATCATTGAGATACTGAGCATCTGTGTCACCTGATGCTGGTTCCTCTGGTGTTAGGGAAGCAGAGATACAACTATCAGTGGTGCTTGATCTAACAGTCAGGTGACCTGGTGTATAAAGAAAAATACATTTAATTATTCTCACATAAAGTGTAATACACATGTACTTTATGATTTACACATATCACACATATGTCTGTAATTGTATTACCTGATGTTGGTTTTGCAGGAGTTACAGGAGTGGAAGCACCAGACCTGCTAACAGTCAGACCTGCTGAATAAAAATATTTTAAAACTTTCAAAATAACAAATAAGGGATTTGTGATAATGATCTGGATTTCTATTTTAATATAAATATATACCATACCTGTGGTTATAGTAGATGACTGCATAGTCTGTGCCACCTCTTTTTCCACAATATCTACAATAAAACAAGATGGATTTTAAACTGTCAGCTTTGTGCGTTTACAACTGTGTGGGACACCGTATTTGTGCAATCGCTTAAGCAGGCAGCAATAAAAGAAATGTAAAGGTGCACTATGAGTTCCTGCATGGTTTCAGCACTATTTCATTTTTGTCTCAAATCATAGGCATCTCTCTTTGATCCGCTAGCTACCTGCCCCCTGAATACACTGTGAAAAAGCCCGGTCTCAGGAGACAACGCAGGGGTCGTAAACGTCAAACAAACACTAGACCAAAATACAACAAACCACTCCAGCCAATCACCGACAAGATGGTTGGGGGAGGGAGTGGGGGTTAGTGACAGTTAGTCAGTTAAGCCCACTACAGACCAAGCCGAAAATCGTCCGTCGTACAGTCTGGCGAAGTCAGTGACTCGAGTCTGTTTTGTTTGGAATTTACTTGGAACGTCAACAGAAGTGACTCATAGTGCACATTAAAGTACAAAATAATTTGTGATTAACTAATGTCACACATAATACATCGATAATTTTGTTACCCAATGCTGGTTTCACAGGAGTTGTGGAAGCACCTGGGCAGCTATTTACTAGGGCCACTGTTACCACTAACTGAAAATATAAGGGGCACAGGCAGAAAATGTAGGGGTGTATACCCTAAATCGACCTGCAATGCAATTTTTCACATTTTCCCCATTTTAACTGTATTACTGATAAATGCTTTGGCAATTAATACAGAAAATACAATTTTAAGGAATGACAAGAAAAGAATGTTAAGTCCAAAATACCAAAAAAAAAAATGTGGCTTCAGAGAGATTTGTCCATGTTAGAGTTCTTCTGAGTAAAGCAGACGGTATCTCTAGATTTATTTACCCTACCCAATCTTTGTTTATCCATCAATCCCTCTGTAAAGAAATAAATAACATTTTATTTTATTTGGAAAAATAAATGCCATTGTTTAAAAAAGGAGATTCTAGCAGCCCGAGAAGCGAAGGTGGCATGGAAATATTAGACTTTATGGATGTAAACAATACCTTTAAACTAAATGGATAAAAGATTGTTTAAAAGCTCCAGAATCCATTTGGTACTTCATCCCACAGACTGTTTTTGGAGAAATGGGAGGCCTCCAATTTGTATTACAATGTAGTTACAATGAAATTAGATTATCGCAAAGGTTGTCTAAATTTCATCAGCAGGCGCTTAACGCTGCAAAATTATGCTTCATTCATAATTTTTCTCCAGAACTATTATATGGAGCAATGATTTCATAACCAGAAAGAATAAGTCTTTATATCTACAACACTGGGTTGATAGGAATATTTCTTTTCTTGCAGATGATGATGAAGCTGAACTTCTTAGTTATGAGGAATTTTTTAGATCTAAAATCTTTCCTGTCACCCACAAATAATATCAAACATAATAAATGTTATACCTAGTGGAATTCTTCAACTAATGAAGTGTCACTCTGAGAGACAAGAATTGGATCTGACCTTCTTTGTTTATGGAATAAAAGTCATAAATGTACCAATAAACATATAAGGAATTATTTCTACAGTAAAAGGAAAATAACTCCACGGGGGAAATTTGTTTGGAACTCTTTTTTTTCTAATATTCACTGGGAATCAACATGGCTTCTACAAATTTGTTATCCCCAATAAATTCAAATAATTACGTTTTAAAATACTGTACAATATTGATCCCACTAACAGATTAGTTTCAAGATGTCTGGCTCTGGAAAATAAATGGGAATTTTGTAGTTCTGGAAGAAAATTGAAAATTATTTAAATATCCAAAAGAATCACGAAATGAAATTGGAAGCAAAAGATGTTATTCTTAATTATAACAAAAACAAAACAATACATAGGATTGTCAATCTATTAATTCTACAAGGGAAATTTCATATCCATAAAGCTACATTTTCTTTTTCTTTAATTTCGGGTTTTTCTTTTTAATCTATCCAAATTATAAGAAAAATGTATTTATATTAGGGCTGTCAGTTTAACGCGTTATTAACGGCGTTAACGCAAACCCATTTTAATGCCGATAATTTTTTTAACGCACGAGTAACGCATAGAGAGAGCAACGGGATCTGTTAGTCCACTTCTTTAACTGTCTATGGCCACACCATGTCCCGCCCTACGAAGCAGCTGATTGGTTTGGTTTAGGCATTTCACCGCGAGTGGTGAGGATAGTGGATTGGTCAGGGGATAGGAGAACAAATGGAGTTACGTTACCTTCGACGCCTGGCCAATAGTAGTGATTGAAGGGCGGGTCTTGTAATTTCGCAGACCGCAAACAAAACAGACACAAGCCTCGGCCGGTTTTAGCTTGCTAGCCGCGTAGCTTGTAGGCTCGTGACGGCGATTATCTTCAGAGCGAGCGAGTAGTGACTCTACAGTCAGTGAGAGAAACAAATGAGGCAGTACTACCTGTAGTACTATCTGCAGTACTTTCTGCAGTACTATCTGCAATGGAACATCGAGGTAACAGCGTTACATTATGTGACAGATTATTAGATCCAAGTGTGAATGTTAGTGTGAAATTGAACATAATTTATATGACAATGTTGTTTTCAATAAAAAAACAGTCACAAAGCAAGCCGATCTACTTTTCCATGCTGATAAGAGAATTAAAATGAGAAAATATAATGGGACAAAAAGAAATCAAGGGACATTTAGAATAGATAAAAATGTGCGATTAATAGCGAGTTAACTATGACATTAATGCGATTAAATATTTTTATTGCTTGACAGCACTAGTATCTTTTGGTATGCATTTCAGGAAAAAATGGTTAGGATTCAGGTGAAATTGCAAATAGTGATTAATCATGATTAATCCACTGAAAATTCTGATTAATTTGATTAAAAATTTTAATCATTTGACAGCCCTAATTTATATATAAAGAAAACTGTTTATAAACACTTTTCTTATTATTAATAATTTGCAGTACATCAGCTATATAAAATCAGCTATATAAATATAGCTGATGTACTGCAAGATTTTTTCAAGTAAATGTGTTAATATCACCCACATTCCATTTCACCTTGTCTTTGTATTTTATTTTCTGTATTTTGTATTTTTCACTTTGATTTTTCTCTTTGTGTATAGAGGTGCCTTTCTTCTAGAGTTTTTTGTTGTTGTTGTCAATAAGTAAGGTTGTAATGTTCATTGGATGTAAATTAATATATTTTTTATATATTTTTTAGGGACGATGCCGAAAGTATGCAAATAGTTAAAAAAAACCACACTCTCACACTCCCAATAATACCATACTTTGTATTGCTTTGTATTGTTCATATACATATTACACACACACACACACACACACACACACACACGCACACACACACACAAAAACTACCTGCAGCTGTCTTATTTTGAAACGTTATCCTTTTATAATATAGACCCACAGTCTAAAACACATTAAACTGAAATGTAGCTGCGATTACATGTGTCGTTCGATGTCTTTGCCGACTCACCAGTCAAGCTGTATCCATCACTACGAGGAGACAAAGAGTTGGGTTCACTTCCCAAACTGTAATCACAGCTGGCATCACTTTGTTGAACTAAACGTAGACGACTCAGCAAATCATCAATTGTGACAGTAAACTGGCAGAACAACTGTTTCTTTGAGTTCTTCTTCCTCCAGATGTTTGTTGTTACAACTGGACGACTTGCTTCTCCAAAGTACAGGTTACATCTCGTATCAGGATCAGCAGATCCAGGCAGAGAGCAGGAGACGAGAACGTACTCACCATGAAAATGTTGAACACTCATCTGTGGTTTTTGACCTACAAAAGATTAATGCAGTCATTAAATAAAATGTGCCATTCTGTAATCAAATACACTGTATGTTGTAGCAGTGTAGCTGCCCATTAAAGGCAACCAGAGCAATAGGGGTTAAGGTGCCTTGCTCAAGGGCAAACTGGCACCTCTCCAGCTACCAGTCCACACTCTGTACTTGATCCGTACCGGCGACCCTCCGGTTCCCAAGCCAAGTCCCTATGGACTGAGGCACTGCCACCCTCCAAAGATTACACAGGGCTCCAGACTAACTTTTTTTACTAGGGCCACTGTTACCACTAACTGAAAATATAAGGGGCACAGGCACAAAATGTAGGGGTGTATACCGTAAATCGACCTGCAATGCAATTTTTCACATTTTCCCCATTTTAACTGTATTACTGATAAATGCTTTGGCAATTAATACAGAAACTACAATCTTAGTTCACAGTCACAATTTAATTGAATGGTGCTTAACAAATACATGTTCAGAAATGTAAACAAAGTGTTATTACTGTCAATGTAAAAAAAACTGACAAAACTGTTAACATGTTAAATGTAACATTTTTCCCCCACTGGTAGCATTTAATGGAAATCCATTTTTTTTGTTCCTTAAAAACAGCTGAAATTTGAGTTATCTTGCACTAACACTATATGATAATAAATAAAAGAATGATAACAGCAGTCACTCACTGTGTATAGTGATGGAAGATGTGTCACTGTGTGGAGATGGAGAAATTCTGTCTCCAACCTTTACAGTGTAGAAACATTTCACTTCAACCTTAGCAGGTAAACGTTGATGAACATTTGATGTGAACATCTTCAGCAGCTCAGTTCCTGTTAGTATCTTCAGACATGAGAAGATATGTATAAGCTCTTGCCTCCCAGTGTAGAAATAACAATGAGACCCAGAATCAGATGATGGAGTCTGACAGTTCAGTGTGACTGTTTCTGTCTCTGTGATCACCGCTGGATTCACTGTCAGTTTAGCTGGAAGAGATGCTGAAATTCAAGAGGTAAACATATATCACATACTGAGAAATGGCATTAATATAATTTATTATTTGAGAAATTGTGATTGAATGTGGAAATAGGAAACAATATACTGAACAAACAAAACCGTGTGGATGAATAGTCAAATTAGCAGCACAGCTAAACATGTAAGATAATAGATCAGAGACTGACCTGGTGCTTGAATCTCATGAAAGGAATCTGTTGGAAATAAGTGTAGAAATCTAAATATACGTAATAAAAACTTGTCAATACATTTAACAAAATTAAAACTCTTAGGAGTCAAGATACAGATATACTTTATTTGTTCCAATGGGGAAATTAGCTTTGGACTCTGTGCTGAAGTTCCACAAAAGGTTCACAAATAAACAGCACAGACTAACACAGGCTATAAGAACACACATCAAATAAAATCATCCATAACAAAAAGATAAAACATGAGTGTGGTATGCTGATGCATAATGGCTAACATTACATTAGGTTTTACTTACACATGATGAGGATGAATAACAGCAGGCATCCAGCCATGATGAAACTGAATACTAAGACTGTCCAGAGAGAAGATAGTTGTGTGTCTTGACTAGGTGAGCTTTAATGTACTTGTCACTTTGCAAAACCTGCTCACAGGAAAACCACAGTATGATATGAATCACACAGACAGACCACAGAAACATTCACACATTATATCTACTTGTTTCACACACTAAAAAACGGAAACATGTACTATTTTTAGATCACGTCTATCACAGATGGCTAACTGGTTCAGAGGAATAAGAGTTTGATCATCATTTGTTCACAAACTGCTCACACCTATACATAGTTATTTGATGTTTGTCCTGACCATTCAACACAGAAAGCTGCATTTCCATTCATATTTCCAGAATTACTTACAGCATTTACTAATATTTAACACTGACTAAGCAGGGAGTGACAGTTTTAAATGCAACCTGGCAATAAATCGAACCAGAATGTGACTTTCTCAAATCATTGCTGCATTCTGTCTGTTACAGCGGAGCTAGGAACCCCAGGCACTAGACACAGGAGGGACAGGAGGCCGGAGTAGTTTGAAAGAAGATTTATTTCAAACTGGAATATAAATATAAATGAAAAAAACTATGTTGAGGCTGAAACCGTGCACTAACTCAATATAAGGGTGGCAGTGCAGAGTAGGTTTCACAGAATTCTGTGAGACCAGGTTGATTTCTCTCGTCTTTGAGGCTGTCTGCTTCTTTTCCTCTGTACAGTATAAAACAGTTTCAGTGTGTCTGCACGGTGCTGTACAGCATACCCTTCAGGGCTGATGTAGTTGACTCTTCGGTCTTCAGCGATGGTGTAGTACACACCACTGTCTGTGTCAAACTGGGGGAAAAAAGGAACCAACTGTAGCATCTATCAATATATATGGAACATGTATTTATAATCTCATGTCACACTTACGTTCTTGTTTTGAGGCTCTTCCCTTTTTACTTCCTCAGAACCTGCTGGTGAGAGAGACAAAGTAAGACGATTGTTTCCCACAAAGGTTGGCGTTTTATTCCAAAGTCTGTATATCAATTAATACGTTTCTAAAAAACAAAACATGATAAACCAGCTGGTAAGAGAACAATTTTGCTCACATGTGAAAAAGAGTGTTAGAGCCGAGCAAAGGAGGTTATTTTTTGTCTCAGTGCAGTGGTGGTCTCCCACATGCATGGTTTACTTTCAGTTGTCTCGCATTCCCAGATCTCCACAGCACTGCTTTTAGTTTCAGATGCAGGTCTTGTGTGTTTGTTTTGTGCAAGCTTTTATAGTTTTATAGTTTATTGGACAAACAAATCAACCTCGTTCTCACCAGTGTTTTTGTTGTAGAGAATTGCAGAAACCAGCAAGATGACGCCCACAATGACTCCACAACCAGTCACAACAACTGCTACAAACTTCAATATCCACGTTTCTGCTTTGCAACAATAGAAAACATAAACAAGTCAGTTTTGCTTCTCACAACATTAACAAAAAGCAGGAAGACAAGTTCTGTGCATAACTACAGTGTTTCAACCACCAATACCAGTGCACACCAAATACATAACATGGAAAGCAAAATATTACTTTGTTATGGAATGAATTAGGTTGTAAACATTATTTAATCACTAAATTCAAGTTGAGGACATGTCAAATGTATGTATGTTTTGTAATGTGTGCAATGTGTCTACTAGAGACATGATTCAACTTGTCAAATATCAAATGTGAGCTATTTCTCAACATTTTGCACAAATGACATCACATCTAATATTTGATTTCTAATGTGATTTGGGTGTGCAATATGCACAACTCAAGTTAACTTTGAAAGTTAAATACTACTCAATAGTACGTTAGTGTATATGTTAATATCAGAATACAAGGTCCTGTATTTGTGTAAAGAGCTATGTTTAGTGCGAGGCATACTAACACTCAAACATAAGTGCACAGCAATAAACATCTACAGAAAATCAAAGCAGGTTGCATTTTGAGGCAATAATAAAAATGTGTCTATTATTTCATCTCCAGATTCTGGAGTCATAGAGTACTAGTACCTTTACTTGCAGGCACTAAACATATTGACATCACAACTATTATAATATGTTCTTCTTTTGTACTAGGGGTACAAATGTTAAGCAGCACCGCGCATTGTTTTTAATGTGCTGCTTAATAACTTTATTTTACTTGAACAATGTTGGCTAACATCTGCACAATAGGAAGGCTAACTTCACATACACATATGCAACTGCATATCTATCACACACTATCTGAGTAACCAATCAGCAACCATAACTTGCTTTGTAAAGACACATTGAGTGTACATGTGAATATATTGTATGAACACTTTGTAAAGAGTCAGTTTGAATCATTGAACTGAATAATTCCATCACCTGGTGCTTGTTTCACTGGTGTTAGGTAAGTAGAGGTGGAACTACCAGTGTTACTTGGCATATCAACAGTTTGACCTGGTGAATCAACAAAAGTACATTTCAAAATATTAAATACATTGAAACACGTATAACTTGTATTTAACTAACGTCGCACTCATTAATAGTTATTTTACCTGACGTTGGTTTTACAGGAGTCACCAGAGTGGAAACACCACGCCTGCTAACAGTCAGACCTCACAAATAAAAACACAAAGACCTCTTCAAATGTTCAAACTAATTCATATTAAATTGCTATGTAATAATATTCAGGACTGCTACCTTAATGTATAAAATGTCCTACCTTTGGTCATACTAAATGTTGCCATTGTCGGGGTCCTTCTTGACTCTCTTTCCACAATATCTACAGTAAGAGAAGATGGATTTCAGCTGAGAAATTTCCCGAGTGTACAAACAAAAAATATTAATGTAGAAATCCTGCTGTGATACAACACCACACACATCATGTTTAACAACTACCTAACATAATAAATGTGTGCCATCTGGTGTGAGTTTGTATTATGTAATTTAAATAAAGTGTGATCATCTATCATTGCTCAGAATATTGAATAGTCTGACATCAAAATACAATTAATAAAACTAACTAAAAGCATATCTGTATCACCTGTATCATCGCCCACAGGTGGTATGTTAATGGTAATGGTTTGGCAATTGTTTTGGTTTGTAATCCCTAAAAACAAATTCACACCTAAAATATTACACCACTCCACTTTCTTGTGCTGATTCTGTATCAAAATATAATAATATCAATCAGTAGATGGGAGAAACAGTCACTCACTGCGTATGGTGATGGACGATGTGTCACTGTCTGGAGATTGAGAATTTAACTCTCCAACCTTTACAGTGTAGTATAATGATAGAGGATGCCCATTGAACATTTTCTAAAAAATTCAACATCCATGTTGAAAGCCACTTTGTTGTCTGTGCTGATACACGTCCATAGCCGCAGTGTTCACTCACGGTGATGGAGGATGTGTCACTGTCTGGAGATGGAGAATTTCTCTCTCCAACCTTTACAGTGTAGAAACATTTCACTACAACCTCAGCAGATGAATTCTTGTATGTATTCAGCAGCTCAGTTCCTGTCAGTGTCTGCAGACATGAGAAGACTCTGAAATAACACTGAGACAGTTCAGTGTGACTGAGTCTGTCGCTGTGATCACCGCTGGATTATTCACTGTCAGTTTAGGTGGAAGAAGAGCTGTAAATTTAGAGGTAAACATGTTATATCAATTAATAGATAATTACATTATCATCGTAATATATTTGAGAAATTGTGATTTTAATGAAGTACATACAAGCATTGAATTACCAACAGACTATAATAAACCCAGACTATAATAGTGACACAGTGATAACAGCACAGTTGGACATGAACGATAACACGAGGAAGACAAACCGCAGGCGTCCAGCCATGATGAAGCTGAATACTAAGACTGTCCAGAGAGAAGATAGTTGTATGTCTGGCTCTCAGGAAAACCACAGCTAGCATCAGACGTGAAACCTTAACAGACAGGCCACAGAAATACACTCACAGAACAACCTTTTTAGAGTACATGTGTTTAATTTATATTAAATCGACCACACTGGAGGCCCATAGCTGAAGAAAGATGAGTATGTGTTGTCTTCATTTCAGTGTCTTGGTTGATATACACTACAGCAGCTCTGTTTCTGCTTTCTCTATATGAATAGATACACAAAATCAACTGTAAACGTTGGCTCAATTCATTAAAGTCATCCTAAAATTTATATTCTTGCAAACAGTTAGCAATTTATTCTCTTTGATGTGTTCCCTTTTATTGTGTTATTCTTGTGTTGCATCTTGTTTCGTAATCGTTTTTTATTGTTGTCTTTGTATGTGTGTTGTATGAGTTCATGTACATGTATGACTCACTTCACTCCTCTTGCGTAAAGCACTTTAGTACAAACGTGTGGAAGAAAAAGTTCTTTCAGGTCCAAAAAAGTTCAGATGGGTTTTATTCACTGCGCAGTGGAGACAGAAGCTCACAAGAAACTGTTTCTCCGAGTTTTATACAAGGTTACAGGAAGCAACAGAATACCAAAAGCTGAGAAGACGTTCACTCACAAAACGATCTGAGTAGATTTATAGACCCAATACCGTCTGCTCCTGAACTTCACATTTTGAAATTAATGTTTTTATTATTCAAAGCACTGTGACACATGTTTATATCAATTCAATGAAGTTACATTACTTGGGGATCATGATGTAAATAGTGCAAATACTAATTAACCTGCAAACGAAGGAAAAGTGGAAAAATGCAAATAAAACAACAATTGGACATCAAATTAACTTTGGAGTGCTGTTCACTGTATCTCTGAGGGCTGATGTAGCTGGTGATGTAGCATCTCTGAGGTGCTGCTGTTGTCATTCTATGAAGAGAAACAGACACAACTCTGATGTGCATGTTTGGCCACAACAACAACTTTTTTCACATCTGACAATGCACATTTTAAGTTGTACCTATAATGACATGTTATGCCTGTTCCAACATTAAATATTATGGCTAAACATGCACCAACAAGAAGCTAATCAAACTGTCTACCTTGTGCTACATTCAGGAAGAGAAAAGCAGCTCATTGTTGGATCTATAGGTGACGATACTGTAAGTTTCATCATAACCAGCCTGCAGACCAGATACGTTTCCTTTTGGTCTAAGTGGAAAATAATAGAAAAACAGCTTTTGTAAAGAGTGTGTCTTAATGGCAGAGTGTCAAACTGCTAGTGAATTAGTTTGCAGCAAGACCTCACTTTAGAATAGGGAACATATTAAGAATGTAATTCATGTAACAACTTCCTTACTTACAATAAACAGTAGTTAGAAGGTTATTGAGGAGTGAGTTAGTTAGTTAGTAGAATATGCTACTAACATGCATGCTAATAAGCCACTAGTTAATGGTGAATCTCCTTAGGGCCTCATGAGCTAATATGGACCAACTCTACATCCATCAGGGTCTCTTCTGATTTATACAACAATCCTCCAATTAAAAAAAACCTTTAGTTTGGATTCCACTGTCGACCAGACCAGACCACACATTACCTACATCAATTTTCCTCCCTATTAGATCAGAAGATACACTATAAAAGAAATAGAATGCACTGTAGGACAATAAACAATATTCAGAGGGATGTATTTCTTTCTCCAAACACTGAGACTTACAGTATGTGGCCAGTAAAGCCCAGGATTTAATGGGGGAATTGGGGAAAGGTGAATGAGCTCTCTCCAATAATTCATCTACTAATGTTCTGCTGCACTGGTTCTGCTCAGTGGCTGCACTGGGCAGCTTTTTGCAGTGAATAAGCTGAACATCTATGACATTTTTAAAAATTGCGATAGATATATAACTCCTCACTCAGCTTTTGCTGAAAAGGTAACAAAAAAATCGTACCTCTTTTCAGAACCTCTTTCTGAAAAATGCAACAACAAAAAAAGAGTCTCAGGCAGGGCACTGAAGTTGTGCTTGTATTGGCAGATTAAACATCAGCTGTTTCTGATATGCTGCACAATTATTAGCTCATTCACAGCTGTGTGACTAGTAATGTCTAGTCATACTAATGCAGGTGAACAGAGCAGACATTATAATCTGACACTTATCATTATCACTCTGCTGATTATGATGTAGTATTTCAGTAAGATGTAGGTTCCTGAATATGTTTTTAAGGGGCATTAGAGCTCTCAGGGAGGAAAAATACATTAAAGTACTTCACTTTACTGGACACAAATCGAGTTCTCACCAGTTCTTTTTTTTGTCCAGAGAAGTGCCAGTCCCAGTAAGATAACACCTCCAAAACAAGCCGCAACTACTACCAACTTCCATGTCCATGTTTCTGTTTGGGGACCACAAACAAGAGCCAGTTTCACTTCTTACACCAAAGCAGGAAGACTACCTGTACCTACTGAATGCCTTCTAGTGCATGGCACACCAAATATAAAAAATAAAGGACAACATATTGTTTTGCAACTGATATACAGTACATTCAACATTTAAATGTAGCTGTGAACATGATGAATCTTTGAATTCAGGGTCATTATCACAAAACTAATTCCTTCAATGTAAAACTGTAGAGTAATTCACACTGCTCAAACCCAGAAGATACATGTAATATTCGTCCACTGGAGACAATTGTTATTTTATTTATTTTTTTTTGGGGGGGGGGGGGGGGGGGGGCTGTTTTAGGCCTTTATTATATAGGACAGCTGAAGATGTGAAAGGGAAGAGAGAGAGAAAGGGGATGACATGCAGCAAAGGGCCGCAGGTTGGAGTTGTACCTGCAGCCGCTGCGACAAGAACTGAGCCTTTGTACATGGGGCGCACGCTCTACCAGGTGAGCTATCCAGGCACCCTGTGGTAACAATTTGTAACATTAAAATATTAAAGCTTAGGTATGTTGCTAAATGTTTGCGTCGCTCAAAACTAATTTGCTCCAAAATATGTCAAATCCTAAACTGAATTGCATGCAGTATGTGTAAGTAACTCACATGCTTTTTGCTCAAATGTTGCTGAGTTTAGTTGGGTTAGAGAGAACAAGCTAGCTTTAGTGTTAGGCTCATGAGGTGAATCTCCTTAGGGCCTCATGAGCTAATATGGACCAACTCTACATCCATCAGGGTCTCTTCTGATTTATACAACAATCCTCCAATTAAAAAAAACCTTTAGTTTGGATTCCACTGTCGACCAGACCAGACCACACATTACCTACATCAATTTTCCTCCCTATTAGATCAGAAGATACACTATAAAAGAAATAGAATGCACTGTAGGACAATAAACAATATTCAGAGGGATGTATTTCTTTCTCCAAACACTGAGACTTACAGTATGTGGCCAGTAAAGCCCAGGATTTAATGGGGGAATTGGGGAAAGGTGAATGAGCTCTCTCCAATAATTCATCTACTAATGTTCTGCTGCACTGGTTCTGCTCAGTGGCTGCACTGGGCAGCTTTTTGCAGTGAATAAGCTGAACATCTATGACATTTTTAAAAATTGCGATAGATATATAACTCCTCACTCAGCTTTTGCTGAAAAGGTAACAAAAAAATCGTACCTCTTTTCAGAACCTCTTTCTGAAAAATGCAACAACAAAAAAAGAGTCTCAGGCAGGGCACTGAAGTTGTGCTTGTATTGGCAGATTAAACATCAGCTGTTTCTGATATGCTGCACAATTATTAGCTCATTCACAGCTGTGTGACTAGTAATGTCTAGTCATACTAATGCAGGTGAACAGAGCAGACATTATAATCTGACACTTATCATTATCACTCTGCTGATTATGATGTAGTATTTCAGTAAGATGTAGGTTCCTGAATATGTTTTTAAGGGGCATTAGAGCTCTCAGGGAGGAAAAATACATTAAAGTACTTCACTTTACTGGACACAAATCGAGTTCTCACCAGTTCTTTTTTTTGTCCAGAGAAGTGCCAGTCCCAGTAAGATAACACCTCCAAAACAAGCCGCAACTACTACCAACTTCCATGTCCATGTTTCTGTTTGGGGACCACAAACAAGAGCCAGTTTCACTTCTTACACCAAAGCAGGAAGACTACCTGTACCTACTGAATGCCTTCTAGTGCATGGCACACCAAATATAAAAAATAAAGGACAACATATTGTTTTGCAACTGATATACAGTACATTCAACATTTAAATGTAGCTGTGAACATGATGAATCTTTGAATTCAGGGTCATTATCACAAAACTAATTCCTTCAATGTAAAACTGTAGAGTAATTCACACTGCTCAAACCCAGAAGATACATGTAATATTCGTCCACTGGAGACAATTGTTATTTTATTTATTTTTTTTTGGGGGGGGGGGGGGGGCTGTTTTAGGCCTTTATTATATAGGACAGCTGAAGATGTGAAAGGGAAGAGAGAGAGAAAGGGGATGACATGCAGCAAAGGGCCGCAGGTTGGAGTTGTACCTGCAGCCGCTGCGACAAGAACTGAGCCTTTGTACATGGGGCGCACGCTCTACCAGGTGAGCTATCCAGGCACCCTGTGGTAACAATTTGTAACATTAAAATATTAAAGCTTAGGTATGTTGCTAAATGTTTGCGTCGCTCAAAACTAATTTGCTCCAAAATATGTCAAATCCTAAACTGAATTGCATGCAGTATGTGTAAGTAACTCACATGCTTTTTGCTCAAATGTTGCTGAGTTTAGTTGGGTTAGAGAGAACAAGCTAGCTTTAGTGTTAGGCTCATGATGTGTCTGACTAAATCAACACATTTAGAGAAATGCATTTTTGCATTTATGATGCACTCATAACAATCTCAGCTGTAATATTCACCAGATGCCAGATTCAGAGGAGTTTCGACAGTGAAAATATTAAATAAGACATTAAAATAGCATATTTGAACATTTTCTAAATGATTCTTAATAAATCTTTGCTGCATCTCTTGTTTCCTGTCATTTCTCCTATATCACTATTTAATAAAGACACATGTCCAAAAAAACAATAAAAAAGTCAGTGTGAATCATTGAGATACTGAGCATCTGTGTCACCTGATGCTGGTTCGTCTGGTGTTAGGGAAGCAGAGATACAACTATCAGTGGTGCTTGATCTAACAGTCAGGTGACCTGGTGAATAACAAAAATAAAAAATACATTTAATAAGTCACATAAAGTGTAATATACATGTACTTTGTGATTTAAGTCACACATGTCTGTAATTTTCTTACCTGATGTTGGTTTTGCAGGAGTTACAGGAGTGGAAGCACCAGACCTGCTAACAGTCAGACCTGCTGAATAAAAATATTTTAAAACTTTCAAAATAACAAATAAGGGATTTGTGATAATGATCTGGATTTCTATTTTAATATAAATATATACCATACCTGTGGTTATAGTAGATGACTGCATAGTCTGTGCCACCTCTTTTTCCACAATATCTACAATAAAACAAGATGGATTTTAAACTGTCAGCTTCGTGCGTTTACAACTGTGTGGGACACCGTATTTGTGCAATCGCTTAAGCAGGCAGCAATAAAAGAAATGTAAAGGTGCACTATGAGTTCCTGCATGGTTTCAGCACTATTTCATTTTTGTCTCAAATCGTAGGCATCTCTCTTTGATCCGCTAGGTGCCTGCCCCCTGAATACACTGTGAAAAAGCCCGGTCTCGGGAGACAACGCAGGGGTCGTAAATGTCAAAAACACTAGAGGCACAGGCTGTGCACCAAAATACAACAAACCACTCCAGCCAATCACCGACAAGATGGTTGGGGGAGGGAGTGGGGGTTATTGACAGTTAGTCAGTTAAGCCCACTACAGACCAAGCCGAAAATCGGCCGTCGGAGACCGGGTATGGTTGTAACACTTTTTTCTTCAGCACCTAAAACTACATTTTTTCTTTAGCTACACCTCTGAAACTTTAAGGCAAAGTACCCACATTTGTCTACTACAAATGGCAACAATTTAAATTTCTTCAACTATATCGCAGACTTTGTGAGATGATGACAAATACAAGGTGGTCCTTTGTTACAACCTACCCCACTACTGGGGTAGGTTGTAACACATACTGGGGTAAGTTGTAACAAGTAGACAAAATGAACAAAAACTAAGGGTACTCAAGTGATATGCCACAACAACAGTTTTATTTTAAATGAATGGCTGCAACAATAAAATAATGTGTGAATATGAGGAGTGTGTGCAGGATTCAAAATGTAGTTTTTTGTCCACCTGCCAAATGGCTCGGGAATGTTCAGATTTTACTAGCCACTGGATAGATTGCCATTGTATTTTTGGCTGTGTGTGTGTGTGTGTGTGTGTGTGTGTGTGAGTGAGAGAGAGAGAAAATTAACATAAACATATTTACCCCCATTCTACAGAATGAACAAATGAAATGCATTCTTAAGTTACAATGGTGACAAGAACAAACAAATGAAATGCAATGTTAATCAGAGTCAAAATGGTGACAAGTGAAATTGGTCAGGCCTGGAGTACATTTCTGGTGGACCCAAAAGCTACATAAAACACACTTGACCCACACTTAATGGTTGTAACACTTTCATAACAGTGTTACAACCTACCTGTAACTACCTACCACTGTCACCCATTGTTTAGCTAGCTGTATTAGCAGGGTGCTTTGAAATTAGCAGGAGGTGGATACACCATTCTTTACTATAGAAACTACAGTTTGACCTGATATAACTCATACAACATCATCTACAACGGTAGAAGTAATAGACAAAATATTATCTTTTTTTTTTTTTTTTTTACTTTCTTGCCTCAGAATTAGATTACTAATCGAGACATACTCGAAAATCTCCATGTGGGATCGTAAAGGAAGCCTGAGGAAACTGAAACTGTCACATAACTCCTAGCTTATCCCTGATTCGTGGAACTGGTAGTGTTACAACTATCCCTGTGTTACAACCATACCCGGTCTCCCCTACAGTCTGGCGAAGTCAGTGACTTGAGTCTGTTTTGTTTGGAATTTACTTGGAACGTCAACAGAAGTGACTCATAGTGCACATTAAAGTACATAATAATTTGTGATTACCTAATGTCACACAATACATCGATAATTTTGATACCCAATGCTGGTTTCACAGGAGTTGTGGAAGCACCTGGGCAGCTATTTACTAGGGCCACTGTTACCACTAACTGAAAATATAAGGGGCACAGGCACAAAATGTAGGGGTGTATAACCCAAATCGACCTGCAATGCAATTTTTCACATTTTCCCCATTTTAACTGTATTACTGATAAATGCTTTGGCAAATAATACAGAAACTACAATCTTAAGGAATTACAAGAAAAGAATTTTAAGTCCAAAATAAGAAAAATGTATTCAATATGTGACTTCAGAGAGATCTGTCCATGTTAGAGTTCTTCTGAGTAAAGCAGACGGTATCTCTAGATTTATTTACCCTACCCAATCTTTGTTTATCCATCAATCCCTCTGTAAAGAAATAAATAACATTTTATTTTATTTGGAAAAATAAATGCCATTGTTTAAGAAAGGAGATTCCAGCAGCCCTGAGAAGCGAAGGTGGCATGGAAATATTAGACTTTATGGATGTGAACAATACCTTTAAAATTAAATGGATAAAAGATTGTTTAAAAGCTTCAGAATTCCTTTGGTACTTCATCCCACAGACTGTTTTTGGAGAAATGGGAGGCCTCCAATTTGTATTACAATGTAGTTACAATGAAATCAGATTATCGCAAAGGTTGTCTCAATTTCATCAGCAGGCGCTTAATGCTGCAAAATTATGCTTCATTCATAATTTTTCTCCACACCGAACTATTATATGGAGCAATGATTTCATAACCAGAAAGAATAAGTCTTTATATCTACAACACTGGGTTGATAGGAATATTTTTTTTCTTGCAGATGATGATGAAGCTGAACTTCTTAGTTATGAGGAATTTCTTGGATCTAAAATTGTTCCTGTCACCCACAAATAATATCAAACATAATAAATGTTATACCTAGTGGAATTCTTCAACTAATGAAGTGTCACTCTGAGAGACAAGAATTGGATCTGACCTTCTTTGTTTATGGAATAAAAGTCATAAATGTACCAATAAACATATAAGGAATTATTTCTACAGCATAAGGAAAATAACTCCACGGGGGGAATTTGTTTGGAACTCTTTTTTTTCTAATATTCACAGGGAATCAACATGGCTTCTACAAATTTGTTATCCCCAATAAATTCAAATAATTACGTTTTAAAATACTGCACAATATTGATCCCACTAACAGATTAGTTTCAAGATTTGTAGCTGTGGAGAATAAATGGAAGAAGAAACTATTATACATTTATTCTGGGAGTGTCGGTATTCTGTGGAGTTCTGGAAGAAAATTGAAAATTATTTAAATATTCAAAAGAATCACAAAATTAAATTGGAAGCAAAAATGGTATTCTTAATTATAATAACAAAATAATACATAAGATTGTCAATCTATTAATTCCACAAATTTGATATCCATAAAGCTACATTTTCTAAATCTCGGCCAGCTTTTACTCACTTCAGACTTTAATTTCGGATTTTCTTTTTAATCTATCCAAATTATTAATAATAAGAAAACTGTTTATAAACACTTTTATTATTAATAATAATTTGCAGTACATCAGCTATATAAAATCAGCTATATAAATATAGCTGATGTACTGCAAGATCTTTTCAAGTAAATATGTTAATATCACCCACATTCCATTTCACCTTGTCTTTGTATTTTATTTTCTGTATTTTGTATTGATTTAATTTTTTACTTTGATTTTTCTCTTTGTGTATAGAGGTGCCTTTCTTCTTGAGTTTTTTGTTGTTGTCAATAAGTAAGGTTATAATGTTCATTGGATGTGAATTCATATGTTTTTATATATTTTCTAGGTACGATGCCAAACACTGTTTGTACAACATTTGTGAAAGTATGCAAATAGTTAAAAACACACTCACAATAATACCATACTTTGTATTGTTCATATACACACACACACACACACACACACACACACAAAAACTACCTGCAGCTGTCTTATTTTGAAACGTTATCCTTTTATAATATAGACCCACAGTCTAAAACACATTAAACTGAAATGTAGCTGTGATTACATGTTTGTTGATGTCTTTGCCGACTCACCAGTCAAGCTGTATCCATCACTACGAGGAGACAAAGAGTTGGGTTCACTTCCCAAACTGTAATCACAGCTGGCATCACTTTGTTGAACTAAACGTAGACAACTCAGCAAATCATCAATTGTGACAGTATACTGGCAGAACGACTGTTTCTTTGAGTTCTTCTTCCTCCAGATGTTTGTTGTTACAACTGGACAACTTGCTTCTCCAAAGTACAGGTTACATCTCGTATCAGGATCAGCCGATCCAGGCAGAGAGCAGATGAAGAGAACGTACTCACCATAAAAATGTTGAACAGTCATCCGTGGTTTTGGACCTACAAAAGATTAATGCAGTCATTAAATAAAATGTGCCATTCTGTAATCAAATACACTGTATGTTGTAGCAGTGTAGCTGCCCATTAAAGGCACCCAGAGCAATAGGGGTTAAGGTGCCTTGCTCAAGGGCAAACTGGCACCTCTCCAGCTACCAGTCCACACTTTGTACTTGATCCGTACCGGCGACCCTCCGGTTCCCAAGCCAAGTCCCTATGGACTGAGGCACTGCCACCCTCCAAAGATTACACAGGGCTCCAGACTAACTTTTTTTACTAGGGCCACTGTTACCACTAACTGAAAATATAAGGGGCACAGGCACAAAATGTAGGGGTGTATACCGTAAATCGACCTGCAATGCAATTTTTCACATTTTCCCCATTTTAACTGTATTACTGATAAATGCTTTGGCAATTAATACAGAAACTACAATCTTAGTTCACAGTCACAATTTAAAGGGATACTTCACCGATTTAGCATTCAGCTTTGTATCAGTAGAAACCCGGTAGTATTTCTGAATGACCGTGCGTCCCTCCCTCATATCCCCCTGAGACAGGAGATATCTGCATTGGGGGGTCCGGAAAAAATCTTCCAATGACGTAAAATGACGATTTTTGCGTCATCGGAAGATTTTTTGGCCAGAGCAAAAGACTACAACCAGTAGTAGGACCTACTTCCGCATGTTTTAAACCCGCCCATCGCCCGAAGCGAGCCGATCTCGGCCGGAAAAAAAACGAAATGTCAGCCATCTTGAATCCTCGCTAAACAGGGCTCTGCTCTATCTTCTCAGAAGCAAACTTTTACAACAATTATGTGCATTCAAACTACCGCACGTGTACCACCGGATACATCGCTACAGAGCAGAGAATATGCAGGAAACGTTATTACAGACGAAATAATCGGCCCACTACGAGAGCTTTGCTTGCCACGGAGACCAGCACGGAGACCAGCACGGAGACCAGCGTACCCCGAGCCGGGGAAGGGACATCCTTGTCGGCGGCTAGGTGGGAAGCTAACGCTAGCCGGGGAAAAGGCACATCCAGAGCGAGCTAACGCTAGCCTGCCACCTGTCCCATCAATCCTGCTTGCAAGTGTCCGTTCATTTAACAACAAACTGGACAACATCCAACTTCACCGATGCTCCCAACGCGAGTTCAGAGACTGTGTTTTTTGCTCAACAGTGAACCGGACTGTCCAGCTACCAGGACTGCTAGCCCTCCGACAATCCAAGCTTCTTTTACCGTCTATGGCTCTCTCTCATGGATGTATTAAGAGAACTTCTCAGCAGCAAACTTTTACAACAATTATGTGCATTCAAACTACCGCACGTGTACCACCGGGATACATCGGTACAGATCGGAGAATATGCAGGAAACGTTATTACAGACGAAATAATCGGCCCACTGCGAGAGCTTCGCCTGCCACGGAGACCAGCACGGGGACCAGCGTACCCCGAGCCGGGGAGGGGACATCCTCGTCGTCGGCTAGGTGGGAAGCTAACGCTAGCCGGGGAAAAGGCACATCCAGAGCGAGCTAACGCTAGCCGGCCACCTGTCCCATCAATCCTGCTTGCAAGTGTCCGTTCATTAAACAACAAACTGGACTACATCCAACTTCAACGATGCTCCCAACGCGAGTTCAGAGACTGCTGTGTTTTTTGCTTTCGTGGGAAACATGGCTGAACAACAGTGAACCGGACTGTCCAGCTACCAGGACTGCTAGCCTTCCGACGATCCGAGCTAGAGATGCTCTGTATGAAGGTGAGCTGTGTTAACACGGACTGGTGCAGAAATGTGGTGCTTTGTATCCAACTAACTGCTAACCGCTGGAGTTTGTGACTGTTACATGGCGACCATTCGACATTCCACGCTAATTCACGGCTGTGTTTATACTCTGTGTTTACAGCCCACCAAGCCTAATGCTGGTATGCTTAGCTGAACTTTACGGAGCCTATAATGTGTGTGTGTGCACTAAATGTAGCCTGTTTCGTATGTCGTTATTATATAATGTAGTTTTTATATATTTTAAATGTGTAACACCACTTGAGCCACGATGAAACGTTTTGTGTATATGGTTGAAATAACAATAAAACACATTGAGTTGAGTCGAATGCCTCACTGTCTGTCTGTCAAGCGGTAGGCGTGGCTTGGGAGTGGACTCAAAGCAGCGAAGCGAAGTGCATTCTGGGATTTGGTTTCATCCATATGAGCCAAAAACACATTTTCTGGCTTTTCTCGGCCTAGAAGGCACCAATTAAATTTTTTTTTTCACATTTCTGCTACATAAGTGACCCAATTTAAAGATATATTAGGCTTTCCAGCATTTAAGTATCCCTTTAATTGAATGGTGCTTAACAAATGCACATTCAGAAATGTAAACAGTGTTATTACTGTCAATGTAAAAAAAACTGACAAAACTGTTAACATGTTAAATGTTACATTTTTTCCCACTGGTGGCATTTAATGGAAATGGATTTTTCTTTCCTTAAAAACAGCTGAAATTTGAGTTATCTTGCACTAACACTATGTGATAATAAATAAAAAACGGTAACAGCAGTTACTCACGGTGTATGGTGATGGAGGATCTATATCTCCAACCTTTACAGTGTAGAAACATTTCACTTCAACCTTAGCAGGCAAACGTTGATGAACATTTGATGTGAACATCCTCAGCAGCTCAGTTCCTGTTAGTATCTTCAGACACGAGAAGATATGTGTAAACTCTAGCCTCCCAGTGTAGAAATAACACTGAGACACAGAATCAGGTGATGGAGTCTGACAGTTCAGTGTGACTGAGTCTGTCGCTGTGATCACCGCTGGATTCACTGTCAGTTTAGGTGGAAGAGATGCTGAAATTCAAGAGGTAAACATACATCACATACTGAGAAATTACATTAATGTAATTTATTATTTGAGAAATTGTGATTGAATGTGGAAGTAGGAAACAATATACTTAACAACCAAACCGTGTGGATGAATAGTCAAATTAGCAGCACAGCTTAACATAAGATAATAGATCAGAGACTGACCTGGTGCTTGAATCTCATGAAAGGAATCGTTGGAAATAAGTGTAAGTGTAATAAGTGTACAATTTGAAATAGACGCAATAAAAACTTGTCAATACATTTAACAAAACATTGAAAAATTAAAACTCTTAGTAGTCTAGACATACTTTATTCGTTCCAATGGGGAAATTAGCTTTGGACTCTATGCTGAAGTTCCACAAAAGATTCACAAATAAACAGCACAGACTAACACAGGCTATAAGAACACACAAATAAAATCATTCATAACAAAAAGATAAAACACGTGTGGTATGCTGATACATAATGGCTAACATTACATTTTAAGGTCATGTTTGCAAGTGTGAACCTGCATATGTTTGTAATAACACAATAATAATGAATAAATCTATAGGTTTAACTTACACATGAGGATGACAAACAGCAGGCGTCCAGCCATGATGAAAGTGAATACTAAGACCAGAGAGAAGATAGTTATGTGTCTTGACTAGGTGAACTTTAATGTACTTGTCACTTTGCAAAACCTGCTCACAGGAAAACCACAGTATCATATGAATCACACACAGACAGACCACAGAAACATTCACACATTATATCTACTTGTTTCACACACTAAAAAAACTAAAACATGTACTATTTTTAGATCACGTCTATCACAGATGGCTAACTGGTTCAGAGGAATAAGAGTTTGATCATCATTTGTTCAAACTGCTCACACCTATTACATAATTATTTGATTTTTGTCCTGACCATTCAACACAGAAATCTGCATTTCCATTCATATTTCCAGAATTACTTACAGCATTTACTCATATTTTACACTTAGCAGGGAGTGACAGTTTTGAACGCAATCTGGCAATAAATTGTTCCTCAAACCAGAATGTGACTTTATCAAATCATTGCTGCATTGTGTCTATTACAGCGGAGCTAGGAACCCCAGGCACTAGACACAGGAGGGACAGGAGGCCGGAGTAGTTTGAAAGAAGATTTATTTCAAACTAGAATATTGCGAGCAGGGAGTGAACTAGATCTAAACAGTCAGGAAATAAAGTTGGGACTCTAGAAAGGGGGTAGCCAAGAGTGATGTGTGCCAGGGTGGTGTCCAGTAGGGAGTCGAGCAGGGGCAAAGGCACATTTCACAGTCTCCCAGGAATAAAAAAATGGAGCAGACGGAACTGCAGGGAGAGAAAAAACACAGTAAGCAGAGTTTAAAAAAAAACTATGTTGAGGCTGAAACCGTGCACTTACTCAGTGTGAGCCACGTTCTGGCAATGTGAGCGTGGCTGTGTACTCTGCACAGGCAGGCTTGATTACAGAATAGCAGGCAGCTGGTGAAACTCCCCTCAGGTCAGGCACACCTGAGTCTGCTTGGGTAATCAGCCACACACACACACACACACACAGAGGGAAAGGTTAAGCAGAGACCATTACAGTCAGGTTAAAGGAACATACCTGAGAGCACAGGGCCAACAGGTTCACCAAAATATTGAAGCTAAAACTGTAAATGATTGTTTTGGAGAAGACTAACATGGAGTGTTTCTATACTGTATCATGTTTGTATAAATTGGTTTTGCCCAAGCCTGAGTATTCTTTAGCATTCCTTAAAGGGGAACTATGCCAGGATTTTTTTAAGCTTAAATTTACCTTAACTGAACAGCTTCAGAGTCATTGGAATGGTTATATGACTTTTTTTCGAGTTGAATGGTGGTCGTCTCGCTCCCCCTAGCGCCTGTGAGCGGAAAAACCACCCTTGCAACTTTCGGCCGGGGAGCCGCCGGTCTCAGCGTCAGGAAGTATCGCATGATATCAGGTCTCGCGATGTAACAAATTGCTTCACGGCACTGCATACATACGCCTTTTATATACTGTCTATGACATACGCCCATTCAGGAACCGGCTAACAAGGTAGCGATGGAGTTTTTCACACTATCGTCATGGCTGAGCCGGCAAAAGAAGCAGAAAGCTAAGCATTGTCAAAGGAACAGAGAAAGAGGAAACAAAAAAAAAAGTAAGAAGTATTTAACCCCACAAATCCAAAATTGTCTCAAAACACAATTTTATAACTTTAAAATGCTGTTCAAGTGCTGCTCACATTATCTCTCTGGTCTGAAACAGCTGGTTCTTCTGAGGAGCTACGGGTTAGCATTTGTCGCTCTAGTGGGATAAAAAAAAATATCAGACCTGATGGCGTTTTAAAATATTTTCCTGCATTATGCAACTGTCACGATATACCAGTTGCACATTTGATTTCTTCCACATTGCCAAAACATCAGGAAATGTAATGTAACAACGTGCATGTACTTTTTTCACACCCAGTAGTCACAAATACCAAAAAGTTAGTACACAATGAAAGCTCTTCCCTATCATGTGAATGAAACGTAGTGTAGAAAACATTCAAGTTGGCAGAGAGAGAAAAGCGGCTCACCAATATTGCTGAATTTGTAAATGATGACAATAATTTAAGTTTCCTCATAACCAAGTGGCTTCATCACTTCATCAGAACCATAGAGTAAGGTAAAGTGAGTGGCCATGTCCAGAACAGCATGATCACTGAATGAATGGATACAGACATTTTTAAATTACCTCTCCACTGTTGAGACTTTCCATAACACATAGATTACACATACTGTACACATAAATAACAATGTTACTTAGCATTTTATATACATTTTGATTTATCAGCAATTCTCTAAAATAATGCAAAAGAGTGATATATTGACCTACGGCTGATATAAATGGTGGATGAATCATTTCGCCACGATCCATGCTGGCTTTAATTTACAAACCCTAATGGATTGCACCTGATGCTGATTATGATCACCTGGTTTCGTTTTACCGGAAGCAGCTGCATAAAGACAGACGTGCTGAGCGTGCAGATATAGCATACTTTTAGTCTTCGCGTAACACGCTGCTTTTTGTGTCTTGTGTTTCTCTTTTATATTGAATTCTCAGTAATGCCTCCTAAAAAGGCAGCAGCAGCAGCAGCGTCTGCTGATCCACCTGCGCCGTCCTCCAGTGAAGCCCCGGAGGAAGAGAAACAAACAGGTTTGCTCTGAGCTAAGGAGGACTGATCGTTGACACATTATTATTATATTATTAAAAGTAACAACTGTCCAAAACCTCGACTGTTCTTTCCCCGAATGTGTAACTGTAAATTGAATGGGTGCACCTTTGCTCTCCAGATGCTGCGGCGCTGCGCAAACTTGCAGCTCATCCCTCCACAGCAGTTATGGTCAAAGAAGCACTTAAAGAGCTGGACTCGCGCAAAGGGGTTTCATCCCAAGCGATACAGACTTACATTAAACAACAGTACCCCTCGGTGGATTTGGTCAGACTGAAGCACTTCGTCCGTAGAGCCCTGAAAAAAGGACTGGAGAATGGCACGTTGGTGCGTCCTGCTAACGCCACTGTCACTACAGGCGCAAAGGGGAAGTTTAGGGTAAGAAGTAAAGTCTACAGCTTCATCAAAGCAGATCAAATAACTTCATTTATCGGGCTTTTTTGTTGTTTTTGTTGTCCTGTCTTAAGCTTGCACCAAAAGTCAAGGAGGCAAAGCCCAAAGCTGAGAACGTGGATCCCAATGTGCAAAACGCAGCCAAGGATGGAGCCAAGAAGTCCAAAAAAACCGGTATGATCAAAACTGTAAAATGACAACAATCACTCATAAGCTATCTTAAAGGGTGTCTTGTTTTAATAGCCTGTAACTACTTAAAGGTACCACGAAGAAGAAAGACCCTGCCAGTGAAGAGGCCAAGTCACCAGAGGTGAGACAATGCTTGTGTGCTGAGATCATGGGGGGGGGGGGACAATGAATGGTGTTCCTGTCTGCTGTATTAGAATATAGGCTACAGGCATGACGTTAAACATACTCAAGTATCTTATTTGATCATTTTTTGGCCCAGAAAGTTTCACCAGAATTTATTCTTGGCAGATTCAAATTAGTAGTTTTTTTTTAAATCTGGGGGCTCAAGTGGCTGACTTACTAAATTTCTGGCTACAGCCTTGTTGACTGTTTTTCTGTTTTTAAGGTGCCTCCCAAAAGGTCCAAGAAGGAAAAAGAGGCTGCTACCTCAGAGGCTACTATCTCAAAGGTTGCTCCAGCAAAGAAGCCAAAAGCTAAAAAAGCTGCCGTAAAGGTTGACGTGGGAGACTCTGATTCAGCTGCAGAAAAGGTTGATGTGGGAGCCTCTGATTCAGCCAAAACTAAAGGAGCAAAGACCACTAAAGTAGCAAAGACCACCAAGGAGGCAAAGGCAGGAAATGCGACTCGGAGCAAGGCTGCTAAAGCAGGCAGCGACGACGCCCCTGCTGCTAAAGCAACTGGGAAACGAGGAAAGAAGACTGCCGAGTAAATTTATTTTTATACTATTTGTTTGCAATAAAATCTTAACTTTTTTTGGGAGCTCTTGTGTGATCACTGAATTGATGGATGTTTGCTTGTGTCACGACATGCAGCACTGGAGCTGAACTTGTCTATAGAGCAGATATCAACATGGCTTCCTATCACACTTTATATAAGTGTTAAGCTAGTCATGCAGACAAATCCCTTTCTTCAAAATGCCATTTCCGTGGTACTGTGCCAACTAACATGTTGGAGAGACACAGGCCTGTTCAGTTTTCCCCTCTCTCATGATTTGGAGAGGATGATTCTCAAGTTGAGTATTCAAAAGGGATCTTCCAAAAAGCTGGAGGCATGGAGAATTGACAAAGGACATTTGTGAAACCGATGGGGAAATTGGCTTGTTTTAAGGCTCGTACCTAGTCTCTTACACAAGGTACACAACTATTTATATAGTAACTTATCAGCAGTTATCGATTTGCCAGATTGGGCGCTAATGTATTTCATTTAATGTTCATATTTTTTAAAGGCAATATGAACATCTCTAAAATGTCGTTAAATGCTTTCTAGACTGCTACAGGTAGTTATTTAAAAGTAGCCTACTTTATAATTTCCCCTTTGAGGGACAAGTCTAAAGGCAAACGGACTGCTTGGCTTTTAAACCATGTGGCTGCAACACAGATTGTACAAGTTTTCCTGTGACGAAACTGCTAGACATTAACTTCAATGGGAAATTAAAAAAATAGTGTGAAATGTGGGACCTTAATGCTAAGTAGGCTAATGCATTTATTCACTAGATTAATTTAAAGATGCCAGAGTGAATCTTCAAGTTGACAGTTTTATTTGTTTCTTTTCAAGATGCGTGCAAAACAAGTAATTAGGATATTCTGAAATGGCATCCCAGTGCCTCCAGAGGAAGGAGAAGAGGACTACAAACAGCATTGTAGAAAGCATGCGGCTGTATGTTTTCATTAATGGGATGACACAGTTGGCCACTGTGGACACAAACACTAAAATGACTGCCATAACAGCCAGCAGCACATTGATCAGCTTTCCAAGAAGAGTCTGTGCTGTGGTGGTCTCCAAACCGTCAAGTTGCACCACCTGCTGTTGCTGCTCCATCTTAAACAGACGTGTCTCGCATGTCTTCAGCACCTCCTACAGGGTAGAGACAAAACTGCCAGTGAAGGTGCTCTAATCTAATGAGGAATTAGACATACTGCATGTACAGCAACACACTTATCTATAAATATTTTCCATGGCAGATATTTTGACTTGTGACAGCCATGATGAAATTAACCTGCGCTAGAGTTGCTATTTGTTCATATGCTTAAACACTTTAATTTAGGAATATGCAGCATTTAACATTTAAGTATTACAACTAGATTTTTACTTCAATACATGACATCAAGAACAGGTAGAACCCACATTAATGCCCTTATTTCAGTGAATATTGTTTTACTGGTGCATTTTCCTAAACAACCAAAAACCAGTTGACACAGTCAGCCTGGAGCTTTGTGGGGACCTGGGGCAGTTGCCTGCTTTGCCCCGTTACTGTGAAAAGCACAGGTGTAGCTAATACTAATAAATGAATGATTGTTCATTCCAATACACCTGAATGGAACCAGCTCACCTAAATGTAACACAGCCATTATTGTTATTAGTAACACCTGTGCTTTCTTGCTACAACGTTAAAATGTCAGCTGTGAAAAAGACTAGTGAAGCTTACATGAATATATGTTGCTCTGTCGTAAGAGTGATAAGCAGTCTTCTCCTCCATGCCGGCTAGTTCCTCTTTCAAGTTAAACATTTCATTCTGGTGCAGTTCTGTCAAGTCATTGAGCTCTTCTTCTAAACGTTCACTTCTGCAAAATAGTAATGACAACAGTATATCAAAAACAGGACAGGTTCCTTTAAACTAACAGTAGCTACTATAGTAAGCATATACCTGTATCGCTCCTCTTGTAGGGCCTCCACAATCATTGCGTAGTCTCGTTGATGATAGGATTTTAAGTTTTCCAAGCATTCCTCAAGTTGGTCTTTGTTTTCCCTGAGCTCTTGGATTTCATGGAGTATAGTATTATAGTCTGATGCATGGGCATGGTCAGGTGTATTTTCCCTGGAGCTAGGGATTCCTGCAGAATCAGACGTAGTATCATCATCACAGCCATACTTCGGGCTGGACTGCTGCTGCCCTGTCCTCAGGACCCTTGTTTCCCCAGGGCCAACACCCTCATCTACCTGGGTTTCATCCAAGTCTTTCAGGGATGCAATGTTATCACTGCTGCCGAACATTTGCAGATAATGGAAGGAGATTTTGCTCAGCTTGAACACCACAGCTCCAGCTGAAGAGTAGCTAGCTAGAGAGATCACCTGTCACCTGTAATGGGCAGGATTGGGTTAGCAGGCAACTACTCAGGCCACCGAACCACTTTGTTTTTACCTTTATTTGAGTATGCCAAAAGCAATAGTCTTAATTTTTATATTAATTAGTTAGCATAGACAGAATTCTTCAAAATCAGATTCTTACCATGAGACATTTACCCTGGTTTGTGTATCGTGACCATTCCATCAGAATAAGATGATTGTTTTATTAAATAAAAGGTAGGCTATGTGGCCTTTTTGTCCATAAAATGGCATTTTAGCAACAGAAATACTGAAGGTGCAAGAAAAGCTAGCTAGCTAACACCTTGACTCCAGTTAGCCTACTTAGGCCCTGGTGCTTGTCTATGGGCCTGAGGGATGCTATTACCTTGATGTGAACTCATTTTTTGGAACCATTTTCTAGCAAAGCAGTCCCTATACAACTGTTGACAGTGGGTTCAGTGTTTAATGTCAAATGTGTAACGTTATTTAAAAAAAAAAAAAAAAGTCAGTATTTAGCATCACCAAAATCCCATTCATCTCCACTGAATAGCGGTGGAGGCAGATAAGAGACAACTCAAGACTTCGCATGGTCACATACCTCAAAACGTTAAAGGTAACTTTAAATCATAGGGTCATACCAGGGGTAAACTGGCTTATAATAGATAGCTAGCTACTTACCTTGTTTCAAATTAAGTTGTCTATTTTGGTGACTTCCAACCTGGCATCATGATGACGGCTGTAACGTTAGTTTTGCTAGCCTAGCTAGCCACTTGGGGTCGATCAAATGTTTTCACTTGGCCTTGGTAACGTTAATTTAAAGCATTTAGCGTGGTGGTTTATGGTTTAATTCTGTAAATAATGTGCAGTACATGCTTGGCATTCAGTTTGGAAACGTTGCGTGCAAAATAAATCTCATAAACAGCAACACTAGCTACGGTTTAGCAGTTTACTGTTAGCAGTTTGCTAAGGTGGCTAAGGTTCTATCGACCGCCGCCAACTTCTTTTCGTGTTGCCTAGCAACGGTTAAGCGTTCAGACTGTAGAGAAAGTGAGTTAACACAGTTTTCCTTAAAGGTATTAGGTTTGGGATCCTTTGATATTGATCACTATCACAGTTGCATAAGGTCGAAAGTCGAAATGCCAGTTATAGTCAATGTGGTTAGTCTGTAAATTAGATTTACTTTGGGAAGGCTGGGTGAAGTCAGGCTGAAGCAGGTTTGTTTACTGAATCAAGCTGGGTCTGAGTCAAAGTAGAGAAAGGGTTTCTAGCACAATGTCACCTACCTCACAAGGTGCATGGAGAGGGGGAAAAGTCTTTAAGATGCCCTGTGCATGTCTGGTCGACCCAGCTGATTTTAATTGTTGTGTCTGATTAGACCTTTTCTCAGGACTGTCTTCTCCCAGACTGCTGGTTTGCTGCGGGGACTCCTGTTGGTTTTGTTGCACCCGTTGGCAATAGAGTGGCTTATTTCCACATCCAGCATATTCATCTGCATCTGTTATATCCACAGCACACTGGGCCTAATGAAAAGGGTTAAATGTACTAATACTTTGTTGGCGGCACACATTTTGCCATGTCATAGAAGGTCAAGAACAGGTGTAATTAAGTGATGGCTTAATTCCTTTGAGTGGCCCAGTAGGCTATTCCAATAATGCAACACAATACCAGGGCCTATATACACATGCTTTTCCTACTATGACATGACAAAATGTCTGCTATGAAAAAAGGTCTATTGGTAGCTTCCCTCACTAACCACAATGCACTTCAAGATGTTGGCAGTAATAAGTGAAATTAGTAAATTAAGTTTGAGTGTTAACATGTCACATTTTCACCTTGCAACAAGACAGCAAAATGACATCTGGAGGGTAACGTTAACTACCACAGTCTGAAACTTCCACCATTTATTTCTGTTACTATCATGGCCTAAAGTCCAATTAATCCTCTTTTATGTAAATGTTGCCTAGATTTTGGAGGGTATTACTAGTTTCCTACAAGTTAATGCTTCACACTGGTGATTGTGTTCAACACCTGTAAGAACACGACTACTGTCTTAAATACAGTATATTCCCAAACATATATGGTCCACAAGCGAAGCAAACTGACCCTAACAAGAGGCGTTTTGTAGTGTAATGTGTGATGTACAATTTATGGACCTCATGACATTGGAGACAAATACAAGTTACTTTCAATTTCACCTTTTAAAAACAGCAAATTTATTTGTCTTTAAAAAATAAAAAAATCAACTAAAAAGTATAACTATTTCATTGTCACTAATAGAAACAGTACGGAAGCACTGAGTCTTTGAGCACTTTAACTGCTCTTCAAGTATGTTAATTCAGTTCATAGATTATTCTTCTGCAGTGGAGAAGCCGCCAGGATAGTAGGACCCAGTTTGAGGGCAGGGTCGCAACTCCAAACTTAAAGTTCTTGATAGCAATATCCTGGTTGTGGCAGAACCAGTGTTATTGACTTCACACATCCACAAGAACCAAGTCAAGAATCCACTACTATTTGATCCAGTGACAAGTCTGATTCCAGAGCAATGTAGCTGATGTGCAAGCACCCCACTTTTCAGAGTGTAGTGATCAGGGAGAGGAAGAGTTGGTCACACAAGCTAAAATTTAAAAATATTGAGTAAAGGGAAAAGAAGGAGCAGACTGTAAAACCAGGCAAGACCAGAAGAGAGAGAACTTACAAAAAATAATAATATGGACAACTAAAATCAGCAGAACACGGTCAGCTCATTACTGTTAAAAGAAAATAAAAAGCCATCAATCAGCTGTAATAAAAATAGCAGTGACTTCAAAACAATGCCACTTAAATCAGCTCAAAAGTAATAAAACTGCATTACAATTTCTTCTGTGGGGAAACAATGCAATGTTTTCCACATGTAAACAAATTCACTCAGAAGAGAGAAATCAAGTGTGCAGTTCTCTTAGCCCCTCCATCTACATATACCCCATTCACCCTTACACTATGCTTCACAATTACACCAAAGAAAGCTAAGTCAATACCAAACATCCAGCCTTTTCTTCCCTTATTCTCTGTTTTATTCTTCTCAAAACACATTTCAGAAAGTGATAAAGTGACAAACCTCGGATGCAACCCTTCTGAGTGTTTTGAAAAGCTGCTGAAGAGGAACAAAAGATAGACAATTGAGATTCAACTCCCTGTATGGGTCAGTGTCCTCCCTTTACACATCAGCCCCAAAGCCTCTGTCCCTTCATCATATAAATAAGCCTCTCCAAGCCGGTCATCTTGGGTGCAGAAGAAAGCGATGCAGATACTCTGAAATGGCCTCCCAGTGCCTCCAGAGAAAGGCAAGGAGGATTACGAGGAGCAGCGTCGAAAACGTGCGGCTGCGTGTTTTCATTAAGGGGACGACGCAGTTAGCCACAGTGGACACAAACACCAAAAGGACTGCCATAACAGCCAGCAGCACATTGATAAGTTTTCCAAGTAGAGTCCGCGCTGTGGCGTTCTCCAAACCCTCGAGCTGGACCACCTGCTGTTGCTGCTGCTGCAGCTCCATCTTGGAGATGCGCGTCTGACATGCCTCCAGTGCCTCCTATAGATCAGAGACAAAACGGTCAGTGAAATGGCTCTACTGACAAAGCAGAGGCGCCATGTTCATGTTGGTGAAGCTTACCTGAATGTCCCTCGCTCTTTCATAAGACTGATAAGCAATCTTCTCCTCCATGCTGGCTAGTTCCTGTTTCAAGTTCAGAATTTCATTCTGGTGCAGTTCCGTCAAGTCATTGAGCTGTTCTTCTAAACGTTCACACCTGCAAAGTAGTGACAACAGTACGTCACAAACGGGATGTTTTCTTTCTACCCACAAAGACCTGCTATACTACACTGTATAAGATATGATAGGATACCTGTATCGTTCCTCTTGCAGGGCCTCCATGATCAACGTGTAGTCCCGCTGATAGTGGGCTTTTAAGTTTTCAAAGGACTCCTCCAGTCGACCTTGGTTTTCCCGGAGGTCTTGGATCTCATGGAGTATAGCATCAAAGCCTGAGGCCTGGGCGTGATCAAGGGTATTGCCCTTGGAGCTAGGGGGGCCTCCAGGGGCTCCAGCCGTGCTGTTGGCTCCTGCAGAGCCAGACGTGGCGCTAGAACAATCCTCATCACTGCCATACTTTGGGCTGGACTGCAACTGTCCGGTCCCAAGGGTCCTCGTTCCCCCTGGGCCGACACCTTCATCCCCCTGGTTTTCATCCAAGGAGTCTTTCAGGCCTGCAATGTTATCAGCGCTGCCAAACTTGTTGCGGATAAGCGAGGCGATTTCTCTCGGCTTAGACACCACAGCTCCAGCTGCAGAATGGGTGGCTTGAGAGAAACTGGAGAGGCCCCCTGTCACCTGTAATGAACGAGGTCTGGTCAGTTCTCAGGCTGCGTTGAGTCGCTATTGCAATATGAAGACTGGTTTAACCGCATTCAAACTGATCACTAAATAAATGATCACATTAGCACTCGTCATTAAACAGCCTTGAACACACAGAAACGCTGCGAGCTGTCTAACCTTAGTACAATGTATAATCCGTGCAGTTTAAGTGCAAAACTTTCCACAGCCTTTATAAAATCCTGGGCTATGACCAGATATCTGGAGCTAACAGCTAATTCTGCACTGTCAGCCACCTGATATAAGACTGTTTTTATAGATCTTTCTCACAGCGGACATTCCAACACTGTTCCATTTACGTGGGCCAGTAAACCATGTGCCATACTGGCACACTTGAATGGAATGCAGCCAATATTCATTTTGTTTGTTACACCTGTGTTTGTCAAGTCAAGTGTCTAATGTCTACCGAGTTGTCCGCTCTCTTGGCTCCTTCACATTTACTTAAATCAATACAATTTAGATGAAATATTTTATACTTTATTGGAAAAGGTATTTTTAAACATGTAATGTTTAAACACCTTTTCCAATAAAAGTAGAACATTGAAGGCAACAGCAAATCACACACCTTGGCTCCGACATCTTTCAGCCCCTGGTGCATGTCTCGGAAAACATCTTTGGGCTGGCGAGGGATGCCGTTGTGCTCCACCTCTCGAAGTTTCCGGTGGTAATGCTCCAGCTTCCTCTGCAGTTGCTGGATACTCTGCGCTGACTTTTGGTTCTTCTTCTCAAACACTTGCTTGATGCGTGCACTCTGCTGTTTGTCTGCATTATTGGCGAGTTTCAGGTATTCAGCCACGTTGTCGTCACGTGCAGTTTGTTCAATTTTGATTTGTTCTGTGAGTTTGAGGATCTTCTGTTGTAGTTGGGCAATGGCCTGCTTGGTTCGCTGGGGGTCTGGGGTACTGTCCACTACATCATACCCATCTGCACCGTAGGGGAGGGCATTGGGTGACACAGCGGGGCCTGATCCATCATAATGATCCATCTGCTCAAAAGAAATATGCAGAGAAGCTTTTGATCATATTAAGTTTATCAAGACAAAACTGTAACACCGTTAATGAATTGACGCCGTCATGGTATAATTTAATCATGCATTTGCAACCACTGGGTGATGTTATGCTGACTGTGACAATACTTAATTTGGTGATTATGATAAGTGTCTCTACCTCTAGTGTTAAGCTTTTGTCTAATGAGAACCCTTACAGTATCTAATGTGAACACTGTGTTTAAATCAGTTCAAAATACAGTGCTGTATTGGCTTTAATATAAGGCTGTGTTTTTTTTTCTCCAGAAACTAGCATTTGAAAACCTGCAGTCACCTTACAGTCAAGTTATCTGTCACTATGCGTTAACAACAGCAGATGGCGCCTGTAAAACTAAAGTTCCCTTGTGTCACTTCGCAGCTCCAATGTAATGAGTCACAAGGGATTATGACATTGATTTTAATTGTAGTTTAAAAAGTGCTAAGCAAATGATATGTAGCCATAAACAGTCATCAGATCCTTGAGGCTTAAACTGGGGGCAACAAGAGGAAAGGTAAATATAAATCTTGGGTAATTAACACAAACTGAAATGGTCCCATCATAAGAGCTATCAGCCCCTATTGGAAAGGTGCCAGCTGTTGAGCTCCTTGTACTCTGAAGAACTGAACGTGACGTATGTCTCAACAAGTTGAGCATTGTGTTGTCTGACAACGTACAGTACAGGAAGATGTTGTTAAAATGTTACATTGACCGAGGCAATTAGAAAGATCTGCTAATGAATAACTTTCCAGTCCCTTTACAGCACACGTGTCAAACTCAAGGCCCGGGGGCCAAATGCGGCCCCTCGCAAATTTTCATCCGGCCCACATATCAATTTAGGTTCTCAATATAGTTTGGCCCGGCTAGTTGTGTGCCAAACCAAAAAGACAGGAAACTGTTTTCAAACTATTATTACACGACACTCAAAGCAGAATTTGGCAGATTTGCAGACTTTGAGAAATCCCACAGAACCAGAGTTTTTTTATATTCAGGCTGTGAAACAGGTTGCTGCAAAAAAAAAGTTTTTCATGATTTGCTAAACTCTAAGATGGCTGGGGAACTTTTTTGCTGACTTTTTAGGGCTTAACGTCAACCAAACTTTAAGTGAGAAAGCTATATGAGACATGCAAAAATATTTGATTTTCAATTAAATAAAAGCATGTCAATAAACTTCACATGTTGGCACTTATTTTCCAGTGTGGCCCTTAGTGAAACTGAGTTTCCCTGCTTTACAGGGATGTTTGGTTATACACCAACATTAACCAATACATAGGGTATTTAATTCCAGGCATATTTACTTAATCTAGCACAAATAAAAACAATTAAGCAGTACAAACAGGGTCTTGGATAATTCCTTTTTAATCTGTATTTGTTGAAAGGGCTACAGAGCACAGTGGCAAAGAAACAACTTGTGTTCCATGGAGGATAAGTCAACCTCAGGTCATTCAGTGTTTTCTTTTTTTTTTTAAGATGAACAGGAAGACGGGGTAAAATGTTCCCATTTTGCTTAAGGCATCTGTTGATAACTTAGTTCATGCTTCCGAGTTGCCAGAGCTGCAAAACAGTGTGGCACGCCCCCCCTTCCTTTTTACAGCGTCTACTTTCTCCCAATTTGTCATTTTGGAATTCCCCTGTCATACTGCTGGAACCTACTTCAATGGCCCTTTAGTGTGTAAAGATCTTCTATTGTCTGCTCTTATCAACGTGTCAGGTTGTATATGTTCTAAGTAATAAAGACATTTCCAGATTTCTATTAAAATTCTATATAAAAAAAAAAAAAAGAAATCCCACACAACTTTGAGCTTGTTTAGCCCTGCAAGCCTTCTCTGACCTGAAGTACACTCAGAGACAGCAAAAGGCTAAATTTAGAAAGGCTTAAAGCTCATAGTAACCGACCACTCAAGGCAATCGCTGACCTTCCACCGCTGACAGCTCATCTCCCCATTTACCAGTTCATCCAGGCACAGCCAAACCATTAACAGTCTTTTAACACATTTGCACAATTCACTTAGTAGACATTCTTGCACAGATGTAAGTGCATGACTCAATTGTATCTTTTGTTTATACAGCTATGTTGCAAACAAATGCAATGCACTTGTTTCCTCATGAGTGCACAGTGTCTCTTTGGATTACGATTTGCATCAGAATTGTTTTATGTCCTGAAACCTTCCTATGAATACAACATTTTAGATTTAATTCAGTAATAATAATAATAATAATAATAATAATAATAATAATAATCTTTTGTTATGCGAGTTGTACTACACATTTTCTGGACAGATTTTTTTTAAAGATAAAAAGATTTATAAAGTAAAAAACAAATCCAACACCGAAAATGTTTGTAAATGAATAGAGGAGATTGTTTGTGTTCCAGGGATATAATAATGTTAGTGGGACACTCAGAATAATGCATGCACATGTTATTAATATTGAGTGCAAAAATAAAAAGCTAATATTCAGGGATTTTGTCACTGCTATCATTTTATTTATTGTATTTGGCACAAATGGGTTCCAAGTTGTAGAACTAGTTCCCATCATGCTTTGGGGATGAAAGCAAGAAATATGGTGCCATGGCGTTAGTGAGTTAACTTTTGGCAACACCTTGAGCCCCGTTTTTTTTGCCTATATTTGTTTACAGTTTGGCAAATTAGCATCTTGGAAAGTGATATTAGCTATTAGCCGTTCTGGAGTCTTTGGAGCACAGACAACAATTGTCAAAATGTCAGGGGTGATCCCGAGTAGTTCTAACTCCCAACTTTCAGGCTTTTTTGTAGCTGGATATACCATTTGTTGCGTCTAAATATGAATGTCGATAACGTTAGTGATTGTGAGATGCTTTCTACAGTTGCATTTCTAGTGATGAAACGGCAAAAACGTTTTATTTCTCTGATTCGCTGCTTTGTTCTAACGCCGCTCGCTCTCTTCAGTCACTCTCCAGCTCGCTCGACCACATTACCGTGAAACGTTTCTTTTTTAACTAACGTTAAGTTTTCTTTAATAAGTGGTGATGCTATAAGCAAGAGCAGAGTGCGGGATTTTCCTTTTTTCCAGATTTCCATAGTTATGAAACAAGGATCAAGCCATTTTGGCTATATGGGGGTGCTCGATGTAGGATTTTACATAGAACTACCTGTTTTCTCCCAATAAGTTAATATACAGCCTATTATGATATAAATATCAACATATTGCTGGAAATAAAAATGTGAAAAGAAATAAGCTTATAATAAATCTTTTTAAAACGCGTGAATAAATCCAACTGCACCATGACAGATTTAAGTTTCACTTTCCATGATCCGTGGCCGACTATGTAAATTCCCTAATAAGTAAAGTAAATTCTTAGTCGGGGACACCCCTACTAAACATGATGAATACGAGGCAAGTTCTGTTATAAGTTATACGACTTCTAAGCAAATGTATGGGCGTTTATCTGTGACGAATATTGGAGATATGATATATACAGTATATAGTGTGTATGTAAAGCATGGTTTATCTCTCACCTGCACCACCTGACAGGACTGAGACACTCACCTTGTCAGGCTCCTCAGTTGATTGGTAACCAGAGGTCAGCAGCATGTCAGCTAGAGCTGGGCTGCTGGGTGTATCTGTGGTCGAGGAGGAGCGAGGGCGTCCAGCCTGCAGCAGGGCTTCATGGGTGCTGCGCCGGTGGATCTGTGGGCTACCTTTCGGGGGAGGATCCCCAGTGCCCCCCACCTTGCTGCGGCGGCTCTGCAGGCTGGAGCCTCGCTTCATAATTGGTGGAGCACCTCGGATCTGCTGTAGAACACGGCTCAGAGCTGCGGGAGGGGCGGAAGGGTTGTCAGAATCCAAAGGGAGGGTCAAGGAGGCAGGAGCGTCCCCTACTTCTGACCCTACATCAGTGGGTTCGGAGGGAGGGGCACCTGTGCAGGACGAGACGGAGTCATGTGGGGAAACAGAGGAGCGTCGGCGCTGTGGCTGGAAGAACTGCTTCAGGCCATGGCCTAACACTCCCAACGCTCCCATGTTCTCCAGGGCATTGTGGGTGATTTTGGACAAGCCATGCTCTGACTCCGACGCCCTCCTGCCGACCTCCGGCTCCGCTCGGCCTCCTGAGTCCGGCTCCTCTGGACTCTGCTCACTACTACCCTGATCCATCAGAGACCTCCAGTTTCACAGTGAGGTTCTACTTGGGGGTGCAGGGGACTAGCTACGCCCCGTCAACACCCCCACTCTGAGCGACTGGTTGAAAGCCGGAAAGCAGATGGGAAGAGTGCTCAGTTGGGCCTTTTGAGTGGACATGCATCTGTGGCTTGGCTCAATGTCATGCTTGTCTACCACAAAAGGAAAATAAAATAAAATTATGACATGCAGCAGCGAGTGATGACCATAATGAGCAGCAGAATTAAAAACAAGCAACATAAACTGGGTTGACACAGACACGAACACTTTTTTTTTTTAGCAGTGGATAAGGTTTCTTATACATTTTGTCCAAAAAAAAAAAAAAAACATCTTTTTGCAAACAATTCATGTTTGAAAGAAAAAGATATTTTCTCTCTGCTGAATGAAAACAGTAGCTCCATTTTAGCTCTACAGCATATGGCATGTCTGACAGTGTCAACCCGGTAATGCAAAAACACAAAATAAACTCTACAAAAGTTTACAAAATAAACTAGCTCTGAGAACAGTTTCTGAAATGCCAGTTTGTTATACTGCACATGTTGAAGGTCGATGCCTTAGGCTGTTTCTGAAATCACTTTCTATTATTTATTTCTGGGCATTGAAGCCTGACTGTACAAAAGCCCTCATGATAGTTGAATAATGACATTTCAGAAAGTGTTTATTATGGCAATTAATAAATCAACATAATTGAGTGTGCTTAGATGGTGCTAACAAAGAGATTGCAGTGTGAAAAAACGTAAATTAAATTCTAAACAGACAGTGATGATTATGCGATTCTATACCGATTAATTAAGGTGTTCAACGATCTACGGAGGTCTCCTCTTTCATCTCCTTTCATAGCAAGGCTTTATCCTGTAATGTGAAGGACCATTCCAAGACTTTGGCTCTCAAATGACTGATGATTATATAAAAGCCTTTTGGTTTACCAACATGTAATGAGACATTAAAGAAAGCAAGAAACAAGGTGAGACAGAGTGTGACAGAAAGCTTACCATCAGCCCAGCTTCCCCTCTGCTGACTCACAACTCAGGATTGGCTAAATGAACAGAAATAGAAACAAAAAAAAAAAAACTAAATGGTGTGCTCCATACAACAGAAAAGGAAAAGGTTAAAAAACAATATGCATACTGTAGCATTACACAGAAATAAACAGACCTGAACACAAACCTTCAACTCAGTAGTAACTGGTAGTAATGGATATGTAAAGGAATGCCACGCAGATGAGACACTTCAAAGCTTCTAACTAGAGCTGGGCGATTTTTCCCCCTAAAGAAAATCTGTGAAATGTAAATATATTTTAAAAATATATGTTTATTGTATTTAATTAAAGTGCATCAACATAAACAAAATTGCAAAGGCAAACCCTTTCTCTAACTGAAAAGTCACTGTGCAGTGTGCAACAAAGATTGTTACACATCCAAATAATTTATACTGTATTTGGATTGAGTTAATAAAACCTAAAAAAAAAAAAAATCGATTTTTTGAAAATATGAATCGATTTGACCTACCAACTAGATTTTTAAATCAAATCGATTTTTTTCCCAGCCCTACTTTTAACATGCTGATTATATGAATTTTTTCAATGACTTTGTTTAAAATCTTAAGAGCCAGGAGTAAGTCAATGCAGGATGAGCCTTGTTATGTTATAAT
Organism: Gymnocephalus cernua; assembly: GCA_023631565.1. Classification (NCBI taxonomy): domain Eukaryota; kingdom Metazoa; phylum Chordata; class Actinopteri; order Perciformes; family Percidae; genus Gymnocephalus; species Gymnocephalus cernua. The sequence goes on from CM042428.1 coordinate 24,977,114, forward strand.
AGCAACTATTAACAGACGTCCTTCTCTCCTAGGCCAACGAGCCAACAAATGTGCACGCTATCCTTATATATAAATATCCATTTTTATTATTTTTTATGTCTTAAATGACCAAATGGACATCTGCATTAAAAAGATTTTTCTTATTTTACATCATCTATCAAAATCAAAATATTAAAACCTTAAATCCAGATGGCAGGCAGTTTTGTTTTTGGCTACTATAAATTGTTCTGTGTTTAAATTTAAAGATAAGCACATTTATTAATAAAGCATTTTTTTATGATGATGATCTTGCAAGCTTATCATAATTCATTTTTGGATATACAGTACTTTAACTTCAGTGTTTGTGTTTAATAGGGCTGAACGCTATGATGGTATTGTCAAAACGATATAAAAATGTCTAAAGCATACATTTTTCTATATCGTTTCTAACGTGATGCCAAAAATCTAGCAATATCTAGTCATTTGCACAATGCTTTACATTCTGATCCCTGCACATTGTTTATTTTGCACAAAAGTTCATAATAAAATGAGAAATACTTTTATTTGTTAAGTATTTAATTCACACTAGAAAATAAAAAATAGGCTTTACCATGTGGCTATTTTAGATAGACTATTTATCAATTTAGCCGAAAACATGCTATGTATGTATATTTAGTTAGTTATCGAGATATAAAAGTACCTACGTATATTGGGATTGAAGAATTTGGCCATATCGCCCAGGCCTAGTGTTCAAGCATTCCCATTTCTGGAGCCAGAAACCGATACAGGTCATACAGTTCAGCTATGCCTCTGAATGCTCGAATCACATATTGTTAAATTAAACCGAAATTACACCCATTACTGAACAGTACAACTCTTGTGCTTTTCTAAAAGACTTTTTGTGAAAGAGTTTGCGATGTACCCTCCTTTAGTCTTCGAGCACCTAGACAGGCTGTTTTACAAGGCACAGTGAGAAGCATGTTTCTCTAAAGGAAATAGCTAAAGCCTAAAGTGATGGGTCTGACTATGTAGTAAGTGGTTTACTTTGCAGAAAAATGGAAAAACGATTCCATGAGTCAGCAGTGCTACGAAGTATCACTTAACAAGCCAGCAGCACAATCTATCACCAAAAACCCTATGAAATGTTCCATTAGTGATACACAGTGACTCATTACTGCTGGTCCTGCTGTTAGATATGCAGCGTTGGATAAGAAAGCACTCTGTTAAAAGGGTAGGGGTAGGTGGTAGTGAAAAGCACAGTAATGGGAAAAAAAAAAAAAAGCATAGCCTTACCAAGTCTTGCTGATCAACATGCTGGAACAAAGGCTTCATTTTTTAAAAATTGTATTATTGTTCACTTACTGCCGTCGCAGCTCATTTCACTCACTCAAAACAAATGAAAACATCAATACAGTATTCACATTAAGCATCCCTCCCTATGTAAGGGCAATACTTTAAGTGTAAACAGACTTCTGGTAACTTTAAACTGCATTCACTTAAACATAAGTTAACATGAGTGATTGCGTTATGTCACACATCATGTGTTATACCAGAGTTGTCTACTCTCCTAAAGGGGCAGGTTTGCTTATGCAGATTCTTTTTGCTGCTGCTTTAAAACTCAGATGCCAGGTATAGATGCACATCTGACTGGCTCGTTGATAGACATGCCATAATGTTAAGGCTATCAATTATCATAGACTATTTAACTATGTAGCCAACTGATTTTAGCACTACTAAGCTTCATCTGCAGAATGCCTCCGATCGTAAAAACAGTTACTCTTCAATTACATTTCCTGATCCTGAATCACTGATCGTAGACAGAGACACAGCCGTCCAGCGCCTCGGTGCGATGTATAGCAGTAGAAACTCAAGACAAGACATAGGAACAGACAGTCCACACAGACATGGAACTATATCCCTCATCTACAGTGAAAATACAATGACGTCTAACTCCTCTAGGAGGCTAAGGGCAAAGTGTTCTCTCTGAAGTGGGTCAGCCAACATTCGCCTATCACTCTCTGTACATGCAGGGCTCCAAGGTCACACCATCTACAGAGGATTGTGCATGTCTAGCAGCATTTAAGCATTTACTTGTGTTATAGAAACATTTCTGCAAAATAACAGCAGGAGCACGTCCAATCATGGATCTGTAAGCAGTGTGTTCTCTTAGGGCACGGCTACAGCATACTAGGCCTACATTTATTCCAGTTATCCTACATCTGCACATAGCACTCAAGATTCACACTTTTTAGTTTCAGATGTGCGTGTGTTCACAAAAAAAAATCTATTTATTCATGTTTATAGGCTATTAAATATTGAAAATGGGATGAAAATCATATACATTCAGCAGCTCCTTTGCATTGTCTCTCCATTTTTCTCTTAACTTTTCTATTACTGGTCACATTTTGTTAGAGGCCCTTGTATACTCAAAGGAATAACAGTATTGTTAAGGGAAGATCTGTAAAAACCAATAACGATTCGCTTTACGATAGACACACACACATCTCAGCAATAGTCCAAATATAAACATACCTTCAGATGTGGTCATCAGCGGATGATTTGTGGATCTATTAACAGCAGAAAAGGCTTAATCCAAGTGATTTCCAGCACTGCTTCTTCTGGGGACTTCTTACAAATGGAAAACTGGTGGGATAGCTGTTAAACTTTAGTCAGCTGTTTCCATGGACATTTAGAAAAATCACATGCTGCAAAGAAAAACAAAAAAACAGAGGCAAGATGTGAGAAACGGCTTGTTACGAAGAGATTCTGGCATTTTGAAACATTTTGAGACAGTGATGATAAGTGATGTCCCGATTTGATAAAACGTTATCGGACGTATCTATTCATCTTGTACTCAAGTCTCTAATAATTGTTTTTTTATGTGTGAAATGCTACATAGGCTATCTGTGATCATCATGACTATGGTTTTAACCTCAGTATTACTCATTTATTTTATATTAAAATGTAGTTGGGCTAGAATTGTCATGTAAGGCAGCCATCATATCAGACTGCCAGCTGCCTAGACTTGATTGATGGGCCTGTCCACCTCAAACCAAATTAATTCAAAAATGGATCAATCGTCTAAATCAGTGATAAGAAAGCAGAAAAACAGGACAATAGTTTTCACTGATCCATTGGCATCACAGTAAGTCGAGATGAAGTCGGACAGAAATCTAACCGGCACTTTAGATTTCACTGTCAGCAGATTTCAGCAGCACCAAACAGCAAACAGAAGTTAGCCATTAGCTGGTGAACATAGGTAATCATCTTGGAAGCTAAAACCAAGATATTGTTATTATTAATATTATTATTATTTTCATTATTAGGAGTTGACCCAGACCAAAAATGATTTTTGCCACAATTGAGCAGCCCTACATGTAATGCTGCCCATTGCAAGATCTGATATTTAGGGTAACAACATTTACAGTGATTACTCAACCCAAAGGAACCAGTAAAGCCATTTTTACAAGGAGCTCATACAACATAACCTGGCCTCATCACTTATAAATGACAAAATGAAAACGAGTGTTTTAATTTTGTACAGCACAGGCCTCCAAGGCGTTTTAGCTTGATTAACGTTAATGGTGTAATGTTAATTAATAGTGCCGAATAGCCCCTTGTGGGAATAGCTGCAGGGCATGAACCATTTGCCTGTTTTATATAACCACAACGGAGACCAAATAATTCTACGTGATGATTAAACAAAACAAATGTTAAACACAACAATGTAGTCAGACAAACAGCGCTTTCTGCGCGAGTACACGGATACAGTCATATGTACATTCCGATGAGATCATCACCACTCCTTCAGTAATAACATCTACTCGCCTAACAAGTTTAATTTTATTTTGACTATTACGTTAAACACAAACTTTATTTAAAAAAACACACTTACGAGAGACTGCCATCACCATCCAATGCAGTTTAACGTTAGTTAATTAAATGATTCAATAGGTTACAGGTGCATTCGGTGTCATTACATGTAACGTTAGGGTAACCGCAGTCGCGCTAACGTTAACGTATGCTTAAAAATGTAAACAGATGGTGTGATAAAGTAAGACATGTACACAACTACCAGGCTGTATCTATGAGTAGGCTAACGTTAATAAGTTACTGCAAATAGTCTGAGCCCATCGGTTTAACGTTAGCTAGCTAGAGATAAGAAGAGGATAAATTAGCAGCTCGCTAGCCAACGTTTCTAGGCCTAGCCTTTAAAACACCCAACTGCAGGATATATTTGCCGAAAACGTCAATGTAGTTTATCGTTTTATTGTAGGGTGGTGCTAACCGTTATGGTAGATAAAAGTCAGGATACATCGTTGACCATCGTTGATGGCTTTTCTGCTCCTCTTGTAGCTAGCAGTACAAGCTAACGTGGTGCACCGGGGGGTGTTCGTTTTATTTTACAGTGCACACCGGTGCGTGCTGCTGTAAGCGAGGTCATAGTGTTATTTTACTTTATGTGTAGATATCCTCTGTATACTAAATATTTAGCATTTATAACATCTGTCAGAGGTGTACATGTCCAACAGCTGTCTTTATCACAACCAGAGAATTTAATCTTTTTAATGATTTACAGTTTGAATGTTCTTGATATATTTTTCAAATTAGTGAATAACAGGTTTCGATAAATAACTATGTATGCTGCAAGGCTAGGGAGCAGAGGGTAGGCTTGCATCCGATTACCAAAAGACGTTACCTCTCATCACTTGCCATATCTGCTAATAAACAGACTGCTCGTGCGCCTTTAACATCCAACTTCACTGGCCAACCTCAACATTTAGGCCTACTGATTTTAATAGAATATGGCCACTATGTTGTTTTCCAGTCCAATCAAGTAGATTACTGTAGTACACCTGTTCAAAATAACATGACATACTCCTACATCCGGAGTTTATTTGTTGTATCACATAGCCATAGATGCCATTACAGAACAAATGAACCCCTCTACCTGTTTGGCCATCAAACTCACAAATTGAATATTGCAATAAACCTAAAGGTGACATTTGGGTGTTGACAGTTGGTATAATTTAGAGGCATTGTGTCATAAATATTGAGGCACCCGTTTAGCGTTTATGTCATCAAGTCTTCTCCAAATATGGAATAAACTATTACAAAAAAATAACCTTATTTTTTAATAGAAATGCAGAAGACTCCTGTCCCATTGACACCACCACCATAAAACGGCCCTCACAGGTGTGAAAAGCTCAGACACACCGGGTGAATTTAGAATGGAGGTAATGGGTGGCCATCTGTCACATACTCTCACAAGGTTTCTTAATCACACCTTGGAGTCTTGTATTTCACGGTGGCGTATTTAAATCCTACAGTTCTCGCAGTATATGTTTGCATTAGCTTAGAGTCCCCTCTTTGCATTGCTGATAAACCAGCGTTTAACTGAAGACAAAGTCAGCTGAAAGTAACACTAGTCCAATTTAATGTAACATTCTGGTCTGACCGCTGTGAAAACATCATTGAATCCGGCCTGGGTGTGTTAAGCACAATCATTCATTTGCTTTTCGTAATCACTCACACGTTAACTACACTTAACATCGCCCATCCAGACTGTCGTGGTGACAAAACAGGCGCTTACTCGCCGCCTGGCCACTCAGCCTGTCAATTAGCAGGCTGGCTTGACACTTTAGCTAAAAAACATCGCTTCAGCCACGGTTAGCTACAGGCAGAGAGGGCACCTCGCCAGGCGGGCGCGACCAGGGATAAACAACGTTAATCAACCGTAACCGTTTTGCAGACCGGACAACAGCATATGGAAACATTTCATTCATAAACCGGTTCGCAAAATGTGTGTTTTACTGGCTTCAACTTACATGGGCGCTGAGAGGATTGTGTTGATGACCGTTCATTTCTCCCGATGGTGGAACACTCCCACGGTGACGTCAAATAGCGTGCTCGACGTCAGAACAGCTGAGTAGCAGCCCATCCTTCCCGTGCAGGTGGACCAGTTTAGGACTACTTTAGACATTTATGATTGTAGATATGAATAGTGATAGGGTCTGTAAGGCTGTAGCTATTTGAGGACACATTTGAGGAAAATATAATACTTGGTATTTTACTGATTCAAGTATTTTTAGACTCAGCATCATTTAAAAAGTATGTTGTTTTAGGCCAACACAAAATAGTCCGTAATATATAAGCTCTTTGCCCAATAGAATGTTGTTCCAGGCAATATGGAGACGGTTTGGAAGAATGCAGAGTTGAAACAATTAGTGTATCTAATCAGCAACATTTTTCATAACTGAATAATCATTAAAGTCATTTTTATAAAGCAAATATAACAGAAAAGTCACTGCTTTCAGCCTCTCGAATGTGAGAATTTACTAGCTTTTTTTAGACTTTCATAATAGTTAACATGACTTTGGGTTTTGGACTCTTGATCATTTTTCCTTATTTTCTGACATTTTGTGTAGACAAAAACAATTAGGCAAGAAAATAAAAAGGAAGATTAATTGATAATGAAAAGAAGTGTTTTGTAGCCCATCATGCTTAGAAATAAAATGTACAAAAAAATATAATGAATGAACGAACTTTACCAGAATATATAATATATTATCACTTAAAGAAAAGAAAAAAAATTAGGGTGGGCGTGGACTCACGACCTCAGTGTTTCTAGAATCCAACTACGGCCCTGAATGTCTTACAATGTCTTGCACTTTATTTTTTAGCTTTGCTGGCCAAATCTGTGAGGTTAAACAAAACTCACAAAGCAGAGTCTGAAGCAGAACAGCAGATCAGCAGAAACTTTACCAGTTTCTTGAAGCTGATTCTGGCCTTTGATGAGGAGGGAAAGGATAAAATTGAGGCATGAGATACATAAGACTGACATTCATGCTCATCAGATGGAGCTGGGTTTGCAGGAGGCGTAGTTGGAGGATCAGGAAATACTGGAATGGGAGCCTGCTGGGGAACATAATGTGCTGGCATATAAGGGTGGGTAATAAAATGGCTTTTGAGCAGCAGGCTTTAAAGCAGTATAGCTGCACTGGCTGTTGAGATGGTAACAGCAGCAGCGTTTTGAGTATTTTCTTTTTAAGAGGGATATTTAGAAGGATACAACACAGTGATCTGCTAGGTCTGAGGATACACATGATATGGTTCTGGCTGCTGGATTACAGGTTTGGGATCCTAAAGAGCTTGAGGTTGACCTTGTGGAGGCAGCGGGAGTTTTGGGAACAGCAGGAAAGGATGTTGAGGGGGCATTGGAAACTGGCTGGTGGGGAATAAGAGGCTTCGTGGTGGGGGCAGGTGTGGTTACCAAAGCCTCTGTGCTTGTGGCACGAGTAGGAGGAGGAGGGATTGTTGGATAAAATAATTCCAGGTACCATGGGGAATTGTGGGGGGATACTGCAGGACCTGGCCACTATCACTAGGAGGCATAGTTGTTTGCTGTGGTCGGTGTAACGTCCTGGAACAAAGGGCATGTGACTATGAGCTCAGCATCCGCCAACAGAAGAGAGAGTAAATACTTCTTATCCTGCAAGAAAACAAACTGAGTCAATAAAAAGCATGTGTACACTTCAGCTTCCATTTTTAACCATAAGAGGGCCCACCATACCTTGATCTCTACACACAAGCCTCTGTTGTAGGGTGCAGTGAGGGCCAGTCCTCCAGAGAGCACTTCAACAGCAAATCCACAACTGCTACAGACCGATGAAAGGGGCTTCCACGTGTCAGACACTGAAAAAGTTTTAATAACAGATGAGAATTTTTTTTCTAACGCCAATAAAAATGACAATATGTTAAGTCACTAACCCTTAACTTTGAAATTATTTGCTGCGATACCACCAATCTTCACCACCATCCCAGATGGGAAGCAAGAAACAGAGTGGTAACGCAGCAGGGCAAGACATTGTCATTGGTGCCCCCCATAAACGCAGTGGTAGTACGTAATTACCACTCTGCAGTGTAAAATGAATGATGGAGGAGTGAGAAAGAGGCACACTTGCATGCAAGGAGTTAGAGCAGGCCGAAAATTCGCTTTGCCAGACCTTCCTTCACAGTGCTGCAGAGGAGGTTCTGGCTAGTCAACACAGCATTCCAGGATGGGAGAAAAACATGCTGTGGTTTATTGGCATTTCTTTATACCAATCACAATTGTCATGGGCGGCGCTAAGCACCGGGAAAAGCCGCGGTGCCGCTGCAAAATAGCCTCGGGAAGGAACTTGTTTTCGTGGAACGTGTACATTCAAAAGTTGTTTTAGTCGAGCAACAGAAAACTCAGATTGGACAGATAGTCTAGCTAGCTGTCTGGATTTACCCTGCAGAGATCTGAGGAGCAGTTAACCATAGTCCTCATAAATCCACCGGAGTTTAGAATTCAAACACAAACAAAACAGAAGGTAATGGACATCCGGCTGAAAAGAGTAAAATCCGGTGGAATTTCCGACAGCAACGGAGCAATCCCGGAAGTGGAACGTCGTGGATATAGACCCATGATATAGACCAATACATCCATGATATAGACTAGGGAATAGCCAAACACAAAAGTTAGGAAAAGGCTTAAAGAATATTCACTATAATGAAGTGCAGTTTGATTTCAGTTATGCTGTTAATATGGCAGCTCTAAGGTGCAGCAAAGCGCACCTCTCTGCGGGACCTCTCCACAGAGAAGCCACATTCAGAGGGCATTTGAGCCAAAGGAGTAAGAGACCCATCACGTGTTTGACATTAGGAGAACAAGTTTACACAGTTTATTGTGTATTGGCCAAAATTCCACACTGCTTATATATATATATATATATATATATATATATATATATATATATATATATATATATATATATATATATATATATATATATCCAAAAGAAAGTGAGGAGCTCTGACTCATTTGACCTTCAGAGTCATCAAATTGTCACTACAGCCCTACAGCCCTGCCAAAATACATTGCAATAACCATTCATTGCTCAGTCAAAACTAATATGTTCCATCATGTTTTAAAAAGGACCCAGAGGACTTGTTGACCAAAAGAGCAATATTTTTGATGAGTATGTCCCCATACAAGAACACACTATGCAGGCTACAGCACATTAGTGACATAAAACACATTTCTGCCCACTGAAGACGGCCTCTGTGGGCCAATAAATAAAAATAGGCCTAATTTTGAGATCTTAAAATAAGAGGATATCACATATATTGTCAGAGAGAGAGAGAGAGAGAGAGAGAGAGAGAGAGAGAGAGAGTGTGTGTGTGTGTGTGTGTGTGTGTGTGTGTGTGTGTGTGTGTGTGGCTATCACACATAGGCTATTTAATCAAAGCTTGAATAGGATTAATATTTTGATTATTGCTTTATTCAATTCCCCATGTGGTATTTCATTAATAATTTACCACTAAACTCTGTGGCATAAAACAATAATATTGTGGATAGTGGCTCACTTTGTGTGTTAAATTACAGGATTGAATTGCGGTCACACTGTTCGTCGAACTTGAATGCAAGTGAACCGCGTCGTGTTGGAGCCGCAGCTGCTGTTTTCCACCAGACAGCCACACCGAGGTGAAGACTGCCTCGTAACGGAGGCCTTTGCACAATAACAGCTTCTGTATCAACAGCTTGTCCGTTACAACGTTGTATGGACGGTAGAGTCACCATCACACACACAGGAGATACAATTGTTGTTAAGCTAATCGCTAAAACCGTCACAGTGTCGGTCCGATATACATGTAGTCTTCAATTCGTCTTAATTAACCAAGCAATCACAGCCAGTTTGGTGAGAGCACAAGTCGTGTGGTGATGCATCGCGGCTCTTCCGCCGAAGAAAACCTAACTTAAAATTGGGTAGGCCTAAGTGCATGTTCAATTACAGATAATAAGGCATAGGGAAGTGATTTATCAAAATGAGACAAGCAAATAGTTGTTTGTCAGATAGACTCCACAAAAAACAAACGTTCTTCTGACCAAGGCTTGATTTCAAACCTGTTGAGAAGTGCATTGATGATAGCTATGATGAACACAGCTAAAAAGGCAGGTAGGATAACCTACTTAAAAAAAAACACCATTCAATCAAATTAATAGGCTACATGGGTAATGTTGGTATAAAGGACAAATCAAATATCATTAGAATAATATCAATGCATTTGTGCTTTGCGAACTTTGCTACACATGCAACCACAAGTATTCCAGTTCCAATTATCAAGATGATTCCTATAAAGTCACTTTATTTCATACACAACAAACACATCCAATCATATTTATTACTGCAGAGGTAAATAGTGCAGCTTTCACATATTACCAAAGGTGAGCCAAACAAATTCTCACATGACTTTCAACCAGTGACGTTAGTATACTAATTTGGTACAAACAGGAGAGAGGTGACTGAGATTATAGGAATTTTACACTTACTGATTGAAAACTCGTCTACCCCGCATTGGCATATAGAAGCGAACATTATAAAAACAAACATTATAAAACTCTATAAATTGTCAAATACTCTTTATATCCACTGGGGGAAATGTCCACACTCTCACACTCAACAACATGTATTTCAGAGGACCCAATGGAAGTCAAATCACAATGAATAGATAACACCCCTGTATTTTCAAAACATACATGTGATGTCTTAATTAAGTCAATATTAGCCCAACACAAGTAAAGCAGTTTTTGCTTGAGGCCATATCGTAAGAGCATAACTGACCACATTATGTGATTGTGCCATTTAATGAAGGCTAGATGTGTGAGGGTAGGTTAGAAGTGGTACTCCTGACATTAGAGGCAGCTTTAACATATGTCACTTCGTCTTCAGACCAGCAATGCTGATGCATCACTCCTGAGAGTGCTAGAAGTTAAATTCTTCTCCCTGATGTGCAGCAGCTGGAGACCCAACACTACCCTCATAATCAGTGGTAATACTGGGTGACTGTATCAGCTCTGAGTCTTTAACTTGAAAGTGGTCTAGAGATGCAGAAATAGACTCTGTATCCAACGTCCACCCATAGCCAACATAAGCTGGAGGGAATGTTATTGTACCACTATTTCCATCAGTGGTGTCTGCGCCCACAGTTTGAGTCCAAGAGGGAGGTGGAAGTGTGAACAGACCTCCTGTTACAAGCTGTCTATTGTGAAGGGCATTGTCAATGCTGCGGCTGAGGTTAATTGGAGATGGAGGCCACATGTCAAATTCAATAAGTGAAAGAATACGTTCGCGTTCGCCAACTGTCTGCCACAGTGGTGTAGCCTGAAAGTCAGAGCTGCTATTGCTAACAGGATCAGGCATGTATTCTTGTGTAATGGTAGATGGTTGATTATCACACGGACACATTAAGTTGTTGCTGAAACCTGATCTATACAGCTTATATTTTGCCCAGTTATTTGGCATCAGGTCTCCCAGGGTTTTCTCAGATTTTCTTAGTAGCCCTTTCCGTTTCCTGGCCAAGACCCTACCCCACAAGCTGGTCTCCTCTACCGCTTTAGGCATCTCACTTCTGCCCTGCCCATGATAGCCTCTTGAATGACCCCTGGATGGTGTCCAGAAGATCCAGGATCCCAGGACAAGCAATGAAAATCCCCAAGCTAACTCAAGAACTCTGGCCCAAAACTGACAAAGCCACCAGCCCCAGCGAAAGCGCCTCCAGTACCCCAGAAGCCCATAAAGCCAGAGGAGACTATACATCTGAAGGCTGCAGCAGAGAAACCCGAGGAAGGCGCACAGTACTGTTACTCGCCTTGCACACTTCTCAATCCTCTGCGAAGGAGCCCACTGAGGTGCAAAAGACCTGAGAAGGGGATATCGATATGAGAAAGTCTTGAGGATTCCCATGCAGAATGGGAGGCCCCAGCAGAGGGAGAGAGTATGTAGCAACAGAGGGAGAGTGGGGCATACAGTTGTAGAGAAAAGGTCTGCTACAAGTAATGGAGTGCAATGTGATACAGCCAGCACTCCAACCACCCACGGGCGCTGCAGCTTTACTGGGAAAAGTAATAATTTCAACCCTCTGAGTGTGACCAGTGCAAGGGCAACCTGCACCCACAGAAGGAGCTGCAGAGGAACATTATGTAGAGCTGCCAGAGTAGCACGAGACAGGATCTGACGGGTGCCATAAGGATCAAGTAGAAGGAGGACACCACGCAGACTACCACAGAGGATCAGGAGAGTATTTGCTAAAGTCAGGGTGTCACAGAGGGGATGAGGAAGAGTGCATGCACCGGCCATTCCCATAGCTGCCAGGATTGCCATCAATATGAAGAGGCTGGCTGATCCAAAGACATGTAGTTCCCAGGCAAATGCCAGTGTGCGTCTCATGTCATCCCAGAGCAGATGGGTGCCGTTATAGTTTGTAAGAACAACACAAGGACTCAGACCAAGCACACAGGGACCTCCAGGTCCTGACAGGTAGTGGTTCGGAGTGGAAGTTACTGCATTGTTTTGGACAGGGAGTTTAGGGCTGTCCAAACCTAAAAATGAAAGACAGAGAGAGGGAGAAATAAGAAAAGTCTTATTTTTGATGCAGGAGAATTCAATTCTGTAAACATATATTTTGAATTAATTGTGTATTTTACTATGTGGCTATTGGGAGAGAATTAACTGTTCACTTACCATGCAGAAAATCATCATTTACAATGAATGTATGACTCTCTTTTAATTGTTCCTCAGTCGTTATGTGGCTGCCTTCCAAGAGAGCTTCCTCTGAGATCATGTGCACACTGGAGCGAGTGTATCCTGTAATTGAAGTATTAGCTTTGTCAGCTCCTTGGTCATGAGCGCCTGAGTGGTGTAGAGTAAGTGCTGGTGTTTTAGTTAAAGGAATTCCAGACCCAGAACGGCTTTCATTGCTGTCTTGATCAGTCTCCTTTGGAATGATGAGTATCTGTGATGCTGTACTGTCAACACTCTGTCCACGGCCCTCCGCAGAGTCACTGGTGCTCTCTGAATGGAAGATCAATTCACTGGCCAAGCTGTCTGGAGCGTTGTTGTTTCTGCCTGTGCTTCGAGTTATTCGGTCTGAATCAGGGTTGTCCAGTGAATGTGAAGTGATGAGGGTTCCAAGTGAAGAGAGAGACACGGTTAGCGAAATGAAGAGCAAAGATGAACGCCCCATTTTGACACTTTTGATATTAAGTCCAAATCCCAAAACCTGTAGGATGACAAAAAAGAACGAGAGGAACAGCCTGGCACAGCAGACTGACATTGACTACAGAGATTATATTAATATAACTATTCCACTTCAAAATTAGACCCTTATTCGGTGTCAAGACAGGATGAGTCACACAGATTCCTAGATAATTAATCCTGTGTTTCAATCCTATTAAGGACAATAAATTCCCTGTGTAATCCAGTGGGTTTGCACAACATATGTGAATGGTTTATCTCAGTAAAAGTACAACACAGCTTGGCAAAACCATGAAAGATCACAGCATGAGCCAGTCTGATCTGTCTGTGACCTTTGGTCACAAATGCCAAGCTGCCACTTCAGTTATGTGCCAATCACACATGATTTGAAAGAATCTAAAATGACTAAAATAGACAATAGAGCACAAGTATTATGCATAATATTGTTTTCAGCATGACCTAAACATTGCTTACAGGTGACCTGATTTCCCAACGCCTGCTGAAACCTTAGGTGACTTTAGATGATATATTAACATTATTTCTGTTTGTCTACTTTAAAACTGCTTTAAACATAAACCACAAGTTTTAAGAAATGCCTTGTGTCCTGACTTATTGTTGAGACTGTGTACTATTTGATTAAAAAGTGCACTCAAACAAATACAAAAGTGTTACAAAGGTAGTCTCTAAAGCAAGCGGGGGATTTTTCTATCTATTCCAACTATTAGGTAGGTAGGTAGGTTTATTCGGTTACTAAATGTAGAACAAAATGTATGTACAACAAATTCATTACAAACAAAAGGGGTAACCGAAAAGGTGTAGGCTGAAGCCATGGCTTATTACGCCTACCCTATTTAGAAAACAACATCTACCCATCGAAATTTAAACAAACAATATACACATATGTATACATACACACATACATATATATACATGCTACATATATACTCATATACTTACACATATATATACATACATAAACACATATGCACATAATTACAAAAGTTTGATTGTTACTTGTGTTATTTCAATTTATGCGCAACAATTATAAACTTATCTGTTAAGTTAACTTTAAATTAAATTGTTAACTTAAATTATTAACATTAATTTCACAACATTATCAAAACACAATATCCGATTGCTGAAACAAATTATCCTATACACTAAGCCAAAGATTTAAAAAAATGTTCAATAAAACCAGATAACTCAGACGTACCTGTGATTCCTTTTGCTCTGCTTTCTTTAAGTGCTTCGTGGGTAGCACTCCACCTCTAGCTGCAGTTCAAGCGTGTGTAACATGTGATTTCTGATGTAGTACATAAAGAGCATCACAGTGAGGGTTGAACCCATTGGATTTACAGGCATTCGTCCAGCCATCCAGCTGACGTCCTATTCCTATTACTGTACCTGCTGGTTACTTGGCAGCTTCCCATCCTGATGTGTCACCTGCTAAAACAATTGCAAAACCAAAATACCAAGGGCCAATTCTGGAAAAGAAAATGCTTAATTAAGCACCTTCTGGGGGATTATTGTCTTCACATATGTAGATTTAAAAAAGAACTATTTGTTGTAAATAATTGACTATTAATAAAAGCTGACAAGCCTCATCTGCCTCTTTTTACAGCAGTTGTGTTAAGGTTAATCCCTTATCTAAAGGATTACATTAAGTAGCACAAAGTCACATGAAGTGATAATGTGAAGCCAAAACTAGACACACATTCTAGTATTGTTTTATGCCAACTCACTGGCTATCAGTTTGAAACATATGCACATGCGAGGGGTTACCTATGCCAAACATGACATGACATATGGAGAGATGTTATGCATACTGTATGCTAAAATGTGTAAGACTATTAGTCACAGATCACTCAGATGAATCTTATTATGTTTTTGCTATCATTGTAAGCAATTTTATTTAAGAACAAATGGTAATAAGCATATTACTCCCACCACCACTTCCACAATAGAGCCCCTGCAGTCTGCAGTGAGTGTGGGAATTAACTCTTTCCTATCCAGTGTGTAGTAGACATAGCCTATGCCCACAGTACATCTGTGTTGGTCCACCTTAAGACGGGCGAGAGGCAGTTTGTTGTGGAGAGTACTGGGGGAGGCCCTCAGTAGCACATGCCTGGCTCTTTAAGGCAGACTGGGGAAGTTAGATTTTGTTAAAGGTACATGCATTCAAATGTTTACCAAGCATCACCAGAACATCTCTGGGAAGCAATCTTGCAATTATATATACTGTATGTTTATATGTATTCTTAATGACTCAACCTGCAACTTGGTTTCCAGTCCTGCTGTACAGAGTCAAACATATAGAGGATAAATGGAGGTAATCTGACGAAATAAGGTCTATTTACTAGTTTTTTTCAGAGCTTTCAACCACAACTCATAGGTGTTGTGGCATACAGAGATTATCATGAGGCGAATAAACAACCAAATTCAGCAAAAAACAATAAAGTTTAAGTAAATTGTACATGTTGGTTTATTCTTTTAAATAATTACCTATAATGAATGTTTTTAGTTAAGATTAAATATCTATATATCTATCTATTATATTATTATATATCCGACTGCATATAATATGAGTGCCTATTTTTACTTTCCATGTTATTATGTTATTTCCCCTCTCTGGTTTTTAGTGCCAGATAATAAAGAATGTAATAAAAAAATAGAAATGGCTTCAAATCACACAATATTGATGTGAGATATTTTAAATTTGACAACAAATGTTTATAAAATCTGATGAAGCATCATTACAGCTTGTGACAGACTATAAACCCGTGCCTGCATGTCATCTCTCTGGATGGGAACTCTTGTTAACAGAACACCGCGGCAGGCCGTCGCAAGCAGTCTGTAGAGGAGTCGCGTTTTCGGGGCCTACCTATACTTCCGTCATTTTATATCTCACTGGATAAACACAGTGGAGATTTTTGTATGTGTCGTTGTGTTGTGTTGTGTAGGTCTTAGCAAATACCACTCGGAATTCAACTGGATACATAAATCTGTGCTTTGCTGGAGCTGTGGAACTTGTTTTACTCCGAAGCGTGCCTGGAGACGTCAGACCTCGCCTGCTCGCTGTTGCTATTACATTTTTATCGCAATCTAAACAGCATTGTTTGCGGGATTACATCGCCACTACACGCATTATGTAGCGAAGTGAATGGTGTGCTGGTGGAAGCTGTTAGACGTTTATTGGCTTTTTAGTTTTAAACACCGTGCCTTGGCGGAAAGGAGAGGATTTCGTTTTATTTAAGGTAGCATGACAGGATCCAGAGCCATCGAGCTAGCTAGCTAGCTAGCTAACGTTAGCACAATGATTAGCTAGCTTGCTAGCGTCATGTTATGTATGGAATGAATGGACTGTTGCTTTATTGTGTAACATATGTTATGAGCAAATATGTAGCTAAAATGCATAATTTACGATAGCTATCACAACTCGGCGGTGATAAATAGTTAGTGGTTGCTAGCAAGCCAACTGGCCATATGGGCTGTGACAAAACAGTGCCTTGCTAACATCGTGAAGCTAGCTTGCTAACCACTAACGTTAGCTGTAACGTAGATAGTACAGAGTCGGTCAAATGTATTGTTGGTGCTCTATAAACATTTAACCAAAATTGTCTTTCATGTTGTAGCTAACAAATGTACAGTTAACTGTGAGCTATATCTCTGACTGTAATGTTTAAGTTAACGTTACTATAAAAAGTTGATGGAAGCGCAGCAGTAATTTTAATGTTAACCTAGCTATTTACTTACAAGCCAAAATGCCCCGTGTGCTTGTTAAGTTATTACGTCACCCTATTACTTAAATGACAGTATTTAGCTAATTAATGTCCTGCTTCTATAATTGCACTTCCCCGCTTTATTACAATATTCTTCATTAACGTTATGCATGTCTGTGCTTTCAATACATAGTAAATGTGAGGTGTTTTTGGACTTGATTGGACTCTCAAATGTTTGAAATGTATCTTTCTAGGTCAATTAAGGATGAGTGAGCAGGGGAGTGGGGTCGTTTCCTTTGATGAGTATGTGCGGCAGAAGGCCCGCACTGTGCCTCAGCACAGGATGAAGGAGTTCCTGGAGTCTCTCTCCAAGGGCCCAGAGGTGCTGCAGGAGTTCAGCCAGCAGGAAGGTGCAGCCACCACCACAGCCATGGTGTACCAGCAGCAGGGTACCAACTGTGTCTACGCAGACAGTACAGAGGTGGCTGGCTCTCTCTTAGAGCTGGCTTGTCCGGTAAGAGCAGGGCCCTGTTTTATTATGGTTGATGTTGAATGGTATTCTTCACTGTGGTGCAATCTGCTGCACTTCATGTACGTGCTTAATGACGAGTACAGGTGACCTCAGCAGAGATTTCACCTCATCTGTCTGTCCATCAAGAGTCTGAACAGCACCTTCAGGTGCAGGTTAGTTTATCAGCAATGCCAGTTTCTGGTATTATGACATGCTATGGTAAAATTGCACAAGACCGATGGGGCCCGCAGGGACCCGAAACACAGATATATATTTCTCACTAACGAGAAGAAGAAAATAATGAAGTGTGGTGTTTGAGTCTTTAAGTTAAATTGATGTTGGAGTGAAGTAGCTTTGCTCTCTCCGCTCTGATACTTTCACCCACTCACTGTCAAGAAAAGGAGGTGGGGAAGGATTGACTGATTCCAATTGAAAGCCAAAATGTCAGATTTTGATGATCAGTTTTTCATTCACTCACACTCTCTTTACTGCTGCACTTCTGTCTACTGCATGTCCTTAAATTTATAAATATTACTTAAGCCTATCGTGGAATATTCCACATTAGACAACTACTCTATTGTGGATTTGCAAAAACAGGTATGTGTAACATTTTCTGTGTAGAACAAACTGTTTCTTTGGTTAAATTCATTGATACATTGTGACGTGTTTTGACCTGCTCAATATTGATAGTATTTGTATTACTGCAGCTTCACATTTTCAGAAATGTCATTTCTTTGGACATAAACTCACTTTATCATCTAAATTCACATTCTTTTATCTTGAAAATAGTACATCAATGTACAATGGTCAGTGAACAGTAAGTCATTAATGTATGTAATTTCTTGATATTCTCCTGACAGGCCTGTTTATTTTTCAAACATTCTCTCTGTGCCAGGTTCAGATTCAGGAACAGCAGGGCCAATCGGTTGGCCAGGTTCTTCAGGTGGCCTCCCCGTCACAGCAGGACCTGCAGGGAATCTCAACAGCCCATTTTGTCCAGCAGGGAGAGCTCACAGAGGAGCAGCAGCAGCAGGTACAGGATTTTTTTTTTCTAAACACCCACCCATATCAAGTGCATTCCTGTGCTGCTGGTTTGTGACTGTCAACTATGTTCCACAGATTCAGGCACAGCTAGTTGCTGCTGTAGCTCGAGGACAACAAATCCAGTTGTCAAGTGGACAACAAATCCAGTTGTCAAGTGGACAACAAATCCAGTTACAAGGAACGCAGCATATTCAGCTACCAGGTGGCCAGCAAATTCAACTTCAGGCTGGCCAACATATTCAGCTACAGGATGGCCAACATTTTCAGCTACAGGATGGCCAACATTTTCAGCTGCAGGATGGCCAACATTTTCAGCTACAGGATGGCCAGCAAATTCAGCTACAGGATGGCCAGCAAATTCAGCAAATTCAGCAAATTCAGCTACAGGATGGCCAGCAAATTCAGCTACAGGATGGCCAGCAAATTCAGCTACAGGATGGCCAGCAATTTCAGCTACAGGATGGTCAGCAAATTCAGCTACATGGTGGCCAGCAAATTCGGCTACAGGGAGGCCAACAAATTCAGCTACAGGATGGCCAGCAAATTCAGCTACCAGGTGGCCAGCAAATTCAACTACAAGGTGGCCAAAAAATTCAGCTACCGGGTGGCCAACAAATTCAGCTACAGAGGGGCCAACAGATCCAGATTCAGACCATAGAGGCCATGTCTCCTTCACAGCAACAGGACTCACCCAGGGAAGCAGAGAGGAGGTCCGCCACTGTCCCAACTGTTCTCCAACCTGCCAAGAAGCGCAAGGTGGATGTCCCTCTGTCTGTGTCTTATGCTGTTGCACAGGGGCAGCAGGTGGCCACAGTTCTAACCATCCCTCAAGGGCAGCAGCAGAGCTATGTGTCCCTGCGACCAGATTTGCTCACTGTTGACAGCGCTCAACTGTACAGCACTACAGGAACAATCACAGGTCCCACAGGTGAGACCTGGACCATCCCTGTGTACTCCACTCCACAGCAGCAGGGGGTAACTCACATTGCCATACCACAGGACACATACAGCACAATGCAAGTTACCTCCACCAACGGTAAGGACAAAATGTCCCCCAGTTCCTCAAGGCCTGCAGATGTGCAGTCGGCCTCCACTGGGACACAGGAAGAAATAGTACAGACCCTGTTCCCAGCGCAGTTCATGAACGGGAACATTCACATCCCTGTGGCAGTGCAGACTGTAGGAGGGACTTACAACGCTGCACAGTCGGTACACATATGGGACCCAAATAAACAGCAGAGCCAAGGAGAGGGACAAGAGCAGCAGCACCATCTGCAGGTGCGTTCTGACTTAATTATCTGAATTGGTCCTATGCTGTGTACGTTTTTTTTTTTTTATTTTTTTTTTTTCATAGCTTCTTTAAAATTGTTCTTGGTGCTGTGATGAAAATGAATAATGTGGCAGACATGTATCGTTATAGTCAAGAAATACTAAGAACATTACCTGAAATGATCGTATTTGAAAACTTGCAAATGCATTTTTATTGATTTTTGGAACTATCACTATAAAACATTCCCTGGTTTGTTTTTGTAAACTGCCGTGTTATTTTTATACTGGTCTTGAAAAATCACATGTAAATTATAGCTTCTTACTGTAATTATAACATTATCTAGCTAAATTATTATCATGTGATTACAAAGTTAGCGTTTTTATTCTTGCTGCGTTAACTGACGCTTTTCTTTTGGTCTGGTGCAGGGTCACATAGAGACCGAGTCTCATGCTGACCCGCCTACAGAGATCATGGTTCCTGTCTGCCTGAAGCCAGAGGAAGGCCTGGAGGTCTGGCGCCTTTGGGTGAAACGAAAAAACGCGGAGCTAAACAAGCAGGAAAAGAACAAGCTAGCACCCATAGGACGTAAGTCAACTAATAATTGTTTGAGCACACGTTCATAAACAACACTGATATCTATCATTATGTATACTTACTCAAACCACTGGAAGCAATAAAACGATAATTCCCGATGCATTCGTTGTTCATATTATACTCGAGAACTTTTATTCCGCTTGAGAAATAAGTGTGTGAACTTTAAAGCACTCGTCTGTCTGTGGCTGTGTACAGGTCGTCAGCCCCTGCGTTTTCAAGAAGACTTGGTGTCCAGCGCGGTGGCTGAGCTAAACTTGGGTCTTTCCCTGATGACGCAGGAGGCACGAGGATCAGACGAAGAGCAATTCACATCCGATGTTCTATATTATGTTTTCTTGTGCATACAAAAGGTTGGTATCTCCGTGCTCAAACAGTTCATCTTGCCAAAAGGCTGTCTACTTTAAGTTCTAACCTGCACATTTTTTCTTTTTTTTGTTTGTTTGTAGTATCTCTCCGAAAATGGACGTGTGGACGATATTTTCTCTGATCCGTATTACACACGTTTTTGTGGGTGTTTACACAAAATCCTGGATGGTTGGAAACCCAGTGTCCATCCTTTAGGTAAGAAAGGGTCAACATACACATTTTTATTTAATTGATTAATAGAAGTAACTGTTCATTGCATGTTTTTCATCTTAGGTTATGTCATCCCAAGTCATGTAACAGAGGAGATGCTGTGGGAGTGTAAACAGCTTGGTGCACATTCACCAGCCACATTGCTTACAACTCTAATGTATTTCAACACTAAGTGAGTAACTGCATCTCACCGCAGAATCTCAACACAATAAAAACATGTATTTTTATTACTGCATGTGGTGAAAACACATCTTTGTTACAGGCATTTCCACCTGACGACACCCGAACAGCACATGAAAGTAGCTTTCTCTAAGGTCCTAAGACACACGAGGAAGAACCCCACTAATGCCAAGGACAAGGCGACCAGCATCCGCCTTCTCAAAGGGCAAGGTCTACAAAGTGCAGGACAGAATGGCGCTCAATACAGTAAGCCTCATGTTAAAGTCTTGCTAAAAGTCACAGCCTTTGACAGCAGAAGTTGTTTTGACGTGCTGTGACGTCCGTTTCAGAAACCGATGACATGTACGAAGAGCAGGCTGAGGATCCTGAGAATCCCCTTCGCTGCCCCATTAAACTTTATGACTTTTATCTCTTTAAATGGTAAGTACACAAAGTGTGGGTGGGGGTGTGTGGGGGTTGTGTTGTACTACTCCAAACAATGTATCTTCCTTTTCCAGTCCTCAAAGTGTTAAGGGACGCAACGATGCGTACTACATGACTCCAGAGCCTGTCGTTGCACCAAACAGTCCGATGTGGTACTCGTCTCAGCCCCTCACGAGTCAGCAAGTTGAGCACGTGCTGGCCCGCATCCTCGTGGTCCGAGAGATCCAGGAGATAATCGGCGTTGGTCCGGACATCCTGAGCTAAACTCAGAGGACTGACTGGACTCACAGAAACTTGTTGTCCAGTCACTGATTGTTGACTATGCAGTATCCATCCTGACTCTATAAACCTCAATGACCATCATCTCAAATTAAAAGGAACAACTTCTGAAACAATCATTTCTCTCTGAGGAGTGCATCATAAAAGCAAAGATTTTTTTTCTCTCTTCTTACATTTTCTGTTTTCAGCTGATGGGTTGGACTGTTCTCTTTTGACTACCTTTGTAAGCCATTGCCTCTGTAACCTTTAAACTGGCAAGTAAGGGAGGCTTTAGTCTCACCGCTGCTGGACTTTGATTGACCTCCTGCCCTCTCAACTCAGCAGATGTGGTACATTTTCCTTTAAAAGTATCAATTTGAGGATATAACCCTTCAGTACTTAACCTCACAGACCATTTAACACATTACGTCTCTTCAAAGTCCCACTATGATACATGACATCTTAATGGACAATTACATGGACTTCTTCTCACAATTGTTTTTGTATACTGACTGCATTTTGGATCACATAATTGATGCATTCAAAACTGAAGAACTTGTGCCTGTTTTCAAAAACGACGTCATTATTTATGCTTGTGGATCATTAAGTGAGTCGAACCTCATATATTCACAAGGTCAAAGTGCTATATTGTGATCATTCAGGAGATTGGAAACATTATTTTCTCAGGTCAAAGCTAGTGATTTAAACACCCATCAAGGATTTTTGCCAACTTATTCCTGTATGTATAGTAGGTTATTAAACGGGACAGGCAGTTGGAAAAGTCTGTTTAGCTAACCGTATTAATCCTTGTTTCAAAAGTCATGACAAGCAATTAAAAAAAAAAAAAAAGTATTAAGTGCAGTGTTATCTGTGGAAATGCAACTCTGACATTTGAAAGAAGGATTAGTTGCAGGCCTTTTTTAAAAAAAAAAAAATACTTGTTACACCAAAAGCATCCATTGTCTAGTTATCGTCTATTTGGATTAACTATATTGACAAATAGTTGTGATACAATTCTGCTTTGTTTATTACTAAAAAATGAGTTTAGCACTGTACAGTCATTTTCCATTGGATCATTTCACATAACCTCACAATAACCCAGCTTGATAATCATTTTGCATTTAGGATGATACACTTTTCACCCACTGTGCAGTCTGAAATCCTTCACAACAGATGCCCAAAAACACTTAGACATCACTTGGCTTGCTAAGAATTTAACAAAAAACAAAGAGGTGGTTATTTCTGGTCTTTGTCAGGAAGGGTTAAATGCAGTCGATTCAACGTTTGTGTGAAATATTTAGGCAGGGGGCAGGACACGTTGACGTCGGCTCCGCTGGTACCTGGCAGCGTCAGCTGTCGAGCGAGCACATGTAGAGGAAGATACCGGATCTTGCTCTGTTCCAGTCCAAGCTTTCCCAGCACGTGGTCCGGTAATTTCTGTGTACCAAAATGAACAAACTTGTTCACTTATTATAGAAGACACTAAATGACAGAAAGTGAGCGCTCCTCTGTATATGTTTAACAACATACCCAAGTGAAAGCAACAAGGTTTCACACTTGACATGTTAGTAAATTAAAGCATAACCCAACTGATGTAAAAAGGCCCTGTTTTGGATGCCAGTAGGATAGGTTTCAGGATTAGTATTGCCATAGTCTCGCATTGCATTTGAGTAAGGTCTGGCTGCACCACACACATTCTAGGATAGGAGAAAAAAAATGGTCTCAGGAAGGAACTTGTTTTGGTGGAATATTTGTACCCCGCAAAAGAAAACGCCATATAAAATATTATGTGAAGTTTACCGTTAACTGTACATAGTGAGCTATTTACATAGTGAGCTGGATACATGGTTAAACATAATGTGCTCTAACCAGTGTATCACCATGTGTACTTTGTCCACAGCAATCCCCACCAATCTGACCCAGTTAGATGGTAAATGCCGTAAAAAATTCCTCGTAAGAACCAAGCAGGCCTGCCTTATTGCACAATCCAAATTTTCTTCAAAACTTGCCATGTGCACCGTGTTGCTTGTTAGCTCGAAGTTTGTTGTTTCCCAAAGGGATTATGAGAATGACGACACACCGACAGCGGAATGGGTGTCAGGCAATTATCCTGGAAATAAACTTTGGTTGATTCAGACTAGTGAGGCCACAACCTTAAAGTGGTAAAATAAGACTCAAAATGTGTGTCGTGGGAGGGAGATGAAAGTACAAGATGGTTGGCTCACCTTCTGCCCATAGTCTGACCGTTTACATTCCAATACATTTATAGGATACAAAGGCCATATTTGTGACGCATCACACTGACTATATTTACATGCATATAATATTCCGAAGAAGGCGTTATTCCGACTAAGCTGTGTACATGGCCAATGAAAGTGAATGTTCCACTAATATTCCTGTTTACATGGAGCCGTGCAAAAAGACAATTGTTTCCGTTTTCCACGGATGGCGGACTTGTTCGACCATACGGACACAGCATCCCTCTCTCATTCCTTTAACCACCTTCTTGAAAAAGTCGCTGTTGCGGTGTTTGTGCATTTCCAAACACTTGTTGGTATCCAGGTCTTATTATAATGTTGAAAAGTAGGTGTGTTTCTCCTTTTCTTTTGGGCATGCATCTCTACCGCAGCCTTGCAAACTGTTGGCTAATGGTTTGTGTACAACAACCATAGCAACTTACGGAGCTGACCGTAAGCCGTAAATGGGCAAGAGGCCGCAAACTGCAGTAAAAACCCAGATTTAGACGCATATTCTGAATGCGCTGTGCATGCTCTACATGTCCAAAGGACACTGGCATATCCCGCATGTCTTAATTGGAAAATGCTAAATTCGTAAAAAGGCCTTTTTTCGGAATATGCTGTTTACATGACCTGTATCAAATTCGGAATATTAGTGTGCATGTAAACGTACTCACTGTCGCCTGTTTATTTGAGGTGTAACTGCATATGGTGTGCAGTTAATGTTCTACTGGCAATTGTGAACGTGTTCTCTGTGACGCACTGTAAACATATTTTACCTGGGGTGCCAGTTTGCTCCAGTGGGAATATTTGTGGTCACCAAGAACGGGGCATGTCAGAGCAAGTGCCATGTGAACCCTCATCTGGTGCTTCACTTCTGTGGACACAGAAGAAAGCGACACAGAAAAAGTGGGTCCAGTCTTCTTAAAAACAAATTTAACAAACTGAATTGGCCATTATTTCCTGTGATAAATAAAGCACTTCCAGCGTCTTACCAGTAAAAGGCTGGAGCTCCACGAGGCTGCAACCACTGCTGCTGTCCAAGACTCTGTACTTGGTCACTGCAGGATGGGCTTGCCTATGGGCGCGGACTTTGGTCACACCATCGCCTGCATCGTTCATTTTGAAAAGAGGACTTAGAGCCATCTGAAATTTAAATACATAAGTTATTATGAATAGTTCTACAATAAAACCAAAATTAATAATTATCTTAATCACTGACTAGTAATTTACTTGAAACAGCTGTAAATAGACAATATACAGTAGGTTAACATGACGTGACCAACAGCAAGAAAACCAAAAGCATTCAATTTACTATATAACAAACAAAAAAGAAAGCAGCTCTTTTTAAATGTAAAGCTAAAACTGCTACTTGTTTGTTCTTTTGGAATTAAGTTTCTGAAAAAAAATGATTACAACATTAAAACCACAAAATAGGAGGCACCTTGTAGTGTGGTCGAGAGCCTGTGACCTCTCTCTCTATGATGGGGATATCAATCACTCCTTCAGATGGAACAGGTACACCAACTGTGATGACCCTGAGGAGGAACGGTGAATACGTTAAAGACTGGCAAACATGTTATTGTAGCATGTGGTTATTTTAACCACTTTTCTTCCCCTCGCTGTGTCTTACCAGTACTTTCTCTGCACTTGGTTACTTCTGTGAAGGTTGAGTATGTGCTTGACTACTTCTTCATTCCTGGCCAGCAGGAGAGCCCCTGTTGTTTCCTTCTCCAGCCTCAGACAGGGGAGCAGCTGAGAATCAGACTTGATCTTCATCCCATCCATCATTTTGGAGAGAACATGAAGCACAGAGGAGATCGATGTAGCCCCACAGTCATCTGAGAGCAACAACAACAAACGTGCATGTATTCAGGTCCAGATACTCTCAAACTTCAGCATGACTCAACACTTCTGTCAATATCTTGTAATTTAAACCTATTCCGTAACTAATACTGCAATACTATACAGACAGTCAGGGTTCAAAATTAGCACTATCCACCAGCCAAATGCTGGTAAAATATGCAAGTGGCTGGTAGATTTGCTTCACTTGCCAGCCAAAAAAACAATGGTAATCTAGTGAGTGGCTGGTAAAATTGGAATATTTACTTGCCATTTGGCTGGTGGACGACAAAGTTAATTTTGAACCTTGTATACAGTATGTAGGAATAGAACTCTACCAATATATCAGCAGACCAATATTATTGGCACATATTGACTTATTTTCAGTATGGGCACATTTGTTGGCAGATATGCAAAGAAATGTAGGCCTGCAATTTAAGACTTGTTTTTTCTGCAGAAAAGTTTTTGGTCCATAGAAATTTAAGAAAATTGTGAAAAAATGAGTCCATTATAAGAAACATTTGAGTGCATTATTACAAAAATAATCGTCAATTGAAGGCCAAAAACTCCTGACATTTAAGCTGGAACCAGATAGTTTGTGGAATTTTACATGGAAAATGCCAAGATTAATCAACAATCTTTCTAAGTTGACACAAACTGTTTTTTACTGTACTCAGAATAAAATCTGAGTAAATCAGTAAACTGTCTTTAGCTCCTGTTGGTTTACCTCTGACAGGAACACCATAAGGTTTGTTGATGACAACTACATCTTTATCCTGGTACAGTACGGCTCTGTGCAGGTGTTTGGCCAGCACGTTAGGATGAACGTGTTGTAGCTGCAGACTGAACCGTTTCAGCTCCATCACCCTCTTCTGCTGGCCGGATAGCGGAGTCTCTGCCGCCTGTGGCTTCGTCCGCTCCTGCTGGACCTTCCGCGCCAGGTCGACCGCCCTCAGCCGGGGTTTCTCCCCCGTGTCGAAGCCTGGAGCCGGTTTAGCGGCAGTGGCCTGGCTCCGGCTGAGGGGCGGTGCTGCCTCCGGACACCGGCAGCAGTTTGTCCACGGTTTGACCCGAGATAAGACGACGTTCAAACCGGATTTCCAGTCACTACAGGATATTCTCCTATAGCTGTTCATTGTGAAGTATAGCTAAACAGTTCACATTAGCTTGGAGGTACACACAACTCCAGAGGACACATGCTCGCTGTTTCCGGCTTTCGACCTCCGGGCTGCACCTTTCAGAATAAAGGCGTACACACTTTATTTTCCACACAAAAAAGGAAGAACATACACAAATCAAATATTTTAACAGCTATAATAGTGATTTTGGTGAAACACACTAGTTCAGTCAAATAAATATTTGTTTTGGACTGGTGGTTGTTAGAGGCTGACTTAACATTGCAAACGGCCGCAGTTTAATGATCACACAACACTTTTGTCAAGTCGCTTTAAAAAAAATAATCCATGCATGCAGCGATTTCCTGTGGTGTTGTGTCGTATTTCCTTTTTCTGACAATAGGAATGCTCGTTTGTAAACCCGCCACTGCCCGTTTTGTTGTTGCTATACTGAATGTAATGGTGAATAGAGAACACCGCCCATCTGGTAGATAATGAGGTATAAACCGAATGTATTGTTGTCACTCCAAATTGCGCAATGGTCTCTTGACCATACACCGTTTTGTTTTATTTTTGTTTTTCTGAAAATGTAATTTTATTTCGCGTAACCGGCTCCTAAATGCTATTGCTCATGCATTGCTCGACCAGAAATTACTCGCAGGCTTCATTAAATCAGAGGGAGAGGTCCGCATTTTGGTTTTACACAGTAGCCTATGTATGCTGTAAAAAGCTGCAGACATGAAGATCACAGACAGCGTGTTACGAAGTTTCAGGGTTGCCAGAACATATCGAGAAAATTCCCAGAAAGTCAACTGTGTGGACTTCAGTCCAAATGGTGAAAATGCAATATCAAGCAGCGACGACGACTGCATTGTGTTATATGACATCCGGGAGGGAAAGTGAGTGGCCAATTTGTTACATTAATAAACAAGTATGCATGTATTCCTAAACTATATAAAAATCATTTTCCATATTTAAATTGTTAAATATCTTTAGATGAATTGGTCCGTATGTGTGTCTGGACCATTGCAGTGCAGCATCTTGCATGCGTTTCATCAGGTGATCAAATGATTAACAGGTTTTAATATTCTATCTCAGACCTAAAAGCACCCTGTTCAGTAAGAAGTATGGAGTAGACCTCATCCGCTACACACATGGCGATACGCAGACAGTGGTCTACAGCTCCAACAAACTAGATGGTAATAACGCAATACTGACAGCTGCTGGCACAAAGCACCAAAAAACAATGTTAACTATAGTAAAAAAAATATATGTGCTCTGATGTGTTTTGGAAAATAAAATATTGATTTTGTGTCTTGTAGATACCATCCGATATCTGTCACTAACTGACAACCAGTACATCAGGTATTTCCCAGGTCACACTGCAAGGTGAGTAAAATAATTAAGGATGTGTGGTATGCTGTATATGGATTTGAACAAAGAAGTCTATTTCCACTCACACACCGATTATAAATACAAGGTATGCACACTAGGTGGAAAAGTACCATCAAAGTATATGCACATTAGTGCTGTAACTAACAATTATTTCCATAATCGATGAATCTGCTAGTTATTTTATAGATTAATCATTTGGTCTATCAAACATCAGAAAACAGTTAAAAATGGCCGTTACAATTTCATGTCATTTCCTGTCTTGTTTTGTCCAACCAACAGCCCAAAAACTTAAAATATTCAGTTGACCAACCGATAAATTGACTAATCATTGACTAATCTTATGCACATCGGATTTAAAAAAAATAGATCTTCACATTTTCACTCAATGGTTTACAATTACACAAACAAAGAATATTAGCATGTTTACCTCTTTCACAGCTACCAGTTACTCAGTTCTCCACAGGCATCAGAGGTTTCACTTTGTCATATCTGGTCTTTTGTTGTCTTATTTGTGTGCAAGTCTTCTCCGAAATGATTGTTTTAGGGCTGCAACTAGTGATTATTTTCATAGTCGATTAATCTGTTGATTTTTTTAGTTGTTTGGTCTATAACATGTCTGAAAATGATGAAAAATGTGGATCAGTGTTTCCCAAAAGCCCAAGATGACGTCCTCAAATGTCTTGTTTTGTCCACAACTCAAAGATATTCAGTTTACCGTCACAGAGGAGAGAAAAGAAACTAATCAATCGAATAATCGATTATCAAAATAGTTGGCGATTAATTTAAGAGTTGACAACTAATCAATTAAACAATTAATCGTTGCAGCTCTAGATCATTTATTACATAAGGTTAAAGTTAGTTTCTTTTGTAATTTTTTTTTTTTTTTAGAGTTATTGCGCTCTCCATGTCACCAGTCGATGATACATTTATCTCGGGCTCGTTGGACAAAACAATCCGGATCTGGGATCTGCGTGCTCCAAACTGTCAAGTGAGTAGTCTGGCTGGAAAATCCTCTGTTCTCTGTGGGCATTTTTCTCAAATGTATAATTACATCTACTGCTACAGCTGTTACTGCATTAGATTAGGAATTCCCAGATTACTGCACATCAAGGTACTGTAAATCAGTCGTTACCAAACCCCCCTTTAGTAGGCATTTGTCCTATGACCACTGGGTGTCCCCAGACCTGCTTTAGGAACCACTGCTATACTTGGTCTGAATCTCACTTCCCTTAAATTGCATTCGTGGTTCCTCCACTTGCTTCCCTACCGTGCGTCTTAGTCAGTACGTCCCACCGCGGAAGCATGGGGGAGAGGAAGGAAATCATGCGAGGAGAGAGGAAATGAGGAAATGTGTTTTCAGAGGGATAAAAAGTCCTTTCCTCTTAAGTGTCACATGAATTTGTCAGCCGTATAGGCGGAATTAGCAACGGCTTCCGGGAAGGCTGCTCTCATATCTCCTTGCTTATAGCTCCGAGGAGCAAGGAGCTATCAAATAAGAGAAGTGAGATTCAGCCTCGGATCTGCCCTCTCAATGCTACAAGACATTATACTATAAACAGACTAAATTTGGGAGAGGAGGAGAGGCATTAATGTGAAAAATGTACGACAGAAACTGCAGTCATTAATTAGGAAGGCTGAAATATAGCGGTCATACTTTTACAATATCTCTATTTATTTAATTTTGATGTGTTTGTTTCAGGGTTTGACTAACCCACTGGGGAAACCTGTATGTTCCTTTGACCCTGATGGGTTGATATTTGCTGCAGGAGTGGAATCACAGGCCATTAAACTATACGACCTCCGTGCTTTTGACAAGGTAAAATGCAAATAACTGTTAGCGGTTCGGTAAGATTTGACCTGCTTTACTGTTTTCTCTGTTATATTCATAATGTGTTTTTGTCTTTCTGTAAAAAAAGGGTCCCTTTGCCTCATTTGAGACAAGGTTTAATCGCTTCTGTGACTGGAATGGACTTAAATTCAGTAACGATGGAAAACAGATTCTCATCTCCACCAATGGAGGGATGATTCGTGTCCTGAATGCTTTCAATGGATCCGTGCTGCACACTTTCTCTGTAAGACAAATTAAATCACGTCTGTCTGTTTATTAGTATGATTACTTGAATGAATTCCTATCTTTGCTTATTTTAAGGGCTACAACAACAGTAAAGGCATCTCCCTGGAGGCCTGCTTCACTCCCGACTCTCAGTTTGTCATGATTGGTAAGCCTAAAACCTGTCACTTTTAGTGTTTTGGTCTCGTCCTGTAAGATCTCTCTGGTGACTGTGTTCAAATGTGTCTTGTTGTGCAGGCTCAGAGGACGGCAGAGTCCATGTTTGGAGCACTGAGAGTGGGATGAAGGTGGCTGTGCTGGATGGGAAACATCCAGGACCCATCAACACTCTGCAGTTTAACCCCAGATACATGACATTTGCCAGTGCCTGCACTAACATGGTGAGATCAAACTTATCACATCAGTCTGTCATGTACAGCAACTGCTGCTGCTGGACAAACTGCTATGAACAGAGTGCTCATTCGCAATTTCTTCTTCTGTTCTCTTAACAGACATTTTGGCTCCCGTGTATTGATGACTCATAGAGGGACATTGCCAAAGGGAGCCCTCGTTGGAAAACATATCCTGATGTAGGATTATGTGTTGGACTGCCTTCCTTGGCCTGATAGTTTAACAGAGAAAAAAAAAACATTTTAAACTTTTCACCTGCAGTATTTTAAAACTTTTAAAAGGGTCGATGTTGTGACAACAACATCCCACATACCTCAGTTCTTTTTAATGCAATTCAGGTACATTACATTCCGCTAACATTTCAACCCTATATCGTAAACTTTAACTAATTCATGTTGTGTTTATTGTTCGAATATGTGATAATAAAGTGTTTTAGATGAAAATAAGCTACTGCTTTTCCTTTTTTGATATCGACATCAGTTAATCTGACCTTTTGTTTTCCCAACAAAAGAAATTTGTAAAAAACAAACCAAAAGTCACATCTTTTATTAATTGTTTTAACTTAATATCGATAAATGGGACACATTTACTAAGAAAATTTGGATTAGTATATTGTTGCTTCTCAAAACATTGGCAACAAGATGCAAATACAAGTTCCTCAGCAGCAAACCAATCTGTGAACACACATGCAAGCGTGAGACAAAGCAGTCAGTTTTTTTTTTATTTAATGAATGGGTATTTTTCTTTTTTTTTTAATGCACATAAAGTGTGTCTTCTTGAAGTAGAGGAAAGGGGTGGGGGTTCTCTTGAATAATGAATAGATGCTTGGGTTGTGTACTCACCACTGAGTGAATAATGGATGATCCCATCACAGGTAACCTCACAGGTACACGCTTATCTTTCTCTCACCTCTGTGTGTGTGCGTGTGTGTGCGTGTGTGTGCGTGTTACCTTGTTGTTGTCAGTCGGCAGTAATGGAACCAACTCTTCTAGTGTTCAAACAAGTCTTCTGGTCCTCTTTACCCAACACTTTGGGATGAAAGGTGTTTATATATTGGCATATGAAGCCTCACACTCATATTTTAATACTGTGGCGTGCTGGTGCCCCCCCCATTCTTGCTCTATTGAACATGTTGAAATGTAGCGGTCAGATTGTTGCTTGGTGTCACATTTCTGTGACCAGGTGGCTGGAATTTAATATCATGCAGACTGCCTGAGCCGATCAGACTACCTAGTCTCTATGTTATTAAGTGATACAAATGTCATTACATGTGGCGCACTGACAGCATCTGAACACAATGTACTGACCACATGATGTCATGAGCGGTGGATTTCAAACGGCCTCAAACGCAGTACAGTACAGTACAGGACATTATGTGACTTGGGAGACGCTCCCCCACCAAGACTTTTAAAGTTGTGGTCATCGATACGCAAAGAGTTTTAGATCAGTGGTTAGGGTGGCATATCCACTGACAGGCACGTTATTACTCATCAGCCACAGTTCCGCAGATTGTATTTCAAGTGTTAGGAATCTCCCGAGTCACCCTCAAGGCGTTTTTGTCACTGATGCGCATGGGTCCATCTGCCTGCCATCAGTGGAGAGGCAGCCTACCTGCTGAGAAAGAAGAGTGAGGACACAGGACTTGGTCCTTCTTGCATGAGTGGAGTGTGAAGCTGACAGCCAAAAGATGTCACACCAAACCGGAATTGACGGTAAGTTTTCTTAAAGTAGAGTGTTTTATGTATTAGTCTAGTTGTCTCCAAATCCAGTTTTAAGTGTTTTTTTTTTATTTTCTTTTGAGCTTTTGAGCTGTGCCCCAGCATGTAATACAACCTAACAATCTATTCTCTGAAATCCTCGTTTAGGATCGTCTTCCTGATCAATCTAAATAATGTGGTACTGTAAAGGTTAAACATCTATAAGCCTGTACATTATAGAACTGATTCACAGTTAAAATGTCTGTCTTCTATGTTGTGATACCAGTAATCATGTTCTTTAGCACCTACAGGCATTTATGGATAGTTTAAGAGCTACGTATAGGCTATATGTGTGTTATGGCATCTGGTAATTGGAGCGTTGGGGGACGGGTTGGCAGAAGCGTTCCTCGCTCACCTTTCTCACCTGACTTTACATCATTTATGAGACCTCTGTGTTTGGTAACCATGGTGAGAGAGAAGCAGGGAGTGCATAGCTAAATCAGTTAATAGCTAAATCAAATTTTCAGTACCAAACTTCCATTAATAGGTTTGGAAATTGGGGGGGTAATTTGTCTGTTTTACCATTCAAAGTTGAATTTTACAGTGGTTCTTTGGTAGCTACATATACGTCCCCTGTCTGAGTCACTGTAGGTGATGGCGTGACTATGTGGCAGAGGATCAAATTTTCTCCCTGAAGTGGAGTCTCAGGTTCTTACCTACCCAACTCTGTCTCACTTGCTTTCAACCCCCCCATCCTCAGTTTTGACTTGTCCGCATTATATTTGGTTACTTTAGCAACATCTGAGCTGAAAGAGTTTCTGGCCAGAGCGAGGGGAGGTGTCATCAGAATAATGAAGATTGTCATCAGAAATGGTAAACATTAGATGTTTTTTTTTTATATTCAGAAAGATTTGACACAAATACGCTTTTAGGGGACTTGTTCTAAATCCTCAGATGCTGATACGTGTTTTTTGTCTGCAGAGGAGTTGGTGTTAGATTCATACAGAGAGCCAGCACACAGCTGGGACAAGGATTACGATCAGTTCCTGCTTCCTCTGCTTACGCCTCAGGAACCCTGCTACATCCTCTACCGTCTGGACTCCCTGAATGCACAGGGATATGAGTGGATCTTCATCGCCTGGTCACCTGACCAATCACCAGTATGTCTGGAGTGGCTGATAGACATGTTGTCACTGATCACTGATCAAATTTAGTTATTCAAAGTCTGCTGTCAAATGGATTGTATTAAAAACCCCTAACCCCTAAAAAAAGATTTTGCAGGATAGAAAAACTTAAACTGTTCTTTAAAACTACCATAAAACTTAAACTTGATTAACATTTTAAAGTCATTTTCAAACGCAGGCAAAAAAAAATATTGACAATTATATATATATATATATATATATATATATATATATATATATATATATATATATTCTACATAAGGTAAGCTTGGATTGTAATCGTTATTATTTAAAGGTCGTAATAATAACCGCATTTGATTTGCATTAAACACATTCAACATATGTGTTCTGTAGCTACATCATTCCACCTTTAAATTACAATTCCTACCAAAAAAATGACTAAAACAGATCAGAAACTAAATAAAAAGCAGAGCATGTACAATAGAAAACCCCATTGTGTCTAAGAGAATATTATCATGTTTAAAGTCTTAAAACACTGCTTTGAATAATAATTTGTGGCTAATATTGGTTTTCCACAAAAAAAAGTTCAAATAACAAAAAAAATGATATCTATAAAATTACATCTACTCTTTACCCATCATTGAAAACTCCCAAATCTATGAATATTCAGATATTGTTCAGTTCAAAAGTTTAATTACTGGACACAAGATGTCTCCTACTTCAATGAAAGTCTATTCGCAGTGTGCATTGGAGTCTTTAGGTTTCCACATCACACTTGTGTTGCATACTGTTGCATACTGGATCATGATTATCTTCCAAACTAGTTGTGATGTCACAAATCCTGCTGGTATGTATACGTCCTAAACTCAGGTTTCCTTCTTCAGCAGCTTGTTGTTAAAAAATAAAAAAAAAAGTGAAGCTCAAACATCACAGTCAAAGTAATAGTAAGGCAAAACACATCTTTGTATTCAGGGTGCTTTAAAAACTACACCCTCGCTCAACACAACACACACAAAATGGCTATAGAAATCCAAAGTTACGCAAAATCCCAAACCATAATTAATGTTCACTGTATCCTGTCCGGGCACTCGTTAGGTGAGGCAGAAGATGGTGTATGCAGCGACCCGTGCCACACTGAAGAAAGAGTTTGGAGGAGGTCACATTAAAGATGAAATGTTTGGCACGGTCGAGGTGAGTAAAATCCCTCCAGCATGACGACTGATCAGTGACTCTTCAACTGCTGGTGATTAAGTACCATCCTGTTTGTGTGGCTGTTTGCAGGATGACCTGTGCTTCCAGGGATACCTGCGACACATGTCCTCCTGCTGCTCCCCGGCTCCGCTAACAGCAGCTGAGCAGGAATTACAACGAATTAAAGTCACAGAGGTCAAATTTAAACAATACAAACTGAATATGATATGAACCGCATACCTACATTAGGTGTACTCATTCTGTATACTTCTTTTTTCCTGCAGGATAAAGTTGTGTGGGTAAGTTTACTTTCTTCCTAATATAAATTCAAGTGTGTGTGTGCATGAAGAAGAGATTTAAAAACTGTCTCTTGTGTCCACAGGATGAACGTAGACGAATTGGAACTCCAACAGCACGAGCGAGGGTTTGTTACAATGTGTTTGACTCACTGGCATTTCATTTTCTGTCATTGGTTGTTACCTATCAAGTGATTAGGGTTGGTCCCACCTTTGCCAGCTGCAACATTGGGGTGATGAACGCAGTGATGCATCACTAATTGTAGTAGTAGTATAGTGTATATGATTCTGGAGTTGGCCATTCTGCAAGATGAGTACTTTTGCTTTTTTGCTTGAGTGAAGTGCTTACTTCTTCCACTACTGCATATATTACATTGATTTTCCAATGGGCCATGGTCTGCTCAATTATTACAGCTCAATGTTGAGACACATTTGATTTTGTTTTTTTGTTTTGATTTTTACTGATTAGAGCTGGGTCCTGTATTATGTTGTGTTGGGGTTTGGTGTTGTTGTTATTGTTGTTGTTGTTATTGCTGCTGCTTCTGCTACAGCTTATGGGGGTCCCTATAAATGAAATTAAATATCAGCTCTGAGTTTTCTATGTTTATTTTTAATTTCTTTTATTCTGCAGGTTACAATGGAGTTTGGCTTGGACAAAAGGGCACAGACTCTTCAAGGTCTTGCATTCCCAATACAAGAAGAGGCCAAACAAGCTCTGCAGCAACTCAAGCATAGACGCATCAACTACATACAGCTGGTGAGCCTGGACAGAAAACCTTTTACTAATTATACACAGCATGCAAAACATGTAACATATTCCTTGAAAACGAAAAAAACAAGCCGTCAGGAATAAACAGTGTATTCGTGTTTGTCAGCCAAATTGGCTGTGCATGACTTGACCCCTGAACAGAGCTTGTTTGTGTATGTCGTGTTGCAGAGGCTGGATGTGGAGAAAGAGACCATTGAGCTGGTTCACACCAAACCAACGGAGACCCACGAGCTTCCCTACAGGATTCCCACAGATTCACCTAGATACCACTTCTTCATCTTCAAACATTCCCACCAGGGCCAGCGGCAGGAGGCGCTGGGTCAGTACACAGTCTCACTGCAAGTGTGAGCACAGCGGTGGGCTAATGCAGCGAGGGAAAGTAACATCATCATGTTCTCTAAGCATCTAGTATACAGAGATATCAATTTCTATCATTTAGTTTTCAGTTTTCAAAAGACAGAAGGGAGCTCCATGTGAATAATATATAGATTATGATATTATTATTATTATTATTATTTAATGTCATTCAAATTTATTTTTTATAAAAACTTTTTTTTAGCATGTTAGTCCTAGAATCTCCTATAACCAGTAGGCAATATGAGGGGAATGCTATTCCCTTTGTTGCATGCATGACCCCCTCCCTCTCAATCCCCTGTTTCTGTGTGCCAATCTGACATCCATTCTGCTTCATGATGAATCATGCACGCGTTGAGGCTTGGGATGTACCTCGTATGATTTCATGTGACAAATAAAATCAACAGGTTGATTGTAGCAGAGAGAGTGCAGGGGCTGAGGGGTTGTTCAGTTGAATATGTTAGTCTAGTCGGCCTGACTCATTCATCCTTTAATTGACTGAGGTTTGTGCAAGTTAGAATCTATCATCATCATGGCTCAGAAGTATCAGTATAGCCTAACTGTGTATTGATAAATTCATGATGCTGTCCATGGTGCTAAAGTAGATTCGTAAATTTGCTAGTCACGGGTAAACGAAACAAACCGTGTCCGTCCCCCCTGGTAAAAATTAACAAATCACCTACTGCCCATAACCCTAAACCTCATCTTTCTCAACCATGTGGGTCATAAGCTTAAAGCTGCACTAATTTGTTTTCAACATACTGTATATTAACAATGATCACGTAACTTGTTTTTTTAAAGATTAAGTTTTGGGCATTTTTAGGCTTTTATTAGGCAGAACAGCTCAAGATAGGAAAGGGGAAAAGAGGGGGAATGACATGCAGCAAGAAGCCGTAGGTTGGAATTGAATGCTGTGGCAAAGAATGAGCCTCTGTTCATGTGGTGCACACTCAACCAGGTGAGCTACCCAGGCGCCTCAGATCATGTAACTTTAATGTGAAAGGAACCCAAAGACAATTATTACTCGACTCTGCAGTTTCACACCTCTTATCAACCTCATTTCCAACAGCAGCATGCATCTGTTTCCAGTGATAAACCCACTGTCAAATATGTGCCCAGCACCAAACAAAAGACTGACAAAGTTAGCACCTAAAGAGCCAAATGTTTCACTCAGGAGTTGGTGG
The DNA here is from genome assembly GCA_023631565.1 of Gymnocephalus cernua. Classification (NCBI taxonomy): domain Eukaryota; kingdom Metazoa; phylum Chordata; class Actinopteri; order Perciformes; family Percidae; genus Gymnocephalus; species Gymnocephalus cernua. The sequence continues at coordinate 25,014,415 of CM042428.1, forward strand.
AGACCAAAACCGAGCAAAAAAGGTAGTGGATATTGGACATATTGTGCATTTGTCAGGTTTGAAATAAAAATCCCTCTGTGTGCAGGGTGTAAATACACAACTTTTTGTCTCATTTGGTGACAATATGTCAATGCTGTGCTTTCAGTTTGTTCCACTGCACCCAAGTGGCTCAGAAAAAGCTAATTTCAGACACTCATTAGCATTTTCACATTTAAATGTTACTCAGCTATTGGTTTCAGCAGCTCCTGTTGACTAGTTTTCACCTCTACTTCTGTTTGGTTAAGGTCAAGTGACAGCACCTCTGCTTAAGTACTGGGTGTTCTAGTAGCCTACTCTGTCCACCCCTGGTGTTGTGTGTAGTTTACAGAAGGTTGTTAGAGTGTGTTTTTTTTAGCTTCTGAGACAGGTTTTTGTTTCATAGCACAAAGAGCTTTACGGTAACAGCAGACATGTGAGTAATCTCATCCAGTGAAGTCATAAGTATCAGCTGCTTAAGTGATGACTTCATCTTCCTTTCAGTGTTCATATATTCGATGCCTGGGTACACCTGTAGTATCAAGGAACGGATGTTGTATTCCAGCTGTAAGAACAGGCTACTGGACGACGTGGAGAGAGACTACCAGCTAGTGGTCACCAAAAAGGTACAGGTCACCCAAATCACCCACATATAATAATAATAATAATAATAATAATAATAATAATAATAATAATAATAATAATAATAATAATAATAATAATAATAATAATATATCACTGTAGAGATAAACAGTAAGCATGTGTGTGTGTGTGTGTGTGTGTGTGTGTGTGTGTGTGTGTGTGTGTGTGTGTGTGTGTGTGTGTGTGTGTGTGTGTGTGTGTGTGTGTGTGTGTGTGTGTGTGTGTGTGTGTGTGTGTTTAGATGGAGATAGACAATGGCGACGGCCTGACAGAAGACTTTCTATACGAGGAGGTCCACCCAATTGAACACACCTTAAAGCAGGCCTTTGCCAAGCCCCGTGGACCAGGAGGGATGAGGGGTAACAAACGCCTTATCAAGGATGCAGGGGAGAACGGGGAAGAAAGTTAGACGTTACACACACACACACACACACACACACACACACACACACACACACACAAAATACATTATACACAAGCACACCAACACAATATTTATATTTTGACTTGTTATTTGACTCTTTTGCTTCTAGCCATTTCTTCTTTTTACTTGCGAAAACACATTTTACACTGAAAACAGGGAAAAAATAGATCCACCATAACGCAGAATTTTTATATACAGTATTTTCCTGTGGTAAAAGAAAGCTCCTAAATGTAAACATTTGTATGAAAGTGATAGCTAAGCTGCTAGTGAAAGCTGTTAGTAGTTTGAGTCTAACCCATAGAATGTATATTATTAATAATATACAGGCTATGGTCTAACCAGGATAATTAGCTGATATGTGGACACATCTTTTGGTTTATTAAGATTAAATGTATTTGAATTGTACATGATAAGTCATAATAAAGTGGCAGTATTGTGAGATAGTAATACTACTGTGGGGGGAAATCTACAAAGTCTTAAACTTCTTCTTCTTACATCTACTTATCCACCAGTGTGTCATTCATTGCAAACTATAGTGCAGCCAAACTTTTTTCAAACCCGCAAAACTTTATTTTCACTTGTGGTGGAGATCCAAAACGTTCCGGAGATACCAAATATGCATTACATATGAATGTAAATATAGTTTCAATAAAGACTTTCAACAACAGATTGATACACCTCTCATGTTTCTCTCTTAAACACGAAGCTACAGCCAGGTAGCTTATTTTACCATAAAGACTGGAAACAAGGGGAAACGGCTATCCTGGCTCTGTCCAATAATAACAAATTTAGTTATTTTACCTACCAGCACCTCTCAAGCCTACTAATTACCACATTATATCTTGCTTGTTTAATCCGTACAAAACCCCAAGTGTAGAGCCCTTAAATAACGATTATTATATATATTATAATGAATGACTATTATCACAAGTATCACTAATATTGATTCAGGTATTCACAATCATTGGGGAAGGGCTATGAAATTTCTGTTTTAGGTTGGATTATCTTTTATATTGCCTAGGTAAAGGCAGCATATGCATTACCCACGGTTCCACATGCATATTCATCCACATCACATTTACAGTTGCCTTTGCCTTCTTCAGTCGCCTGAGCAAGGTTTGACTAGACTCAGCTGAAGGCTGTTGTTGTACATGGTCCTACAATAAAATGTTTTCTTTATTTTCTAGCATTTGTGTCCTCATTCATCTCTGACTCTGTGTGTGTGTGTGTGTGTGTGTGTGTGTGTGTGTGTGTGTGTGTGTGTGTGTGTGTGTGTGTCAGTGTCAGCAGCAGCAGCAGCAAGGATCAAGGCTCAGTAGTTGAGGTCAATTGGTTGTGTGTGTATTCCAAGAAGTCCCTCTACTCAGAAGCCTTCAGCTGGGCAGTTCTGCTGCTTTCCTACCTCTTGGGAAATGATGATGATGCGAACATGTTTTCCAGGAAACATGGTTCAGAGCTAAAGGGCAGTTTTCAAGTGGCTGTTATCTTTGTATGTGGGAACTCTGGGGTGGTTGATGATGAATTTCGACTTTGTGAAAACGTACTGACTTCTAACATGACACGGTTCAGTTCATTTCTAGGGTAACAAAAGAACCATTTGCAGGTCATTTTCTTCATGATAATACAACAAGAAATAAACAATGGAAAGGTTATTGTTCAAAGCATGATGGGAAGAGAGAGATCATTAGTAACGCTAGCAGTCGGACGTTAATAATTTAAAGGGGACTTATGAAAAACTCGATTGCCACTTAGGAGCACCATAATTTAATCTTTATTGTGAAAGCCGTACAGGAAGTAGCGTGGGTTGACAGTGTTCTTGTTGCCCGAGCGCAGTGGAGCTGCTGGCAGCAGTTTGTCTGTCACTGCTGGCGCTGAAACACAAAACCTTTCGTGGAAGCAGATTCCGGGAACCTCCGTCAGTCCAAACTGAACTAAGCTGTTTTCTCTCCTGCAGTTCACGGAATATAGAGCACACACTCCGCATCGGCCGCACAGTTTCACTTACAGCAGACCACCGGTAACACGGATATTTATTTCTCATTTTTATATGACTACAACAGAACAAGGACTATTTTCTCTTTTTCGCCATCATTTGCGCATATTCGGCCATTGAGATTAATTATTTACTGTGAGAAAGTACTGGATTATTCACTGGACTATTTTTTCCCCAACTGTTTACCAAACTGGTCACGGTCCTCATGATTCTCTTTGATTTAAGGTAAGATTACGAAATGACATAAAAACTGGTTCATGTTTTTTCAAAGTCTTATGAATAAATAATGTAATTGCCTATGTACAATTACATTATTTATTCATGAAGAAATTATAATGCTCGATTGATTGCAAGACTAAAAGCCTGGGAATTTTCTAGGCCCATTAATTAGTTATTTTTAATTATGACTATAATTATAATTATTGTGTGGGCTTTTGGTTGTTTAGGGTTTTTTATACTAGCAGATTTATTTTATGTTTTAGTATGTTGGTTTTGTAAGTGCATTTACTCAAGTACTGTACTACATTTATTTGATTACTTACTTCAGTGACTAGTTACCTTGCAGATTCATATTAATAGTACAAAAAAAGAAAAGAAATGATGATGTATTATTATGGATAAAGACTTTATTTATCCTTAGTGAAATGCAGAAGCTACCCAACAGTATATAAATTAATTAAAGTTAGCCCCACCTTTACCAGCTGCAACATTGAAATGATGTACATATTAATGCTTCAGTAATTATAATTCAATAATATAATACATACAAAATACAATATTCTGAAATGGGCCATTCTGCACAACAAGTACTATAAGTATATTATTATATTGATGCCAATATTATTTAAAAAAAAAAATAAAAAATTCAGGACTTGTAATGGAGTATTTTTACTCTGTGGTAGCTATTGCTACTTTTAGTTAGTAGTAGAGTAGAGTTAGTAGAGTAGGCTACTTCTACTGGTGGTTGCTTGGTTTTGTGCTTGCTAGCTCATTTTAGACAAAGGCAACCAAAAAATATATGTATTGTCTTTATTGTAATTTGTCTTACTGTCAGTCAGAAATGCAGTGACCATTTTTCATTATGAGGAGCGAGGAGGTTCATTATGGGCGGCATGAACCTCCTCCAGCCTGTGACCCAGCAGAGGACCTCCGCTGCATCACCACATCCTTCCAGTATCTACGGACCTCAGGTACACCAGCAATCTCACGGATTTTGACTTCACGTATTAATTCACTGAAATACAAAATCCTACTGTTTTGAGTCCATCTCCTTTAAGTGTTATTTATTTGGTATGGTAGACATTTGGGGTGGGGTGAGGAAGTATTGCGAAAATATAGGAATCAAACATAACTCCACCAGCAGTAAAACCATTCATATGGCTATATTCACCAATATACATCGGCGCAAAAGTGATATCCAAACCATCTGTCTAATCCCAGGCTGGTACTGGGGCTCCATCTCAGCGGGTGAAGCTCGGGAAGCTCTCCTAAAAAAGTCTGAAGGCACGTTTCTGGTGCGGGACAGCAGTCATCCTCAGTACATGCTGGCCCTGTCAGTGAAGACCCGCTGTGGACCCACCAGTGTACGCATAGAGTACAGCAGGGGCTCTTTCTGGCTGGACTCCATTTCCCCATGCCTGCCTCACCTGCAGTCCTTCCCAGATGTTCTCAGCCTCATACAGCACTACACGGCCTCAGGCCACATGCCACAAGGCCAGGCGTCTAATGACATCCATCCCCAAACAAAGCCTGACTCTGCCAAACACATGGCTAAGGACAGCGGAGTGCCTCTCAAGCTGATGCAGCCCCTGCACAAACCAGAGGCTTTCCCTTCTTTGCAGCACCTGACGCGCATCACCATCAACAGACACACAAACTGGCCTGACCAACTGCCACTCCCAAAGCCTCTGCTGCACTACCTGCAGGACTATCGTTTCCACATATGAGGGACAGAGACAGGAATGTGGGTCAGGGTCACACTCCATGACCACACACTGTGAATCTGGAACCCCAGGCAACAGTGATGGCCCAGAAGGGGGATATTGAAAGGAGCTCAGTCTTACTACAGTGCTGCATTTGTTCTCCAGAATATTTTTTTTTAATTATTATTTTCATGTCTCTTTCTGCTACTGTAAATTGATTTATTTCTAAAATGCCAATATGTGAGTTTTTTTTTTATCTGTATTTGTCTTATTTCCCACCAGTAAGAATAGTGGCACATAGCTTTTTGCATGCTTCAGACCAGTAGTCCCAATTGTTTTTATATCTTAGACAGCCCCAAATTATCAATAATAAACCAATAAAAAAACAGCTACTGGTTGCTTTGTTGTTCCAGTAGAGATATAATTAGAAATCATTTGGATTTTTGTCTTAGGATCTCTGTTTTTCTTTGCTTTGTAGCTCATTTTGTAGGGCAGGAGGTTTGCAGAGTGTTGAACAAAGCAATGTTTATTCACTCTTCATGAAATCAATGAACCTACTGAACCATGGTTAAGCCAACAGTGACCTCATGTTACACTTTTGGTCACTATTATGGTCATCACAAAATCTCTTAAACATGTATTTTCATTCTTTTTATTTAGCGTTATGGTGTGTTATTTTTAATGTGCACAATCATTTTCCTACAATCGGATATCTTCTTACAAAAGTATTACCATAATGAACATTAAAGGCTGCTTGTGGAAAAAACTGTTGGCTCTTAAAGGACATCTGTTTACAAACTGGTGTTATTCTCAGAAGAGAATCATAAATGTGTTCCTGTGAATTTTCAGAGAACTGAACCTCCTTTCTCTTTTTTCAAAGTGTGTCTTTTTTTCATCATTAAAAGACTGGCCACTTGAACATACAGATGAATGTAAGGTATTAGTATTACTGTTTTCATGGAAACACACTTGCGTTGGTTTCCAGGAGGTGGAACTGAGCAGAGCTGAGAAAGCCTCTTATCAGGATTAGAGTAAGAGCTGCAGTTATTAATACACTGCTGCACCAACTGAGAATGGACTATCTCTCTCTGTCCCAACCTGTCAGTCTGAAATGTTTAAATCCTTTTTCAGTCCAAATTTAAATTATCAGCATAATCAAAACATTTTTCTTATTACATCAGCTTCATGAAAGCATAGATGTTTCTGACCCGCAGTCAATATCATCCTTCCACCAGGTCTGTAGCTGACATTCATGCGACTTGCATCACAAACACATAGTACTGGAAGAAATACTCATATCTTTACTTTATGTAGAAGTAAAGTTTTCAATGTAAATGTACTCAATGCAATAGCTCCTTTCAGAGAGTTATATTATATATATTAATTGATTATAATTATAGATGTGTCAATGTGTCAACAGCTTTTTTATTTGCCTGAGGTGGACCCATAATGTTGGGTAATGTAACCTATATCAGTGCAATATATATTATAAAATTGGAATTTTCAAAGTAACTACGGTATACCACTAAAATAAATGTATTGGATTAAAATGTACAAGTCTAAAGTAGCATAAAATGGAAATGCTCAAGTTAAGTGTACGTTTCTCACATAGCTGGATTACCAATTGGAAAAAGTGGGCAACTGCCCCAAGGATCCAGACCTGTAGGGGCCATGCAAGCTCCAGGTTCACTGCAGGTCAACTTGTTTGTGGTCATTTTATTAGCTGCAAATTTGTTTGATAATTTGCTCCACTACAGTACAATATTGACCAAGGTAGGTGCTGCAGACCCAGGCTTGGAAATATAAGAGCATGCACTATACTGAAGCACAATACCCATTGATATAACAGCATTATAGTGGGTCCCGCTTCTTTACTTGATCTTGTGACCCTATGTCAAAATATATTTTCTTCATTATTTTAGCTGATATAGGCCTTTTGGACATGATACATTTTGACATGTCACAGTAAGAGAAGTGCACAGATGTAAAACATATAATGAATGATGGCTGCTGTGAATGCTGGCACACTGTCACGACTGATTGAGACATTTAACCTGAGCAATTGTTAATGTTATTAGTTGCACTTGTGCTTTTCCTATTTCGGCAAGTCAAAATGAATGTTGTGCTTAAATGTAGCATATTCCTAAATTAGTTTGGGTTTCATAGAGACATTTCTTTTATAAAATGACCAACCAATAATCAACTACCAAACAGCTCACTTGGAGCCATGTACATCTTAATCCTGGAATAGTTCACAGAGAGAAGGAATGGGTGGATAATAGGGGCCCAGCAGGTAGTTTTTGCACTGGAGCCCCAAAGCAAGTTATTTCGGCCATAAATAATACCTCAAAATTGTACTACAGTATTTTCAACACGTTATTTTCCACCACTGCACATGGACCAATATAAGTTACAGCAGGTCCTACATACAAAACGTGTTGTATTGAATCTATAGAAAGGGACCATAATCAATGCAAGACAATTACATAAATCATAATATTAACATTATGTATTATGCAAGATACCAACCATGGATAATATTAACAACTAAATGTGTAATAATATTAACCATAAGAATAACAACAGCAAAAATAACAATCATCATAATATATTACAAGTATAAGGTATAATATTTCATGTTGATACAATAGTGTATTGTTATCCTCTCCCCACCCCTGAGTCACTTCCCTCCTGTTAATCCTTCAGCAGCAGCAGCAGTCAGAGCAGCGACTGAGGCCAACAAAGCAATACTTGGAAATCAATTGGATAGATTTTAACCCAATCGCTAGGTAAGCATGTTGTATTTACAAGCAACGTTGAGATGCAGTGCATTGTCAGTGTGTTTTATTGTCAATAATATCGTTATATATTTAGTTAACCTACATTTTCATCCGATATTCTGCTGACGCTAGCCAGCTAGCTAGCTAACGGACCGATAAAGTCGCTTTGACTTCCGTTATGCTAAGCTAAGCCTGGGTAGCTCGCTAGGTGGGTAGCTCGCTAGGTAGCTAGCTGTACCGGTTTGTGAGTCAAATGAAAAGCGAGGTTTGACAGTCGTTGGAACCACAAACACTGCCGTGACATTAGATGCATTTGATCATAAATATCACACATGTATCCTGCACCTTGAATAATATCATAAAGATGTTAAACGTAGCGCACAAGCCACATATCCGGCTAACGCTAGCTAGCTGGTTAGCTACAGCAGCTAGCGTCAGGTCTTTTGTAAACAGAACCTCCTAGCTAGCTAGCTAGCTAACTGAAATCTAGGTCAGCCTGCACTACAATGATTCACAATTGTATGTTGGTGCCAGCGAGCAGCAACATGTTACATCTTAGGTTAATTGAGGCAATGCTTTAATGGTGATGTAGGACAAACGTATAACGTAGACATCTTAATCCTGGGGTGGGTCAAAATACTGGAGCGGAAATGTATCATCATGGAAGAGAGTTCTTAAATCAACATAGGTGACATGAGCTCCCAACTTTGAATGCTGTCCACGTGTACTCCATTGTATAAAACCCACGGTATAGCTGACTGACTGGCTATAAACAGCCGTGATGTTGCCACAGAAAGCTAAATAGTTAGCGCCGGGTGTTGGTTTCAGACGGGCGTTGTGTCAAAACAGCTGAAGGTTAGTAGTAGTAGTGGCTGCCCATCGTTTCTCACATGCTTAGAGGTAGAAGTTGCACAATGCCTGAATGCAATAAAATTGACCTCCCTGTTTTTTTTTTGTTTTTTTTATTAGATAAGGTGTTGTAACCTTTGTTGTTTTCTGTCCCCTGTCTGCAGCTATGGCAGCAATCAGGAAAAAGCTGGTCATAGTGGGAGATGGAGCCTGTGGGAAGACCTGTCTGCTCATTGTGTTCAGTAAGGACCAGTTTCCAGAGGTCTATGTGCCCACAGTGTTTGAGAACTACGTTGCTGACATTGAAGTTGATAGCAAACAGGTACGAATAATTTCGCTCTTCTCATATTTCAGACTCAGCATTATGTAACTTACAACAGCAGCTGAGAGGGCTGGTTGTATTCTCTTTCCACTCCCTGTCACCAACAATCGTACAGGTTGTTGGTGATTTAATGTGTTGATTAAAACGAATAACTTAACTTTTTTTATTTTGATTGTTTGGATTGACGAAAGACTTGTTAAAGGTGTGAGTATTTAACAAAGCACTATTAGCCTTAATAGAGCTCTTACTCAAGTTAGGTTCTTACTTTGGATAAACTGTTAAATAATATGGTTTCTTGGTGTGTGTTTAAAGAAGAACGACGAACGTTTAAATCACACAAAATCTGACATAACTCTTACTTAATCAACATTGCTTTCTGTCTGAAGTGTGAAACACATGCACTATGTAGTAGTCCATGATATGGACACAACCTTTTTATTCAATTAAGTGATTTTTTTTTTAAACGTAGTGCATACGTTTTACATTCAGAATTTCTGCCAAAAATTCCACAATGTAATGCGTCTGATTCTATAGATGCAAAAATAATATTCCGCCTGCAAAATGACGATGATTCAGTAATTTACTGACTGACTTCCTGACTCCAGTCTTTGCACGATAGTTAGGATACAAAAGTTAGAATAAAGGCAGAGAATAAAGAACATTAATATTAAAGCATAACCCTTACCATCTATCCTATGTTTTCTACCACAACAGTGAGCGGTAAATTGAGATTTTGAACATTGGTTTGTATGCACTCATTAAGTCCGTATTACGTCAAACCTTCCGACCTGTAGCATAGTGGATATGGTTTGGCTTCATGTGGTTGATAACTTGTTAACTCTCGTGGCAGGTCGAGTTAGCACTCTGGGATACAGCAGGTCAAGAAGACTACGACAGACTGCGCCCACTCTCCTATCCAGACACTGATGTCATTCTCATGTGCTTCTCCATCGACAGCCCTGACAGTCTTGGTAAGTTGAAACCTAGAGCTGGCGATGTACATTTTTCTCTTTTACATGTACATTTCATGTAAATGCTAGCAAAGGGTTTGCAAAAGGATTATTTGGAGAGTAAACACAGTTCAGACGTTGTTTCAATTAACTGATATTACTATATTTAGGAGGGAAGTACACAAACCTGTCTGAGTTTTAAAAACAGCTTGAATAATGTTAAGAAGTAGCCACACACAAAAATTGCTAAACAGGCACATTTTTGGACTTGGGGGAAGCATATTATTACACTTCTCCTCTGGTGATTGTATCACACCATGGGCCGCTTTTTTGCTCACCGCTGTACATCACAACTGAACATACACACAAACACACTCATCAAGACATTTATCGCATTATGAAGTTTGTGAGTAACCTGTGCAACACACTTCACCCTCATCTCACCTACATGCAGCATGTAGCTCTGTGTCTGTGTTCTAACGGATGGTGTCTTCTGTCCCTTCATTTAGAGAACATCCCTGAGAAGTGGACTCCTGAGGTCAAACACTTCTGCCCTAATGTTCCCATTATACTGGTGGGAAATAAAAAGGACCTGCGTAACGATGAGCACACCCGGAGGGAGCTTGCCAAAATGAAGCAGGTAAAAAAAAAATGTAAACGGTACATATTTACTACTCACGTCTTCTAGTGTTGCATGCCTGTTTCCTAAAACTTCTCCTGACCTTTGCTTAAGGAACCTGTGAAACCAGAGGATGGACGGGACATGGCTAACAGGATCAGTGCCTTTGGATACATGGAGTGCTCTGCAAAAACAAAGGATGGTGTGAGGGAAGTGTTCGAGATGGCCACCAGGGCTGCACTACAGGCCAGGCGAGGAAAGAAGAGCAATAAATGTGTCCTACTGTAAACAGGGGCACATGGACTGCTTCCTACAGGGGGAAAAGAAGGAGCATTAGGTCAAACCTACCCCAAAACACACCCACACAAAAGACTGTTCTCCCCAGTTTTTACTAAAGGTGTAATGCTTTTACTTTTTTTTTTTTTGTCTTAAGCAAAAGTAGTCAGGTTCTGTCAGTATTCAATTTTGAGGTTATGGAAAATACATTTTTGTACTTTAACGAGTAAATTTGCCATAATGAAACCTCCTTTATCAACATGTACTATGTTATCGAAGAGGTCAGCCAGGGGACCTGCTGTGTCATACCTGCCAACTACAGTTAAGTGCTTAAGCCCTGCCTGCTGATCTGAGGAATGTTTCCACAGCCAACTAGGGTGAAGTACCTGTACACTGTGACCCATAGTCCTTTTAATTATTTCAACAAACAGATGTGCACATGAAGTTCGAATTTTGTTTGTGTGCTCCATATACAAATCCTATGTGCATTATGACCACGTGCACAATATGAGACTGGAAACTCATTTTGTTAAAACGCAAATGAAAACTTAGTGTTTTGTGTAATAAATTACTTTGTAAGAATCTTGATAATTTGAATCAGTTACTTGATAAACACTGAATGAGTTATAGATATAGAATACAGATTTGAATTAAGGTTCGGACAAACCGTTTCAGAGGATACAACCTTTTCAATATGCAGCCAGTTTGACATTGGCCTTTTGTATAGTCTAAATCACTACACGTGCATTTCAGAGTTGGGGTCAAGGGTCAGCCACAGTGCAAACTCTGGGGCTGCCCCCTCTTAGTCAATTGGTCGTTTTGTGTCAAGGGGCATTCACACCAAAAAAAGAAATCCGGTGATTTTCCGGTGAGTGTCAATGAAACGGCCTGTTTGTGTGACATCCTGTTGTGTTCTTAAACCGCCCAACAAAGCACAAGTAGACTTTATATTTCACAATTACTGTCAAACGTCAGATCATTTATAGATCTTAACGTTTCTGACTGACCACACTTAAAGGCAGCTTTATTTCACAGGAGAGAAAGAAAAGAGACGAGCGAGACGAGGAGAGTGCTTTGTTGTTGCAGGAAACATTCAGGTATTACACAAACTCCTGGGCAGGTCAGTGCTTGGGTTTCATTTTTTTACCCCTTAATAGTGTTTTAAAACTTTGTCCCACATTAAACATAAGTGCTTTATTTAACATACATGCATACAAACAATACAACAACATTGCGGATTCTGTTCTTTGGTATTTTACTAAGATTGGTCTTTTAGTCTAAACAAAGCAATAACATCCATCATTTTCCAAATGAAAAATGTTTACCCATCACCTCAAGTCACTCAGTTTGTAATTCATGAAGAAATCCCTGATATGACCAATGTTATATTTTGAAAAAGCAACACGTTTTTTCAAGTGTTGCAGATAATGAGAAAATATGATATATGAAGATTTCTTGTTTGACTGTTTTACATTAGGAACACACTCAGTTCACTTGCCAGTTTATTAGGCACACCTAGCTAAAAACTAATGCAGTCTAATAAACACCCCTACAATAAATCCTCCTCCATGAAGGGTAAAACGTTACAGTTTTTGTTTAAACAAATATTTCCACCCAGTGTACATCAATGAGTGCAGACCTTATAAGTACCTCTCAGTGCAATTCTACACCATCTAAAATGACCATAAAGTTAAATCAACAACTCACTAAAACAATGAACAAAAACTCAACATTATAACCTTCATGAAGGTAGAATTTACTGTAGGCCAGTTGTATTAGACTGTATTAGCTAGGTGTTACCTAATAAACTGGCAAATAAATAAGTTTTGTGGAGGAACAAGTCTCTGACGAGTTATATTTACAGTCAAAATGAAACTACTGTAATCTTATGTTGCTCATTGCAAGCAACAGAATATCAAGATGATGGGAGTGAGGGTTCTCATGGTGGATAGACTTTTGAAAGGGCACATCTGATAACATTTGCGGTCTGAAAGCAACGACACCAACAGTGGTTGACGTGCGATTTCTTTTTAACCATAAACATATGTCCAGGGTGATAAAATGATGTCCACTCTTAACTAAAAAACTATTATGTTCAAGCCCCTTGAATCCCCCCTTATCACCATAGAATGTCTGTTTTAACCAATAATGCGAGTCTTAGGTGGCTTGTAACCCTGCTGTGGAAAAAAAAAAAACGGCTGCACAATACAGTCTCGTTCCTCTGATGAATAGCTACAGCCGGGCATCAGCAATTGCTGTGACAATCATCAGTTTATTTGTCATTCGTTCTTCTTGGCTGAAAGTCCTGAGCGGGCGAGAAACACCGGAAGCAGAGCTAGAGCTCCCAGAGCCGCAGCCACTAATGGTCGGTAAAAAAGCCATCCTGCTCCGATGGTGAGAAGGGACAGAGAGCAGGAGACACACAGGGCGAAGATCTTCAGCCCCACGGACACGATCTCTCTGAGAATAGGAACCCAATCCACTGTAGGCACACAACAAGGAATATTATGAACGAGAAATGCAGGGACAGAAATCAACGTATGATGTGGATGTACAGCAGCGAGCGTTTCGTTTTACCCAGTGTGTAGATGATGCGCATGGTCAGCTGAATACTAAGGCACATGAGGGCCCAGCCAGCGGCCCTGAGTGCCCATGTCTTCATACTGTTGTACTGGAGTTCTTTCGCAAAAACCTCCTACAGAAAACAATACAACCGAGTCAACTACCAGAACCAAAGACCAAGAGGAAAATGTGTTAACTAGATACATATGGGTATGAATACTATAACACGCTTCTTTTTTTTTCTGCAATGTAAACAATCCGTAAACAATTTCAATTTAATTGACAAAAAACAACCGCAGCGTCCAAGAAATGAAATAAAATCCACACTGACCTCTGCAGAGAGCTCCTCCAGGTACAGGATCTCCAGAGTGTCTCCTGACTTGGTTTTAAAAGGCATCAGCTGCTCCCCTCTCTGCATGGCCACAACGCTGACCTGAAAAAAAACGCAAGCGCAATCAGCACACCTACCTGTTTTATGTTAACTGACACCGATATAAACTCGTGCTGTTGGATATCATGATATTTAATAGACCGGAAATAATCAGCAGATTAATTGACCATGAGAATAATTGTTAGCTGAAGCCACAGTTTCAACATTTAAAAAAAATGTGTACCATCGATAAAACTAGGGCCGCAACTAATGCTTATTTTTTTTAGTGTTGATTAAACCGTTGATTATTTTTTGATAAATCATTTAGTCACGTTTAGTTATGTGTGTCAGAAAAGTTCCCGGAGCCTAGAGAGACATCTCATGTTGTTTTGTCCAGATGAATCGTTTCAGCACTAGTTTGAACGGTTCAGTTCATTTATCAAAGATTTTGATGCATGGGATAAACACCAAGAAAATGCATGCAGAAAAGACGTATGGCAACGATCGTCATCATGGGTGACATCGATATCTGGTCATGTGCGGCACTCACAGTTTGAGCCGGGCCGAGGGGAGATGTCTCGCCACTCAGTCCCGCGAAGGAGAATCTCACACGCACATCCCCAACCTGATTAAAATAAAAAACTCAGCTCAATAACTGCACCAATGTAGAATACAGAACATCAGAGCAGTTTAGGTATCTAGAAGTTCACATCATGATGCTCACCTCCGGCCTGCGTGGGTTTTGAGTGTGATAGAAATAATCGTCATTGATGCTGAGAAAAGGGTCGAAAGAAAAATCCCTGAGACTCAGCGTCTGGAAGTTATTTATCTGCTCCACCAGGCCTGAGGATGACCAAGCGATCAGTCGATTAATTATGATTAAAATCGAAAACAGTGTGACACACAATACGGTAGCTGTGTAATTTCTGTATGTAGTGTCTTTATGTCAGTAAAGATACCTTTAGACAGGCTGAAAGGTCCGACTCCGACTTCAGGGGCCACGACTGTCACACTCTCAACCGCCATGGCACTAAGATTTAAATATTAAATTGAAGATTAACTGCGCACAAAACACAGAAAATGTTTTTTTTTTCTAATGCCACAGAATAGAACAGAATAATGAGTACCTCGGGTTCTGGTGTCCCATTTCCAAGTCAAAATGACGACTGTTGACCAGCTCTGCTTTCCACTCGGTGTCTAAAGAAAAGGAATTACATTGCTTCAATTCACATCACACATCTGAACAATTCATACAGCTTCAACCCGAGTCAAGCGCACCATGTTGTTACCAAATACTAACAGGAACAACTCACTGTAGGTGTACGTCGTCTCAGTTTTGGTCTCGCCGTCCTCTTGGTAGTCCCTGAAAGTAGTCATACAGTAACAAACTCACTTTGAGCGAATAATGCTCTGTATTCCAGCCCGACGTTTTTAACACACCTGACCCCACCCTGAATGTTGACAGCAGACTCACTTGCTCTCCCGGTACTCCACCCACTGATACATTTCCACCTGCCTCTTCAGCTTCACTGCCTGCACCGCCACTCTGTAATTTGGGTCATGGAGGGGCTACACAGACACAGGTGCAGATGATTAATCACCTGAAGTACAATTTAATTCAGAGTATTGCTTTAAACTAAGCAACTTAGCATTTTCTTTCTGGTAGCATGCCACTTAAAATGGTCAAATAAGCAAGAGAATAAAACAAACATGGTCAGAAATGTTTATATATATATATATATATATATATATATATATATATATATATATATATATATATATATATATATATATATATATATATATATATATATATATATATATATATATATATCTCAGTATTACTTGATATGAAAGAGAAGATACAGAATACTGACTGAGTTTAAACACACTGATAACAAGATAGTGATTTTTTTTTACTAAAACATAAACATTTTAGATAAGGATCTTGTACATATAAAAAGGTGTGATTTCTTCATGCAATTAGAACACAAGTTTTGATATTAAAAAATAAATACATTCTGTATTTCCAAATAGGAGTGTGTCCACTCTAATGTCTGCTATACACAAGTTCCCTTTCCTGTCCCCTCTCCTGTTATGTTTGTGTGTTTGTGTATTGATCTCTTTTCTCCACAGAAACTTGGATCAACATATGTAGATTTATTTAATGCACATACAGGTGGGATTTGTCATTTTTGTCATCCAAACAAAAGGACAAAAGCAATAACAACATTCCACTGTACACATGACAAAACATGGCAATGTTTTAAGATAAACACATTTTAGATTTTAGTTTAAGAGCAGAAAATAAAAACAAAACGGCATTAATTCACGTAAGATACAGGATACAATCATGAAATTGTAGATGGATCAGATGTACATAAATAATAAACGAGTATACGCAAAGTGCTGAGTCTGATCCCAGTTGTTTGGTGAATTCATTATTGATGTGTGATTGGAGAGAACAGTTTGATACAACAGAGAGTACAGTCTACCTGTGCGGTGCGCAGCCGTGCAGACAGATGAACTAAACGGTTGTTGTTCTGCGGGTCGAGGCTGGAGAACGGCCCCAACGACACAACCTGAGAAAGACCCTCATCCAGGGAAGATGCTGTTCGCAGAGCCCGTCCCTAAGGACAGAAACAAGTTACAGACAGCATGAGCATGCACTGTGTTAACCCTTAGTTTGCTGTTACATTTACATTCAACATAACACAACAATTTGACTTTGACTGTAATAGTTTGCATTGCGGCTTTGATGTGATATACATGACCGTTTTTCCACTGTGTGCGTGTTTCTTACTTCATTGGTAAAAAGAACATAGATTGAGAGGAAAAACAGTCCGACACCAACAGCTGTTCCTCCGGCAGTTTCACCTAACCGTTCCAGGAATCCAGGGTTGGACTTAACAGATACACGCTTGTGTTGGTTTGGGTCTAAAAACTGAGACAAACATGCAAGAACAAATAAGGTACAATGCCAACAACAACCACGGCTGAATGTCCAGAAGAAAGGTGGATGACATTATTGTCTTTGAGTGGAACCCTTCAGGAAATACTCTTTTATTATAAGTTGTAGGTTTATATTTGCACCTTTTGTAATTTATTTTATTTAAACAGGGCCAATGCACAAGTTAACATTAACCTTGTATAAGAACAAGGAGAGATGCATTGTACCAGGTTGTAGCACAAATGCTATTTTTCCCTGGGCAGGTCAGTAAAACAATAAATATTCAACGCAAGTGAAATACAAAACATCAGAATATATAATTTTACAACCACAATCACGCCTTATTTACAATAAAGATTAGCATGGGCTCAATCGTTCCCACTTCCCAAAACAGCTATGCGATGAATATCCTTACCTCACCCAATACACACACACACACACACACACACACACACACACACACACACACACACACACACACACACACACACACACACACTTCATAAATGTGTACAATTTTGTTGTGACAGTTACCATTTTTTCTTGTCAAACTCCAAAAGGTTTGAGGATTTGTACATGTAATAAGGGGTGAGGAGAGTATTCCACTGACTTATGGCCACAAAAGAAAAGGATGATTTGATATGACTGGGAATACTGCACTCTACTCTAGTGGCTGACCGTGGCTCTTGTTTTTTCTGAGTTGAGCGTAATACATTTTTTTTAGAGGAGCAGCAGCATTATGGATGACCTCCACTAAAGGAACAAGCGACAGTCGTAGCCCCTGACGGAAGCAACGTATGTCATGAACTTCAAATAATTATATTAAACTGTCAAGACTATTTCTTTTCTCACCTGACACAATGACAATAATGGCTCAGTCAGTGTGGATGGTGGAGTCAAACCAAACTGGCTGCACCGATTCAAACTTTGTTTATATAATCCCATCTTTTGCTAATTTAGGCTAACTTTAATTTAAAACTCTTCTACTGTAAACAACGAGGCCAACTTCTTTATTTATGCGCATTTGAGACTGATTAAAAAACTCAAGACATTCAACTATCTGACGTTACGTTTAAGGTGATCTAGTATAGCGTTTGTTTGTTTGAATCCTAAAGATACACTGAAAATGCGGTAACGTCAGTAAGACAGCTAACGTTAACGTTGCAGTGACACTAATTGCAGGAACAGTGTTTATCACGTAAAACCAAAGCACTTTAACGGAACCACTTACTGCCTGTGCTGAAGACATTTCTCTGACTTGTTCAGCTCCGCAGTCAAACAGTAATTAAAGTTCAAGTTGGAGATGCAGCGGCTGGAAGATATCAACACAGTACATGACACAAAATGGGCTTTCGATTTACACCCGGCGTAGACCGGAAGCGAATTCTTTTTTTTCTTTTTTTCCTAGGATGGCGAAGGCATGACCCGCCCTACTTTACCTTACTCTGCCTCTGATTGGCTAACCCTGGTATTTTTTTACCCACCCTTACCAATCCAAACAAGGAAGGTAATGAGTACTAGCCAATCAGAGGTATATTAGGGTGGGCCATGCTTTCACCATCCAATTGCACCTACTCTCACCATCCCATAGCCAGAGTGATACTATGGCTCTGCCCATAGCTATATATACGTATATCTATTTTGACCATCCTAGGAAACACAAATTTGCAGATCGCGGCACGCCCAGAGTCTGCGCGCCGCAAAATATCAGAAGTATTTTCCGCCTGAGTGCCCCGGCGTGTTTAACAAGCGCAGCCCAGACCCAGAGGTCTTCTTCTCAAGGCATTATGGGTAATTAAATTTTTGTAGCAGTTGAACGTCAGCTGTTCTGCAGCCAGTAATCGCACTGCAATCTCATTCTCTAGTTTGATGTTATGTAATGTTGAAATCATGCTGTTTTTGTCGTTGTTGAGAATTAATGTATTTTTGTATTCAGAATTTAGACTCTGTCGGAAAGACAAACATACTACAACTGATTTTCTGGGTGCATGTTGCTCACATAAAGAGTGTACAAAGTTACAATTACTTACACAAGTGTGTTCATATTTTTTTATACTGTTGGTACCCACTACCAGTGATAAGTTACTAAGTACAATTTTGAGGTACTTGTACTTTACTTGAGTATTTCTTTTAACATTTTACATTAAAAAAAATGCAATACAATACAGGTTGTTAAAGATGTAACCAGTTGGGGCTCCTTGTCACATTTCAAATGTCTAGTTGTAAGCAGACACATTTCCCCTCTAAACTTCTCAGTTTCATTTAAATAACTGTCCAAGGCCCAAAGAGATAAAATTACCCAACATTTCACCAAAAAAAGCAAATATTAGAGAAAGTCCAAAAAAAGAAACACATAGTACTTTTTATTCTTTCATTTCCCAACGACCTTACAGATGTATCTTCTGACCCTTTGAAGGGGCCTGACCCCTATGTTGGGAGTCCCTGGAACTAACTACCTAACAGTAAATAAAGTAGTTTCAACTTGCTCCACCTCGAGCAGCTACAACAGTAAAATGTTATTTACACATTGATGCATAATTATTAACAATCTAATAATGTAATACATAATGAATATATCAGTAGCAGGGGACATTTCGCTGCGGAATGAGTACTTTTACTTTGATAGTACATTTTGTTGATAATGCTTCTGTACTTTTACTTAAGTAGAATGACGGATCTGAAAACGTCGTCCACTGATAACACCATCTTCATTTAATACCTCAGTTTGCAGTGACTTAGATACCCCACATCTTATAGCACACACACACACACACACACACACACACACACACACACACACACACACACACACACACACACAGCATAGATGTGCCAGTCTTAAGAGGATTATTGCAAAGTGGAACACAAAGCAATTACTGTCACTTATCATAATCATATCTGTATACACACATGCACACAGACACATTCACAGTCCTGCAACAGGCTACACTCAGGAAAAGCGAGGCAACAGTGAGAAACGGAAGCGGATAGACTGTCATGATGGAGGAATATGATGTTATTGTGCTTGGAACTGGACTTAAGGTGAGAAAACTTTTGTAAAATACATAGTCTACTGTATAAGGCACATGAGGAAAATTACAAGCATCATTGTTAAGCATTATTATTTTTTAATGAGAAACTAAAGATACACTGAATGACCTTTTCTTTCATCTGTTCCCTAAACTAGTTTTACTCTTTAATAATGTATATGATATGTGGTAGTTAAGTTTGATCATTAGTAAAATGGTCCTGTTGGCTGTTAAATGGATTTACAACCATTGAATGACGTCAGTATGCTAGTCTTGATCTACAGATCCCAATGACTAACGGCTCCACTGTTTCTCTCAGGAATGTATCCTTTCTGGTTTAATGTCTCAAAGTGGGAAAAGGGTTCTTCACATTGACAAGAATCCTCACGCTGGAGGAGAGAGTGCATCCATTTCTCCCCTTGAGGAGGTGTGTTCACACAAACAACAGCCAACATGCATATCCTCCATTAGACAAAGCTGCTGCTACATCGCCCATTTGTGGTGTACTATTTAATATTTTTCTACATTTACAGCTGTACAAGACGTTTAAGGTTCCAGGTTCTGCCAAGTCTGTAGGCTGTGGAAAAGAGTGGAACATCGACCTTATCCCTAAATTTTTTCTTTCCAATGGTGAGTTTAGTGCAGCTGAACTTGTGATTTGTGCATTATTGTGGTGTAAATCAGTGCACTGTCATTTTCTGTACCCTCTGCTGTGTCTTTGCATTAGGTGAGCTGGTCAAAATCTTGGTGCACACTGAGGTTACTCGGTATATGGACTTCAAAGTCGTTGAAGGCAGCTATGTATACAAAGCAGGCAAAGTGCACAAAGTCCCCTGCACAGAGGAAGAAGCCCATGCTTCAGGTGATGAACCTGAAGAACGTTGAATGCATAATGTTGAATTTTAACTCCATTTAAAGGTGCTGTAGGTAGGATTGTGAAGATCCAGGACTTAGCCAAAGAATTTGAACATCAACAACTTCTCAGTCCCTCCCCCCCTTTCTGCTAGAGGCCAAATGGTCTCCTAAGCCCCCCCCCCACACACACACACACACAAGGGAGAATGAATGTGTGTGCCTGAGCAGTGATTGACACACAACCCCCCTGGCCATGACTGGAGCATCTGAACAGGGAGTGGTGTGTTTTTGCAAATCACACTACAGGCTGTAGGTGGTGCCAGAGGAGCTGGATTCTTTTTTAATTACCTGCTCCATGTATTTCTACTGGAACATAGGGTCAGTTTCAGCAAATATGACAGAAAGTTAGTTTTATAAGTCTTACCTATTGCATCTTTAATAAAACATTTCTGTTGCAGATCTGATGGGAATGTTTGACAAGAGAAGGTTCAGGAAGCTGCTGCTCTTTGCTCTGAACTTTGACGCAAGAAACCCTCGGACCTACCAGGACGTGGATCCTAACAGAATGACCACGCGCGACCTCTTCTGCCGCTTTGATCTGGGACTAGATGTCATGGAGTTCACAGGTCATGCCATAGCTTTACACAGCAGTGAGGGGTCAGTCACAGGAACTTAAACATAAACAAATAATATAATATAAATATAAAAAGAGAATCCTTTAAGTTAAAACCTGCCTTGTCTCGTCTACTGTCTCCTGGTGACCCTGCAGTTACCTGGACCAGCCGTGTGGGGAAACCATCAGACGGATCAGGCTGTACTCTGAGTCTCTGTCCCGCCACAACACCAGTCCATACCTCTACCCTGTGTATGGGCTGCGTGAGCTACCACAGGGATTTGCCAGGTTACAAAATAATTAATCAGATTTCTCCTTGAATATTTTCAGTGAAAAATTCAAGTTCCAGTTTGTGTTCTTATTACATTCAGTGAGATCAACATCAAGTAGGAAACGTTGTGGGGCATTTTGCATACTGAAACAGTTATCTTGATATATATCGATGCCTGAAGATGGTCCTCTAGATGTTCGTAATACTTATTTTTTCACAATCTTGCACCAGTGACAGAGAATATAGTCACTGTTTGGTTCATATTATCCAACCTGCTTCTGTGTGTTTCAGACTGAGCGCAGAGTACGGAGGAACTTTTCTCTTGAACAGAGCAGTGGATGAGCTTGTGATGGACAACGGCAAAGTGAAAGCTGTAAAATCTGAGGGGAAGGCGAGTGTATTTACGTGGAGGAAGGGTAGACAAGTTGGGATGTTTGGAGAAAATTGTGCAATCAGTGATCTTGTCTTTCTGTCACTTCAACAGCTTTTTCACTGTAAACAGCTCATCTGCGACCCCAGCTACGTTCCTAATCGAGTGAGGAAAGTGGGGCGTGTGATAAGAGTCATATGTTTATTAAATCACCCAGTAAAAAACACCCACGAGGCCAGCTCCTGTCAAATCATCATCCCTCAAACGCAAATCAACAGGAAATCTGGTATTTTGTCAAAATCATGTATTCACGTTCATGTGTGTTGCAGTCCACAGAGCCTTTTTACATAAATGATTTGGGCTGAATCTTTGAAAACCCCTTCTGTTTTGTCCATGCAGACATTTACATATCCGTAGTGTCCTATGCCCACAATGTGGCCTCAGACGGGATGTACATTGCCACAGTGAGCACGACTGCAGAAACCAGCGACCCAGAGAAAGAAGTTCAGCCAGGCCTGGAGCTTCTCGAGCCCATCGTGCAAAAGTTGGTAACACTTTTAAATATTTGATGTGGCTGTTTATTTGTCCTGGCTGTGTCAGTGAAATAACATTTTAAACAACATGTAATTGTTATTTCCTGTCACCACCTCACATCTAGATTTGTTAAAGTCAGCAAAGTGTTGGTTCCCAATGAAGATGGAAAAAAGAGTCAGGTAATAAAGGAGATTTCTGTGCTAAAAAAAAAATAAAAGAAGTGAAGTGTAGTGGGTCCAGTGCTGGTGACAGATCTCTCCTCTATCTTCACTAGATATTTGTGTCCTGCTCATATGAGGCAGTAAACCACTTTGATGCTGACTGTAAGGACATCAGAGACATGTACCGCCGGATCACAGGAGCAGAGCTCTGCTTCGGAGGATCAGAAAGACACCAGTCTCTCAACTCTGATGATGACTGAGAAAGACCTTCAACATCAGGACCAAAAAAGTTCCAACAGCTGGGAGGCCATAATGACATTATGAATGATTATACTGCTACACAGCTGTAAAGCAGAGGGTGTGTTCTGTAGTACGTAGAGTGAATTGTGAGTGCACTATGTAAATGTTGGATGTCTAATTTGTTTGCTATAATTATACTAACCTTTTGTGAAACTGAGAAATAGTATTACTAAATTAGGACTTTATTTAGTAAAGACAGCTTCATATTCAATATGATTTTTAGCCAATTACACAATTCTTGTCAACTTTACCAAATAACTTGTCAATGTAAATAACTCTGCACGTATCTAACTGAATCCAGTTTGATTGGATTTTTTTTTGTTCCTTTAAGCACCAATAAGTGTCACAACTTCTCAGCAGCAGCAGCAGGTGAAAGTAATAATGCGTGTGCGTGTCCTGCATGTGAACAACGGGGATTTAAAAATTCAAACTGACACTTGGCATGTGTGTGGCACAGAGGCAGATGATTAAGAGATGATATGTTGAGGATTTGTAGATTCTCTTATCTATGGGAGCTTATGTGCGAGAAGGACAAAACCATTGAATGATGTCATGTGCTGCACACAGGCAGCTTGGCAGCACTGCTGGTGCCTGAGGGCCGACAGATGCACAGAGTAAAGAGGCTTATCCAAATGGAGGATTTTTTTTTTTTTTTACATGTAGATCCCTTTTATCTGCTGCACAGACAATAGCATCTGTGTCTTAAAATAATGAATATCCCATATTCTACAAAAACACATTAAATTCATGACACGTGGGTTGTTTGTTTGTTGCATGTAAAGCTTATATATATATATATATATATATATATATATATATATATATATATATATATATATATATATATATATATAATACGTAACACAGTATTTCTATACAAGAACAGTGTTCAAACTACATTACAGTCTCTCTAAGCCAGGTCACACGGATGTTTTAACACCATCTCCAAAAAAATAACAGTTGTAACCAAATATAGTGATTCTTTAGAGCCACTGAGTTTGTTCATTTGGAAGCTTTGTGCAGAAGAATAACCATCCGACAGGCCTGGGATCATTCATAAACCTCCATCTGCAGAAATCAGTTCTAGTTTCTGTTGACATTGCAACACTTATTCCTGTCTCACTTCCAGCGCCGTGCTGACGGGCGGAGGGATCAGACCAGCGGCTGCCACTCTTCGCTCATTGGTCAGGAAGTTGAAGGTTGCACATGCATTTGGCTGCAAAAAGCAGAGATGAAAAAGAAAGACAGAACGGTAAATTAGGGCAGCTCGATCAGTTTTAGTGTTGTTTCTCAGACAGTTTAGAAAGTCTTCTATGCAGAAGAACATATGGAGTTTACCACACTGAGACACTGAGCATACTTTACCGTGTCTTGCACCTCCACAGCGATGCCTTTACGCTTGAGTAGAGCGAGGACTGAGGGGTTAATTCGTTCAACACGTGCACCTGTGCCCAGCACAAGAATCTCTGCATAAAACAACAAGAAAATAAGTTAAATTACACATTTGTTTTTAGTTAAATACAACATATATGAACCTAGATGAGTGACAAAATCAAGGAAAAACCCGAATAACCTTGTGGAAAAATATAATAAATGCAGATGCTTCCATACAGGACACACATCACTGAACGGTTTGATGAACATGAAAATGATGTGAATAATGTGCTATGGTCTTCACAGTCGCCAGATCTCAACCCAATTTAAGATATATGGGGGATTTTGGACCAACGTGTTAAACAACGCTCTTCACCATGCACCATCATCAAAACACCAAACGAGTGAATGTCTTTTTAAAGAAGGCTGTTCATCACACTATGTTGGTTTTTCTTTTAAATGTGTCACCCATGTGTGTGTCGGTGTGCTTGTATTTTGTACCTATTCTTGGTTCAAGCATGTGAAAAAGTGAGACACTTTCTTCTGTGATGTCTTTATAACTGCCAACCTGCCGAGAGAGAGGGGGAGATGTAAAAAGAGAGATGTAATAAACACAGATAGTTGTTTAAATTCAGTACAAACTGTGAAGGTAGTTTGGATATTGATCTTACATTCCACTGGAGGATAGCAGGAGGCAGCACAGCACAGGGCCCAATCACCTTGTTGCCGTCAATGTTGAATCCTCTGGAACTGTAGCTGTGGATCATGACCCCGCTGCCCGGCTCCTTCTGCATGACGGACACTGAGGTACGCTGGTACATTTCATCATCACTGGGACCCAATTTATGTGCACGAGACAGAAATGGGCTGAAACAAAAGACCATATGCCATATTAAGAACACAAGACGGGTAATTTTCTATTATTTATTGTGAGGTGTTTATTGGCATGAAACTGTAATTTTGTTTTTATTGCACAGGTATTATCTGTTCTTCTCATCACTTCCCATTTTACAATGAAACATGCTGCACTGCAGACTGTTGCCATATGGCCCAGTTTAAAAGCCAAAAATCGAATGCCAACCTACCTACTGACAGGGCTGATGGCCAAAATCAGGGCTTTTCAGCCTGTTCTGCAGAAAAGAGGCAACCAAGAAGCAAACAATTCTGCTCGTCTACAAAGCTGCAGTGCATTTTTGCTTGTTCTTACATATTTTCTTCCTGACTGTTAAAAAAAAAATCAGAGCAAGTTCAGCAACCTTTTGTTTTTCAGATGTAATGCACTGCACTGTCTAGTCAACTGCTTGTCATGTCAAAAAGTAGAATGAATGAGCACACTTTGCTATCACAACATTTCTTTTTGTATTGTTGCTGAGCAATGTTTTAATCAATCAGCTAGATATTCATCAGGCCCAAAACATCATCAAAACATGAGTGTTATACAAGATATGCCTCTAAACCTGCCTCTGTTGATAAAACTAAGTTGTATTCGAGCTTCTCAAACTCATGTGATAGTAAGGAGTTTGATAACAATAACATTACTTTTTAATGTCCTCGTCTCCACACAGAGGGGACAGTTTCTTAAGCGACCCCACTGGGTTTAAATCTTCGGCTTCAAGGAATCACATGCCTTAAATAAAGAATAAAAAGACCATACCTTGAGAAAGCGGGTACTGCCCTGGAGGAGAAGAGAAATCCCTGTGTTGATCTCTGAAGGAGGACTCTGGCACACACCGCACTGGCCATGTTAACGGAGCTCATACACCCGGCCGGCGACACACAAGGGGGACGGAATTCTGTGTAACACCAACCGCTTGTTTCCGGTATTGTGTAATGCTAAATCGAACATTTTTTTTATTTCAAGTTTAACGAGCCTTACAAACTGGCCATTTCATGTGAAATCATTTGTATTAACCATTTACAAATGCACTTTATTGTGTTAAATAAAAGGATCACTAAGTGGCTAATTTCACCTTCAGCTGGTGTTTGTTAAAAAAAAAACGATACATTTTTTTTTAAATCATATCACCAGCTATACTAAGCTAATAAAGTACCTGCTGTGGTCGCGAACGTAGCAAATGTTACACATTTGAATGTGTTTTCCACACATTCAGGAATATATTTTTTGTGAAACCTTATGATGCAACTGCACAGTGATGACCACATTAGTTTCAGGATCAGCGGGCTCTGCCTTTGATTCCAATGCTTGGGGGGGGGGTTCATGGAGAAACAGCCTAACAGCGCCCCCTGCGGTGTTGGTGTTTACTGGCGACAGACACAGGTCAGATGATCCGAGCTACATTGTAAATAGACAGCGTCGATGCACCGGGGCCATGCCTTCATTGACTCTTTAAATCACGTCCAACAGAGCAGATATCGGAGACTCCTTATTCCGACATCGGTTCTCTAGCTGTTTCGGGTCATTTTGGCGTGTTAAAGTGTTAATAAAGTATGTACCGGTCTCTGTACGCCTTCCGATCCGCGGAGCCCAACTCGCTGCACTTCGCGGCCGGAGAAGGCTTCCTAATCCTGGAGAGGAGCAACAAACACTGGTGGCTGGGGTCCCGCTGCAGCTCGGGGGAAACCGGCTACATCCCATCATCGTACATCGAAAAAATACAGGTAAACACCAGTCTCTGACCTGGGTGTTTTTCTCTTTTAGTTTCATTGAATAACGTTACAAGCTGTGACCGTGTCGCATCATGTGGTGAAGTGAAATATAGTGAATGCGTAGTAACGTTAAGGGATCGAGAGAGACAGATCCCATGTACTACGGACTGCAGTGCAGGCCATGTTGAAGCTCACTGCTGATTAAAAGACACGCTTGCAGAAGAAACCATAAATTATTGGAAAGGTTGCATTATGTAGCCATGGATCTGCACTGCAGCTGCTCACTGCGACAGAGATGTAACGTTAGGAAAGGATGGGATGATGTGAGACAGGACAGATCCAAGGACCAAAGACCAGCAAGACAGAAAGCCATTGTTTCTGCTCCAGTTATTCTCATCAGCTCCTGCGACTGTATCTCTTTTTTTTTTATTATCAATAATTATTCTCAACTATCCTTGTTATTGTTTAACAAGTAGCTGCTCCTTTCCACATAGTTTGTCTCTCAGACACACCCACATGTTCTCTGCCATCAGGACTGGAGACTCCTTTTTCCAAGGAGCCAGACTCACAGTGAACTAGTCAAAGCATGTATTTAATGAAATTATAGGCTCACACAATGGCAGAATAGGAATGCTCTCTCCTGTTGTAAATGACATTGGCTGTGGAGGTTTAATGAGCCTGAATGTGAGGCCTCACTGAGCATATGTGACAGTTTTTGTTAGATAACCGGCCTAGTTTGTTTCTGCCTAGAGTCACACATGTCCCCGAGCCACAAGTCTGTTCCATTTTGTTTAAAGTTTAATACTCAAGTTAATAAATATTTCATTTGTCCCCTTTTTTTCTCTTTCTTTCTCTGGCAGGCTCCAGAGCAGGATGATGTGTTGCAGTCTATTGACAGAGCAATCGAAGGAATCCACAATGTGGCCTTAAAAAATGGAGGCAAATACAATCTGGAACAGAGAGATGTTCTACAGTGAGTTTAAATTGAGTCCACATTATGAGATAATATATTGATTCTGGCATGTTCTGTATATAAATCATTATTCTGTTCTGTTGCAGAAAGTTGATCCATCACAGAAAGGAGACGCTTGCACGACGAAGTTCCTCATCGTCCTCCGGTCACAAACAAGGCCTCCCATCTTCCAACAGCGAAATATCTCTCAGTCAAACTCCTACTCCACCCAACGGCCTTAACCGAGACTACGGACGACAGGGGAGCGTGCCGCTATCAGGAAGCGTGGACAATATACAGGCAGAACAGGGCTTTTATCAGGTAACGCACTCATACAGTACGCATTTAAATGTTTAATTTGAAACCACAAATTAGTTTATAATATGCAGGATTCAAATATTTACAGAGGCTATATATTCATTCTTAGAAAAAAGTTGTAAGCCTATATATTGTCATCTCTGTCTTTTCTATCTCCCTGTTTCCCTATCCTTCTTCCTGTAAAGCACTTCTAACATCGAAAAGTGCTATAAAAAATAGTTTGTTTGCAATTGTGACTCAATAATGATGAGTTTGTGAACATGCTTAAGGCTGCCAACTAAATACTGCTAATCTACATTAATATCCTAGCACACAAATCTTTGCAACCAGGGATTGGTACTTGATCAGTTCATTAGAAAAGGTCAAAAACACAGCCTGTCTTTGGGATTAAAACGTCAGCAGTGTCCTTGATGTTATAAAATACAGCATGAGAGATATGGAACCATCCTGGCATTACCCAGGAATAGAGACAATTAAATATGCTCATTTTGTGCAAGGCAAGCCAGCTTTATTTGTATAGCACATTTCAGCAACAGGGCAATTCACACACAATATGCCTTCAAATGACCCTGTATTTAATCAATTTCACCTCCTGCAGGTGCCTCCTCAACCTAGACGTGCGGCTCCGATCACCCCACCTCCCCCTGAGAAACAGCGAAACAGCCGGCGTCCAGGTGAGAATTTAGAGAGCAGCACCGTGGGCACTTTTTTTCTACTTAGTATTCACCACATCGCTTACAAATTTATTACAGTCTCACAGATTACAGCGCAGCGTTTTTGCTGCTGCATTCAACTCCCGCTACCTGCTGCAGCTCTATACTTCACAAACACGCTCTATTCTTAGTTTGGTCATTCCTGTTCCCTCTCCTCTCTGTAACTAGAGCTCTCTCTCTCTCTCTCTCTCTCTCTCTCTCTCTCTCTGTCCCCCAGCCGAGCCGGAGGTCCCCTCCAGAGTGTCCTCTCTCCCTCCGTCCCCTGCTCTCTCGCTCTCGATCAGCACCACCTCTTTAGAGTCTGGCTCCTCCCACTCACCGGTCTCCTCTGATGTCAGCTTGCCAAGTGTTTCCAGCACCCCCCCTCCTCCTGTGCCTTCCCGTGTGAAACTCACTGCACTGCCTCCAGACGTGCTTCCCTCTGACTCTGCTCCTCAGCCAGCTCCTGCAAAGAAGAGCCCGGCTCCACAGCCTCCTCCTTCACAGCCCACTGTGGAGGAGCAGCCGGAAAGTGAATGGCCTGTTGCCCCCCCGTCTATCGCTGAAAGCCCTCCTGGCAGCCCCACTACCCCTGAGCCAGTTCCCATGACAATCGGGGGCGAACTGATTGAGCTGGTACGGAAGAACACAGGCTTGAGTTACGAGCTGTCGCGGGTCGCTGTCGGCGTGGTGGTTGGCCATCTGCAGACGGCCTTACCTCAAGCCTCCTCTGATTTGGAGCAAGTTCTCCTCTCGCTGGTGGAGAGGAAGGTTAGATTTGTTTTCCTTACATCGTGTGCATTCAGCATCCTGGAGCCCCGCCAGCTTAAAGGAGAATACTGGTGTCGTTTAGAGTTACAGCTCAGTCTGCATTTAGCTGACATTTCTCAGAGTCCTTTTGAGACGCAGGGTAGAGTACTCACAGTATCAGCTGTTTTTAAACGCAAGCTTGACCAAGCTTGAAGTGAACTTCTTTCCTGGCAGACATTTCTGTTTCATCCGGTGGGTTTAAGGTGTTTAATAGCGGGTAGTGTGTCATGCACCGTCAAACAGCAAACACTGAAAGCTTTCAGCTGCATCCTGTATTTACATGGTGACACATGTGCACACTCCGACCCCACTTATCCAATTATAGAGCCTGAAATACCCTGTGGTCTATTAGGGGTCTCTTCAGTGTTTAGATAGGAAACACTCAACTAGAGCTTAACAAAATACTGATATCACAAAGAGTTTTAAACTAAACCAAACTGAGGGTTGTAGCTTGGATGACTATCAAGCCTGTATATTTGTTTGCCTGTTTTTTTTTTTTTAATACTTATAATTTTTATATTATCAATGGATAAAATCGCTATTTATAATGGGAAAGGTGTTCATAGTGACGAACCCGCAGAAAATGATCACCCGCCTTAAGTTACTTTCTGTGTCAGAGAGTGGACAATGTTCCTCTGTACTGGTATTTCAAGTTCTAGCACAAATAGGTGTGTCGTAATGTTTTCTGTCTGTGTAGGATTTGAGTGCAGCGCTGCCCCAGGGTCAGGTGTGTCACGATGAACAGAGGCTGGAGGTGATCTTCAGCGACCTCGCCCATCACCGGGACGATTCTCAGCAGCGTAGCTGGGCGCTTCATGAGGACCACGCTCTCATCGCCTGCTACCTCGAGGAGCTGCTGAAGATACTGGTATGATGCAGGGAGCTGTTGACCTCCTGTAACGATTCACATCAGTCTGCAGGATGTCTGTTTTCTAAAGTGTGAGAAGATGGGACTGAAGTCGTGATTGTAAAAATGGATTTCACAGATATTGACGTCTGTCAGTCACAAATACACGTTTCACAACAAAGGTTGCAAAGTGCTACACAGTAAAAGCATTAAATATCTAACAAGCTCAATAATAACACAGGAACAGCAAAATAGACTTCACAAAACGGTAATAACATCAAGGAAAACCTGCTTATAAACACACAAGAACACACGTGATCCAACATGAGTCATTATGTATTAATGTGCACAGTGACGATGTTTAAACGCAAATTTTCAGTGAGAGCTGGAAAAATAGGAAGCCACTAATTCAACACCCATTATAGGACAAGAGATTCTGAGATGATATCACTGCTTTATCCTCATAATTGTTTGTTCGATATGAAAACTCTTGGGATGAATCTGGGATGTGACCACAGGGCCCGTCCAGCTGTTGTGCTGTAAATACCAGACATGTTTGATGGGATCAGACCGGCTCAGGCGACTTTACAAATCCAACAGTGTGGTTAGGGGACTGAATCTGTAAACTCTTCAGGCTGCCAAATATACTCTGTTGGCAGTTTGTCCTGAACCTCAGGGATGGGAGGTCCAGATGAGTTGTAAATGGGCTCCGTAATCCTCCTCTGGTGTGTCCAGGGACCACGGCTAGGAAGTTGATGATGTTATTATATCATTGCTGTTACAACTAAAAGATGGTGTATTTTTCAGACTGATGCAGATCCAGAGGTGTGTAAGAGGATGTGCAAGGCCAACCACTATGAGAATGTGCTGTCTCTGGTTTCATATTATCAGATGGTAAGACATTACCGTTTTATTATGAACACACTGAACTTAAAACTAATCTGTATTCAAGAAAAATGTAATAGTCCTGTACAGATAATGTTGTCTAGTTTCCTCTTATGGTTATTAAAAGTGTATTCTTCTTTATTATTATTATCATATTTATACCGTCGGTTTATTAAGAATATGACTCAAAGATGTCAGACTTATTTTTTTCTTTTGTCCTTGGGGCCTAGCACCTGTAGCTTCAACAATAATATTCAGTTCATAGTTGTTCTTGATTACATATGCAAATGAACATCTTCCTGTACCAAGAGTGAATTACATTTTAGCCTTTTTTTTTTTTAGGTGACCTGACTGGGGGGGGGGGGGGGGGGGGGTTGTGTAATTACAGTGTTCAAGTGACAACATTGGTGATGTTCAATGTACATTTGTTTGGTGTTGGCTCATTGTTGCTATCATGTAACCATGCAGGAGCATCGTGTGTCTTTGCGGCTGCTGCTGCTCAAAGTGTTTGGGGCGATGTGCAGCCTGGATGCTTCTCTCATCTCCACCCTCGTCAACTCCATCCTCCCGATGGAGCTGGCCAGGGACTTACAGACTGACACGCAAGGTGAAAATATTTACTGTTCACTGTCTCACTGTTCTCTTGTTCATCTCTAGTACTCCTCCAAGCTTAATATTGAGCACAATTACACATTTTTCTTCCCTCAGAGCACCAGAAGATGTGTTACACAGCTTTGGTACTTACTATGATCTTCTCAATGGGCGAACAGGTGCCATATCATCACTATGGTATGGTATATATAAAGTTGCTGTGTTATTTTTTCAGTGGCATATAACATATGTATATTTTACTTTTATATTTGAATCTAGATTTAGAGTAAAACTAAACTAACATTTAAAGAGAGGTTGAAATAGAATCATTCTTAATTTTAGGATGGTTTTAAAGTTTGATGCAACATGATTTAAAGTTAAACCATGATTTGACCGGGTTTCAAAATGACTCCTTGTTGGTGCAACCCAGCCAAAGTGTTGAACTTTATGCATGCATTAATAGGTGTATTAAAGGGATAATATACCGGTAATCCTGACCCTCCCTGCTTTCAGAACACTTGAATGCTGACTTTGTTCAGTTTCTGCTGGGTGTGGTGGAGGAAGGGCTTCCCTCTGATCCCACAGAGCAGCTGCCTGACATCTTCCTGAACCTCCTGCTGGCCTTCAACCTGCACCACACAGGTCAGAAAAGCCACCACTTTTTTGAAGAAATTGTGAGTTCTCATAGCTGGAAATAATAACATTAATGATGGCTGCGTTCCATTTATGTTTACCAATTCCAGGGTCCCAGTGTTGGGGTTTTGCTTACAGGGAAACTTAAATGTAGCAGAGCCAGCATCAATGTTATAAGTAACACCTGTGCTTTTCCTGCTATGATACATCTAAATGTCAAGTCATCCTTATTTATATAGCACATTTCAAACAACAGATGTTGATCCGAAGTGCTTTCCAGTCAAGGCAGATGGTTTAAAATCTGCCTCAATACAGATAAACAACATTACCGAGATAAAAAGGTACTTAACAAGCAACAATACAAAATGTAATACAAAACAACTGACATGATAAGCCAAAGTCAAGTAAAGAAATGGGAAGATATCTACCTAAAAAAGGTCTATAGGAGCAGCTGTTATTTTATTTGTTTTCTGGCTCAGATGACCTACAAATGAGCTTTTATTGTTTTACTATAAATACTTTTTGTGTGTCTTGTCTGTGTCACCCAGCACCCGGCAGCAATGTGATCATGCAGGAGCTGAAGAAGAAAAATGTCAAGATCCTGTCAGAGAAAATGCTGCTGCTTCTGAACAGAGGCGGTAAAATACCATATGTCATATTTGTCATTTTGCCTCTAAGCTTTCTGTCCACCGACGTCATCACTCACTCTTTGCCCCGTCCTCTCCAGACGACCCTGTGTGTATGTTCAAGCATGCCCCGCCTGCACCGCACTCAGTGCTCAAGTTTCTGCAGGATGTCTTCGCCAGCCGAGAGACGGCTGACATCTTCTACCGCACTGACATGATGGTGATGATTGACATCGCCGTTCGACAAATATCTGACCTTTCACCTGGAGACAAGGTGAGACCTGGACATACCGAACAGCTACAGATTATTCTCAGGCGTTATAGGAATAGTTTCGCATTTTTCGCTTTATCACTTTCTTGCTGAGGGTTAGATGAGATGATTGATGTCTGAGAGAGGTACCGATCTTCTCATCTAACTCTCGGCGAGAAAGTAAATAGCCGTTTTTTTCCTAAAATGTGAAACTATTTATTTAATGATACCTGCTAAATCGACAGCTTGTTACCATGTCTGATTTAAAATCTCCTCTCTTGCTTTTTTGTGAAGCTGAGGATGGAGTATCTCTCCCTCATGCACTCCATAATACGCTCGACGGACTACCTCGAGCACCAGCACCGCCTGTCTGACCTGCAGGGGGTGCTGCAGAGGATTCTCAGGGAGGAGGAAGATCCAGGAGAGGATGAAGGGAGCGCTACAGTGAAACAGATGGATAAGCTAATCGTACAGCAGATCTACAAGGAGTTCCCACAGATCTGTCAGAACCAGGACTAACCATATCAGTATCATGCTCACACACTGTAGTCTGCTCCTGTCTACTGCAGGGAGGTACAATAAAGTTTGAAATAAGAAGAACTGATGTTTGATGGGACGCCCCATATTCTGTGCCAGCATGTGCTGAGAGAAGTGAATCAGTTTTGCCAATGCTTTCTTGGACTTGTAGTCCACAGCTGCAGCATGCTGCATGCAGCATAATGCATCACAACTTCTCCCTTCTTAAATGAATTTTGTTTGAAAAAGGAGTAGGGCTTTTTTTCTCTGGTGTTCTTCAAGAAGTGAAAAATATGACAAATGCACAAAAAACCGATGAGGTTTAGTCATAGTAGGAGAACCAACTGATCAACAATCCAAGCCAAAATATAGGCCAAACATTGGAGCTGTTTTACAGTGAGTTCCTTGCAATAGTTCCTTGAAAAAGTAAGAATTAACTAACTCATAGTATTTTGAATCAAAAGTAACAGCAACCATGACTAATCCTTATTCTAACCAAAATATCTTTAACCAAAATTATTTCAGAACAAATTCAACAAAAAAAATAATGAAAAAGGCAGATTTGAAGTCATGTTGAAGATAAATGTGCCATTATTTGAACTGTTGTGAGAATACTCTGTGCTTCCCTTGTAGTGGGACCAAACTACTGTGTGTTACTGCAGCGTTATTTTCTTAACAGAGTATAATACTCTAAAAACTGGCTTCCTCTTTCATTCACCCCTTGTTCGTTACATTTAGAATTCATGTCAAGTAGAATGAGATAAACACGTGTACTATTCTAGTGAGGGAAAAAAGCACACTCTGACTCATGTGTTATCATTACTAAGCTTTTCGCTGAGTAACCTGCTGCTACATATTGAGTCTCTCCTGTGATGCCATCTGCAGTTTTCTCAGTCTGGTACTTTTGTCTCTTTACTGCTTTTCAAACACTTTACGGTGATCGGTCTGTACTTACATATGCAAAGCTCCTCTAGCTTCAGAAGTCATTGACTGTTTACAGATTAATGTCTGTATGCTGCATTCACATTCAAACTAACTGTGCTGCAATAAGGCTTTATATAGCAACTTGTTATATCGCTGTAATATAATGAGTCTCGGCTGTTGTGAGCTTTCTGGAGGGGAAAAGTGTCCTGCAGTTATTACTCAAGATAATACATTAGTCA
Source organism: Gymnocephalus cernua (assembly GCA_023631565.1). Lineage (NCBI taxonomy): Eukaryota > Metazoa > Chordata > Actinopteri > Perciformes > Percidae > Gymnocephalus > Gymnocephalus cernua. Next base: position 25,049,486 of record CM042428.1, read on the forward strand.
GTGTTGTTGATGTCCAGTTATTATCTGATGCTCCGACTGAAAATCAAGACAATGGAGAGGAAATACAGGGCATTTCTTTTGTCTCCTAATGGTGTTAATACTTTAACAGCAACATGTACCTTTCCTTGTTTCTTCCCCATGATGTAGTGATTGATCTTCTCCCATCTTACACTTTAACATATCTGTTTTGTCCCTGGCATGGCTACCCCGTCTGGAAACATATTTCTGAGAAGGTAGACGCAATCCAGAAGTGCTATCAGTTTTTAGTTAATTTCCAAGCATTCATTGATTATGTGTGTGTCTGTTTACCGTGGGTGTAAGAGAAGTGAACATCGCTTTGTTCCGTGATTAACGTTGTCTGCAAAAATGCTACGACTGTGTTATAATAAAACTAATAAAGCTATATTTTAACAGTGGAAGTGGTCGGATTGGTTGTTGATTGTGTGACAGTACAAGTTTACAAAATAATACAACAGTTTTGGAAACATGTAGGTCTCACCTTGTTACACATGTAAACAGTAGGCTATTTGTTCTTAGGTGGGACTGTTGACAGCCGTCCAAAGCAGCTGAGCGTGTGCAAACGGAATTTTTTATTTATTTATGATCCTGTATTTTACTCATTCTCCGTTTCCCTTCCCTTTCTCTTTTTCCTTTCTTATGCATATGTTTGCATGTTTGTTTAATTTGTTAAACGTTGGTTTATATACAGTATGTATATTAATTTGTATTTGTATTATTTGTATTAATGAAATGCTGGAGATACATTTGTGTGGAAAATATTGTAAATGAATATTGTAATATTGAACATTATACATCACAAAAGAAAGAAAACCGAGTGCTGACTGCAGATGAAATTTAAAGACGTAGCCTACACAATCTGCACAAGCTTGATAAATAACAGAGATGGTGGTTTCTTGTTTAATGGACTCATATTTTATCTTGAGTATCTTTATTTTATCTGTATGTAAAGATTGTTAATTGTATTGCTAACTTTATATTATATAACAAGCTTACACCCTCTTTTCCACTTCTTCCTCTTCTTCATCTAAATATACAGCAATGGATACAAAAATAATATAGTAATAATTGTTCTATGGAATTATTATTATTATTATTATATTATAATTACCCCCCCCCTTTTTTTTTCTTTTGCACTACTTATCTCATGTTGACACTGGAAAGAAGTTGCTTTTAATCTCGTTGTACATGTTTATAATGACAATAAAGGGCATTCTATTCTATTCTATTCTAGTGTTCTTCTTAAATGTTTACATAAACACAGAATTTACCAGCTCTATTTTGTAAACAAACATGAATATCGTTTATTTTAGATTTACATATAATTTACATATTAGATTATGTAATTTATGTAGGCCTATATATTTGTATCCGTAAACTTTATTTATTTATTTATTTATTCCATTTTCAAACAAAAGTTGACAGTTTCCCCCCGGACGCCAAACGGAGACGCACCAGTGTACGGCTGTGTCACAGACAAACCGGACCGGTTGAGTAAGTGGGTGAAAGGTCGTAAATATCTATGGGTCTAACAGTCAGGGGTGATAGCAGCACACAAATACACCTCACACAGGTAGCTACCTCACAGAGACACCGTCGACCACAGGTTACGTTCTTGTCTTTTTTTTATTTTTCAGTGTGTTTGAGTGCATTTCCGATGTCGGTTTCATTCAGTCTGTTGTGTTTTTCTTCCAGCAGAGCGGAAAGTAAAAATGTCTAAACAGCAGCAGCAGATCAGTCCGATGAAGAACTTCTTCGCCGGAGGATTTGGTGGCATTTGTCTTGTCTTCGCAGGACATCCACTTGACACAATTAAGGTGATTATTAGAGCTCAGAGTAACCTTAGGCTACTAACGTCAGTAGCGTTACCTTTGACCCACGTCCACTCTGTTGCATGACTCCACTCACTGCTGGCCTTTTGCACAGACAGCTGATCTCACCTTAATGCAGGAATGTTGCCATCAATAATTATAGTACTAGACCTACAGTAATTAGTCCAATACTCTTTAATAGAGCTACACTGATCAGTCAGCCAATTGGCCAATAATAGCTTATGGCAGATGTATTGGTGTTTGTGTATACTGTATACTGGAAGAAATTGTAGTTCAGAAATGCCAAAGATGTATTTGAGGTCATTTCGAACAAGTTTTGTCATGTTTATTTTGTGTCCTTCACAGTTCACACAATGGTACAATGGTAACAAGCAGTAAATACACATAGTATATCCCTTACAAAGTCGTTATTACAAACAGTTGTCTATGTACTCATCCAGCAAACAGAGCAAGATTAGCATTCATTTGGAGTTGTGTTTCTGGCCACCAGATTCAAATTCAGTCCAACATTTACTCTCTAAACGTTGAGACAATGGAGTAGTGTGGTAATCACATACAGGTGCTCTCTATATACATCAGGTGTACTGTGCTTGTTTAGTTTTGCACTAACTGTATTCTGACTCTTTACCACATCTCAGCAATGTCATAGACTGTCTATTTAGTGTATATTATGTTATCACCGTACCACTTTTGCATATCAATCAACTTACTTACACCTTTTGCCGACTTGCGCTGCCTACTTAATCTTGTACCCTTGTAGCCTATTGTATTCTGTTTTTTTCTTGCACTATGTTGAATGTGAAACTATATGTTGTCCTGTACGCTCACGCTTTTCTTGGCCAGGTCGCCATTGTAAATGAGAACCTCAACTCTCAACGCCCTACCTGGTTAAATCAAGGTTAAATAAAAAATTACAAAAATATTCCATCTTGTAAATGGCCCATTGCATGAGTGGAATATGGTCTCACAAAAAAATAATATATATAAATTTGAATTTTAAATTCTTTGAGACAATATCCCACCAATGCAATGAGCCCTTCACAAGATGGAATATTTCTATTCTAATATTAGATTTATTTACAGTCACTCATCCTAAAGGTGTCACATGGGGTTGAGGTCACCATTTCTTTATGGACCTGGCTTTCATTGTGCACAAAGTGAGGGCCAAACTGCTGCCACTGTGATGCTTGATCTTTTGTGTGCGTCCTCCTTTCTCTCTCAGGTGCGTCTACAGACTCAGCCCAAACCCAAACCTGGAGAGAGCCTCCTCTATGCTGGGACTATTGATTGTTGTAAAAAGACCTTAGCCAAAGAGGTGAGGATGCATGCTGCTTTGATATCCGGGATATATTAAATAAAACATTGTCCGAAATGTCTTTCCTCCCTCATGCTGATGTTTCCTTGTCATCTTCTTCCCTCACAGGGTGTTAAAGGGCTCTATAGAGGCATGGCGGCCCCGATCATTGGCGTCACACCCATGTTTGCTGTGTGTTTCTTTGGATTTGGACTGGGCAAGAAACTACAACAGAAAACCCCTGACGATATTCTTACGTAGGTGATTGCTTTGTCGTGGGTGGTTGCACTGTTTATTCAACTGTTTCAAATAATATGTACGTACATTGTCTCCTGCAGGTATCCGCAGCTGTTTGCTGCAGGGATGTTGTCTGGTGTGTTCACCACGGCCATCATGGCTCCCGGAGAGCGCATCAAATGCCTCCTGCAGGTCAGAGGTCATGTGTTTGTACAGAAATACAGGATATACTCACTGTTTCCTCAGGACTGAATAATAGCAGATTCAATGTGCCAAAATGAAATGACAGTGAGTGTAAAATAATGTGTGTGTGTGTGTGTGTGTGTGTGTGTGTTTCTGTGTGTGCAGATCCAGGCAGCGTCAGGAGAGGTGAAGTATGCAGGTCCTATGGACTGTGTCAAACAGCTGTACAGAGAGTTTGGGATCAGAGGAATCTACAAAGGCACCGCTCTGACTCTCATGAGAGGTGCTGCTTTACTCTGAACGATCCTAAACCTGAGACCAGAAGTCACAACTTGCTGTTAAAGGGATAGTTTGGATCTTTTTTTAAGTGGGGTTGTATGAGGTGCTTGTCCATAGTCAGTGTGCAGTAGATGGTGGTCGGCACGCCCCCATTTTGGAGAAGAAAGACGGGAGTACTGACACAGCAGCTAAGCAATGCACTGCTGCTGTGGACAGGTGCGGCACCAAAACACACTTTAGCCACCTAAAAAAAGAAAATCAGTTCACGTGCACACTATTTTAGAATATTTTCACCACTTTAACTTGCCGTCAGTCAGCTGTTTCTTTTGGCGCTACATGTTCACACAGGTGTTTGGACTTAAAGAGCTCGGTCATTTTCCCAGGTGCTTTGAAGACCTATCAAACTGCTGACTGCTTGATGCGTCACATCAGCTGGTTGATTATGTCATTTATTACCACCCTGTTTTGTAACAATGTTTGTAACCGTGATTAAGTTTAAGTTCATTTTCACAAAGTGTTATCATTATTTTGTCTACCCTCTTGTAGGGTTGTTATCACAGCGTCTTAGTTAATGCGTGTTCTTGTATTAAGAAAATTCATATCAAACCACTGCTATATTCTGGCAGAAGATGTAAAGTACTGTATGTTTACATAAAAACAGTCACATGTATCTATTTAGTTAAGGTGTGTCACTCTTTTTTTTTTTTTTTTGTCACTCAGATGTTCCAGCGAGTGGGATGTACTTCACCTCCTACGAGTGGTTGAAGAACCTCCTTACACCACCAGGAAAAAGGTGAATATTTGTCCCAGTATTTACAACGGTCTGTTTTATTGTACATAGACATCTGATCAGCTGAGCCTGTTGTCTCCTCCCTGCAGCCATAACGAGCTCAGCATTCCCAGTGTGCTGTTTGCTGGGGGGATGGCCGGGATCTTTAACTGGGCGGTCGCAATTCCAGCCGACGTACTAAAGTCTCGTTTCCAAACAGGTTTGTTTGTAGATAGTTTGTTAAGGCTAAAATAAAAGTTTCAGTATGTATTATACAGTATATTATAGTATGTATATACTGTATGTTCAGTCAAACATGGGCTGCTTTTACTTCTTTTTTTTGCCAGGTGTATTTCTGTACATAAATTCAACTCCATGTGGTAGTAAAAAGGTCTTACCTAAACGTAGGATACTGAAAAAGCCAATCAAAAGTTCAGCGTTTAGTGCCTATGATGAGTCTCCATCATCTAGGTAGTATGATATCTAGAAGTACTTTGTCAGTTCAAACTGGGTTTAATAGAGAGGTAAAGTATTCCTAGAAATCCATATCAGTCAGGAGAACCAAAGAAGCCTCTTGATGAGTTATGAAACACCTCTAAGAAGTCTAGTTACTTACTACTTTCTACTAAATGTCTTCACTTTTGTCCATATTGCTGAAGATGACTTTTTCTTTGTGGCTCTCCCGCAGCTCCTGAAGGAAAATATCCCAACGGTTTTCGGGACGTTCTGCGGGAGCTGATCAGAGAGGAGGGCGTGGGCTCGCTGTATAAGGGCTTCAACGCTGTCATGCTTAGAGCTTTCCCTGCAAACGCAGTGAGTTCACTTGACTTGTTGTTCTGTTTCAGTAACACTGTGAAGGGCTCACAAGAGCTAAATGGTACATTTGGACAACAAGTAGTGTTCAGTTTGAGAAGTTCAAGGATGAAGAAGCTGTGGTCATAATTATGTCCACATAATTATGTCATGCAGGGTATGGTAAATACTGGCAAATGACGTACATAAGTATCACTTAGCTATAGATCAGATTTAGTCCAATCACTACACTGATCTGTAGTGACAGCTGTTCAAAGGAAGATTGACAGAAAAAACAAAGCTATGGACTATAAATGAATACACACACACACACACAGTATATTTTAACTTAAAACACCAAAATCTGTTTTTCCTTCTCCCACCAGAACAGTTTCTGTGTAGATTATAAATGTACAGGTACAATGCAAAGTATGTTTCCAATCCAATAAATGTGCACCTCTGGACCCTAATCTGTGTTTTACAGCTGATTTCTTAATCTTTACATAATCACGTGCTTGTCAGACAACATTTCATTGTGCATTTGGTCAACTATCACCAATTAAAATAATATCAGCTGATAGTCAATTTTTTTTATTCTTTTGTGCATTTTTAAAAAGTGGACAGTACAGCTCAAACAATTGATTTTATTAATCGACTGACAGAAAATTAAGAGAAACTGTTTTTGAATAATTTTTCAAGGAAAACATTTAAATTTGCACCTTGCTTGTCTGAACTGATTGAAAACTGAATATCTTTCGCTTTTGGACTGTTTTTTCAGACAGCATGATGGCAATTTTTACTCTTATCTGACTTTTAATAGACTTAAAATAGACTAAAGAAAACAACAATAAATTAATATTGTACATTTTGTCAAAGAAAACCAAAAGTTATGTTAGAAATCTGTTATTTATTCCATCAACATGCTACACAAGCTAAATAGTTTTGTCTGTGTGTATCTTGTTTTTTTTTTTCAGGCTTGTTTCTTAGGATTTGAGCTCGCAATGAAGTTCCTGAACTGGTTAGCACCCGATCTGTGATGAAGACTCAGCATCGTCTTGTACGTGAATCCCAGGAACAGAACTGTTTTAACACAACGCAGTTATTAGCAGCACACACAAACACACACACACACACACACACACACACACACACACACTGAATCACAAAGAGATTTTAACATTTTTCCAATTATGTGCTTATATATCTTTAAGACCTCGTAGTACTGTAGAGCATTTGGATCATTCAGACCCGCAGAGGATTCAGAGCAGAGGCTTTAATGACTTGTGCCAGTGTACACACACACACACACACACACACACACACACACACACACACACACACACACACACACACACACACACACACACACACACACACACACACACAGTCAAATGTTCTCACTCCTTTTTGTTTTACTTGATTTCTTAAATTGTGTTGTTTTTTTATATAAGAAAAGGAGTGAAGTGAACATGCGTGCCTTACCTTTTGTTATCTGCAAGCAGGTGTACATGTCAGGGAAAAGGTGCATTATGTTGTACTGTGTGTGTTCAGTCTCTCAGCAATACACGCCCTTCTGCTTCCTGTGAGGTCACCCTCCACTCAGTGACCACCGATGCTAGCTACACTTTCTGTTTGTGTTAATGTCAAATTATGAGAGTAGTCGTCAATAATGAGTGATTGAACAGTATATGAATGTCAACATGTAAAGAAATAAAAAAACAGAATCCATATTTAGAAATTAGTCGTTTTGTTCTGGATTTATTGCCATAAATCGTAGAAGCTTTGACTGTCCATGCTTTTTTTTTTTTTTAAAACCTGCATTTAAAAAACTGCAACAAGTGATAATAAACAGTGATAATAATATGAGAAATAATAAAATAAGAGAATTAAAATGCGTAATAGAATACACTGAGCTCAGTAAGTAGAACCAGATATTCTCTCACTCTCTCTCTCTCGCTCTCTCTCTCTCGCTCTGTTTTTTCTTTGCCAAATCATCAAGTTCTGTGTCGTAATCCATCGGACAGCCTTTAATTATATCTGATGTGAAAAGTCCTGGTCAATACTTTCCGACAGGCCGTGCTAAATAAAGAAATCAATAAGCTGCTGAAATGTTAGAGTGGGACGAGAGGAGGAGGACTCAGTTTGCTCCTGCGATGATGATGGTCCCAACAGAAGTATGTTTATCAAAGCTGTGGGACATTCTGATGCTTAGATTTGATATTTAGATTTAGGGTTAATCGGAATTATCAAACTCCCAACTCGTGACCTCTGAACCTGGACGATGAGTAGTGTGGAGATACCAGCTGGTTTGAAAGAGCTGCTGCAGGGATACACTGTGGAGGTGCTTCGCCGCAGGCCGCCAAACTTGGTTGAATTTGCGGTGCAGCATTTTACACAAATTCTGCAGGGCCAAAGAAACGACCAAAGAGCCAAGAAACACAGCGCCAAACCTGCGTGTACAGGAGTGACCTTTGAAACAAAGTCAAATAAGCCCAAAAAGGATGACGAAGAGGAGGGGGAGGAGGAGGTAGAAGAAGACACTGTTAGTGAGTATTATTACACCATCTTGTTTGTTTTCTGCTCTATGTTCTCCAAAATGAAAGATGACTTCAAGAAATTCCATTTTGTAGATGTTTCACACCCCAAACGCTTTATAGTGTCAAAATCACACAAAGGACATGGAGAAACTGTACATGGACTGAAGTTTGCAGTCTCCCAAAAAATGTTGCATTGATTGTTGCATCACAGTCAACATCCATGTGAACAAAAAAGTTGGCTACAGAAAATGGCCGCTCCACCTACAACTAGCAGATTGCATGATACAAATTAACACTCATTGACTCAAGCAATTCACTATGCATATAAAAAACGCAAAAGAGAAAACTGGTGAGCTTCTTTATGCTTCAATAGACTTGTGAAATCTACTCTAATATATCCACATCTCTCTCTCTTTCTGCAGAGTCCACTACCAGTAAATACAATCGCAGAATTTCAGGTCAGTAACTGGAACAATGCAGTATAGGTGATCAATATTAATCCCCGTTGACCACGGTACACTTTTCATTCGTTTTTCCCGCTGCAGTTTGTGCAGAGGCGTACAACCCTGATGACGACGAGGACGATGACGCAGAGCCTCGAGTTGTGTATCCCAAAACGGACGAGCAGCGTCGCAGACTTCAGGATGCGTGCAAAGACATTTTACTGTTTAAAACCCTGGAGCAGGTACAACACTGATTGGCCTTTTGATGATGATGACTTTTTCATTTGTTAGACAAAATTGGAATATTAAATTTACATTTTACAAACACACACACACAGACACACAGACACACACACACAGAGGCACGTAATGTGAGTGTAATGTATAAAAAGATCAGACAGCTGTAGTTGATTCCTACTGCCAGAGTCCTCACTAAGACCACATCACTCCAATTCTCTGATTTTACCACTGGCTTCCTTCCTATGTGTCAAAACAAATGGTTAACAAAGCACTGAATGGTTGCTGCTGCTCTGCTTACTGTCCCCAAACTAAATCCTGGAGAAGCAGCACTCAGGTTTTATGCTTTTTATGCTTTTTTTTGTTGTTGCTTTTTTTACTATTAAAGTTCCCATGACATGGTGTTCTTTGGATGCTTTTATATAGACCTTAGTGGTCCCCTAATACTATATCTGAAGTCTCTTTCCCTAAATTCAGCCTTGGTGCAGAATTACAGCCACTAGAGCCAGTCCCACAATGAGCTTTCCTAAGAACGTGCCATTTCTATGTCTGTAGCTATTGAGGAGGGGGGGGGGGCAAGGTGGAGGGTGGGGGTGTGGCCTTGACCAACTGACACTTTGCTCCTTTGAAAGCCATGATGTCTCTTTCTCGTGGGTTGGCCAAATTCTCTGGGCGGGCAAAGCAGAGAAAGGAGAGGTAACCTTCCTCCTTATGACCTCATAACAAGCAAGACTCCAGAACGGCTCATCTGAGCTTTCATTTTCTCAAAGGCAGAGCAGGATACCCAGGGCTCGGTTTACACCTATCACTATTTCAAGCCAATTGGGGACCATAGGCAGGCTGGGGGAACTCATATTAATGTTAAAAAAAAAACTCATAAAGTGACATTTTCATGCCATGGGACCTTCACATAAAAATGGGGAACGCTCATTCATATCTTATACTGCACTGTAGCTGCACCACAACTTTTCTTCTCCTGTCCTGTTGTACTCCATTTTATCTTTTATTGTATTGCACTATTTCAACCTTTATATCTCATCTTAATGCAGTTCTGTTTTGTGTAAAGCAATTGGAAGCCGCTATACAAATACATTTTCCTCACCTTATGTCCTCCAGGAGCAGTTCTCTGAGGTTTTGGACGGCATGTTCGAGGTGTTGGTCAAACCTCAGGAGCACATCATAGACCAAGGAGACGATGGAGATAATTTCTATGTCATAGAGAGGTGAGTGACGGTTTTAAAATAGTTTTTATAATGTTATAACTAATGACATTTTGTCTTATAAAGACTTCTACTCCCCGTCTGTGTTATATCCTCTCCAGGGGTGTGTATGATATTTTTTTGCAGAAAGACGGAGCGAGTGTGTGCGTCGGAAAGTATGACAATAAGGGCAGTTTTGGTGAGCTGGCTTTAATGTACAACACGCCGCGGGCTGCCACAATCATTGCAACACAGGAAGGCGCCCTGTGGGGCCTGGTGAGTGCCACGAAGGATGACGATCTTGAATAAAAAGTAGAATTGAAGCAAAAATGAAATACATCAACACATTTTTTTTTTTTTTGATGATGATGATTTCTCTTTCAGGATCGAGCCACATTTCACAGACTAATTGTTAGAAATAATGCGAAGAAGAGGAGGATGTATGAGGCCTTCATCGAGTGTGTTCCTCTTCTGAAGTCTCTTGAGGTTTGTATTGGAAAAACAAACTCTATACAGACAAGATCATTGTAGAATAAGTGGATGCTTTGTCACATTATACTTCAGGTTTGTCCGCAGCGTATTTGTTGTCAACATGCTTCATTTTCTTTTCACAAGCTCTCTGAGAGAATGAAGATTGTAGATGTTTTGGGAGCACATGTGTTCAAAGATGGAGAGCGCTTAATAACGCAGGTAACAGTGTTGGGAGATTTTTGGCTCTATCTTTGGCTGCCTTTGTGTTAATCAAAAACAGGTTAGACCTAATAAACGTGGTGTTTCCGATGCTTTCTGGACCTGCAGGGGGAGGAGGCCGACTGTTTCTACATTGTGGAATCAGGAGAGGTGAAGATAATGATAAAAAGCAAAGTGAGTGTGTCCAACGTTATAACCGAATCTATTTTGTTGCCTCTTCAAAACGATTATGACTATTCACCCTCTTTACCTGTGAATTTGATTGCTAGTATTTGCCATTAAGTAGATAGAATAGTCTAGTGTTTATGTCTGGTAATGTGTGATGTTAATGTACTAAAACGACTGCAGGACTCACAGGTTCCTTTCTGCCTGTTACAGACGAAGGCAGGCCAGCAGGATAACATAGAGGTCGAGGTGGCTCGCTGCTCTAGAGGGCAGTATTTTGGGGAGCTGGCACTGGTCACCAACAAACCTCGTGCAGCATCAGTTTACGCTGTGGGAGAAACCAAATGTTTAGGTAAGATTCCTGCTGTTTCACTGTGATTAAAAACATTATATCCACTGATCTTTGTGATTTAAATATCTTCCAAATAAACAGTTTTAACATCCTGTTTGACATCTTATTGATCCTCAACAACAAAAGTTTATTGTTTTATATATTAAAACACGCCCCATCTGCTGAGTTTGTTGTGGATCCCAATAATGGCAAGACTTAAATGTAAATCTCAGTACACTTAAATTCCATGACCAAACTCAATCTCTGTCAATGAAAAATGATTTGTGGACCAAGTTCTACCATTTTAAGACTTTTTCCACTACTTTTTGGGAAATGACTCTATCTGTTAGACAGGGAAACAGATTCCTGCAATGGGATGACATCACCTTAATTTTCTTTCTATTTCTTTCAGTAATTGACATCCAGGCTTTTGAGCGTTTGCTGGGACCCTGTATGGACATCATGAAGAGGAACATTTCCCAGTATGAAGACCAGCTGGTGGCACTTTTTGGCTCCAGTGTAGATTTAAAACACTAGGACACGTCATTTTTAAATAAAGTAGTATTTTAGCATTAAAATAAATTCCCCCTTGAGGTATAGGGCTGCACAATATTAGGAAAATAAACAGATATTAAAGTGTACTCAATTCTTCACTCACACTTGCACAGTACCTGTGCTTGTGCCATATCGTCAAATTCTGACCAATCAGACAATGCCTAACAGCAAGGGCTCTGTCTGATTGGCCACAGAGTTAACAGCATGGCGCGTATCAGACAAAATAACGCCTACAGACAGAGTGTCATTTATTGTGTTGTTACTACATTCAAAGGTAAATATGTCCTTATTGCATAAGTTGACATTGTGATGACAACAAAAACACAATATATTGTGCAGCCCTACCTTGAGGTAAATGTAACACACAGCCTTCTGTGTATATTCAGTTTGTATGTATGAATTGTACTCCTATAACATTGTCGGACTCACGGTGGTCAGTTTAAAAAAAAACATATATTAAGATAATGCAGCAAAACCAGAGATATCTTCTTCTTCTTCTTCACTTTTACCCATAGTGCAACCTGACCACCAACAGCTCAGTTGGAGATTTAGGTGTTATGCTAGTAGCGGCTAATGTATCCTCTAGCAGAGATGAGGAGTGGGTCTGGTTACCTCACTTCTTTCAAACGCCACACCCCCAGATTCTTTTTCATTTTCAAACTCTTAGGGCACTATCATAGCTGCCATTGCTAATTTCCGACCAACACAGTTGTCATTTTCATGCCCAGCGCCCACGTTGTGTATGAAGTAGCAAATGTACTTGCGGCCATTGGTCTTAATATGCAGTGTGGTCAGGCGCATTGCTGTATTGATGCACCAGAAAGCGATTGCACTATTGACTGTTTAAATGGGGCCCTTAGTCTTCAGACCCAACCGTATACTGTAAAAAAAAGAATAGATGGAGCTTCCAGGTCTGAAAAATGAAGCCAATGCAGGAGTGCCTTTAACCTGCATTCTATCTCATTTCCAGCAGGGGGCGACTCCACTGGTTGCAAAAAGAAGTCGGCTTTTATAGTCTTTACCTCAGTAAACGTTATTATGAGAAGTTTATGGTCTCAACCTCTAGTTTTAAGTCTTTAATACAGCATGTTCATTTAGTAAATTATGGTCCCATTTTAAAATTGACGATGAAGCAGGGGATGCTTTAGGGCGTGGCTGGCTGCACACCGACCTGTCAATCAGGACAGAGGTTTAGCAATGCTAACCATGGCCCTGTGTATGTTAGAATAGCCATGAGCCACATTGTATAAAGCAGTTTAAGTTTGCTAAAAAAAAAAAATTGCTAAAATGACATCTTATAACCAAGGTTTCATAAGATAATCTACTGACCAATCAAAATCAAATACATTGAAACTAAAAAATACGTTTCAAACATGAACAATTAATATTGCAACTGAGGCACAATTCCATTGTTACTTCCAAATTGTATGTAAACATTTTTATAATAGTTCTTCACCGACACATAATTCATGTACATTTTTCATTATTGTGCTGGTCAATTGCCATTTGATTATTTCATAATAGAAGTGCTGTACAATTTTACATTCAAACTCAAACCCTTAACCCCTTCTGTTGTATGGTATGAAATGTAAGTGTTGCTGGCATGTCTCGAGCATTAAAGTGAGTGAAATCAAACGTCAAAGTTTAGCTCATTAAAAGTGAACACTCTTGCCAAATAACACACATGACAAATAAAATAAGGAATATAGCTTAAATATTCAAGTTTTCTGGAGTTTGTTTTATTTGAGTTACAAAATATGAAGTGCCATCAGCAGACTCAACAAGAGAGTTTGCCAACCTTCTTGTGTTACAAGTATTTACACCCAAAAATCAAGGATATCCATCTTAATTTCCACACTGCGTTCTGGTTTGTCCCACAGTTCAAGTCTCTGTTAGGTTGTCCAAGTTCAAGTTCCATTGTCAAAGTTTAAATATTTAAAATATTTACAAAGTCCTGTATTCAAAAACTCCCAAATCATATTGTAGCTTGTTCAATACAAAGGCAGGTGCCACAAGTGTGACTGCTTCAGTATTGTGAGAAAATAAGCAGAGCTGGTGGAATTAAAGGAGCTGTTAAACGAATGTGGTCCTCTACAGGGTTTCCATAGTTTTACAATTCAGCCTTCTCTAAAAGAAAGCCTGGGCGAGGAAGTCTGTACATAATTATTTAAAATTACATGTTCAATGTCTTTTTAGCCATTGCGGTGCAACAGCTTCCGTGATCCACTCTTGTGAAGAAATGAATATGACAATCAATGAAAGACATGAAAGAAAAAAGGCCACCCAGATAGTCACTTATTGTCGTTCATCAAACATCCTGATTTTTTTCTTCAGAGCATCTCCGAACATTAAAATAAAACTCCAATAAATAGAAATACAGCAGAGAAATGGTCAAATAAGACTGATTCTGGTTTGGTCCATCCCTCAGTTCTTTTGAGAAGGACAAAAATACCAGACAGGAGTGACAACTGAAAAGAAAAAAGAAAAAACATGTTCATAGGGTATATCCTACACATTCCCACTGTGTCCAGGAAGAAAAAAAATTCTCCTATTCCTCTGGTTTCCTGAGGCTCATCAGCAAGAACATCCATTGATGGTATGATTTCCAGCAGGGAAGGTTACACAGAGGTGATGACAATCATGAGGTGTGGCGAGATGCTGGAGATCCTGTTAAGAAGGTCGGGGGCGAGCTGGGTTAAGTGGCTCTCTGAAAATTCGCATGGTGGGAAAATCTGTAGCACATAGGCAGGCTGGAAAAACAAAGAAAACATCAATTACACACATGAAGTTACAGAGAACCAACAGATTTGATAACAAAGTGGTGTTTCATTAAGCAAGATTATACTTCTGGTCATGTGCAATAATAAATGAAAATCCACACAGAAAATATAATAGTTTTAAAGGAGACTATAGAGGTCACACATGAATGATACATACAAGATACAAGAAGATGTATTAATTATAGGGCTGTCACAATAACGCGTTGATTTCGATTAATTAATCTGAGAAAAAAAATAACGCGTTAAAAAAAATCACAGATTGATTCATTTGAATTGAAATATTTAAAATACTTTCACAGCAAAAATGATGTATGCGATTAATTTAGATTAATTAATCACAGAGTCTGTAATTAATTTGATTAAATTTTTTAATCGATTGACAGCCCTAATTAATTAAAATAGTCCCTTTTCATCAAATCATTAGTAAACTTAAAATTAAAAAAAAAAAAAAAAAAAAAAAACATGAAAACGGAACAGAACAAAATCTTTACACAAACAATCAAGTCTCACCTGATTGGAACCTGGGTTGGGTATATTGATGATACCAGCAGCCAACTTTGTCTGCAAGTAGTTGATGAAAGCGGCCTTTAGAGCTTGAGTTTGGTTTAGGACATCATCTTGATCTCGTCCACACGGCAGAGCAAGGAGAAGACAGAAGTCAGTGTCCCCCTGTAGGAGGAAAATGTAAATCGTTAGCAGAATCCATTTAATTAAACAGACAAATTACTCAACGGGAGTAGGACAAAAGACGCGCACCGTCATTCTTCGGGCTACACTCTCCAGTTGCGAAGCCTCTAGTCTCATTCTCTGGACAATCCTAAGCAATGCGCCTCCTTCTTGTAGGGGCAGTGATCGATGAGCCAAAGCTTTGTTTCCGCAGACAAAATGCAACTGGACTGCAGCTGTGTCATTCTTCAGTGCCAGCAGGCCTTGCCACACAATAGGGTATTTCTGTTTAAATGTGAGACAAAACAAAGACAAGCATGTCAGACAAAGCCAGCTCTTGTTCAGACCAACAACCCTGAACACAGTTTAAACCATTATGAGTTTTGTCTTACCGTGAGCAACTGCACCATATTAACAGGCTGCGTCATCTTGCCATCTGGTTTTGTCTGGAGGTCTGCACCCTAAAGGTTTCGAGACAATAGTGTGATGTGTCATGAACAGTTTCTGTAACATAAAGCTATCAACCCACATTCGCACTTAGTTGGCCAGTTTATTATTGTCTGCCCCACTTATCACCACAAACCACAGCTTTCAAAATGACTATAAAGTCAAATCAACAGCTCTAAAACATTTTGTAACAAAAACATGAACATTATAACCTTCATGATGGTAGGATGCGTTACGGAACTGTTGTATTCGACTGCATTACTTTTAGCCAAGTGCACCTACTAAAATAGAGTGTTAAGTGAAGTGAACTCACCATGGTTGGTGTGACATTCAGTGGTGGCTGGTTAAGTCCAACAGGAGACGTCTCTGGTATTTGAGAATGGATGCCTCTTGGGTTGGAGTACATCCCTGAGTACTCTGGGAATGAGCCACTAGGTCCTGGCGGCATTAGCTGAACTCTCTGGGGAGATGCCATTGCTTGCCCAGATTGTCTGATCCCCATCATTCCATCTTTAGGAAGAGGAGAGTGTGGCCTCTTTGACTCTAATGGCTTCGTTATATCCTTCTCAGACAGACCTTTAGGCAAAACATGTGCTCTTGGAGACAAGGATAAGGGTAGGCTAGAAGGCGCTGAAGAGGGGGGAAGAGTCTCCTGAATGTGTCCAGAATGAGGGTCTGTGCCCAAACGCTCTCCCTGTTGGTGCAACAGCACACGCATATCTCTTTGTGCCATGTATGTTTCTAACTGGACATTAGTCCGCAAAGGCCCGCGAGGATCTGACTGCATAGTCTCCGGTTTTAACTGTGTAGCAGATTGTCTTCCTGGAGCCTGGTGGAAACGTCTGGCTTCTTCCTGTTCCCCCTCATGTCCCCTTAAAGAACCAGGGTTTACCTTGAGAACCTTGTCCCTGCCAACAGCCTGGGGTGATGTAGGCCGTGACTGCACGGGACCAGACCAGGGGGAGGCAAGAGGCTCACTATGCATTCCATAGCTCATCACCGAAAGAGGTGGAGTATTAACCCGAGCATCTCCTTGGACAAGATGCCCCACTGGAATTGACTGGGTAACACGGTGAGGAGACATCCGTCCCAAGCTTCCAGGAACACTGTGAGGTTGCATGATAACTGACTGCTCTGGATGATGTACACCAGTAATAAACTGCTGCATGGCAGGTAGACCAGTTGATAACAT
This sequence comes from Gymnocephalus cernua, assembly GCA_023631565.1. NCBI lineage: Eukaryota > Metazoa > Chordata > Actinopteri > Perciformes > Percidae > Gymnocephalus > Gymnocephalus cernua. The sequence continues at coordinate 25,066,132 of CM042428.1, forward strand.
AACCGTTATGCCCTTGGGTGACGAGGAGCCTATGGGCGAGGATACTTTGGTAAACTGAGAGTGTGGATGACCTGACTTGCGAGGGGATCGTGGTTCCTGTTTTACTCCACTAATATGGGAGGGAGCTCTGTCACCAGCTGCTGTAACAAAACCTACATGGTTGGCTGGTGGAGAGGGCAAATGGGGGCTTATTGCAGGACTTATAGCAGAGGTCCAAGGTGGTTTAGCTCCATCCGTTACGTGAGGATCAGCACTGTCCATTTTCTTTTGATGTTTTATTGGCATGTACTCTTGATGGTAACTCATTACTTGCTGGTTACCCTGCGTTACACGCTTCACTACTCCTTGAGGCCCAGATTGGTAGGATTCCATCTTTTCCAAACCAGTGCTTTCTTGTTTAATAGAAGACAAAGTTGACTGCGTCTTACCAGGATGCCCATGATCTATCTGCAATGAAGGCCCCTTTTGAAGTCCTAAGTGAGAATGACCATACATTTCCTGTTTTATCTGGGGCATGGATACCAACTGCTGAGATTCCATGTCACCTGCTGTTGCTTGTGGGATTTGACTTATTTTTGCACTAATCCTCTGTGGTCCCTCTGTTTTCTGGCCTGAGTGGCTCAATACTACCACTCCTTCAGATGTATTAACTCTCAGGCCTGGGCAAGATCCTATACCAAGAGTGGGGCTCTCAACAATGAAGCGAGCAGAACTTCCTCCCTCGTCATCACCAACCGATGGCCCATGGTATGATCCAGTATCGTCTTTGCTGGACCTATAGGTTGGCTTGGGTAGAGTCATGTCCACAGAGGGATTTCCAATGTTCGCATTTACTTTGTCCTCAGGCTCAGGAGGGTTGCAAACACGACTGATAACAGACGTCGCAGTGGATGCAATAACAGAGATCACAGACTTTGTTTCAGGAGATGGTAGTGAGGCCGGAGGTCGACAAATAGGTGGCGCTGGATGAGCTGCCATTCCACTACTGGGTAGTGGTGACTTACTTGGCACAACAGCTGATGGAGTTTTACTTTCAGAGGGGTTCTGATCTCGCAGGGTGGGTAGATTACTAGGAATAGAACTACTGCCTGGCAATGAAATATTTTTGTGTTTCATAAGAATCTGTCTCAAGTCACTGTTGCAATGATCAATATTCACATTGTCAGAGTCTGAGGGTAAAGGCTGGTTTTCCTTGAATGTGAACGGCATGACAGGTGAAGAGGACACCTCTGTATCCTTAGACTGGTGGCGCCAATCTGGTGGAGAAACAGGAATTCTGCTTGTCTGAATGGGTCTGATAACAGGCCTGTTAGCAAGTGGCGATAGGGAAGGGGAGATGCACTCAGGTGGCACCTGTTGAGGCTTTGGGCATATTGGATTCTTAGACTGGGGGTTAACAGATTTAAGATTTTGAATCTTTTCTTCAGAAGATGACTCAGTGTTTACATCTGTAGCCTTGACAGCTAAAGGCTCAAGTTCTGGCTTCCATGTAGTCAGAGTAATGACCGCAGTAGTTGCTGCTGATGGAGTTGTTGCAGGAACAGTCTTTACACTAGAAGGTGGGCTATCTGCTAAAGGAGTTGTCAATTCCTCACTTATTGAAGGTCCTTCCTTAAAATCTTTTCTCACTTGCTTTTGGCCTTTAGAACGTTTGGGTGTTTTAGGTCTTCCCTTAGTGCCCTTTTTGGGTGTGGTAGGGAAGACAGACTCCTCCTGTATAGCAGGTGTATTTGCATCAGGTTCATCTCCCTTGGCAGGCGGAATCAAGTTTTGTATCTCAGGTTCTGAACCTACACCTGCACTTGGTGGAGGTGCTTGGGTTAAGGTTCTACCATCAGCAGTTATCGAGTCAATAGCAGCCATGAGTTCTGTCTCGCAAGCAGGATTGGAAGGTTTTTCTTCCTCTGGGTCACTTTTTACTTCTGTATGTGAGGCAGGTGGCATCGGTGTTTCTGTTGGAAAAGCTGGATCTGTTAGTTTGGCAATGTTCTCCACAGCCTGCTCCAATTCCAGTTCCTGTAAAATTAAGGTTTTTGGTGATTCCAGGAGATCTTTTTTTTCCAAAGTGGAAGCATTTTCCATTTCTTCAACGTTGGAGCCTTTGTTGGCATTAGTACACTTTGAAACATGATCACTGTTGTCACCAGGCCTGATCTTTTTTGAAGAATCCTCTTGATTCCCAACTTCATCATCCCCTAACTGAAGAAGATCTTTCACCTCTGTCACATTTAGTCTGATTTTGAGGTTCTTGAGAACAGGAGACTTAGGAGTCCTTGTCAACTTGTTTTTACCTCTAACAACCCTGTCTTTTTCTAAGTTGGGTTTCTCTAACACTGGAGAATCGGTCTCTTTCCCATTTGATTTACCCTCACTTGCCTTTTCATGGAAAATATCTTTTTCTCTGGCCAGTTCTCTTCCTTCTTTATCCTCTTTCTTTTGGTCATTTTTTATTGATGGATCTTCTTTACATGAACTTGATGAATCTTGCAAAGTCGAGGAATCTTCATCTGTGGAATCCATTTCCTGATCATCATCGTCAGCCATCTCAAGTTTTTCTACCTTCCTTGTTGATCCTAGGACTGTGGACATCGGATTCAATGAAACCTTTGTGCCATGAGGGGATGTTTTCCCTTTTGCCATTCTTGGAATTCTTTCCCCAACTTCTGATTCATTTGAATCTGTGTCTTTATTGTCCATTTTAGATTTTTCTACTTTAATTGTTGAACTCTCATCGCCTTGTCTGCGATTCTTGGGAGGACGGCCCCGTTTGGTTGCAGGTGTTGGAGCAGGTGCATCCTGTTCGATATTTTGTTGTTGTGTTGTATCTTTGTCTGTACCTCGCTTTCGTGCAGAGCGCGGTGACTCTGTAATTTCCTTTCCAGAACGAACTGGCACATCATCTTCAACTGGAGTGGCATACACAGATTTAACATTTCTTCGTCTTGCTCTGCCTGCTGATATGCCCGGCTCTGACATATCAGGTTCTGATCCATGAATAGGAGATTTGCCTGAGGACTTTGATTCAGCTCTTGGAGATGATCCACGTTTAAGCTTCTCTTTGTCAATGCGCTCACTCTTACGCGTTGCTGGTTTGTCGGAACCAGCGGTACATATGAGGGGAACTAGAGCAACTTGAGCAGGGGAATGTCTGCACTTCTTATTTTTCATTTCTTTTGGTTTGTGATCTTTCTGGGGTGAGACTGGCTCGTCATTTGTGTCACTATCAATGGGCATCTGCATTTTACTAACTTGAAGTTTCTTCTCTCCCTCAGGTTCTGCAACTGCTTTCCAAACAGAATGGGTCTCTCTCTCTTTCTCTAGAAGACTAGGTGGTAAGGGACTAGTGGTTTCAGGCACTTCTAGTTGTGTTGTCTCAGGATCAAGCTCCGTTTCTGAAATGCTAACAAACTCATGACAATCACGATGGCATGGTTTTTCTGTACAGAGAGGTTTTACATCCTCAGTAATAATATCCAATTTCCCTTCAGATGGAGAAGGTTTACATCTATCCACTGAACAACTGGGTTCAGGTGCTGCAATTGGTGCAGGTTCAGAATCAGATGATGCCTCAGTTAATAGGTGGTGAATGGATACAACAGGTTCATTTTCTTTTACCTCTTCCTTTATGACAGACACAGGTGGATTAGGATCAGGGGCTGGATTTACTGCAACAGATTTCTCTTCTGGAGGGGGAAAGTCTTTGGCCGTAGATTGTGTGACAGGAGTAGGTGTGAGTCGGGGTTCAGAAATCAGCTCTTCAGCAGGACTGATGGGTTTTATTTCTGGCTCCATGATAGATTCTGTTTTGGGTGACTGCAAAGCTTGTTGCTCTTGAACAGGTGCTTTTTCCACTTTATTCTCATCTGTGAGCATTGTGTCTTCTTTTGCCTCTTGCAGCTGACGGACTTTATTCTTCTGTTGCTGCAGTCGTGTGAGTTCCAAAAAACGACTATGGAAAAGGACAACTGGCCCAGAGTCAAGGTCCCCATCTACTGTACCTTGCTGACCTGGTTGTTGGTTTTGTGTATGCTCAGGCTCTTCATGTTTACGCTCCAAGTGTTGAAGTCGCCTAGAGTCCAGCTCAAAGACAGGGCTGTGAAGGAAGCGGGAGGCAAAAAGTTCCCTTCGTTCCTGTTCCTCCGGTTTAGGCTCCTCCTTCCGGTCATCAAGTTTGTCTACGGATCCAATTCGAATCTTTTTCTTTTTCATGTACCAGGAGGGTGTAGGTCGTGGTGCTGATTCTACCTTCTCAGTATCCTTTCTGCTGCGTAAACTTGCAAAGTGAGAATCATAATCCAAAAATGACCAGTTATCTTCTCTTGAAGATGAGAGAGATTTTGCACGTTCGAGCAGAGCCTTAGTATCAGGTGTAATGGTTTGATCAAGTGCAAAGGAGTAGAATTTGTTCCTTTCAAGATGTGCTAGTTTGGGGTCTGAAAACCTGTCAACCCTCGGCCGCTCCGAAAAAGGCATAGATGTTGAGGGCACAGGAGAGTGGGGTTTGGTCTCTCTGTCCTCCTCAGAGTCGGATCGTACTTCCCCGGGCTCTAAATCATGCCAAATACCATATTCCAAACGCTTGCGATTGTGAATGTTTTTACTTAGACTTCTTGAAAAATTCAGGTCAGGTAACAAGTCTTGTTTAACTCTGCTCTCCCATCTCTTTTGTTGCTCTTCTTCCACACTAAGTAAAGGAGTGTTTGGCTTGTTAACCTGTGTGTTATGTGTCCTTTTGACTAATAGCTCAAGATCTGGGTGAATTTTTTCCACATTTCTATTTAACTCTTTCTGAGAAAGGTCCACCAGGTCCTCATCAGCATTGAGAGAGAAGTGCTGATGTCCTGGAGAGGAGATGTTGTTCCAGTCAGGATCTTCACTTTTTTGTCTAAAGCTCCTGTAGACACGCTCTCTCTTATTTCCTGAGTCCGTTTCAAATTGGTCTAGTTTCTTTAGTTTGTGAGACGGGAAGTTATCTGTGACATCCTCAGGTGGTTTACCAACTTCATGCACAAGACTACGATGTTCCAAGTCCTCCATTTCACTTCCTTGAGGACTTCCTGGATTGTCAGATTTGTCAGACTCGCGCTGCAGTTGCTGCTGGTGCAACCGTCTGTTTTGCTCCATTTGCTTGCGGTAACTCTGAGAGAGGTCAATGTCAACATGGTCTTCCTTGTTCTTAACACTTTTGTCCTGGTCAGCATTTTGAGTACCAAATTTGAAAGCAGCATGGTGTTCTTGTTCTCTTACACTGCTTTGATCTGCAATTCCCTCATGTGAAAACCTTCTGGATGAAGTGTGCACTGGATGTTGTTTTGACTCCAGTGGGTCCAAAGATCCCTCCGACTTCTCTCTTTGTCCTCTAGGGTCCTCTTGGCCTTCCTTCTGAGTGCCACTTTTATCAGTTTTGAGTCTTGAATCTCTCCGTTGTGAATCTTTGTTTTTGTCAGTGTCCGACTCTTTCAAATATGTGGCACTAGCACTTAAGTCAGAGGATGGAATAGCATCCTCGTCCTCATGCCTGCTTCTTTTCTGACGAATTGTCCTGCCACCAGAATCAGCAAAGCGCCTTTTTCTTGCAGCAAGGCGATCTGAATCCAATGTTGTATCTTTCCCATCATTTCCAATATCAGGTTTTAGATGTTTCTTGAGTCGATTTTTCCCATCCAAGTCTGAATTCTCACCTTTACTCAGTTCAGATCTTTCACTTTTTACAGAATCATGATGAGCAGTTGACAACTGATTTTCAGTAAGAGATTCACCATCCCCCTTACATTTTTGCCTCTCTTGAGCATCCTGTTCCTCTGATCCCCTTCCTCTTACAGACCCTCCATCAAAACTAGTCTCAAGCTCCGTTTCAGGTGGTAGGTTGGATGGGGATTGCCCCTTCGCTTTCCTTGATTTAAGCTTCTCAGCTTTGTCTTTGTCACCTTTCTCTTTTCGTTTGGCACGTTTGGTTTTCTCAGCACCTGCAACGCGATCTGGTTGGCTGCTTTTGTCACTCTTGTCACTCTTCGAGGCATGTTCCAGCAAGGTCTTTTCAGACAAGTGTGGTGGTGACACTGAGCTCACACTACCACTTCGCTCAGAGGACTGGCTGTAAACCCGGCGTTCTGAGTCTCTGGGAGCACGCTCAGATGGTGAAGGCGATACCGTAGGAGTAACAGGTCGCCTTGGATGGGAAGGGCTCCACCTGCTGCGGTCAGCCTCAAAGCGTTCTCGCTCCCTTTCTCGCTCCCTTTGAATATATGTGTATTTTCGGATATCTTGCTCAAATGGGTCTCTGTAGTCCCTGTAGTCTCTTGGGTCTTCATGATAACGTGGGTCAAAGTGATCCCCCTGATAGTGTTCCAGTTCAGGAAAACGCTCTCTGTTGCGAGCAGCATAGTCTCTTCGAGCTTCCTCTGGATAGATGCCAGGGGTTCTTATATTCTCATAGTAAGCCCTTTCCGCTGTAAATTCATGGTATGGAGGTCTGCGTTCCTCTCTGTTGAGTGAATGGAGAAAATAGGAAGAGAAAAGTAATGAAATCTATAACTGACAAATTTGTGACATTTAAAAAAATATAATTGGTTGTGGACATTATCACTAGCATGCAATAATTGGCAATTTACCGTCGTTCAGCAGGAATTTCATAGATGTCTCTAATGTCTTGACCAGATGCCTGCATAGACCGGTAGAATGCCATCTGACTCTCTTGACTTGCAAAATCCACCTTTTATAAATAAATAAGTTAACACACATCGATACATATACACATGAAAAATACTTTATAAAATAATAAACCCAATAATTGTTAATTTACCTTTATTTTATTGCCGACAATCTTCCAACCTTTGGTCTCCCTTACAGCTGCCTGAGCAAAATCTGTGTTGTTGTACAAGATGAGGGCCATCCCTTTCAATCTATCAAACACAACCTAAAAAAAAAAAAGGACAAAAACACACATTTAAAGTGTTTAAAACTACATAGCATTATAATCAAAAGCAGCAAATCTTTAGCAAGAGAAAATATCACACCTTACCTTAACTACATGTCCATAGCGGCAGAAATGACGTGTGAGGTATTGCTCTGTAACACTGCTGGCCAAACCATCTAGCCAAACACACGTTGTGGGCATACTCTTCCCAAACCCAAGCTTCAAGTGGAAAGAGAACAATATGCATATTATACACGTGGAATACATTTGAAAGATTGAAAACCTACATAGACCAGAAATGTTACTATTGTTTACTGTAAAAGCACTACCTTTAGTCTGTTGCTCCCCAGATACTCTCCATCCATCTTCTTAATGGCCTTGCAGACACTGGCAATATCAGAATACTGCACAAAGGCATACTGGGGAACTCCATTTACTTTCTTGATATCAATGTCCTTGAAAGGAAAAGAGAACCATCAGAGACCCGTATCAAATGTAAAATATCCCCATTTACTAGGGCTGCACGATTAATCTAATCGCAATGTCACTGTGCGATTACGTAACCACAGAACAAATTAGCAATTTGAGTATACATAAAAGGTGTGCTGTGTGTGACACTCTAGTCTGTGTGCACTGCTGTCTCCACATTTTAACGCCCTTCACTTTACCGACAGCATTAACAGATGAAGCCACCGCGTTTTAAGAAGCTTGACGTCATATTGTTCACTGTTAACACACTTTACATCGTCTCTGCAATCTTTTTCCTCTCCCTTATCCCTCACAGCCTCTATGCTAAGTCTGACACCGCTCCCTCCTTGCTTGCTCCTTTCAATGACATCACTCACGCAACGCTCCTGCAATTATCACTCACTTACGCTACCATCGTAACTTCCACAAAAGATATGACTGTTTAGGCAGTGGCATGTGTGTTGTGTATGGTCACGTGAGTATCAGAAGTGTAGGGTTTCAGAGCATGTAGACTTTAAGAAGAGGTTGTACAAAGTATATTTTGTAACTTAATCACTAGTTACTATATTACACCCATCTCAAATGTCATTGTTTATACAGGGCATACAAAATATATTATTTTAATAATTTGTTTGTTTTATTTATTTCCTTTGTACTGTTGAGCAAAGCAAAAAAATCTATTTTGAAAAGATTTTATTTAATTTTGTTACATTTTTTTATTTTTAAGTATTGCACTTTGTGTATGTATTTATTATTCGCATTTAACTTTTTAAGTTTCAAATTTTTAGCATTTTGTGCATTTTCCTTGATAATCAAGCAAGTAGACTCATGATACTATAATATCGCAATCGCAGCATTGTAAATCGCAATATGACTTTTTCTCCAAATCGTGCAGCCCTATATTTACAGTACGCAGTCAAATGGTAGCATACCACAATTTCTCCAAAGCGTTGAAAAATGTCAAGGAGTTGTTGATAACTGGTGGTCTTCTCAAGGTTGCCTATAAACAGTGTCCTTGTGGCCTTTGGGTGGAACTCATCTATCCGGCCATCCAGGGGCCTGAACTCATTTTCACTCTCTGTTTCTGAGGGAAGGTAGAGGTTTATCATTAATATTACTGTCATGCTTCTAAATGTCAAGCTTGCATTATCCACCACAAAAATATATGGTTTTATGAAATAAGGTTTGTTGATTTAATTTGTCGGCACTAAGTATTCATCAAAATGCTGTTTTGTATATTTGTCATCACTTACCAGGACCATTCCAGGCTGTGACTTCGATAAGCATGCCAAAGAACAGCTTTCCTTTGGAGACAGTGAGGGCTTTTTCTTGATCCTCTTGCTGTCTAAAAAACACCAAACCATAGCGGTCTTCTGATGCTCCATGGATCTGCACTGAGGTCACTTTCCCATGTTTCTTGAATTCATGGAAAAGTCCATCTTTTAAACTTGTGTCTGCGGAAGAAAAGAAAAAAAGGATTACTATGCAATGCGCATCTTCAAAGAGTGCTGAAAACAACCGATTTTCAAAAGAATTAAATATAATGACCAAGTCTGCACGCTATATAAGGGATCTTTTAATATTAATTTATTTGTATATAAACCTGGGAGTGATACTTTCCATATTGATGACTCTCATAGCTTTTCTCACAGTCACTGCTTACACTTTTCTAGATTCCCAATTTCTTACTGAAAGTGGACCATAAATACTTGTTACAGTGACACTGTTATGTATGTCAAGTAGATATGATTTGCTGACACAAGTCAAAAGTTCTTTGTTTGTCACGGCTTGAATATACTATTTTTATGTGTTTTTTAAAGCAGTGAGAAAAGCCTGATTGGGATGTTTTAAGTTTCCTACTCCAACCTGGCTTTTCTACTGACAGGGCTACTGACCAACTGTTGTTGTTGAACTCTGTGGGTCATACTAACTGCCTTGATTTTAACAAGTATACATATATCACAAAGGTATAGGCTAACATTTTGTGTGACTAAAACAAAACAACAAAGACAAAATACAGCTTAAGACAAATATGTCAATGATGATTGATGAATTGATTATTTTTAAATTAAAAATGACTACCATATTTAGCCTTTTTTATTTTTATTTATTTTATACAGTACCCAATATCAAACTTGAAATAGGATTTAAAAGGTTGGATGACTAGGGAAACATGCTTCTGATGGTGTGTACACTTAAGTTGGTAATGGTATTATTATTATTGGAATGTAAATAAGTGTAAAATAGATAACTTTAAACAAGAGCCTACAATTCTTTTTTTCAAAATGAGGGTGAATACCGCCTTTAACGGTTTCACATAGATAGATCACATTGATACACTTTGGGGGAATACTACTTGTGAGTTTAACTACTACCGCTTTTCCACCTGATAATAAATCTGAGTGATCGAATAACACAAGCGGACAGCTCTCAGGACACATTGACGACACATTGAGATCTGATCATTGAAACAGCATTCTGAGGTGGTCTAGGCTGCACAGGTCTACATTCTAATGGTCTATATCCTTGACGTTCCACTTCCGGGATTGCTCTGGTGCCGCAGGAAATTCTGCCGGATGCACGTATTTTCCGTAGCAGTGAGAACGGGAATGTGACCCAGGCCACATTTAGGACCGCCTACTCAACTGTGAGCGGAAATACGTACTCATTCAAAGTATTTCTCATGTCTCAGAAAAAAAGAGTGATGTTATCATCATTACTGTTGGTGATGTGTCGCTGTTTTTGTTTCTGTGCTGCCTGCTCTTATAATCTCCGGCTGTCTGGAGCTCTCTGCAGCGCTGTTGTTTGGAAAAGGCAGCCGCCGGTATACAATTACGTTATTTTTAGTTTCATAAAACATCCCTTAATCACCAATATGTAGGATATTACTACAGACATTCCCGACGTCGTCTCCTTTTGTTATTTATTAGTCTCGCATTGCCAGACCAATCTACAGCGCTTAGCAAGCCGGCGAACTAAGTGGTGAAAGCAGCAGCTGTGGAACGGTTTCATTTCCTATAGCTTCGAATATTTGCTGTTGATAAGTACCGAAGCTTAAAAAATGGTATTTGGTACAGCCCGAGAAATTACAACAGCAGTCCAGGTCTTGAATCTCGATCCTCAATTTTAAACAATGCACTCTGGCAACCATTAAAGTCCATAACACAAAGTTAATTTAATTAAAATAAGATTTGTGTACAGCAACAGAAATGTAGGTTTGCAGGAGCCCCAAACTAAGTTTCTGAACATGGTCACACGATCACCTTGTGCCACTTCATTTGGATTTGTTTTATCATACTGTGTGCACCAATGACCACTTTGTATCCCAGTCCTGCAAAAAGCAATATACAACTTGTATGGGTAAGATGGTGTTATGTAGCCCTTTCATTTGAGAGACTAACATGTAGAAACTTACCCGTGGAGCGCACTGGTAGGTTTTGCACTTTAATTCCAAAGCTTCTGCGTGGCTCATCTGAGTCAAGCCCCATAGAAGACGTAGGGGCGTGTGTAGCTGACGACTGAACAGAGCGTGCCCGAGATCCATCACTTGAGCTGCTGTTTGAGTCGCTGTTGTCACAAAAAATAAATAGAAAAAAAATAAGAAAACCAGAGAGCAAGTTTGTCCAGTGACAAAATCCAGTCAACAAACCCATGAAACATGAAGCGTTAATATAACAAAACAAATGTCACACCTTCCGCTGCCCGTGCTGCTGGTGCTGCTGACAGAATCAGAGCTCGAAGATCTGCTGCGGGATCGAGATCGTGGACCTCTCCCAGGGGACAAAGGAGCTCTTTTAGGGGAATGCGGCGTTTTGGGGGTTTGTCCGGTGGTACGTTGTGGGGAAGGGTGCCTTGACTGTGAGGAATGAGATGATCGGCTCCGACGGTGATGGTAAGTTCTATCAACCCGCCGTCCTCTGTCATCTCTGTATAGGTCACGTCGTGTAGAATTAGTAAGAGTAAAGGGGTCTCGAATTCTAGAGTCAAAATGTGGGTCTGATGCCTCAAAGCTTCCCCCGATAGCACTGCTCCCTGGGCCAGCAGCGGCAAACATGGAACGATCTCGGTAATAATCAGCGTTGTAGTGACGCTGTCTGTCAAAAGTGCCACTGCGCTCATGGTGTCCATATGGGCTGTGATCATATGCACGTTCACGGGTGTCTGAGCTACTGTGAAATAAGAACAGGGTAGAGGGGAAAAGAGTTACTATGATTGGAAACAATAAAAAGGCACAAAAAAACCCAATTTTCTGTTAAATTATTTGGCATTTAAGTGCCCAATAGTGAAACTCAAAATAGTCAGTACAGGAGGGATACAACTGAGAGCAGGCCAGATAAGTTGTGTAGCTTAATACTCTTAGAAAGAGCAGTGCCAGTATTTTAATGTAGAGATCCAGACAGGTTTCCTTGGCAAAATTCATTCATCTGTCAATTTGTGACGATCGAAACAAAACACTGGTCTCTTCTATGGGGTTTCAGTTGGTCAACTAAGAAGAAAGAAGTGCTCACTTTAACGTGTTAAAAAACTGCTTTAACTTTTCAGCAACAAGTTTTACAACAAAAGTTGCATGATATTTTCATTCTAATGTGACATTTGAAAGTTTACACGTTTTGTCACTAGAGGAGCATTAATGATGATTAGAAAAACAATGCCAAATACCTCACAACTAGACAAACAGGCCAAATAATCTGACTCTTCAAGACATGACATAATGGGGTCAGCCTATCAAATGCTGGCACTGTCTGTAAACACTAATATGCACAAGGGTCTACAGATAGAGGGTGTTGTATGCTGTACAGATTGTAAAGACCCTCGAGGCAAATTTGTGATTTTGGGCTATATAAATAACACTGACTTGACTTGTGTGGCGCTGCTCCAATTGCTGAACTGTAGCAGCCTAAAATGACATTATGACAGGAACGAGACTACTAACAAGCACAATTTTCTATACTGATAAATTCATAAACAGTCACATGAAACAAAGCCGCCCCAGACGTTCACTACAATCTTCTTTGTTTCATTCTGAAAATCTACTCATACAAACACAATTTAGCAATGTTGAAATGCTGTCTTTCAATTACTTTCGTTTGCAAAAACAAAAAACATTAAGCACTTTTGGCTCCTCTGGGTGTCCAGGGGAGCTGATTTCAGAGGCTGACTGTTCATGAACTATTGCTGTTAAGAAAAAGAAAGTCTCAAAATCAAACATTTCTTTAAAATATTTTGGATCACTTCAGATCGATGTATTTAATGTGAAAACAATACTTTTGAAGTATTTGTGTGATGCTGGAAAAAGGAGGCACTTGCATAAAAAATGACAAATAATACATATATGTATATTGTAAATATGCATTTTATAAAATAAGTTTGTTCCTCTCTTGCATCAAATTAATCGTTTCCCTAAAAGCAGTGCAAAACCTAATATTAGACAAAGCACTAAGGAATGTTAGAGAAAGAAAATATGCAGAGGGCAGAGCAATACCAACCTTTTGGAAAAGAAGTTACCGAAACTAATCCATATAAAATCTAGGTGGATCAGAATGTGAGAGCCCGAATGAAAAACCAAGGGGGAAAAAAAAATCAATTGATCTAATTAGGCAAAAACCGTTCTCTTGAATCACACTTCACGTTATCTTCAAATACTGTGGAGCACCAGGCCAGTAGATTGTTGATGTATAATCCAGTTAGGCTACTTAATTCTCTTCACTGGATGGAAAAAGGGAAAAACAAAACAATCACAGAAATGGACCTCTTTATGGATTTCTGGACATGTAGAAAAAGAAAAAAAAACACTATAGGAACATAAGACCTGAATAAATAAATGATTTTTTTTTTCTCAAGTTGATGAACTTCGGAGTAATTCAGGGAATTCCACGTTGATTACAGGAAGTTGGTGCCCGAATGGAAAATACATCCAACTGGATCAATCTTATCTTGTAGTAGGTTCCAAAAATTATGTTACATGGGAGAAAAAGGGTGAAAAATGTATTCCACTGATAATATCAAGTAGTTTAAGATCACACAAGCTTGTAGACTCACAGGCACTATAATCACAGCCCATAAACTCCTCATGGTCTCACAGGCATGTCTTAATTCCACAATCCAAGGATCTCATGGGGTGTACGTACTGGAAGGCTTCACCTTTTGTAGTAACATTTCAAGTTACTTTGAAAAAGTTGTATTCAGCTCTCATACATATACATACTCGGAGTGCTCTTCTCCTCACTGAGCTGAGGCCTTACACAGCTACATCCACACTCGAGTAATCCAAATGAACGGCAGCTACACCTATCCATACTATGGTCAACATCAGTACATCCAACATGGGGTGTGTACATCCAGGAGGGTACATCCCAACTATGCAGTCTTCATGTGTCTTCATGGCCATCAAGCCAAAACATGAATAGCTCCACAAACTTTTTGTCTGGATCATCCGCGTTCTTGCGAAGTCTTCTTTGTATAACTTCCATATTTGGGACAAAAAATTTTATAATATAAAGTTAATCTCACCCTAAAATGATTGAGATACCCTAGGATATATGCACTTAATCGGTCTTTCTTGTGATGTGTAAAAAATGTTCTTCCATCCACTTAAATCCAGAACAGGCCGTATCCACAGATGCAAAAAAAATGGTAAAAGTAGTCCATCCATCGGCTGTGGCCAAGAGAGAAAAAAATTGACAAACCGAGATGGGAGATCCTTGACATAATGATATATTACCTGAATAGATTCTTCAAAGAAAAGTACATCCTTCATAATAGGGATTTACTTCCAGTTTCAAGCAATTCCAAGTAAAAATCGAGGTTAGATCCCATATTTAGGAGGAAAACGTTTAAAAAGTATCCAAAAGCTCCCCACGGTAGTTTCCCACAAAATGTAATAAATCCAAAACTCACCCGGATATTCCTCACGGATGTAATATCCAAACCAGATGTCAAACCTTGAATTATAGTTACCTTACCAAATGATAATGTGTAGTTAATTTACTTAGATCCCGTGGGAAAGGCGAGTCAATTATGAAGAAAAGTGGAACGATCCCTAATTACCTTTGTGCAACCCCCTTGAGGCATATATCCCTCACGAATAACCCCACTATGTGTTTAGGTTTTACACCTATCCAATACCTAGATTCCCCAGGATTTTAAGGGGAGGCCGTGTCCACTTACCCATCTATTCTCCGCTCATAACGTCCCTCTCTGGTGTGAAGGGACACAGGTGGGCCAAACACTGGACCAACTGTTCCCCTAGAGAATCCTGTAACGTCTCGACTGCTCGAGGGGGAGCCGTCTTCAAGGCCCCGAACAGCACTAGGGACTGAACCAGGTTCATTGTAGTCAGTCCGAAGGTCCCTGTCCCCCATCTTGTTGACAGCATTATGAGCCTTCTGCGCACTTTTGATATCCACAAAATCCACAAAGGCTGCAACACCACCCTCTGACCCTCGCTTCCGCAGAACTTTAACACTTTCCACACGCCCATACCTGAGGAAATTACAATAAAAACAGACATTACATATACACCCGCTAAGATTAGGGAATGTGCAGCTGTCTCTCTGTATGGCAGAGTCTGGTAAATGTAGAGCAGAAGAGACACTGATACTAAACGCTAGCAGTAATAATGATTTAGCTCTAATTATTAACCAAAGCAAGTTAACACCAACGTTTCATTTCAGGCCACCAAATAGGAACGAACTGTCTGAACTTCAGGAAGTGTCTTAAACACTGTCTGCAATTGTTATGCTGGATGACTACGCTTGGTGTTACAAGTATCGTTGGGAGTGTTGAGGTTTCTAAACAAACTTCAAAGTACTAACGTTAATCAAACATCCCTCTGGGATGTAACAAATGTCAGTATTTAACAACTATAAAAAGCCTATCGTCAAACATACAGCTGTCACCAGACCACTAGTTAAGGCTGTGCCGCAATAGCTCCCGCTAACTATGACTGGATGCACTGTTTGTTGTGTTGCAGATGCGTTTGTTGAGGAGTTACCCAATTGAACTTTACATAACGTAGCAAACGATAAAGACAAAACATTGCATGGTTTTAAATTACTCTTACGAACAAGTGGAAGCACACAAGTTTATGCCGTTAGCTCTCTATAAATTCAAATACTTTTGTCCCAGCGGGAGCAAATCCTGGTTTGCAAGTTGACCAAAATAGAAAACAATACTTAGTATTTTAGCCACGTTTAAGTATATTGATGGCTACCGACGTAAAGCTGCTCAACAATTTGCTAACATTTGATTATCAGCGAGCGGTGAGCTCACTGATCGCTCGCAGATTTTGGATTAACGTTTTCTAGCTACATGTCAATATTTTTCTAACACAGTTGACCTGACATAAATAACGTCATGAGTCACACGTTTCAAGTGGCTAAAATAACACAAGTAATCTTATGTTATTTGACCTGCTGTCCAGCTAACGTTAGCTGCCGTTTGGCTTGTAACGTTACTGATCATGAAAACGTCTCGACTTCCCACAAAATGGTTGGTTGGTTGGTAGCTCGGTGGCTAGCTAGCTAACCTAACGTTAGCTACTTCCCTCCTGGCTTTAGCAAAAGTTAGCCAAATAATATAAACCTTAAACATTTACACTAATGTTACGTGGTTCAATTACCGGCATTTTGGTTAAACATATATCGCTGTGGTGCAATATAGCACAGGCAGCAAATAAGAAACACCCTTGCTTGTAAAACTTAAAATAAATGCTAACGTTAGCTGTATTAGCATTAGTCGTAGGCTGCCCATGGCAACTAGCTAGCTAGCTAGCTAACTAACTGCTGAACCTAGCGCGCGCTGCTTGGCCAACAGAGGATCCCTCTTGCGTAACCTACCGTTTAAAATGCTCCACAATTTTCTCCTCTCGAACATGTTCGGGTAAATTTCCCACCCAAAGGTGCCTGGTTTCCCGAACCATCTTGAGCTATTCTTCCCCCCTTCAAACTCATATGATCTCGCACGTTTCTAATCCCTGCCGGTCGGAGGTCCGCATGAACAAAATGAACGACGGTGGTGAATAATCTGGGCCTGGTAGCCTGCTGCCCGTTTAGCTTTAGCTGCTGCGTCCTCGTCGATCCATGAACGTGGACGCGCATGGAACTCGCTCCTGGTGGTTTTGGGTGCGAGCTTGCTCGGTCTGGGCTCGGTGTGCCGCTGCCGCGCGTGCTCGACAGTTACAAATAAACACAACAAGAGGAACTATGGAACAAACTGCAGCCCGCGAGAGAGATTTGTCTGCGGCGTCACGTGGTTCTCTTAATACATCCATGGGTGCTTGGATAAATGCTTAACTGTTGTTGAATTATTTGATCAAAGTTGAACTATTTCTTCAAAGTGGCAATATAGAAATTGACAAGCTGTATGTATCTATATGTAAACACAAGCGAAAATATTGCTACAGCTAAATATCGATCTTTTGATAATTTGTTAAGGTCCTAATCGAATATTTGTTAAATATAAAATGTCAGAACATAGTGAATAATGTGCATCCCAAATTTCCAAACCCCAAAAATAACGCCTTCAACCTGCTTCCTTATTGTCTGATAACAGGCTGAAACCAGAGTTATTCCGTTTATAATGTAGAGAAGTAAGCAGCATAAATCACACCCAATAAGCTGAAATCCAGCAAATGTTTGTTATTTTAGCTTGATAAATGATTTCAAAATCGATGGTCAAAACTGATCAATAGACTCACTGTTTAAGCCCTAGTACACTCTAAAAATAACCATAGAATCTGATTGGCCATCCCAGGTAACCCCCTTAAAACGTGTGGCACTTCATTCGTCTTTGTATGGATATATCAAAGTCAGAAAAGCTCCCCAAAATAGGTTCCCCACCTTTATTCAACACTCAGTCCCTCGATCTTTGGCCTTCCGATTTAAAAAATCTTGTATCCACCAGTGGTAGCCTACACAGGTAGGCTGTGTTTTTTGCTCAATGAGCAGGGGTGTCAGATTTAACTCCACATCAGGCACAGACTGTGCCGCACAGTGTTTGTAAATGTAAATTCAGAAAAATTCGTAAAAATGTAATAAATTTATATACTAAACTAAATAGCTCAAAATGAAATGCTCGTCTTGCAGCATTGTTTTGTGCAAACATTGTGCACTGATGACAATACTTAATAATTCATATTTTTAATTAATCAATTATTGTTTAAACTGCCTGAATCAGATTGTTGAGCCCCCCCCCTCACCCCCTATAATTAAAGAGGTGGTATTTTGGACCACTTAATGTGAGACTGTAAGTTTTGCTGAACAACAGCCGCTGTGGCCACAAGTAACAATTGTGGGATAATGGTAAATGTTAGTGTAACAGTCATCACAAGTAGATAAGACTCAGAACGTAAGCAAACAGACTCAGTAATGTTTCACAGCAATATCTACCTAAACTTTGATAACATTACCTAGTATTAGCCACCATAAGCTACTGATCATACCAGACCAAGTAAGACTGTAGCAGAAAAGATCCCAATGAGCAGGGGTGTTTTATTTTGTATAAATTTAACTTTTCATTTTTTTCAAAAGTTAAAATATCTCACTTTAAAGATACAAAGAAATATAATTCCACAAACATGTCATTTGAGATACAGAACATACATAATAAAATAATTCAGCTGGGATCTGTATGATACTTTGATATTGTAATCAATAGGGGTGTGCAAAAAAATCGATTCGTATTGGAAAAGCGATTCAAGCTCTACCGATTCAAAATCGATTCATAGAATTCCAAAAATCGATTCATATTTAAAAAATAAAATTAAAATTAAATTGTATGTCTACTGCAATCACATGATAGATAGATCCGTTATTGATCCCCAAGGGGACATTCAAGGTCCCAGTAGCTTACAGACATCACACACACAACATACACATACATCATAAACAGGATGATAAAATAACAAATAAATCCACGTGAATAATATGGACAATAAAAGATACTAAATAAACTAAATAAAAAATCCACATGAATGTACTAAGGGGCATACATACACACATACATACATACATACATACATGGGAAAAGTAACTACATTTACATACTGTGAATCGTTTTTTGAATCGAGAATCGTTTTTGAATCGAAAATCGATATTTAATTGAATTGTGAGCCTAAAAATCGGAATTGAATCAAATTGTGACATTTTCTGAATCGTACACCCCTAGTAATCAATGTGAGTATTTCTATTGTTGAGGCAAAAAAGACAACATTGGCCCTGTGGTCCAGTCAAGATCTTTATGTTTTAGAAATGTGAATGCAAACACATCTAAAGCACCTTCTAGTTTTGGTCCATAAAGAGTACTTAAGGATGTGCTAGTGTGCTCTGTTACACATTATTTTATAATATATTATTATTATAATTATTTAGTTTAATTTTCTTACCAGTTAAACAATTGTGAGTTAAATTTTAATTAGTTTTTCACATTTTAAAACTTAGAATTAATACTAGGCAACAGAATTGATATTGTGTGTGTAATTTAACACGTTATGTTGGAGCTAGTCTCGCATTGCCAGACCTTCCTCCACATTGCTGCGGAGGAGGGTCTGGCGAGTCCACGCAGCATTCCGGGATGGTAAAAAGACGTGCTCTGGTTTATTGGCATTTCTTTAAACCAATCACTATCGTCTTGGGCGGTGCTAAGCGCCGTACAGAGCAACGGTGCCTCTGCAAAATAGCCTTGGGAAGGAACTTGTTTTGGTGAAAACTCAAATTGGACAGATAGTCTAGCTAGCTGTCTGGATTTACCTTGCAGAGATCTGAGGAGCAATTAACCATAGTCCTCATAAATCGACCGGAGTTTCAAATGCCAAACCAAAGAAAGCCCAAGGCAACGGATATCCAGCCTAAATGAGTGAAATCTGGCTGAATTTCTGTCGGCAACGGAGCAATCCCGGAAGTGGAACGTTGTGGATATAGACTGTGTTGGAGCCTGCCTCAAGATAAAATATATTAGTTTACTTTTATATAAACGTTTTTTTAGTAGTAAAACTTATATATATATAAAGGGTAAATGTGAGAAACAGTATACTGATTGCGGTTTACAAAAATTCAAATAATGCTTGCAGTATGTTTTTATAAACGCTATTGCATAAATATATTTGGTGCATTTTGTAGTTTGAGTGCAATATGATCAAGTATAAAAGAAGAAAAGGAGAATCTTCAGAATGCATGATATATTGTAAAAAAGAAAAGAAAAAATGTTGCAGTTTATCACGGGCTGTAAGGCCAGTGTTAGTGCTGGCCAGAAACCAGGTTCAGATGGCAAGATTTGCAAAGCATCTTCCCTTCCAAAGGATAGCAGCCACGCTCATTTGGTTCAGGAGAGAGCTGGATGAAACAGACCTGCAGATAATAAGAAAGATTTATCAACTGGTTGAGATTAATTTGTGTTTGCAAACTTGTCAGTGTGTCCATACAGTACACTCTATTTGCTTGCAGAAAGCCTACCTCACACCTGTAGCAGTTCTCATGGTAGGAGCGTCCCAGGCATTTAACATTATAGCTGTCAGTACCATCTTCTTTTGGAATGATTAGTTGGTTGCAGGCATTACACTTTGGAGCATACTTCCTTTATGGACAACGTTTCAGGAGGAAAGAAAATATTATCTCAGGCTGTTCTCATGAACCATTCATACATATAGCTATTGAAAGTAAAGCACTGTAATTTGTATGTATGCCACGTATTTATTGCTACTGTATATGCACCACATTGACTGCTGCTGTAGAAGAACGCTCTGGACCGCATAGGGAGAAGGTCAGGATGGATGGCTAGGTCATAAAACACAGGACTTTCAATGCTTGTTTGTGTCCCGGGAGTGTTTTAATCCAAACCACAATCTTTTTTCTAATATTAATTAGTCGTTTTGGTGCCTAAACTGAACTGTAGTCGCCGCATGACGCTCACTTTTTGTCAGCTAAACTCAACTACCACGGCCCCTGAAAGGACCTTCCCCTTGCGGTGCCCTGTACCCGGCTCAAAGTCACATTTTGTTGGCTAAACTCAACTAGCAACAAAGCAGCAACAACTCTGAAATGACCGACAGCTCACAGTGCTCTGTAGCCAGCTCCCAGTAACCTTAAGTCGGCTAAATTTAACTGTAAAGACCGCTAAACACTACGTCATGTGACCTGTCGTCATGTGAGCAGTCGGCGGTTGCCTAATTTTGTATTATCATATCATACAAATTGGTGTGCATACGTTTTTGTACGATATCATACGAACCCGTTCATGAAAATGGGAAAACCTCTGGTGAATTGTGTAAAGGGTGTTTTTCATGCGGTGCTTGCCATCATTTTTAACTCTCATACCTGTAATAGTCCTGGAGGCAATACACTTCTCCAACTTCTCCCTGAGCAAAAGCTTGCTCTCCAATTTGCTGTTTACATGTTGCACAGTTGAAACAAGAAAGGTGGTACGCTCGCTCCAGTGCACGGATAACATGATCTGTGATAACCTCCCCACATGCCCAGCAAAGTTCCAGACTGGCCTAAGAGACAGAGATAAATGGAATATATTTCTGTAATTAAAGATGATACCAACATTTTCCACTGTTTAACCCATCCATCCATCCATCCATCGTCGTCCGCTTATCCGTGGTCGGGTCGCGGGGGGAGCAGCTCCAGCAGGGAACCCCAAACCTCCCTTTCCCGAGCCACATTAACCAGCTCTGACTGGGGGATCCCGAGGCGTTCCCATGCCAGGTTGGAGATGTAATCCCTCCACCTAGTCCTGGGTCTTCCCCGAGGCCTCCTCCCAGCTGGACGTGCCTGGAACACCTCCCTAGGGAGGCGCCCAGGGAGCATCCTTACCAGATGCCCGAACCACCTCAACTGGCTCCTTTCGACGTGAAGGAGCAGCGACTCTACTCCGAGCTCCTCACGGATGACTGAGCTTCTCACCCTATCTCTAAGGGAGACGCCAGCCACCCTCCTGAGGAAACCCATTTCGGCCGCTTGTACCCTGG
Source organism: Gymnocephalus cernua (assembly GCA_023631565.1). Classification (NCBI taxonomy): domain Eukaryota; kingdom Metazoa; phylum Chordata; class Actinopteri; order Perciformes; family Percidae; genus Gymnocephalus; species Gymnocephalus cernua. The sequence goes on from CM042428.1 coordinate 25,087,482, forward strand.
ATCTCGTTCTTTCGGTCATGACCCAACCTTCATGACCATAGGTGAGGGTAGGAACGAAAACTGACCGGTAGATCGAGAGCTTTACCTTCTGGCTCAGCTCTCTTTTCGTCACAACGGTGCGATAAACAGAATGTAATACCGCCCACGCTGCGCCGATTCTCCGACCAATCTCCAGCTCCATTGTCCCCTCACTCGCGAACAAGACCCCAAGGTACTTAAACTCCTTCACTTGGGGTAAGGACTCATTCCCTACCTGGAGAAGGCACTCCATCGGTTTCCTGCTGAGAACCATGGCCTCAGATTTAGAGGTGCTGATCCTCATCCCAGCCGCTTCACACTCGGCTGCAAACCGATCCAGTGAGTGCTGAAGGTCACAGGCCGATGATGCCATCAGGACCACATCATCTGCAAAGAGCAGCGATGAGATCCCCAGCCCACCGAACTGCAACCCCTCCATACCACGACTACGCCTCGATATCCTATCCATAAATACTACGAACAGGATTGGTGACAAAGCGCAGCCCTGGCGGAGGCCAACCCTCACCTGGAACGTGTCTGACATACTGCCGAGAACCCGGACACAGCTCTCGCTTTGGTCATACAGAGATTGGATGGCCCTGAGAAGGGACCCCCTCACCCCATACTCCCGCAGCACCTCCCACAAAGTCTCCCGGGGGACCCGGTCATATGCCTTCTCCAGATCCACAAAACACATGTAGACTGGATGGGCATACTCCCAGGCTCCCTCCAGGATCCTTGCTAGAGTAAAGAGCTGATCCGTTGTTCCACGCCCAGGACGGAATCCGCATTGTTCCTCTTCAACCTGAGGTTCGACTATCGGCCGAACCCTCCTTTCCAGCACCTTGGAGTAGACTTTACCAGGGAGGCTGAGAAGTGTGATACCCCTGTAATTGGTACACACCCTCTGGTCCCCCTTTTTGAAGAGGGGAACCACCACCCCGGTCTGCCACTCCTTAGGCACTGTCCCAGACTTCCACGCAATGTTGAGTAGGCGTGTCAACCAAGACAGCCCCTCCACACCCAGAGCTTTCAGCATTTCTGGACGGATCTCATCAATCCCTGGGGCTTTGCCACTGTGGAGTTGTTTGACTACCTCAGTGACCTCCACCAGGGAAATTGACGACAATCCCCCGTCATCCTCCAGCTCTGCCTCTAACAAAGAGGGCGCATCAGCTGGATTTAGGAGTTCCTCAAAGTGCTCCTTCCACCGCCCTATTACCTCCTCAGTTGAGGTCAACAACGTCCCATCCTTACTGTACACAGCTTGGATGGTTCCCCGCTTCCCCCTTCTGAGGTGGCGGACGGTTTTCCAGAAGCGCCTTGGTGCCGACCGAAAGTCCTTCTCCATGTCTTCTCCGAACTTCTCCCACACCCGCTGCTTTGCCTCTTTCACGGCAGAGGCTGCTGTCCTTCGGGCCCTTCGGTACTTTGCAACTGCCTCCGGAGTCCTCTGGGATAACATATCCCGGAAAGACTCCTTCTTCAGTCGGACGGCTTCCCTGACCACCGGTGTCCACCACGGTGTTCGAGGGTTACCGCCCCTTGAGGCACCTAAGACCCTAAGACCACAGCTCCCTGCCGCAGCTTCAGCAATGGAAACTTTGAACATTGTCCACTCAGGTTCAATGCCCCCAGCCTCCACAGGGATGCACGAAAAGCTCCGCCGGAGGTGTGAGTTGAAGGTCTGTCGGACAGGAGCTTCCTCCAGACGTTCCCAATTTACCCGCACCACCCGTTTGGGTTTACCAGGTCTGTCCAGAGTCTTCCCCCACCCCCTGACCCAACTCACCACCAGATGGTGATCAGTTGACAGCTCCGCCCCTCTCTTCACCCGAGTGTCCAAAACATACGGCCTCAGATCAGATGAAACGATTATAAAATCGATCATTGACCTTCGGCCTAGGGTGCTCTGGTACCAAGTACACTTATGAGCATCCCTATGTTCGAACATGGTGTTTGTTATAGACAATCCATGACTAGCACAGAAGTCCAATAACAGACAACCACTCTGGTTTAGATCAGGGAGGCCGTTCCTCCCAATCACGCCTCTCCATGTATCTCCGTCATTGCCCACATGTGCGTTGAAGTCCCCCAGCAGAACTATGGAGTCCCCCTCCGGAGCCCCATACAGGACTCCATTCAAGGTCTCCAAAAAGGCCGAATACTCTGAACTCTTGTTTGGTGCATATGCACAAACAACAGTCAGAGTTTTCCCCCCAACAACCCGCAGGCGTAGGGAGGCGACCCTCTGGTCCACCGGGGTAAACTCCAACGTTGCAGCGCTCAGCCGGGGACTTGTGAGTATCCCCACACCCGCCTGGCGCCTCACACCCTGGGCAACTCCGGAGAAGAAAAGAGTCCAACCCCTCTCCAGGAGTACGGTTCCAGAACCGAGACTATGCGTAGAGGTAAGCCCCACCAGATCCAAATGGTAGCGCTCCACCTCACGCACAAGTTCCGGCTCCTTTCCCCACAGCGAGGTGACATTCCATGTCCCCAGAGCAAGCCTCTGCTGCCCGGGTCTGGTCCGTCGAGGCCCCTGACCTTCACCGCCACCCGTGTGTTTAACCCATTTGCTACAAACCACTTATACCTCAAGTGTATGCCTGCTGGTCATTTTCCAAAACACAGCGGAGTGTTTACATTCATGAGTTCTTTTCAACCCACTTTCCAATCAACCATTGGCTTCCATTCATTTTTGCAAAGAATAAAAATAATGGTAAACCATCTCAATGAACATCATTGCTACTTTTATTTTTACATTACAGTCAGACTGGAATTCAATCTCCAGTTGCAACTAGTTGCACCGAGAAATGATAACATAACATTGATAGATGGATTTCAAGTCTGTGCAAGTTGATTTTCACGCTGTTTTAAAAGTAAGGGAAACCAATGGCTACCTGGAAGGTGTGGGGAAACCAAAATTCAAAAATGTAAACCATTACAGCAGTCTTTGGATAAGAGTTAGCATTATTAATGTAAAGCATACCTGATTTGAAGTAAATGAGCATGCAAAAACATTGGTATGGTTCCTTTTGAAAGATTTGCATTTATATTTTCAGCTTTAATAACATCCTGTAGTGGATGCCTAACTTTGTAGTATTGACTTTGATCTACCTGGTAGCAGTCTTCGCAGAGTGGGATTCCTGCCTTGTTGTAGTACTGTTTACCAGCCAGGGGAATGTGACAAGATCTACACTGGAAGCAACCATCATGGTACGTCCTGTTTAAGGCCTCTATTGCAGGTTCAGAAAGAGCCACGGGTTTCCGACAAAAGCCACACACCTCTGCATCGTACACAAACATCAAAAGTCAAAGACGGTTATAATAATATGTGTATTGTCAAAATTGAGCAGTTTAAAGCCTGAGCATTACGTATGTAAACAGAGATCATGTTACCTTTACTCTCCCTGCTTGTGTCTTGGCCGTTTTTATGGATCCCATGGGACTGTTCATCTTGTTTTAACCCACTAGATGGTGTGCTTGTTTCCACCTTAAATGTAAATCACATTGTTAATGTAAAACTAAACTTTAAACCAGAGATCTTCAACAGGGGGTCCGGGACCCCTAGTGGGTCCTCAGAAATAATGTAGGGGGGACCACCAAATTACTGATCGATGGTTTAAAACAAAAATCTGAAAATATACATTAACATGAATCCAACATATTATTAGTAAAGACACATCTTTTTTAAATGTACACAACATTGATGATAGGCTTACTGGCCTATAGGTAAGGTAGCCATAAGGTTGTCTTCTACATACAGTTAAGCTTAAGGATTCTATGTGCCACATTTTAACATTAAAACTTAATGTATAAATATATGAACATGCCAAAAAAAATATTTTAAAAGCTTGGTATTGTATGCACCATAAAAAAGGGATGTGTATAGGCTTTAGGCTGCCCCTCACATTATTGTAGGCCCAGTTTAATATGCAACTCAATTTTATGCAATATATGTAGTAGAGGGTCCCTGCTTTGTCTCTAATCAGCTAGGGGTCCTTGGCCTAAAAAAACATTGAAGACCCCTGCTTTAAACAGTTTGACAAGTTCAACATTTGCGTTTGGCCTCACAATTTAGCAAATGCTTGATTTTGAACTAAATGAACTCAATTTAAAACTTTCACATAACTAAAAGCTTTGGGGTATACAGATCATTTTCATTAAATCCCTTAACCAAAATAATTAAAACACAAACAGTAAAACATGAAATACATTGTATATGTACACACTGTTGAAAAAGATGCATAGATACATAGTAAAGAAAGGGAAAGTATTATTAGACCTCATGCTGTAACTCAGCCCAATTTCCTGATTAGCACTGTTATTGTTTCTGCACAGAGATGGGGCTGTAATGATTAGAACTAAAGGTTTCTTGTAAAGCTATAGATTGGAAAGTGTTCTCTGTTTGTGAAGGAAACATGTACAGTAAAGTGTTTTTGATCATTCAGTCATATCTAAAAGACAGCTGTTTTTCCTTCATAATGTGTTTGTTAATTATTTACAACCGCTGAAACATACAGTATCTGTAAAAGCTGTGGAAGTTGTAAACCTTCACTGTGGGAAAAAAAAATTACTCGTCTACTTCTGGTGAAATTCTTTGAGGAAAATTGAGATCAAGTGTATAAAAATAGTACATGAACATGTGAGTGATGCCAACGTGACAGAAGTCTGCATACCTCTCTGTTGTAAACTGGCTGCCGGCCTGGGGTCATAGGGTGGCAGAGAGGCGACTGGGCAGGAGGAGGTGGTGGAAGTGCCGATTCTTCAGAGAGCGATGTTCCCACAGATGAAGGGAGTGCAGCAGCAGCAGCAGGAGGAGGAGGGGGGAAGAGCTCTGTTTGGCAAGAAAAAATATTTCAAGTCACTTTTCAGCAACTTGCACAGATGCTTTTTATTTAAGTTTCAATTAAGCACTGGCATTTCCTGAAATTTAGGATAGGATTATATGCTCTGCTCCTCATAGTCAAACTAAAGTGACAACTTTTCTGCATGCAGGTCAGGAAAGATCTCATTTTTGTCTGGGGAGGACCCTAAAAAGAGCAGCACTCATATAGCCTATAGTTTGGGAAACTCTTTACCTCAACAAGTGATTACAAATAAGACTGCTAAAACAAAGTTATGGAAGGACAGGTCCAAAACATATGTATTATATGTTTTGTCAGCCATGCCCTTATGGCATCAGTTACATGTAGGGTCAATTTCTGAATATATTTCAGTTTTGCCCAGTTTGCTTGAATCCAAGATGAAAAATTGATTATTGTCATGTATACCTGCAGCACCTATGTAATCTTCTTGCAGCGTTCCTCTGCTGGGTCCAGGTTTGGCAGGTTTTGGGCTCTGAGGGTCTGAAGTTCGGGCCGACGCCCCCGTACGAGTCCAGTCTTTGCTGTCTACACTGCCATAGGACTCAGACTGTGAGTGGTCCTCTTTCTTATGTCTGATGGCGGGGATGTTGTCACTTGGGCTGACTCGTACAGCAGTGTGCTGCTTGCTGCTTGCCGGGGCACTGTGAGCTTGGAGGACAGGCTGCTGCTGTGTCACAGTGGCTTGGTAAGGAGACGCAAGAGTGATGAAGACAGAAGACACCATCCTTTTTGGTGGAGCTGCTGATGCCATGACTGTATAAAACCCACGTACAGCCTAACAGGAGGACAGAACAATTATTATCTACACTCAAGACTGCCAGCAACATTTAATGTTTTATAGTCCTATAGAAACAGAAACACATCACAGACTCAACACCTTACTTGATCTTTTTGAGCAACCCTGGAGTGTATGAATAAACATACTAATAGTGAACATGACATTTTACTCCTATCATCTCACTAATATTGAATCTAAGTGTACACACCCTCTCAGTCAACTTTGTGGGAGCGCTTACTCTCACTTTGGAGAGGCAAACTCACACAGCTCTCATTACCCATAATGAATGGTTTTTGAGGCAGAAAGCACTAATCTGAATCATCTGTTTCCTTTAAACTCTGGCTGTGAGCTGCCATTACATACCTGGGAGAAAATTCGGTTTGAGGACAGCTCTGTCTTTTCTTTTTTTCTCCTTCCCTGCTCTGTATCTCAAAACTTCTGGTTTGTTTTCCCTCCTGTAAGCTGCCACTGAGAGAAGACTTTACTCCGGTAGAGAGGACGACTATCAGCAGAAGGCCACTCCTTTTCCTTCTGTACCTCCCTCCCGACTCTCTCGTTCGTCGACCCCTCCTCCTTCTCTGGCTGAATGACAATACCACCTCCCTCCCGACCGTAAAAGGTGAACTGTTAATCTCTGGCAAAGTGCAGTAAAAAACATGACACATTCATCCACTATGAAAACTTGGCAGCACACACACACACACCCACGCACACACACACACACACACACACACACTGGCATGCATGCACGTAGACACACAAAGACAGTCATGCAACAGTTGGGCAATCTAACCAAAAGCAGAGTCAGACGTTTTACAAAAGTAACATACAGTATCATAAAGTAATTCATAAGGTTTCGCCCTTAATAGACGCACAGCCTCCTGTCCTCCCACCCTTTATCTTTTTGCATGCCAGCAGGATGTGACTGTACCTGCCTTTTCCAGCAACTCTCTATCTTAAACTGTCCTCTCTCTCTCTCTCTCTCCTGTGCAGCTCTGCCTTATTGTTCTGTCAGCTTTATTTTCCCTACCTCCCTCATTGAGTCTGCCTCCTTTTTCTTCTCCCTCTTTCCTTCTTCCCTTCCCCCACTACATTATATCACTTTAGCCTTGACTCACTATCAGTGTCACATGGCATTGCTTCCATTTGTGCCCCACCGACGTCTGATAATATGTGGTGATCAGGCTCTCCTGATGGAGCTTTTGTGGTTGAAAGCAGCCGTAAAGGAGCTGCTGCATTACAGTGCGATGAATCAGGGCATTGTGCAAGAGGAGATATTGGTGTATTAGGAGAGGGGGCAGTAAGTGATGTGTGTGAGAGCTATGAAAAAGCTGCTTTGTTGTGTTTGCTGCTCTCCACCAGAGAGAGTCTAAGCAATATCAGGTCTGCTGATCAGCAAATATTGTGGTTTCTAGAGGCAAACTTTTTAAGGTCTACTCCCCTCCTGCAGTCAAAAGGTAGGATGGAGTGTTGAATAAAACTGATCAATGTGGGTCAGTGTGAAAGAAGAGTGAGGCACGGCTGTGTGAGAAAGGGTTAACAAGACGGAGATGAGGAGAGTGATGGGGGTCTCTGTTGTTCCAGCTCTGTGGAAAGGAATGCTGCAGTGATGTCACAATTGCAGGAGGGAGCATGCCTACTGATGACACAATCTCAGACCTCCCCAAACAGCCAGAATCCTCATTAAACCCTCTGAACCTCTTCATTGGTTCTACAGAATTACTTTTTAATTCACTCACCAACATCACAATATCATTTTTTACTTTTAACTCTCAGTTTTTATGTACTTGGGTGAGCAGGAAAACAATGAAACTACGTAGAATGAAGGGAAAGGAACAGGAAGAAACACAGTAGATAGCAAAAACAATGACAATTGCATGTTCACAAATACAGTTGATGTCGATTTCTTAACTGCAAACATCTGCAAGGGTGGAAAAAACTTCTCAGGGATAAATACTGTTCCTTTCACCAAATACATGAAGTAGGAGTAGGATTAGACCAATCAAGTTGGGGGAAATGTGAGAGACAGAGGCTGAGATATTCCGACTTTTTAGTCCCTAGTAAGGGTTTAGCTCCAAAAAAGCAGAATCCTACACTTCCCATAATGCAACTGGATGATGTCTTTTATTATGGTGTGTTTCAGTTGAACTGTAATTTCCAAGTTCCCAGTCGAAAATGTCAACTCAAACACGCCCTGAAGTCGGATTTCCGACTCAGAAAGTTGGGAGAACATCAACAACCGACATCACAATCCAACATGGCTGCTCCGAGCATCAACAGTAGTAGTGTTTATTAGCACTTCTGTCTTATTTGTGTCTCATTAATCAGTTGTACACACAGTATTGTCCATCTTATATCCGTAGATATGTTTCAACAATGTTTGTATGTGCTACACAGCATAATGCATTGTTATCAACTGGTATTGCTAACAATGGCTAACCTGGCTAGAGTCCCCCCACCCCGTTAACTATAATGTTTTTCCGACTTGTTACTGTTAAACGTGCAGTCAACTCGGGTGTGACGTCATTCGGCCTCCGACTTCCGAAAACTCTACACCTCCAGTTTGTAATGTAGGCTTTCTGTTAAAACTACTTCAATCTCAAGCACAAGCTGAGATACCCCTAATGACATCACTACATCATCATTTTTTTTCAAGTCACAGGATTACATAATTTGTAATAGATCAACTCGTAAAATACGGACGTTTGGGCAGTGGCCTTCAGCGTGTATGTACGATGCACCAGGGAGAGCAGCAGCTACACTGCGTTTGAAGATGACGTAGCACTAAGAGCGACTACAGTAGCGAGTAGTATGAAAGTCTGAAATATGCACAGGGAGATTGGTTGGGGTGGTGGATGGGTCAAACAACACAGGACTTTCACCCAGGAGAGCGGGGATCGTGTCACGTTTCCAAAACCCAACTGTCCCGTTCTTCTTTCCTAAACCCAACTGTCCCGTTCTTCTTTTCCTAAACCCAATTGTCCCATTCTCCCATTCTTCTTTTCCTAAACCCAACCGTCCCGTTCTTCTTTCCTAAACCCAACCGTCCCGTTCTTCTTTCCTAAACCCAACTGTCCCGTTCTTCCGTTCTTCTTTTCCTAAACCCAACCGTCCCGTTCTTCTTTCCTAAACCCAACCGTCCAGTTCTCGTCCGGCATGTCATGGAAACGTAAGCCCACCCACAACCTTTTCCTTAACCTAACTGTGTCAAAAGTGACGCCAATAGTCCTGACCAAGCACGTTTAGATAAAGCATGTTTAGATATTACTCTAAAGGACACTTTTAATGTCTATAACAATGCCAAAGGCACCTGACCAAGTGTCCGTATTTTACGCGATGGGGTGTGAATGTGTTGAATAGATTACACAACTGCTTTTACAGGCTGACAAGTACACCTCATGACGAGTGAACAGATCTCCATGTGTAATAATGGTGGAGTACCCCTTTAAAGTGACTATATGTAACTTTTGAATGTTTCTGAAACTGTGACTTTTCATCAACAGATTTAACAATTACAGGATTGTAAATTATTCAAAAACGTCCTCGAATTGGCCCTCAGGTATGTAATGTCTATTTCATTCATAAAATAACTTTGCAATGTGCAATGTGGTTGTACCCCACTAGCCTAGATTAAATTACGTCCCCGCGGACATTTTATTCCTTTTAGTCCATGTTTGTGTTTCCTACTATGTTCTTTTCCCTTGTGCCCTTGTACCACTTGGGTTTCATGAAATGCGCTATATAAGTTATTACTACGTCGGTTGCTACAACAATCTGTTAATGCTTTGGCTCTTAACACAGTGACAGTGATACCCGGTTTAGCTCACGATACATCCAGAGTAGGCTTAGTTACCGTACGCTTGAAATGCAACGATGCATCTGTAACTAATTATCTTATTGTAAATGATTTTCTGACTATATGACCTCCCGGTAACGCTTACTCAGTAATTTACAGTGGGTAATACAGCATTGTAAAGAAAAGACAGAAGGTGTGGTAAAAACACCAAAGTGGCCGCTAGAATCACCACAAACACAAAATTTACACATAGCTGCTTTAATTATTGTCAGTTGGCCATTGGTGCCACTGTGACATCCTGATGATTAGCATCTTAAAATGTAAACACACCCTCCTGACCAATTTTTCTGCTATTCATTAATACATTTTGAGTGTTATTCATGAAGGAAGTGTTTGCCAAAGAATACCTCTTCAAAAATGTGTAGGCTAGTTGTTGTGTAGCAATAGTAGAATTAATGTGTAAACAGTGCATAAAAGCATCTCAATTTCAGCAATGTGTAATTAAATACTTTATGCCATTGAAGATTGTTTTATATATTTTAAAATGCATTTTTGACAAGCTTTCATCCTCTCTTGGTGGGGTCTGTTTACACTGTGTACCTTTATCAGCTTTTTGCTCATCTGTATTCTACTCATCATGACTTTATTAAATTGGGCTTGGTATTATGCTGTGTTACTACACAAAACATAATCTGCAATACAATATATTTTATAAACAGCTTGACAATCCCTTTTCATCTTTTATCTTGCATTACATGAAGCATCGAAACATACAAACTCCTCATTCTTTCCTTATGTTTAAAAAAAAAGACTCAATAACAAAAAATAAGCACAAAATGGATGCCATCAAGTGTGGCCACAATAATCCTTTTATTGTTTTATCATCACATCTTGACATTTGAGGTAGTCTCTGGTATTTGATGTAGATTTGGGGTTCAACATCAGCTGTCAGCTGATGATGTTTTCATTGTTTTGTAACTGGAGCTCTGTTCATATTTTCTCAAGCTTGTGTCTTCTTGTTCCTAAAATGAAGCATGACAATTAAATGTAATTTTCACATTTATTACATAATTAGCCTACTAACAAATAACAGTTGTATACTAAATACAAAAATAGTCATGTTGTAGAAATTGCAGCTTAAATGCAATTGTCACATCACTGTGAGTGGAAGAGATGATTCACACAAACCTTTAACGCGGCTTTCAGCAGGTCCTGAGAGGACAGCAGGCAGACCGCTTCACCCGGGAAAGTGATGAGGACGTGGAGGACATCAGACCAGTCACCCACCGTCAGCATGAGCACTAGTAAGGCTCCCATTCGCAGCAAGACAGTGTGCAGCAGGGCATCTATGCCAGGCTGCTGCTGTTGATTATCTGTGCAAAATGAAAAACAAAAAGTGACCCAGTAATGCTAAAAGATCTTTTGTGCCCAGAGCAGTATAACAATGTGTTACCTGCTTGTTTTCTGAGATATGTCGACATAGCATTCCGGGATGGGAGAAAAACGTGCCCTGGTTTATTGGCATTTCTTTAAACTAATCACAATCGTCATGGGCAACGCTAAGGACCAGGAAAAGCCACGGTGCCGCTGCAAAATAGCCTCAGGAAGGAACTTGTTTTGGTAGAACGTGTACGTTTAAAAGTTGTTTTAGTCGTGCAACAGAAAACTCAGATTGAACAGATAGTCTAGCTAGCTGTTTGGATTTACCCTGCAGAGATCTGAGGAGCAGTTGACCATAGTCCTCAGAAATCCACCGGAGTTTAGAACGCCAACACAAAGAAAGAGGAAGGTAACCGGACGTCCGGCTGAAAAGAGTGAAATCCACTATATGGGTGATCAAACTAGTTATTCAGGTTATCTAGTCTCATTTAAAGGTTTTCCTAAAGGACCATTTCATTCCCCAAATAGTTGACCAGACAATCACCTTGAATGTAGACCACCAACATGGTGTAGCAGAGTGTCAGTGGAATCCAAAACTTTAGAGCATCCTTCTGGGACAGGAATTGGTCACAAATCGTACTGGTGTAAGCCACAGTTGCTAGAGCAAAGGCCAAGACAACCGCTCTTTGCAGTGAAGCCAGTATGGTATGTCCAGAGGCCAGGAGGGTGATGCACTTCCCACAGTAACGCTCTCTGCTATGTAGTGGGTAAAGTCTGGCCACATGGCTCCACAGATTGTGGCCAACACTTGCCAGTGCCCAGCTGAGAGCAGCTGCCAGAAACAAGCTGAGGGAGCTGTGTGGAGCCCCCTTATGGAGGAAGTCAAGAGTACAGGTGAGGCCGCAACCCAGGGGAAACTGGCACTGGATCAGGAGTAGGTCTAAGCCTCTGCCATTGGCATCCTGGGTTCAGATAGGTTGCAGGAGCGTGGATAAAAATAGATTAGGTCAGTGTTCGAAAGATCTATACATTTATCACTGAAAGTATACCCACTTTCAGTATAGACATAAAACAAGTCTAAATCAATGTGCTATCTGTGATGTGTTATCCGTGATAACACATTGATTGATGAGAAACTTACCAGTCCTGCTGATGCCCAGACAGCAACAGCTCTGAGAGAAAACTCCAGCACTATCAGAGAGGAAACCCTCGAGTTTACCAGAGACAGGAGGACCGTCAGGGTCCAGAACTGGAGAGCTGTTGTCCAGTTCCTTCTCAGATTGCCAAGTGAGGATGTCCTCAGTTTGCTTTCAGTTTCAGTCTCGGAATCACTGTGTGAAAGGGAAAATAGAAAATGAAAACGACTGCACATAAAATAACGATATATTTTCTCCTCTTTTTATAGAATAAACTCACCTGCATGTTTGAATGAAATGGTAAACTCTCATCAAATTGTACAGCACTGATATTCCACATGCACCCACAAGACCTTTGAAGCACAAATAACAACACAGCCAAAAAACATGTAAAGAAACAATTTCTAAGAATTAAAAAAAAAAATGTTATTGCCATGAAGAACTCACCTTTAAAAAACCGATCTGCTGGGTTTGAATCAAAAGAAGTCCATTCAGAAGTTCCCAGGATCCAGGAGAAGGAAAAAAACATTTTTATGTTTTCCTTGTAAAATCTCAAGGACACATACAAAAAAAAGGTGCTATGATCTCTCACTCATGCTACTTCAATTTAAGAACCTGATCAGAAACTACAAGTCAGTTAATGCTGAATTACTGTGAGCCAAACCGTCATGTTGCCTTTATTTTCTCCTGCTGCTTAGGTCTGTGTGAGCTCCATGTTTAAGGTCCAAAGGTCAAATGTGATTAGAGTGTGGTTGTCAGTCTAATCACTTCCTGATGAAAGAGGCTGAAAGTCCTCTAAAAAAAAAATGATTAGGCTTACAGAGCAATCAGACACCTTTTAACTGGCTCTAAATAAAATCACACTTTGCTTACAATGCGTCTAGATCACCATCATGTATTTCAAAGATGCAGCACTTGTGTCCGAGAGGATACAAAACACATATATTAAATGCTTTTTATAAAAATGATTTATTATTATCCACAGCTGTTCAAAAATAGGTCACACATTTCTGTACATAAAAACCTTAGATCAATAGGTCAGTAAATTATGTTTTACGGTGTGAAAAATCACAGCAGCCACACAGGGCTACAAACATGGAATACAGAGTTTATGTTTTAATAATCCAGACTTCTTCATCTCAACTGCATCTGCGTGTGTTGGCATCCATTGATATGGCTGCAAGCCACGTGGATCTTACTTCGCTCATTTCAGCTTTGCAGCGAGAGGACATATGAGGTATTAAAGGTAAAACCTGATAGTTCAACAGCATTTCTATGCAATTGGGAAATCTGATAGGAACTCCTGATATTGAAATTCGAGCCTGTGCAACATGTGCCCATCGTCATTAAGTGCTTTAATGCTCATCAATCTGCTTTGCTTGAGACCGAGTGAGTCTTTTAATTGTTCTAAATGCGCTTATTCACTTTCTGACGGAGAGTTCGATGAGAAGATCAACCACTAATGTCTTTACAATAAATAAGAAGCTACAGCCAGCGACTGGTTAGCCTAGCTTAGCACAAAAACTGGAAACAGGGGGAAACAGTTAGCCTGGCTCTGTCCAAAAGTACAAAAATATAGTGCCACCTCATTGTATTTATCTTGATTTTTTTATATATAAATTGTGATAGATTTGCTATTTTATATTTGTTTGTTATTTTCTATTTTATAAAGATATGTCTATTTGTCTGTTATTTAAACTGAGAGCTTCTGAACTGTGTTTCGTTGTTGTGAAACAATGACAATAAAGTTCTATTCTAAAATCCACCTACCAGCACCTACACACCCCACTAAAAAAGTGTGAAAATGACAATTTTCCATTTTATGGACGGGAGTTATGTTATGTTTCTTGGCCTTTAGCAGTTGACAGCGGAGCCTCCAGGAAGTTACTGTCATGATTAACTCCTGTAAAGCGACAAACATTTTTACACTTCAGATATCTTTGTGTTAATTAGTGAGTTTCAGAGGTGCTGCTATGTGGATTTTATTACAGTTGGACAGAGCCAGGCTAGCTGTTTCTCCTGTTTCGAGTATTTATGCTAAGCTAGGTGCTGGTTGTAGCTTCACATTTACTGTGCAGACATAAGAGTGGTATCAATCTTCTTGTTTAACGTTCTGCTAGAAAACGAATAAGCGCATTTCCCAAACATTCGCTTTGAATTCAATGTTTCATTAATTGGTGGACAACTTCAATAGTTGTGACTGAGTCCATTCAATCATGTGTAGGGATGTTTTAGCTCCTTCCCTGGCTCTGGTTGTTCTTCACTGCCTGTTGCCTCATCAGATCCCAGAACAGCATGCTGAGCACTGTGTGTGGGGCCAAGCGCATAAAGACAGGGCCCATGCCTTTATAAAACCCCAGCAGGCCCTCAGTTTGGCACACCTTCAGCATACAATCAGAAAATCCATGGTACAGACGCCCCTAAAAGACGCATAAGGAAAACAGTAAGTCTTAGTACGTATTTACAGTAGCTAGAACACTTCTTACAAGAGTCTTTTGTGCCATTACTGAGAGCAAGAACAGAGGTCACATAAACTCACTTTACGAAACTCATCCACTGGCTGGTTGTAGAGCCGTGTACTAATGACGTCAAATGGTGTCATGCTGATCGCCACAGCAACTCCACTGATCATGGCGGCTATCAAAACCGTAAGACAGCTGTTTGGACTAAACCACTGCAAGGAAAGAAAGAAACTGATTATTGACTGAGGTTTGACTTTTGGCTGACAGCGTGACAGCAACTGTTCGGTTCCACATGCAGAGAAAATGTCAGCTGTTTATCCCATCTACCTGGGAATGTGACACCCAGTCCTTGGCCGAGGTGAATGTTGACAGTTGAGCAGCTGATCCCACCATGACCCGAGGCACGGCCCCGTTCACACCCCTCCAAAGACCAATTAAACCGTCTCTTTTATAGATGGTAACAAAGGCGTCAGACACTCCCTGAAATGGAAGAAAGCAAAGTTGGAAGTAGCAGCTATGACACAGCCTTCAACTGAACTTGCCGACGTAGATGTGACGTGAGCAACGTGTCTGAAAGTTGTAAGTCTTCTGGTAGCTGTGCCAAGAGAAATCTCAATCATTCCCAATCTTGCAGAGACGAGCGCAGGTATATGTAAGGAGATAACATAGGCACAGGCTAATTATTGCTAACTAAAATGATAGTTAATATTACCAATTAAACTAAACAGCTAATGTAAGTCCAAACTGCCTGTGAGCTTCTCCTGTACTGTACGGTAATTTGTCTACTATGTGACAGAAAGTCGCGTGGTTATGACACAATCGTTAGCCTATTTTTACAAAAACGCCTGCTACGGCACGCCTGCCATAACGTGAGATACAAGGTAATGGAGCCTTTTATACATTGTCGTGTTTCTTTAGAAATAAACAATGGACAAACAAAGTCTTTAAACGCTTCAGATAAAGTTATTCACTGTCAAAGTGACGCTAAGATGACTGGCAGTCAATGGAATGCTAATGGTGGGTGATGGCTTATTAGCATCAATGCCTCCATGGTAGGTACGCTTTGCGGAAGCTGGCTTACCCCCCTTGAATTAGACAGCATAACTGCAAACACCTGTGTGGGAGGACTGTGGGTGTGGAGGTGCTTTTAGATTTTGCTTACAAAATAAAAGGTCGCTGTATATAATATGATGCATTATTATGATTAAACTACCTAACAGTATAATTAGTACTTAGAGTTTGCTCTGCATTGCTGCTTACACTTTATCAGTAAAAAGTATATAATTAAAAAATAATAATAAAACACTTCACTCTGCATAATGAGAGCTTTTACTTTTGATACTTTTTCTGGTTATACATACTTTTACTTTGAATTCTGAATTAATTACTTATTATTTATATGTTTACTCTGTGGTATTGCTACTTTTACTCAAGTAAAATATCTAAGTACTTCTTCCATCACTGCTTTTACTTAAGTAAAGCATCTGAATACATATTTACTATGACCTAATTCCAGATAAAACAACTTAAAAAAAGTTATTAATGTGTCTTACTTTGAACATGTCCGTCTTACCAGATGGTTATGCTGGTGGCCTACTGCTATGGCTTCCACAGTTTGAGCCTGCAGGTGGGTCTTCACCTATAGAGAGAAAATGCAGCACACAAGGTTTAATGTGCATTCAACCTGCACTAGATACTGTGCCAAAAGTTAATCTAAGTACAGACAAAACCAGACTTGTTGTTACTAAGTGGTAGATTATCCAATCTGATAGTCTGAGCCAGAATCCAGGATGAGTTATAAAACAATTACTGGTAACTCTGCTAATGTTGACCAGGCATGAGTCACATAACACAAACTTGTTACCAGGAACTTGCCTTAACAAATTCCTCCGTGATTCATTTGTACCAAACCTTAAGGATCAACCAGCAGTGAGCGCATCATGCACAAAACCAAGAAGCCTCTCTAGTCAATCTCATACAGAGTGTCAATAAAATAACCTTCAGCAGTCCTTCCTTCACTCACGCTGCCACCAGCACACAGCAAGGAGCCACAAGACACTGTATACTTTTGGCAGCAGTGGGTAGGTTGAAGTAAAGTTCAAGGGTATTTTAAGTGACCTAGATATAGACAAACACGGTTAGATGGTTTTAAATGCACTGACTGACAGCTGAGGCAGAAAAACAACAACACTACTCCTGGCATACAGTAAATAATGGTTAAAATAAGATCAAAATAAATAAATCGTGCTGTAAATCAAGAGACGGTGACATTTGAGACAGGTGTGAATGTCAAAACATGAGTCTTGTCTGGTGGTTGTTTGGGACCTGGATGTGGACAGGTTGGGGGGCAGGTGGATAATGAAAAGATGTATTACTCATCCATGTGGGTTATGGTTAAGACAGCTTAAGATCCTTGTTTTATCTTGTGTTCTTTCAAAACTAGATGCCATCAAATTAGACGTTATCTGTGACTCACCTGACTCTACCACACCCACCCATGTAATGTCACCTTGCATGCTGGATAAAAATAGCCTTTGGAACTGAGCTGGTTCACTTTCCTGCTTCTGATTGTGATGAATTACAATACTGTTATTCAGGCCACATGCTAAGGGTTGGAAATATTCAATTTAAGTTTTCCAGTTTAGTTTCTTTTATTTCATTAGAAGTGTGACCCCCCCCCCCCCCCCCCCTCCCATTTATTTCACACAGTTAGGAAGTTGCTGCCTTCCATCTTTTTCCCTTTAAACTCCCTTTAGTAACTTTTCTGTTTCCCTAAGAGTTATTGTTAAAGGATAGGTTGACATTTTTTTTATCTTCAAACAATGTGGACAACACATGTCCATATGTGATATATGTAGAGTGTGGTCTGTTAGTGTTACTCTGAAACCTTTTGCATAATACATCTGAAGCTTGCCACACAACACCATTACCCATATCATCTTTCCCTTGTCCTCTTTATGTCAGCTGTTTGGCTGTTAATTATTAACTTTCTTGGTTTTATTTAACGTGTGTGTGAGGAAACATTATGCTCAAACAGTAACATCAATATATCCTGAATGTAAGAACAAATTATGACAGAAAACACATAGTTGTGACTGTGATCTTTTGGACATATACAGTAACTGGCAACTACAAATCGCTTGTAACACCTACCTTTTAATAAAAAAAAATAAAAAAAAAACTATAGAGCTGACCTATAATGACCAATACAGGCCAGGAACCCATCATATAAAGATGCACAGTATTTGGCATGAAAAGAGCAAACATTACATAATGTTTGCTCTTTTCATGCCAAATACTGTGCATCTTTACCTCTTCAGGCCTTTAAAGACTATTACATGTTAAACAGTCTGAAGAGGGTAAAAAACACTTCAAATGAACTGCTCACATACCGTACCCTGAGATGAAGGCTCACAAGCAAAACAATATGGGGAGCCACTGTGATAGTTTTTTTTAAAAAAAAGGAGAAATTTTGGTAAACCTACCAGGTAGGCAGGAGAGGCAATCAAGGCACCCAGCGCCCCGACCCCTGCCCCTGACAGTAGACTTCCCCCGTGGAACGAGGTGATACCCAGAGCTTCACAGTAGGAGTAGGAGCCCAGCCTCACACCGTTCATCACACCCTGGTAAATCAGCCCGACTGAGAGCCCCTTCTGCAGGCCCCGGAGCCCGTCTGTGCGGCCCACCACCCAGAGGGCCTGCAGAACTCCACGATAGTGTCTCTGGTAGGACCCCCGTGCACGCAGCTCTCCCTGAAGCTGCAGACGGGTCTTTACAACCTCCAGGGGATTGGTGAACACACAGGCCGTGCAGCAGGAAAGAGCGCCCAGGGCAAAGTCCAGAGGAGGCCAGACAGCTGCAGGGGGAGGTGAGGCGCCGAGGACGCCGCCAGTGGATGCCATCCTGGAAGGCTGGGCACCAAACACAGACTCTTCTGGTGAAGTCTTCAACAGCTGAGCACTGGTCATACCTGAGGAGTGTTTGTTAGTCCTTGTGATGACTTGTCCCCCTTGTCAGTTTGTTAGGGAACCAGAAGAGTGTGTTGTACTCAAATGCTATCAGCTGTTGTGATAACTCATCTAATATCTTTTTGTCATGTTTTTCCTGTGACATTGCAGGTCAATGCACCTCTTTGGTGTCCTTCTGCAGTGATTTTCTGTCAGTCTCTTCAGAAGAGGCACCATCTGCAAGAGAATGTATTCATTTTGAAGTAAACAACTTTTAAATTGTGAGGTGCACAAAGGCTCAGCCATACATATGAGGACAGAGGGTGTTTGTGAGTCAAGAGAAAGAGTCCTCTTGGAATGGAAACATTCAGGTTTTAGCTCACATTATAAAACCTGTTAGACGTGCTGTTTAACTCTCTAAAGGTGCAGCATGTTAAAACACTACACATAAAAAAAACACAGATAGAACACCTTTAAGAGCAGACAATCATACACACAATATCATCTGGCACTAACAAGTCACACACCACCCAAGTCACATTCATTCAAACCAACATGCAACTACACAAACGAGCACAGTACAAGTACCAGAGGCAAACACACTCAAAAAGAAAACTCCTCTCACGTGCCTTTTGAAAAGTTAGAAAATCTATCTTGAATGTGGTTACTTCATTCATAAACTCACAGTGTTCGGTGATCATGTGCAGCTCCACTTTTCCTCTCTTACCCATCATTGTAAACATGTGTCCTCAGCACATTCATTGTCAAAGTCTCCTCCCGTTGACTCTTACCAGAGCCAATAACAGTTTAAAGTCCTCTCCACCACATCGCCATAGGCCCGATTCTGCACCAATCAAATGGCTCTAAACTCTAAACTGCCCCCAGCTCTGGTCCTATAGAAGCTCTCTGGGTAAAAGGTTATTGTTTGTCAGAGGGGGGGTGGAGTGTCTGAGGGTAAGGAGAGCAAAGCTACAACTGCTGACTAAGAAAAGTGTTTTAACGAGGTTAATCTGCCGAAGATAGTGTCGATAATCTCAGAAACAAAACAAACAAACCTGACCTGTTTTAACTTCTGCACCCTGATTAAATGAATTATGTTCTTATAGGAACAGCTGTTTTAGAGACATTTTGAACACACATGTAGATTAAACAGGGAAAAACTATTTGGTAGATCGGTTAAAAATCATCTGTTGTGTAATGACTTAGATTTAGCTATAATTTAGATTTGGGAAAAAATGTATGCTACTTTTTGAGATGACTCTCCTATGTGGCCCTTTCTTTATGTGCTGTATGCAAAAGCACCGCTAGAGGGAGATCTTCTACAGCTCTTCAAAGTACAAACCCTGACATATGAATCCCGGTGCCTCTTAATGAATCAATCAAATGCAACATTAACAGTTATTATATTCTATTCTTGATATTGAAAACAACAGCGTACAAAAACAATCTCACTACATGGGTCAATATGAAACAATTCAGAAGCTCTTGATAGTTTTACACAATCTTCCTCAGCAGATGGAGTTGTTGAGCACTTGGAAGACTCCTTATGGAAGCAAAGAAGAGCAGCGAATCTGCGGGGACCCTGCGACATTTCTGGCTCTACTGACACCAAGCTTCGGGAACTTCATCTCCAGACTGTCTTCCACAAATGTACCATCCAGATTTTTGATATATCAAAAATTGAGCCCACAGTGCATTAAAACCTTTTACTTCATACAGTAGTGTAGGCAAAAGCTGTAATTTCTTGGAAAGTAAATCTATGATGTATGAAACAACAATTTGAGGTCACTGTAGATTTTGTGTGCAACATCTCAGAACTTTTTTTTTTAAATGTGTGAATTGTATCCTCATCTACGCCATTGCAGTCATTGCAAAATAGAGCCTCTTTAAACATCAATTTGTCATTAATTGATCTTTGTGAAAATAAATCAAAGGCATCTCTATGTTGTCTAAACAAAGTGCACAAATTCTCAGAATTTTCAAGTGAGTCGTAGTTTTAAATTCTGCATTTATGCAGTCATGGGGTTCCGTTTGTGCCAAAATTAAGTCGAAACGCTAACTGTCTATGCTATGTGTCGTCTTCCATGTCTATGTGTCTGTTTACTGTCTATGTCTGTCTATGCTATGTGTCGTCTTCCATGTCTATGTCTATGTCGATTGCTCACATGACTCAACATTTGTCTGTGTCAACTGAACTTACTCCTGTTGTCTGTTGCCCTCCTTGTCATTTGACTGTATCGTCTTGCTGTGTCAATGCTGGCAGTGTCAGGACTATGTATGCGTCGTTTCACTCTTTTGTTGCTATGTGTCGTTACAATGTGTCTTCACTCTGTTGTTGCTATGTCGTTGCTATGATATTCTGATTGCCCTTATTAATGTGGCAAGCTGTTTGAAAATAATTTGCAATAATTGCTTTAGATGGGATAATAATGGTATGCCCTGATGCCACGGCTGCAGGGCCACCGTGTGTGGAACGTTCCCTTTGTAGCTGGGAAATCTCCTCATCTTGATGACAGTAAGTCGACACTTCAGGACGACAATCATAACGACACAAAGCAACGACAGAGTGAACGACGCATAACAACGATACAAAGCAACGACAGAGTGAACAATGCATAACGACACAAAGCAACGACAGAGTGAACAATGCATAACAACGACACAAAGCAACGACAGAGTGAAACGACACATAGTCATGACACGGCCAGCATTGACACCATGGATGTATTAAGAGCACAGCAAGACGACAGTCAAATGACAAGGACGGACGACAGATGACAGGAGTAAGTTGACACATTGAAACGACACAAAGCATCAACAGAGTGAAACGACGCATAGCAACGACATAGCAACAACAGAGTGAAGACGCATTGTAACGACACATAGCAACAACAGAGTGAAGACACATTGTAACGACACATAGCAACAACAGAGTGAAGACACATTGTAACGACATAGCAACAACAGAGTGAAGACACATTGTAACGACACATAGCAACAACAGAGTGAAGACACATTGTAACGACACATAGCAACAACAGAGTGAAACGACGCATACAGTCCTGACACTGCCAGCATTGACACAGCAAGACAGTCAAATGACAAGGAGGGCAACAGACAACAGACAAGTTCAGTTGACACAGACAAATGTTGAGTCATGTGAGCAATCGACATAGACATAGACATAGACATAGAAGACGACACATAGCATAGACAGACATAGACATAGACAGTAAACAGACACATAGACATGGAAGACGACACATAGGCAGACAGTTAGCATGTCGATATAATTTTGGCACAATCGGAACCCCATAGTCCTGCCTATTGTCTACTTTTTTGTCATGTCATGACAAAAAAGTAGACAAGCCATCGCGTTTGTCATGAAGCCATCGCGTCATCACCCAGATAATATGTCTCTTGAGATCAGTGCCTGCCTACAGCGACAACAGTTCAGAGTTCGAACCCCTGGTGTTGCAAGATGACCATACTATATCTAATCAGGCATTGTGCTGCGGGCAACTTCCCTGCATGTTGTAGATGTATTTCTGCATCAACACACCTGATTCAAATTAACCTTCAGTTACAGTTAAGTAAAGTCATGTTATTAAGTCACCCCGGCCTGACTTAATAAAATAAATTACAGGCGTCTCTATGTTGTCTAGACAAAGTACACACTTTCTCAGAATGTTACAGTGATTCATTTTTGACCATTTAAAATTCTGCATTTTCATGCATTGCACACATGCCAAATCAGGCATTGTGCTGTGGACACCTTCCCTGCATGTTAATGCAGATGTGTTTCTGCATTAACACCTGTCTGAAATGATCAGCTCATTAGTTTGTGTCCTAGGTTAAAATGCCAGTGCACTCATTATGCTGTGGGGAATGGAGACACAGAAAATCAGATTTTAATTTCAGAAGCTCCTTGGGCATACTCAACGTGATGAGCAGGGAATGTCTCTGTTTGGCACTTCTACTGACAGAACCCTGTTATATTTCACATTTGTCTCCTCTTCCTCTTTTCCATACCCTGCTTCTTCCTTTTCCTCTTCAAAATGCTCGACCCTGACTATTGCTGCAGTGCAGCTATACTTTTAATCTTTTATTATTACCATAGACTGTAAAACATAGTTGTATACAGTGTAATTATTACCAGAGACTGTTTAGAACCTTTATAGACTTTTACAGTCTATGGTTATTACACAGCCTCGTTGAATACTGGATTGTGATTGGTCAAGCACGGCAGTCTATGGTCTATTTTTTAGACTGTTGCTATGTGTAACAGACCATTGCCGTGGAGGGAGTTTTGATCACAGTCTGGAGGACCATTCATGCTCAGAAAAAAAATGGACATTTGAATAGCTAGACAATGACAACTCTACAAACTCCATCTACTGAGGAAGATCGCATGTCTTTGAAAGCTGCAGAACAGCTACTAACGGAGTGTGGACCTTATGGTGAGATCTTTTTGTCAACAAATGCAGAAAGTTTTATAGACCACACACACACACATCAGGAATATTCAGACTGACAGAGCAGACATGGAGGCCTTTATTGTTTAACTGTTTATAGTACAGTGCCACATCTCTCACCCTCCATGGCCCCCGACACACATTAGTCAACAACTTTTAACCACCACCACCACGCGCACACACACACACTCGCACTGTTTTTAATGTAAACATTATAGGCTTAAAGAGTGATACAAAAAGCAAGGTAGTCGTCAACCGTTTCTGCGTCCTTTCTTCCAGAGTTCCTCTTTCGAGAGTTAACAGGATGACAGAAAAACAAAAGTGTTATTGTTTGGTTAATCATCTTTTGGGGAACAAAAAAAAATTGTCCTGTTCTCTCTAATCACTGCAGTCACAAGCACGCACGCACACTCACACACCCACTGTCAGGATTTTCATTGAACCAAATGTTTTTTTTTTTATCAAAGTGTAGTTAAAGTGTTTTATTTTGAATGCTTGCAGTAGGCAGCAGGGGGAATAGTGAATTTATGAAGTGGAACATCTAACAATGCTTATGTTCTTTTCCCATAATTCTCTTTATAGGAAAAAGGCCTTGTGTGTCAATTCCCTTGTGTGGACACAGGGTGGAGCGTCACTCTTCCCAATCACACCTGGAGCTGCATTACCTTTTAGCTCGTACAAAGTACAAGGCGTTTGTTTTAGGGTAGTACTTCACATTCTGTTTCTTGTCCATGAGGCCCCCAAATATGATGAGCTCTCCCCTGCCCTGTACCACGGTGTGAAGGCTGGTCTCAGGAGGCCCTGTAACTGCAGCGGGAGTCCCGTTCCCATAAACTCTCCAGGACACCACCCCAGCAGACTTGGCCCTGGACACATCCAACACGTACATCTGCATGGGCTTGCAGTTGAGAGACTGGTACAGAGGTTTCCCTACGTTCAGGCTTTGGGGCGGGTGATGGCCAAGACGCCGTGCAATAGGTGGGATAGCATGTCCATCAGCTCCAGCAGCCTGTGGAGGGCTGGAGGATGATGACGGAGGGGTTCCAGGTGGACCCGCTCCTCCTCCTCCACCACTTCCTCCTCCAGGAGAAGCCCCCTGTGTCTGAAGGGAAGACGATGAAGACGGTAAAGATGAGGAAGATTTATTTTTCACTGCCTCCAGACTTCGTCGTAAGGCAGCAGGGGACACGGCACCTGGGGGAGTGTGTGGGGAGCTTGCAGGAGGTGTATGCAGGCCGTTAGTGCAGGGCACCTCAGGGTGGTGAGCGGCACAAGGGGGAGACTCCCAGCCATAGTCTGTGGAGGCAAGTGGGAGAGGGCGAGAGGAAGGAGATGCAGCCTGGGCTGGGCTGGTCCTTGGTGAAGGGGAGGATCCATTTAATAACGGGGGAAGTGGAGGAAGAGGCGGGCTGTCTGGGCCTTGTGAAGGAGACGGCTGTTGGGATGAGGATGGGCTCCCTTCTCTGGCACCTCCTCTAGCTGAAGGCCGAGGTCTCAGCGTGCCCCATCGGCCGTTTACACATGGAGCCTCCTCAACAGCTCCCAGGACGACACCGGCGGCCCCACTCCGAACAGGAGACTGAGAGCGCAGGGAAGGCGGTTCGGGACCCAGAGGGGCAGGTGTGGCACTTATGGGGGAGGGCCGAGAGTTAAGACTTGGGCTGAGCGGTGCACGACCAGATGGAGCCTGTGAGAAAACCACCACACACTGGCCCACCTTGAGGGAAATGAACAAGATGAGAAAAAAGGCACATAAGTGATCAATCTAATGATTAGGCGCAGACATTCAGAATAGGACTGACAGCTCAGACAGACACTTACTCTACAAGCTGGGTGGCACCACAGCTCTGGGGCCCCATGGTCCTCGTTTTCCACCTGCAGCTGCTGCCACCTCCATGGTGGTGCGTCCATGTGGAGGAGCCAGGCATCTTTAAGGAGCTTTAACACACAAGACAACAGGATCAGTCAATACTGTAGTCACTTATAGTCACATGGAACATTTGCTACGATATACAGATATGTTGTTCTGATACTAGAGTGAAGTTAAGAAAAATAAAAAAATAACTTACTGCATTAGGGCCGCCACAGCCTCCCAAGATGAGCAACGTCTGATCGTCAATCACAATCTAACAAAAAAACATTTTAAAAATAGTATTTAAATTTTATATGAAAAACCCAACCACTTGAAGTGCATGGAGAGGGGAAAGCTGTACTAAAGGGTCAAAACTCTAACACTTTATTTATGTAATAACTTAATTGTCAGATCTAGGTAGGACCTTATTAAAAAAGTTGAAATGACCACAAATACTAGTCAAGATTGTCAAAAACATAAGAAATGGAAGATTTTCTTGAACATTGACGCCTTCTTACTTGTGATTGACCTCCTCGCGGGTGGGGTGATGGGCCAGATATGGGTGGTTTAGACCAGGACCACTGCTCCAGATCCAGAACCCAGACTTCATTACTCCTGATCAGAACCATCACAGGGAATGACAACATGATGAGGTGTGACAGCCAAAGAATTTCTTCACTATTCACTTTAAATACAGTCCAATTAACAAAGTTTAAGACTTAAAGCTGAAATGTGTAAGGCTTTACATTCAAATATCATTACATCAATTTATATGGTGGAGTATGTTTGGGGACTCGCTTTTGAGAAATGTTGATTTATTTGTCAAATTAGACTGGTCTAGGTCTTCCAACAGCCCGTCTACACAGGCTCTGTAACAGCTCCTGTGTCACTTGTGTATTTCCCCGTTTTACCTGCATAACTACAGTGATTGTATATGATTTACTTAAGGGATGTAAATAACATTCTCACAATCACCTGACATCTGAGGAGTCAATAACATGTTTACTGTCTATGAACAATGAGGTGAACACCTTTGCAAACATGTCCCGTCTTATCTGTAACTTGAATGTACAGAAAGTTACAGATTTCACCTTTAATTTGTGCAGCTCAGTTTTGTATAATGTAATATAAGTAATACGTTCATACATTTGCCGCGCTCCTAGTGATCCCCCAAACACCACCATGGTGTTTCCAATCACAGAGGAAGAGTGGCCAGCCATAGGGGGAGGTCCATGTGTTGTCACTATACAGTTCCACCTGATATAACAGAAGAAAACGTGAATCACAAAAAAGGGAGAAAAAGAATTATGAACTATGAAGAAAAAAGTTAAACTGTACAAAGTTTGTCCATCACTTGTCACAACTACATCCTTTAACTCCCAGTACTGAAGTCTCTCTCACCAGTTCTTTGAAGGCGAGTAGGTGTGGATTTCATCAAAAAACCTTTCTGGTTGGTGCAGCGGATATGGGCTGGGGCGTGTCCATCCCCCAAACAGCACCAACAGATCTTTGTGCATTACTAGAGTCGCCCCAGCTTTAGGAGATGGATAAGAGCCTGGAAAAGAAAAGAGCTAAGATATTCACATTTTAGCTAAATAAGCACAATGTTATATGTATGAATTAAATCAAAAATGAATACAAAAAGACCAATTACATTTAACTTAACTCTCACATAGTGCCTTAAGTTAACATGACTGAACAGAAAAGGAAAACATGGCACACAGTAAGACTACATTATTATTTTCATGATGCAGTAGACCTAAACTCTCACAGTAAATGGTCTTTACAAAAGTCTACCTCTTAATCCTTAACATGCAATTTCATAAAAAGGCACAGGAATATAATGCAAATGCACTAGTAAAATAATTTGACTACAATCTTTCATCAGTGCTTCTTTGTTTTTATTGCCACCTCCTCAAATACTGTGTACTCAGCTGCTACGGCTGAGCATCTGACTACTACATTTACGTAATGTGGTTTGCCCTCCCACAGTTCCCCTTACATAAGCCCCATGTGCATTTTTATTTATTTTTACCAGTGCTACATATCGTAAAAAGAGCCCAAATTTCTGTTTCCTGTTGGCCTTTACTGCTTTGTAACCTACTCGTACCTGAGGCTAAAGGGCGGATCCACTCCTTGCTGTTGAGGTCAAGTCTCCACAGATCATTGAAGGCAGCATTACAGCTACTCTGAGTGCAACCCCCAAACACATACATGGACTGGTTTGAGTCATAATAGCATGCACCTGCAACCAAAAAACAACAACAATTAACCAGAGAAAACAGAGCAAACCGCCTTTTAGATACGTTTTTCAATGTGTGCCTTGAACAGTAAAATCAGTGCCCAGCCTTTCTAATAAAATGGTAAATGGAAGACATCTACATATCTTTGTACATAGTTGTTTACAGTGCAGTTGCATTGACAGATTCATTACATTTAAAATATAATCATTCTTCAAAATTGCACAGTTAAGCTTGTCATTCAGTAAAAGAGTGAATTATTCTACATAAAAATAAACTTCCAGCTAAGTGGCCTTTTATGTGAATTAAGCTACAGCATTTGACACTGGACATGGGCACAATTCAATGTTTATCATAAATCTGTGTTTTTATATGCTACACACTGGACTCATAATCTAATCCAAGGGTCTTCAACATTTTCAAAATTCACTGAAAAATGTTAAAATGCATAACCAGAAGTTCTGTATTTTTGACTTATGGTAAAAAAGTGTATACATTATGTGCAACTCATTTTGACAGGAAGTGTAAAGCAGCATATACTGACTGTGTGAGAAGCGCTGGGTGATTGGGGTTCCTGGATATGGGTATGTGCGACTTTCCCACTGGATATTTCCCTCCTGGACAGCTCTCAAGAAACCGTGGTAGCACTGATAAGCAACACCTAGTTCAGATAAAATATTAGTAGGCAAAATGAACACAAAAATGGTTTAACTTGACAAAGAGCGCATTTAAATGAGTATTACTTTTTAAACGTTACATCTCAGGTGTTTAAAGTAAAATGTTACTGCTCTGCTTATAGTGTTATGCCCACTCTGACCCACTGTAAGGTTAACCAGTCTACCTTATGATTCAGTTTTATACAAGACTGTAAATATGAGAGGCATACCTTTAATGAGGCGATACCACTGCTTACATACAAGTGCAGCAGTCTTGTGCTCCTGGTACGGTGAGAGGAAGGACAGAATATATTCAAGAACTTCCTCTGGCAACTCCACCATTGTTCTCCCACCTCCTTTGGCACTACTGTCCATGTTCCCTTCTTGTCGGCAAGACCCCATGTTTGCCTCTTCTTCTTCGGTTATCCCAGCAGGGTCTGCACCATCGTCCTCTGTATCCATGGCAACAAAACATCCATCCTCATTATCCGGGGAGCGGGACATAATTGTCTGTTGAGACATGGGTAGACATGCTAGTGATGTAGCTAGCTATGTTCAGGAGCATGTCTGCCATCAGCTACAATTAGCTACAATGTTAAAATTCGCCATTTGTCTAGTTGACTCATCCATTTCTCACCTGTCCTATAACTTATTTAGTGAATTTCTGCAACTCAAATCTGAATTTTGTCTTACCCCCCATTAAACAATGACACAGCAAAGCTATACCCACCTAACATTTTAGCTAGTGGCATTTCGTACTCATCAGTCCTAACAGTTAATTGTCTCACTCATTGTCTAAAACGGTTGGTGCCTTTTCTTTAGACTAAGCAGCTGGCCTGGCCCCTCCATATAGCACGTCCCTCTTGTGTCGTTCATCTAACTAACGTTAGCTGTCGTTAGCCATCGTATAACAAATTAAATGTTGGATTACTAACCCTAAATACCACCTAACGTTAAAGCTAAAATACATGAAACGTGTGATATGTCATACGGCTAAACGAGGAACGGCGAATGCTACAAAACACCGGCGTGTACATGTTATTGGATTTAAGGTTTGATTGATCCTTAGACAATATATGTTAGCACTGGCTAACGCTAGCTACTGGTCATGAGCATCCAAGCTAACGGTAGCTAACGGTACATAGCAACAGCGTACTTGTTTTCTTAAAACGTCAACGAGAAATAGCTTTGCTTGACACAATGTGGAATCCGCACACTTCTTAAGTAAGACACGACAACCTTTCAGGGCAGCATTCTCGGCTGACGATACACCTAACTAATTAACGTTAGCTAGCGGTTACCTTCAGTCTGCTGCTGATAACCTAGCTAGCTATGCTAACGTTAGCTCGAGCAGTCATTAACTAGCTAGCTCATCTAGCTAGCTAGCTAGCTTATGTCAGATAAAGGTTGTCAATTTCACTCCTTAACTGTTGCGACATTATTCATACCGTTGTTGTAGACGTTGAGGGCTCTGAGTGTGTCTTTCCTCTTCGTACCCCCGGTATCAGCTCCGGAGGTTCCTGTGCAGCCTCCAAACAGTCGCCATCTTCCGTTAACAGCGTCCTCCGCAGCACAGCGACGCTGTAGCAGCCGCTGACTTTTGTGGTACCCACGTACCAGGGTGGGGACAAACACTGCGCCCCCAGCTGCTGTGGGCAAATGTGTTGCTCAGGGGAAAGTTGGAATTACCCTATATAGCTAATTACCCAATTTTAAAATATAGCAAATTAGCATAACACCATAATATAATCAATTATAATTGTTATATTAGGAAATCAATCAGTAAATGAGAATGTGTGATACCACCACAGACACCGATAGAACAGAAACTAGACACATCGAAATTACTTGAACTGTCAACACCATTTGTGCATAAGCCCATGGTAAAGAAATGTGGGCTATCACCCTCATTTCGGTAGTAAATCATGACTAAAAGAATGAAATATTTGTACACGTCTCCTCCACTTTCATCTGACCTTGATTTAAAAAAATAAAAATGTTAACAGTTTTCATAATTGGTTTGTTACAAGAAGTACATCTCATATAGATCTGTGCACCTTGGAATGAAATGTCTGTATTTAGTCTGCCTGCTTTTGGTGGGTTATAGGGCTTAGATGTATATTTATTACTACTGTAATTTCATACTCCAGTGTTGGCCAGCTAACATCCATAGTTTCTCCCATACTTTTTTTCATGCAATGTACCAAGTTGTTGAAATAAAAAGTTATATATGTTTAATTTACCCTGCATGTATAGCCTAACTGGTTTCTTTGCTGTTGCATAATGAACAAATTCTTCAATTCTTTTACACTGATGATGTTGTAAATAATGTATAAAAGTGTACACACAAACATCATACAAATAATTAAATATATCTAACCTAATACAATAAATTACTTACAATTAAATATAGTGTCAGAAATCATGTTGTATGATGTAGGCAGAGATATTAACAAAATTGGACACACTATGTCATTCATATGAACTCAAAACAGGGTTAGACAATTTCATCATCAGACCTGCAGTTTCAGTCCAACCTGCCCCACTCCTTTGTTTATAAAAAGGTACAAGGAGCAGTGGTTTAGACGTGCAGGTGGAGAGATGTCTACTCTGTCTGTACACAAAGAAACAACAAACAATACTGCTGCTATTTTGACATTTGTGAGGCAGGCAAAGTGTTACATCTGCAGTGTTTTGTGGCCACTAGCTGTGTGTTGAGGTTGTACATTTTACAAAATGATTTGTCTTTAACAGTTCACTTGTATTAGCAGAAAAAGCACAGTTGCAAATAACATTACCTATGACTCTATTATATCAAGTGCTAACCATGACAGTGTGACAGTAAGCGAGCACGAACAATAACAGGATCCTAACACTGAAGCAGCTAAAAAAAAAAAATCATCATTAATTAATTGTATGCTTTTCCTACTGTGACGTGTCAAAATGTCTGCTAATGGAAAGATCTATTTAGGCCTGCAAAATGTAAGAGTTTTGACCACTCTGGTGCTCAATGCTTTGAAGAGTTTCATTTGTATCCTCTTTCCTCCAGTACTTTCGTCCTGGTTATTTTTGTAAGGGAAGGATAAAATAATAATAGTTATAATAATAATAATAATAATAATAATAATAATAATAATAATAATAATAATAGTCTTTGGTAGTCAATATTATAAATGCAAATAAAATAAAAATAAAAAGACTGATTTATTTAACATATGTTGTTTTGTAATATGATGCACAGTTGCCAAACAAACCACTTGGCAATTCTGATTTCTGATGATGCGTTCAAGTCACTACCGCACATTTCCACATTCAATTGCTAGCTAATTAGATACTATAAAGTTTGGTATTTTGCTGATCCCTGCAAACGGACGGGTAATACAATATTTCACTTTGGGCCTTTAACTATATGTAGCTAGCCTATTGTAATTGTTGTCCAGTGGTCACGTACTGACCGTGGTGTTGAAGGGAAGTGCTGCGTTTAATTCTTGTGCGAGGCTAACATCCATGGGCTAACCTCACGATCCAACTCTCAGTGTTCTCCACCAAAAAAACAACAAGTAGTGAGGTGGAGTGAGCGTATCGCTCACTTTTAGCCAAGTGTCAAGGATAAAGCGTTACGCAATTAAATTGGCTTTGTCATATTTAAATTACTTAATCTTGCCGGTCGATTATCTTGTTGGAAGCTAGCAATGTGACGCTAACGTTACCTTTCCTAACGTTAATACAACGTCATTTCCCTTCCTGTGTTAAGAGACACTGCTTTAGTGGTAAAGACCACTAGCTAACACAACTGTCAACAATCCAAAACTTGTTTTTCCGTCTGATATGCGTGTGGACTACTAGTGGCCGGTTGATTTACCGAGGTGGACGATAATTTACGCCAAAATTAAAGTAGCAGGCAGCCGGGGGGGGTTGTCCTCAGTAGAGCATTAACGTTACGCTAGCAGGCCAACACGCGGCCAAGCTCCCGGTTTGCGAACTTCTTTATTCAGCCTTCACCCGAACACAAAAACCCGTGAGTTCGTGCTTGCGGGTCTGCGTGAACTCTGCCCACCGTCCCATGTCCTCTGCGTGGATGGGAGATAGTTAGCCGGTGGAGCCGAAGAGGTAACCAGCCAGCAGATCTGTTAAACATGGAGGATGAAGAGGTTGCAGAGAGCTGGGAAGAGGCAGCGGACAGCGGGGTGAGAAACACTAATTGTGGAAATATTCTTCTAAACAAGATTATAACTTGATTTCAGTTTGCCAGTCACCTAGCAAGGATCCGCGATCGCGATATGCTACATGTTTGTGGCGCCTGAATACCTGATGTAAACATGTTTTTTTTTTCGCCTTGTTTTCTCATCAAAGAAATGCAGCTTGTCTTCTTGACTGAGTCTTGCAGGCCTCGCTGTCCCATAACGACACGGGACTGAGCCTGGCTTCATGTCATTTTATTTACGCAACGAAATGATTTCATGATCTGTGGAAATCCCGAATAATATCCATAAAAAACTTAATTTTTACAAAGTCGACTTTTTCCTATAATTGCCCCATTTTTTAGACCCGCCCATTGCGGAAATGACAGTACCATAACCAGACAGTAAAGTATGTTTAGGGCTTTTGAAATAGTATATTTTGAGTATGCAATTAAATAGATCTAGCAGATTCGTGTAGTGTAGAAGTAGCGTGTTTTGGTAGATTGAACCAGTTTGATTTGATTGACTTTCCAAAGGGTATCTTTAGTGCATGCTTTTCTTACTGAAATCTTCCATGACTGCTTTGATCATAATTGATCATATCCAGTCAGTAAAACCATTGATTAGCGTGTCTTGGTAGATGAACCAGTTTGATTTGTGATTAAATGATCTGTTACATTTTAAGTGGCTTCAAAAACATGTCCATGTACAGTACATTATGTTGTTGTTATTATTATTATTATTACGGATATTGTCTGTTTTTTTGTTATCCTGATTAACAAATTGAAATCCACGGGCTGGCAACGTGTTGATATGATCTGATACTGGGATATGTTTACAGTAAAATGTTGACTTTGAATCGGCTTAACACTAAATATAAATTCCAACTTCTGTCTACAAATGCATATAACGTATGTATATTGATTTGTAATGATTGACATAATGTCATAGCTTTCAAAAGCATGTTTTCTTATATTCCAGCAACCAGTCATCAATTTAGAAATCGGGATCTCATGAACATGTTTGCTATACAGGTCATTGAGACAGATAATTAACTTGTTGGACAGTAATACAAATGTTGTAATGTGTAAGTATGTTTTCTCCTCAGGAAATAGAGAGAAGGCTTGAGGCTAAACTGAAAATAAACCAGGAGGCAAAGTAAGCAAAGAGACAATTTATCAAAAATGTTCAATACATGGTAAGATTGCATAGAATTTTTTTTCCAGTAATTTTATTCCTATTACCTGTTGTTTTTTTTGTTTTTTTACCTGTACAGGAAGTCCAGCTTGGGTTCAGGTGGCTCACCTGTTCGAACTGCTATTGTAATCCAGGATGACTCTCTGCCTGCAGCACCCCCACCACAAATTAGAATTTTGAAACGTCCTTCAAATAACGGTACTGCAGGAAACCTTGCATCCTCGACCCGTCCCTCACAGCAGATGAAGTCTTTGGCCCAGCGGGAGGCAGAGTACGCCGAGGCCCGAAGAAGGATCTTGGGTAGTGCGTCTTCAGATGATACGCCTCAGGACAATCCATGTCAGGACAGGTAAGAAATTACAACAATTAATTTTCACAGTAGTTAAAATGCCTAGATGTGAAAAACACTTTAATTTATTAATTTTTTTATTTCTCCTCATATCATTAGGCCAGCTCGTATGAGCGTGCAGCAACCATCAGAACCAGTTCGTCCAAACAATAATGTGATCCGCCAGCCCGCTGGTCCAGATGGCACGTCAGGCTTCCGGCTCTGCAGATAAGCAGGAGCTACCTGCTGCAAGGAGTCAGCTGTCTCCCTGAGAGGGCATAAAGGGTGGCAGTTAAGGGGGTTGTGTGTGGTATAAAGAGCAGAGTGGTGGGATGACACAAAATTTGACAGACTTTAGAAAATATGATGACGTAGCATGGATTGAAATGAACTTCTCCACCCTCTCTCTACTCTGCTTACTGGCATGGTCTTTGCCTTTCACCTTGTCTTTTCCCTCTGTGGAACGCTGCAAGGGGCTGGCAGAGATCAGCCAAAGATCTGAAACCCCTTCTGTTCCACACTGTGAACAGGCTTTTGCCTCACATCCCTACACACTGTGATACTTTGATGTACCATGAGGTGCCCTATGATTTTAAGCATGATTGGCCGCCCGTGTGCCAGGGCATCAGGTGTCTTTCTCTTCAGGGAGAATAAGGAAATAAATCGTAAATCTGGGAATTCCCCAGAGAGGTACAAGCGAACGAGCTGGCCTTTCCACTGATGGAGCTTGGATCATGGCTGGGTGTCCACCGGGAAGCTGGCCTCAGTTTGTTGGGTTCAGTGGAAATTAGGTGCTTGACAGTGCTGGGATTTTACTGTGTTCAGCATCTTAAGTGCAAGGTGAGAGAAAGTCAGACTGATCCAACACTAGAGTAAAAGTGCACTGTACTTAAAAGTGCGTTTTAATACTGTAGTTGTATAGCAATGGCAGAGGCCCAGCCAGCACTTTACACAGTCCACAGTCCTCGGTTTGGCACTGGTGGCTATGAAAGAAATGCCTGGTGGGCACGCAGCCTGTGGCCAAAGATTATAGATCGGAAGGACAGAATGTCACTAAATCTAAGTCTATTCAAGCAATAAAGATGAATTTACTCCCTGGATTATTTTTTACATATTGCCTAATTACCGGTGCTGTGTTTTGTTTTAAATTAGCTTTTGTTTCAAACTGCTGATATTGTTTTCTTCATGTTTGTGGGTTGTTTTGCCGAGACATAGTATGTTTAAGTAAGGAGATCAGTAGTGTATCAGAGATTAGATGATGTAGCCTGCATAGGAAACTTTATTGGTAGTGTCATATACAATTTTATCAAAGTGGAAAAAGTCAGACCTATTCATGAATTGAAAATCTTCCGTTATTGTGCATAAATTTCTGTGTGTGTGTTGCCTTGCTGTTTCTAATCAGAATGGCTAAATTGGAACTTCTTTTACGGCAAACTGCACTGCATCTGCCTAGGACAGAGGACTTTGATCTGTTTTGGCACCAGTTGAAGTATATTGACTGATTGCGTTATTAAGATTTTTGGTCTTCAGAAAAAACTGTTTGATGCTCAGCATGGAGAATGATATAGCCAAATGAGAATTGCGTTAATTTTGAAAAGGGTCAGGGAAAACAAATGATCACAAAAATATGAGAAATCTCATCTTTTGTGTCCTTTAGAACGAAGTCAAATTCCGCTGCCTGGTTTGATAAATGTCTTGCATTGGGTGTTTTTCACACAAAAGGACTTTGCACCATTGTTTGCCACTGATTGAAAATAAAAGTTTGCAAACCATGAAGTCAATAATCTCATCAAATACTGATGAGTTACCAGTTACTGCAGCCATTTTTGAGCACTTTGACACTTGTATGCCTTAAATGACAAATGATCCCTGGTTACATACATACACTTTCCAATGGGTAGTGCTTGTTAATCTCAAGCTTTTGGGCCCTTGTGATAGGTTAATTATTTTATTGAATACATCCTATATCATTGAGGCACAGTTTATAAATACAAAATCACGCTCATTAAGGGTGCAATAATGTTTTTCTTACCGAAGGGTTCCCTGACTGCTTTGACCATAATTTATCCAAATCTTTTCCAGTGTCAGTAAAACCATTGATTGGAAATATTCACAAGGAAAGTGATGGATTTAAAGTATGATTAATGGTAAATTAAACAACTTGCTTCTACACTTACAGCATACCTTTAAATATGGCTTAACCTGCTGCATTTGTACCTTTTTATTTATGGGCGTAGTTCACTAATGTCTGGGAATTGAGGTTTCCTTCTGTTCGATGACAGCAATAGAAGTTGTCCATTGCAGCTCTAACATCTCAATATTATTGTTATAAAATATACACAGTTTACTTAATATAGTATTTCCAGAGGATCAGCTTCAATGATTGAAATAAAATTAGATTTGTAATCATTTTAAATCGATAAAAGCAAAATCCCATCCCATATGTGAGCCACACACATGGAGCTTTGTTATTCACAGCCACTTGCTACTTTGAGGCTGTTTTGATGTCATTGTTATTTTTTGAAACTTGAAAAACAAATGAAATTTGAATACCCTTTAATAAACACACTTCAAACGTGTTGGTTCTTGAGCAGAAAGTTGGATGACTTTGAAGCATATATTGTTTCTAAATTACTTATTGTGAAAATGGTTCATATACTTTTTTTAAATCATTATTCCCCACTTTGACTCAGATTATTAGAGGGGAATTATTATACATTTTCCTGATTATACTTGCATACTTTTACTAAAGTAACATTTTTAATGTAGGACTTTAACTTGTAGACTAGCATGGTTACAGTGGCATTAGTAGTTGTATTCAATAGTAAAGGATATGAATACTTACAAACTTCAGAACGGTTAGACAGGGGAAAAATATAACGTTCATGTGGCTCCTAGCTCATCCCCAGAAATGAGAGAGCAGACAGGTTGGCAAAAGAGGCAGTCAAAAAAGTAATTGTTGAAGTCGATATTAAATTATCAAAAGCAGAGAGAAAAGATATAGTGTGGAGAAAGGTAAATCAACAGTGGCAGGAGCATTGGGATAACGCAATAAAAGGAAGACATTAACACTCAATCCAAAAAAGAGTAAAGGCATGTTAAGAAGTAGGGTGTAGGGGAACAACAAGGAAAGGGTAAGTAACAATAAGCAGGCTGAGAATTGGGCACAGTAAACTTAACGGTACACTTTTCATTATGGGAAAAAAACCCAAAGGGTCTTTGTGGTTTGTACCAGGAGGCTGGAACAGTTGAGCATGTCCTTGTCATGCAGAAAATGTACACAGGAATGGCAAGAAATGGTGACGCAATTACAGGAAAAAGGGAGAACAGATTACAATGTTAAAAGTATATTAGAGAGTGTGGAAACAGTGGTCAAGGAAGGAAAATGTTAGTTTTTTTTAGGAGTAACTGGACTGGAAAGTCGGCTTTAAAAAAGGGTAAAAAGCCATGGATGTATTAGGCCTATATAATAAAACCTGAAGGAGGCAGTGATGGGTGCCAACTGCCGTGAAACCTCAAAGAAGAAGAAGAGCTTCCTCCACCACTGCTCAAGTCATCCCAACCAGACGCGGCGCTGTTTGAATCCAGCACCGCGGCTCGGTTTGGGATCTTGTCGTCAGGTCTTTATGTCTGGTCCCAGTAGAGGTGTGAAAAAGTCGGAAGTTGGTTCTGATAGTTAGTAAAACTGGACAAAATGGCAGAAGACAACAGTTATGAGTCAATGCTCTGCGTAAAGCCCGAGGTTCATGTTTACCGGATCCCGCCTCGGGCTTCTAACCGTGGATATCGGTAAGATGAGCTAGCTAAGAGAGTAAAACGTGTTTAAAGCAGTGAGCTGACTGCTAGACAAATGTCCGTCGCCAAGCTAATTTAACGGCATACATCCATTATCGGACAAGCAATTGTTAGGATGTCTTTAAACTTTTCTTCTTTTTCCCTGCAAAGTGACAGTTGCAGCCAACACAGCCAGCATCTACTAATGACTTAGATAAACAGACATAGCTAGCTGATACGTGTGCTAGATGCGCTAATAACGTTAGCATTGTTTCCAAACGCACGTCGCACATCGCATTAACTGTTGTCTGCTCACTGACATCGGACACAATCATCCCGACTTTGTCAACAAAAAGTTCCTTGACTGCGACTTACATCTGCTGTCACTTAAAAAGTGAACGTTAGTTGTGAAAGACATTAGAAATTATAACATTGCTGATAAAGTTAACTAGCTAAGCGTTGAAAGTTTAAAAATGGCAGTGCTCAGTCTATGTCCAATAATGGATGTAGAGCGGTGTAGTTAATGCTAGCGGTTAACGAACTTTAGTTAAATGTCCACGAAGGGTGCGTTTGCGTGATGATTAATTCAACAATAAATGCATGGATGGACTATTGCTAATCTGTAGCTAGTTCAGTGCAATGTGTGTGCTTGTTTTGCTGACAGAAGTATCCAAAATACATTTATGAAAACATGATCTGACGTTAGCTAGACTAGACTGTAGGGGATACCTTTCTACCTAAGTGACGGCCTCTTTGTTTATACTCTCTTACAATAAATTAAGTTGTTGTCAGGTTGAGTCCAATTATAATGTGACAAGCCGAGAAAGAGTTGTCATCCAGCAGTTTGTCACTGCTCATAAGCTGCCTGATGCTTTTCTACATAAAGAAACTGTCTTGGGCATTCATTCTTGAATCTTGGAAACAGTAGTTGGACAAAAGAAAAAAACTTAACTCAAGGTCCACTTTCTAGCCTTTTCTGGAGCTTTCCACTCTATCTCACGTCTTCTTCCATGGATCGGATTTGCTAAGATCTCATGACGAAAAAAGAAGACCGCAAGTTGTGGTTGAAAGCCCTTGAAAAAGTTTCTAAGTGGACCTTGAAGTTTGCTTTTTTCTCTTGTCACACACATGTCTCATTTTAGTCTTCCTGAAAGCTTTTATTTTCACTTCCTCCTGCTGTAAAAAGCTGCAGCTGCCTGTGTAAAAACAGTAATCAAGTCAGGCACTTTCATGTTCAGATGTATGCTTCCTGTTTTTCTAGTGCTGCTGACTGGAAGCTGGATGAACCTGCATGGAGTGGTAGGATGAAAATCACTGCTAAAAACAAGATGGCCTACATTAAGTTAGAGGACAAAAACACAGGTGAACAAACTGACATCTCCTTGAAGATAAATGTTATGTGTCCATAATTCACCACATGAATTCTTTGTATGTCTCTTAATGTCACCAAGATAAATTGCTTACCTTTTACAAGAAGAACTGACTCGTTTAAGTGAGTCTCTTAACTTTCACCACCACAAGTACCAAGTGTAAGTAAAACACTGACTGTTTAAGTAACTGTAAAGTGAGCCA
Organism: Gymnocephalus cernua; assembly: GCA_023631565.1. Lineage (NCBI taxonomy): Eukaryota > Metazoa > Chordata > Actinopteri > Perciformes > Percidae > Gymnocephalus > Gymnocephalus cernua. The sequence goes on from CM042428.1 coordinate 25,126,145, forward strand.
TCATTTCCATTCAACTTTAGAGCAGACTGGATAGTTTAGCCGGAAAGAGAGTGAGAAATCCTCACCAGTTTAGCCATGAAACAGTGAGACTACCTAATTGCTCTGTCTGCTCTGTCTAGCTTTGTTAGTGTTACATGGATTAAATGTGTTCACAATTAGGTGGCACAAGATGGTGGTTCCAAAATGTTTGAGACTTGAAACATATGGTAGAGCGTTGTAGTCAAGACCACCTAAACCGAGACCAGGTCATCACCATGGCTTTCCTCAGGAGGGTGGCTGGCGTCTCCCTTAGAGATAGGGTGAGAAGCTCAGTCATCCGTGAGGAGCTCGAAGTAGAGCCGCCGCTCCTTCACGTCAAAAGGAGCCAGTTGAGGTTGTTCGGGCATCTGGTAAGGATGCCCCCTGGGCGCCTCCCTAGGGAGGTGTTCCAGGCACGTCCAGCTGGGAGGAGACCTCGGGGAAGACCCAGGACTAGGTGGAGGGATTACATCTCCAACCTGGCCTGGGAACGCCTCGGGATCCCCCAGTCAGAGCTGGTTAATGTGGCTCGTGAAAGCGAAGTTTGGGGTCCCCTGCTGGAGCTGCTCCCCCCGCGACCCGACCACGGATAAGCGGACGACGGTGGATGGATGGATGGATGGATGGATGGAGGGAGGGAGGTTATCACCAAGACCAGAGTGTATCGAGACAAGACCAAGACTTTGAGGGCTTGAGACAGAGCCAAGACCAAGGCAGGGCGAGTCCCACACTGCATGACTCGATAAAATGTGGATAATGCTTACCATAGGCACTCCTCAAATTTATCTGAAATATCCACATTCCCATAAAAAACTAAAGATTCTTATTTATTCTCATCTTTTATTGCCATAAGTGTATCATTAGAAATGCCTTGATAAAAAGCAAACAAAAGGCAGCTGTGGTCTTGACCGGTCTTAAAATAAAATCCTCTTTATCTGAGACTGAGACAAGACCGAGTAAAAATATGGCCGATTCCGAGACAAGACGGAGACCTTAAAAAATTTGCCTCGAGACCAAGACTGATCTCTAGTACTAAAACACTGGTACACAGCATGAGTGAACCTGGCTGCAGTAAACCCCCCTGCTGGTTTACCAACATAAATGGGACTGGTTTGATCATAAATCAAGAAAAACGTTTTCTTGGCACTTGTCTTGGGTGCCCACCTTGAACTGTGGTGGTTGTATATATCTTATATGCTGCTGGCTTGAAGATATGTGTGTGAAGCACTACATATATAATATGAGTCCTAGACATGGATGTAAACTGCCACTTGAATGGTTGGCGGAGGCATACATACAACCGCGAGGCGGTAATTCTAGTTTTTCTGCCATGTTTGCTAAGCATGTGCTCAAGTTACACATGCGTGGTTTGGGTTTTAGTTGTACAGCTGAGTATCTCCTCTGGTGATTTTGCAGCAGACTAGAGGCTGCAAGTGTGCTGCTGCCCTTTGCAGAGTTAACAATTCAAAAATAATCCCTGGAAAGACTTGCCAATTATACATTTCCAGTCACATTTATCATAGAGAAAATGTGTGCGTTTGTCACAGTGTGATCAAAGAGCCTTTCAGCAAACTTGCGATCTCTCTTTGTCCTTTGCAACCAACCTTTTTACTTGATTACTCACAATGCAGAAAATAACCCTAAGGCACCATTTCTAAATTTGTTTGTTTTTTTGCAGGGGAGTTGTTTGCCCAAGCTCCAGTCGAACAGTATCCAGGGTGTGTAGTTGAATCAGTCACAGACTCCAGCAGGTATTTTGTGATCCGGATAGAAGATGGCAATGGTAAGACACTTTCATCAGAGATGGCAAAAGTACTCACTTCTCATACTTAAGTAGAAGTACAGATACTTGTGTTAAAAAATACTCTGGTAAAAGTAGAAGTACTGATTTAACTTATTTACTCAAGTAAAAGTAACAAAGTACAGGCTTGGAAATGTACTTAAAGTATAAAAGTAAAAGTAGCCTTGCGAATGACAACCATTTTTTATGCAAAGCTACATGGAGAAAAGGCTCTTTATGTATATATGCCATTGTCTACATTTTAAATGGATGTCTGCCAAAAGGCCTAAAACATCACATATATGATTATTGTGACAGAGACTGGGACTGCAGGTTAATAAGATTCTGACTGAGTAACAAGATATGAATTCAATTGTTTTTCACAGATCCAGTTCCATTTTTAATCTTCCCCTTAACATTTAAATGAATCTACATGTAAGTTCTGCATACTTTTAGAGTAGAACTAACCAGTGGTGTAGTCTATTTTTTTGTAGTGAGTATACTGTGATTTTCCCCTCCCAGCCTCATACTCGCCTGTCCCATAGCGACACCCCAGACAGTCGGTACTGTGACGTTTCTGAATACGAACTGTACACGGGCAACAGACGTTTAAGTGTTGATGGCGTTTATTTAAAGTCCTGGAAAAACACCACTTAGATCGAGTTGAGAAAAGATAAGACAGATTTAACTTTTTGAGAAACGCAACCGAACCTGAACGCAACAGGACATCACATCACACCACACAAATAAGCCATTTAACCGACACCCCTACACTGCCACACAAAACCATGACTAATAATTAGCATCATCATACAACTTTTGTATCGATTAGCAATACAATCTGCTGATAAGGGCCTACATTTACTCAAAAGTATTTAATAAACTGTTTACAATCTTCAACACCATGGCTAACAAATGCATAAAAAGCAGACGAAAGGAGAAAAAAGCTCCACTCTTTCTATTTTAGTTAATTATCTGACCATTGCTAACTAACATTACCATATAGTAATTTAATTGTGTAAAGCAATGCATATTTAAGATTTAAGAATTGACTCTAATATTGCATAGTCATTGACCTAATGAAGGCCGGGAGTTCTCACTGTCTCTCTCATCATCTGAAACAAGTAAACACACACACATAGACACACAGGTGTACACACACACACACACAGGCACACACGCACGCACGCACGCACACACACGCGCGGTATCATATAAGCTACTCTCACTTACCAGGTAACAGTAGGCTAACGTTGGTGGCAGCTGCAGTATCACCCGACGTGGCAGCAGCTTCAGGGACAGACTTTAGAAAACACTGAAGTAGTGTTATTTAGGTCTGTTTAGTAACGTTTCATATCTCGTTACTTATAAAACGTTGTTCAAACTCTAGGTAACTAGTTGCAAGAAACTACTACTACTTTTGTAAAACGTAAGGAGTAGAAAGTACCGGTATTTGTGCTAAAAATGTAAGGAGTAAAAGTAAAAAGTCGGCACAAAAATAAATAGTAAAGTAAAAATACCTGAAAAATCTACTTAAGTACAGTAACGAAGTATTTGTACTTCGTTACTTCCCATCTCTGACTTTCATCAGAGACTTTTGAAAATAAGAAGTAGGCGGATATACTGTATTAAAGACCTCTCAAATGTTATGTCACATTTATAGAAAAATACATTATATCAGTTTAAATAGAAATGTAGAAATGTATTTTAAGTTGTATAAGAAAAACATGACGGATTGTGTCCAACTGGTTTTAACTAGATTAATAGTACATATTTCTTTTTCAAGAAAATCAGTATTCAGATTGAATTGTGGAAGTGAAATATTGCATTAGCCTTTCACAGACAAGGATTGTGTCTGTTTTTACATTTTAAAAACTATTGGCTACTTCAAATTATGTTGAGTCTGCTTCATTGGTCACCATGATCCTTAATGTGATATCATAGTGACACAAGTCTGGGTTAACTTGGCCCAGTTTTTCTCAAGACAATCGCAGGAACTCAGTATGTCTTATACTGCAGTTATCAAGTGTCAGTAGATGGAAATTAAAAGGGATTTTCTTCTTTACATCAAGGCGCCATTTATTGCTATTTATAGCGTTTATCTAGTCTTCAGTGTAAGACATCACTTCTGTAATTTTTAGGGGGAAAAGTCTTATAGTCAGGCTGAAATGGTGTAAGTCACAGGGCCATCCTCTCCCTTACTGCAGGAATATGTATTCTATCTATCTATCTATCTATCTATCTATCTATCTATCTATCTATCTATCTATCTATCTATCTATCTATCTATCTATCTATCTATCTATCTATCTATCTATCTATCTATCTATCTATCTATCTATGTGATGCATGAGATACACTAATGCTCTTGTGTCTTTACAATTACTTTTATAAAGGACGTCATGCTTTTATCGGTCTGGGTTTTGCTGATCGTGGAGACTCATTTGATTTCAACGTAGCTTTGCAGGACCATTTTAAGTAAGTTATCTTACATAGCCTTTTTACTATCTGATCTTTGTTAATACATACTGTATGGCCTGAAAATGAACACATCTGTATATGACCTGGTACATGTGTTTATTAGCACATCTTGCTACATTCACATGAATATGTTTAAATGTGATACAACATTAATACTTGCACATTGCTTTGTGTGGTGCACATTTGTCCATTGCGCATATACATAATTTGTTTTCATCCTAAATGAGTGTAAAACAAGTGAAAACCTTTTTTAGATGGTGGTGTTTACAATACTGATGTTTTCTCATCTGTATCCTGCTACTGGAAGGATCCACTCTATCGACATTATTTTAATGTTAATTATTATGCTTTCAAACTCTTATTTCTAAAGGTGGGTAAAGCAAGAAGGTGAGCTCGCAAAACAGGAAGCTTCTGAGAGCACAGCACCTAAGCTGGACCTTAGCTTCAAAGAGGGACAGACTATCAAGATCAGCATTGGGGTGAGTCACTCCAACATCACAGATGTAAAGGAATCACTAAAAGGAATAAATACTGCATTGAACATTGACAGATTCTATGGAGAAAAGAGCTACTAATTAAACGATAAAGATCTTCAGAAATTCTCATGACTCTGTCAATCACAGAACATCAAGAAGAAGGAGGCAGGTGGAGCCAAACCCCGGCCAATGGGTGGGGGTCTACTCCCACCCCCACCAGGTGCAAAGGTTGGAGGTGTCATCCCGCCGACTGTGGGAGAGCAGACGGTCTCAGCTGTACAGACTAACACTGGTGATCACCGTGCTATTGTATCAAATCCAAAACAAATTTTTAAACCTCTTCACATGATTTAAACTGTAACATGCTTTCAATAATTGTTATTCTCCAGATCCAGCCTCTCTTTTTGACTTTGGGTCCCCTGGCCCTGCAACCCCGCCCAGCTCCGACATGTGGGGAGATTTCACATCTGCAGGCTCCAAGTAAGTTTTTCACAAAATGTCACCTGTATTTTATTTTTTATTTTTTTTTGGTCTGTGTACTAATCCATCTTGTCCATCTGTCACAGTTGTTTGTTTAACATTTTTTGGTTTTTGATTCTTTCGCACTCATCATCATCATCATCATCACACTCATCTTCCACTCCCACCCCTCTCCTCCACAGCTCCAGTAAAGATGCTGTCAAATCAGGATGGGTGCAGTTTAGTTGAGTGGTGAGAAATACTCAGGTTCCATACATTCCATGGACTGGACGATTGTGGCAAAAAGAAACTAAAAAAGAGGAACAGTTGGCAAACTTGACTGGCTCATTTGTTCTGGCTGCACTTAAAGAATATGTTCACATAAACTATAGCCACACTCTGGAGAAACAAACAGTAAACATGTACATATGTTTTTACAATCTTATATTTGTGTCACACTCTGCTTTTGAAGTGGGATCTTTGTTTGATTTAAGAAGCCAGGAGAGACCCCTAAATCATCGTTGTTGGAGAATGTGCTCTCCTCAAGACAAATGTGCATGTTGATGGTTGAAAGGACAGATTTCTCTCGTTACAATAGCCAGATGAAAACGTCTATCCATTGCCTAAAATCAAATGTTCCCTTATTTTATTTCTATCTATTCCTTGTCACTGTTAGTCTGTCCAGAATCAAATTTGATTGTGATTTTACAACATCGTGCTCCCATCATACCGTTATCTCATTACACCAGCACCACTCATCTCAAAGTTGTTTTTACCATTTTGGGAAAGTTAGTTTACCCATTCAAGTATCAATGTTTTGTTTAGCTTTATGTGTGTGTGTGTGTGTGTGTGTGTGCTTTGTTTTCAGTTGCTTTATTTCCTAGAGATCCTGCAAAGCTTATATTGATATTTGATTATTAGTTTTACATTAAACCTCTTAAGCTTTCCTTAAAAAAAAAATACCCAGACTGTTTTAATCATGGTGTTGGGGGAAAAAAGTCCTGATGGCCATTTTTTTGTCTGTCATTCAAAGTTTGAACATGTTTGGTTCATGATTATTTTTGTGTATGCCCTTCATATGTCTTTGCCTCGTGTCTTGTTGCTTTTAAAAATGTGCCTTTTACCAAATAGAAATTTCCTCAATCTTGTCACTAATTTTCATTGAGTATTTGATTAAGTGCCTTTCTGAAAATGATCTAAAATGTAAAAATATAAATCTGTCTTGTAAATAAACAATATATTTCATTGACTCTTGTTTTTGTTTTTATTAGTGAACTAGTAGGCTTGTGAGAGTGTAGTTCTTCACAGCTGCAATATGTTCTGTTGTTTTAAATAACTTATTAAATACATTTAATATATCAAATTACAAACCATCTAAATGTAGTTAAATGTGGGTTTGTTGAGTTTATTAATGTGTTGAACAGTATTTCAAATTCATTAAGTAATACAGACTATTGGGCTAATAAGGATTTCTCTGATTCTTCTGACTGGAGCGATTTTGTCACATCAATCTGTCGACCTAATATAAATTTGATTACGGTTTACCAGATCAGTGGCAATCATTGTTTTTAATAATTTGTTTTTAATAAATTAGACACTTAAATCTAAAAACAAACTTTAAAAAGCCTACATTTTTGAAGACTTCAGAAATCAACAAATCTCAGCTAAGGTAATGAGGCAATTGAAATTCTGCAAGAGCATTTATAGATCCATATTTAGTAGGCTACATCAATTCTGGGATCCATGTTATTGCGAGCTTCATTGAAACTATTTCTAACTAACTAAAAAATAGTCATTTTGTCTGGAAAGTGAGACATGCTGAGGCTCAGGGTATTTTTGTAAATTGATCTCAATCAGTTGTAAGAAAAAAAAAATGTTTATGGATGGATTTCATTCAAACAGAAATGAGATGAGCAAACTGCCATCATGCATACTGACATGTTAACAGACAGTGCTGTAAACAGTCTGCAGGCTGCAGCTGAACTGGAAGTCCCTCCCCGGAAAAAGCATGGGGAAGATTTCGGAGGAAGGCGACGCTGCCAGGCAGCAGCTGATGATGGTAACCTACATCTATAACTGTTGTGGATGAGTTTGGTTTCTGCCTTTGTAATGTTACAGCCCGCTCACAAAAGTGGAGGGACGGCAGGATAACGCTCATCAGACCGATCTGTCGAGGTGAGAATATTAATCAAACAGGGAAGTGGATGTTTTCACCGCGTACACCACAACGTAATGTGGATGACTATCGCTGTGTAAAGTATTTTATATCCAGGCGGTTGTTTCCATAGCAGCGCGTTTGTGTTTGGATCTCCGTCTCTGCTGCTATGAAACAATTCATAATCAATTTAATATGATCGGATGCTGCACAGTTTAACGTGCACCCCCCTCCCCCTCCTCCTCCTCCTCTTCCTCCCGCCTCCAACTCCTGGCAGACTTTTGAAAACTTGGGCGTGTCTTTTTGGATGCGTTTCTTTAATGTTAGGATAAAGAGGATGCTACTGTAGGCTATGCTCGTTTTATGTGTCTACCAAATGAAGTGTTAAAGTATAGGCCTACACCAGAAGAGGAAGCGGTTGTGGATGATTCCTGATTATTTACTTAATTTTTGGCTGCATATGTAGGCTAGCTGGTTGTGAACATAAATGCTGGAGTATAAGAAGTCATCAGTTGTGCTGCACTATAGGGTTGGGTCTGTGGAAGATGAAAGATAAAATATCAACAGGTGTGTATTTCACCAGTTATTGGCTCACATCTCGCACACTGTGAAATCAATGCCAATCTTCCACTAACTAACAGGCCAGCGGAGGGCGCCACATAAGCCATTAAAAGTGTCTCATGGTTATTATGATTAAATCCATGCAGCCTTGTCACTCACATGGACAAATATAAGTTCAGCAGTTGGGTTGTAATCATCACAAAGCAGTAACTTTTGTGGACAATTGTGTGAAATGCTTAAACATTTGAAGGGAAACCGCCAACACCGACAGTAGCCTAGCCTATATGTCTATCATTTCTCATTATCTAGTTACTATATAAACCTGCTGGGAGTTGTGTTGTGACAACGTTCTGTTCGTGTGTGTGTGTGTGTGTGTGTGTGTGTGTGTGTGTGTGTGTGTGTGTGTGTGTGTGTGTGTGTGTGTGTGTGTGTGTGTGTGTGTGTGTGTGTGTGTGTGTGTGTGTGTGTGTAAGGCTGTACTGGGGGGTCTGGTATTGACACAATGACCCTCTTGTCGGTAACTATGACAATCCAAACAGTGCAGACCCCCTAATGTTTGTGTCATAGTTTTACATATGTAGATAACTCAGTTTTTATTATGCGTTTATGTTTCGAAAAGTGTTTTAAAGCCTTATGGTTGAGGCAAAAACTGTGACATTATTCTGATATATTTTTAAACATGCATGGTTAGTGTTGCGATTATGTTTTAGGGAAGAACAGGGTCATCTGGAAGCCTTTCCTCCAATCAAAAACAACTGAGTGCACAGTGCACACCTTGGTAAAGCCACAACGATTATTTTCATTTTTGATTAATCTGCAGCATATTTTCTCATTTTCTCTTTTGGTCTGTGAAATGTCAGACAAAAGTGAAAAATGCCAATCACATTTTCTATAACCTATATGGCGACGTCTTTCAATGTCTTGTTTTGCTAAAGCTCAAGCTGCAAAGTGGGCTGTTGATTCTCAATGGAATTGGCAGTATTTGCAACCCTCACATTACTGATGACTTTATGTAAAGTTAAAATGATTTAGCAACTTGTATCTAACTCCACATTGAGAACACCTGCCGTCATAAATTATGAAGAAAGGGATCTTTGTAGCCTACTTATTTGTAGGCCTATTTTACTTATTTTATCTACTCTAAATTAAAAAAAATTGTAGAGTGTCTTATAGGACTTCAACAGTTTGACTTGGGCTTATCTTTGTTGTGCCGTTGAATAGCAGTGGTCTGATCTGGAGGGTTGTAAATGCGAGCAGTGAGAGTGGAGTAGTGGAGGAGGTGGAGGGGTGTGAATCTTTAAACCCTGTTAATCCTGCTGTCCTCAATCTGTGCCTGTCTGCCGGAGGAAGCGACAGGACGGGTAGCTACACTCTGCTCCTCTGCGACCAAACTTTATCGGCTCCAACAGCATCGAACACACGACCGGCTTCAGGCTGGGAGTTTTTCTTCTTTACCGCACCTGCTGGAAAGCAACAGATCGACAGTTCAGTTTGTGAAGACGTCGCATTCACTCGGAGTTAATCCAGTTCACAGGAGGGTTTTAAATATCTGCTGCCGCTGCGATGAGCGCTGCGGAAAACCCAGACACCGACTCCGACAAACTGGAGTCTGTGATACAGGTGAGGTGCACCGGGCCTTCCTCCATCCCCCCATCGCTTAACATACAGTAGCCCACTGCTGTGTGATGTGATGAATAAAGCTGCTGGTTTATGTGAGTGCTTGTTTGTGTTGATATTGTGTTGTCATGCAGCAGCATTTTTGTTGTAACTACTGTGGCACCTGGTCTTTTGGCACTTTTCTTTTATTTCTTTCTTTTATTTTCTTTTTTATTTGGAAAAGCATTCATTTCACAGTGTAGGTTGGACATATCAGTGTTACTGCAAGTAGATACATACTGTCTATCATTGTCCATAGGTATGGTGACCAAGGGATTTGCAGTAGGCCTACATTGAATTTTCATTTGACTGTCTAGCTCTTCCACATATTTTTATGCTTAACGGCTTGACTACCTCTAATATGGGAAGCTTTAACATTGTATATTACAGATGGGCAATGGTAGTGAAAAACAAACTATAATTATACTATAATTATACTTTTCAAACACGTCATCATCCAGATTATTATGTATTGTTATTTTGCCTATATATGGAGCAATACCCTATACTTGCTGGGTCATTTTTGTCTCTCGTGGTGTATTTTCTCTATAAATGTCTCAGAGGTGAAGCATCAAATGTCTGTGTTGTGTACATCAGAGGCTGGAGGAGAGTGTTCTGTCTGAGGAGAAGAGGCTAACCGTCCGGGGTTCTTCAGCAGACGCCCCCCCTACATGCCTACCTGCACGAGTACGAGAGATTGTCACAAAGAACCTCAACGATAGCTGTAAGTGGCAACAATCTGCTCTCCCATCATATCAAATGTTTTGATGTTTGAATATGTTTTGACACTTTTCTTTGCCTGACCGTTGTCTCCGTTTGCCCTCTCTCTCAGCAGCCGGGGCCATGTCCTCTGTTATGACCCTCCAGGAGGAGAACCGGGTGCTGCAGGTAGAGCTGGCGAGGCTGGAGGACCTGCTGGCACACAGCAGAGCCGACCGAGACGAGCTCGCCATCAAGTACAGTGCAATTAGCGAGAGGGTAAGACGCCAGGACAACAGCAACTGGCACTGATAGTAAGGTGGGCAGAACAGGAACAGTGATTTGAGAATTGGATGAGAGAAACTATAGATAGATCAAGTATCATGGTTTCTACACATGACTGACCCTCATCTCCCCTATTTGTATTAAAAATAAAATCTCAAGACCTTCAAAATCCTCAAGGTTACATACACCTAAAGGGAATGCTGTGGCACTTTGCTGTTTTCCCATTTCAGTATTGTCCTGGCCTGTCTTTGTCTGAGATTTGTTGGTCTCCCAGGTGATGGGGCTGGAATGAGCTGAAGTGGAATGTTGCCATGGCGTCTGTCACCCTGGGCGACTGTAAACAGGGGCTTCAGTGGAGACGGGAGTATGTGTAGTGGTGGGTGGGCGCCACGCATCTCATTTTGGGTTGAACATTACTGAAGGAAACATGCAGGTCTGCATGCAGAAACAAAAGACAACTCAGATGAAGTTCCTTTAGATAAATAAGGTACTTTATAAAACTCCATAAATTAAAATATTAAACAGTCTTGTAGGCTGTTGAGATAACTGCTTTTCTATCCTTGTACCAAATATGACTTACCTTAGTAAGTGAGTGACTTCAGGCCTTTATTCTCTTTCTACTAATTTCATTTTTTGTAATTAAAGTACATAGTAGTTGGTCACACTGGGATGGTGCAACTTTGTTTTCTGCTGTTGGAATCAGAAATACTTATTAAACCTGTAGTCCTAATTAGTAGTTCAGTATGCATAAAAACACAAAGAATGTGGGATACAGAGCAACAGTTAACAATACTGGGGCTACAACTACAGTATGAGTGCAGCAAAACAATGATCCTGAAAACAATATAGTGTGAAAGTGTAAAATCTCTGCTATCGCTGTCCTATACTTTATTAATTATAATACACATACTACATATGAGTGTTAAACATTTACAACATTCCTTATAGGTCCATATAAACTGAAAAGACTGAGTCAGGGGCTTGTAGGTCCTAAAGTAAGCATGATATTACTGAATATTCACAAGATTGGGCATATGTTAAATATCAGGGAGTTAGTGGGGAATATTCTTTTAAGACTGAGGTAATTTCTCTTGAAAATGGTGCACTTTTATTCATAAGAACACATAATTGTTACATAAAATAGAGCACTGACTTAGAGCATTTACTGGAAGAATAACCATGTATTGCCCTCAGTATCTATTTGATCCTAGAGCTCCAGAACAGCTACTAAATGGGCCCTGTGGTGAGATAGTTTGTTCCTGTTTTCAAGGTCACGAATGATCTTTCAATCTCAAATACTTAGTATGTTGGAATTAACGGTACGTGTAGGTATTTTAAATTCACAGCATGGCAGCACTGTGTATATCTGAGAAACAAACATTACCCCCTGCCTCTTACTTTTTATTAAACCCACAGCTGGAGCAGGCACTACGTTTTGAGACGGGAGACGGGGACCATGATTCACCGGAGTCACGCAGCCTGGCGCAGCAGAACGTAGATTTACGCCGGCGGCTGGATGAGGAGCAGGCGGCCTACAAGCGTAAACTCACTGCATACCAGGAGGGTCAGCAGAGGCAGGCGCAGCTCGTGCAGAAGTTGCAGGCTAAGGTATGAGCGTTTGACTCTGTCTTCAGCTGAGATGTAGTCTTCGGGGATGTTACAAGTGTCAGTAATGGTTTTCTTGCTACTTTAGGTACTTCAGTACAAAAAGAGGTGTGGGGATCTAGAGCAGATGGTGCAGGAGCGGTCCTCAGAGTTGGAGAAACACAGGTTAAGTGTGAGTGGCGTTTATTAATTTTGACTCGGAAAGACGACATTAACTTTCTACAAATAACACTTAAACCATCAACTATCTTCTCACTCAGAGCCACAGTGAATCATCAAATGGTTGTCATCAAGACGAATCAAGCAGCAACCTGGAGGACGCTTTAATCCGTCTGGAGGAAGAACAGCAGAGGTGAATGATTACATGTCGCACAATATCACTTGTTTTTGCCTACTTGCACTGTCAACATAATTTGTTTGTCCCTCGTGTGTTTTCAGGAGCAGCAGTTTGTCTGCGGTGAATGCCATGCTGAGAGAGCAGCTAGAGCAGGCCAGTTTTGCCAACGAGGCTCTAAGTCAGGACATCCGCAGGCTCACTGCTGATTGGACGAAAGCCAGGGAGGAACTGGAGCAAAAGGAGTCTGACTGGAGGAGAGAAGAGGAGGTGATAGAGGGATGCTTACAAAACAGTAAAACTATTTAAATGGAGAACAATTTAAAGATAATTGACATGTTATTTCTGTCTTTGGCTCCCCTTTCAGTCTTTCAACAGTTATTTCAGTACTGAGCACAGTCGACTGCTGATGCTATGGCGGCAAGTAGTCGGGTTTCGGCGGCATGTCTGTGAACTGAAGAGCGCCACTGAAAGGTCAACAATGTGTTAACTGTTTGCCACATGATGCCATTTTCTGGGTTGTAATTTGAATCTTTGATGGCTTTGATGGCACTAACAGTTTCCTCTCTGTGTCAATCTCTCTCCAATCTCAGGGACCTGTCAGATATGCGTAATGAGCTGGCTCGGACGTCCCACTCTGCTCAGGTGTCTTGTGCAGGTCTGTCTGCCGCCCTGCATACCAGCGCGGGAGGAGCAGCTCTAGCCCTGGAGCAGGAGAAAGCTCTGCGGGTTCAGCTCGAGCAGAAGCTGAGAGAACGAGTGGCAGAGATGATGAATCTTCAGACCAGAACAGACGCAGAGAGAAGTGAGCTCAACGTTAGGTCAGTGACTGGGTTTAGCTCTCTTACAGGTTTGTTTTAAATTAAAAATTTGCATGAAGGCCTTTTTACCGGTTCCCATTGTGTTTACTTTCAGGTTGTCAGATTCAGTGCGGGAGGCTGAGAGACTAAAGGGCCAAATTGAAGACAGAGACAGAGAAATTGTCATACTGATGAGGAGGGCTGAGGTGAGAGGGTAGTCCTTTTTTTCTAATTGTCAAAACTGAAAAAACATCAATGGGCAATACTTTTGGACTGACTGACACACTCACTATTCCTCCAAATGTGTATCAATCCACAGCTGAAAGTAGTCCCTTAAAAATACAATATTTACTCCTGTTTGAGTAACATTTGGCAAAAACTACATTGCCCAGCTGTATTTAAAAAGAATTCAGGGTTACACGTCTTCATTAGAAACAAATGGACTTGTAGCGGAGAACCACAGACAGGAAGTCAGAAAGTATTGAGGGAAGGACTAACACATTGTTGCTTTTTGGTCTTTTCGTGGATTTGTTGACAAGAAGGCTCCAATGCTTTTTCAGTTGCTTTAATCTTCCATCTCGAAGTGACTGAGGTGTCTGTTCATTAATGTTTTCCTTCAGGAGCAGAGTGACAACGATGAGACTGGCATGCAGGTGATGAGAGCTCACAGTGAGACGCTGTTGGACACTCTGCGGGACATCGCTCAGGTAAACAACTACACATATGCACACGGTTTTATATCACAAGTATGGGGGTGCTTCATTTTAGTTTTCTTTTGTAGACTGTTTTGTCCGATGGAGAGTCGTCATCCGAGGCAGACCAGGACAGCACCGGGGCTCCGCTGCTAGCATTGATCCGTGGCTTCTCCCCTCATCGCTCCTCCTCTCCTCGCAGATCGTCCTCCCCCCCTCGGCCCTCCTCGCTGGCTCCTCTCCCTGAGGCGGCGCTGTCAGCTCTGCGCTCTGCAGTCACAAACAAGACGCTCCAGCTGCAGGTGACATTTCAATTCATTAATTTCAAATTATTACAGTAATTGTCTCAGGAAGAAAGCACACTGGTAATATTGTGCTTTCATTTTGTGTTTACATTTAATGTGCTGAGGACAAAGAGACAACTAAAAAAAAAAAGCTGTTTTTGTAAGAACAGTGTGTTTTCATAATAATACTTTCCCAGGTTATTATGATGCACATGTATTGAGAATTTTAGACAATAATTACAGAGACAGAGGGGGACTATGATTGTTTACTTCCTGCCTGGAAACAGTCAGTAACAACATTACAGCAGTCCTCTAACTCAGTGGTTCCCAAAGTGGAACAAAGGGTGTTCCAGGGGGTCCCTAGCAAAAAAGGGAATCTTTTTTTCACCAAAATGTTCACAATATTTTCAACCATAAGTAACACAATAACAGAATGTATAACTACATACAAACATGGGTTTCATACATTTTCTGTAATAAAACATCTTATCAAATAGTAGGTCCATGGTGGTTTGTGTCAGTTTAGGGGTCCTTCATGTGAAAAAGTTTGGAACCACTGCTCTAACCTAAGCAGCTGTCTACTACTACTCACTAGAGGTAAGTGACCCCACTTGTGTTGTTTGCAGGATGTTCGAGGGCGTCTGCTTTCTGCCCAGTCCTCGGTTCAACAGTTGCGCAAGCAGCTTTCAGAGACTGATTTGGCTAAAAGAGATGCAGAACAGCGAAACCAAGCTCTGCAGAGAGAAAAGGATGCTGCTCAGAGAGAGAGGGAGACAACACAGAGAGAGAAGGACCGTCTGAAGCAGGAGAGAGACACACTGGCCAGGTTTACAGACAGTTACAGTACATCACCTTTTTACAATCTGCTTCTAATCCTTAAATCTTTTTGTGTGTATAACTATAACTGTTCTCTTATGAACGTTGCAGTGAGAAGGTGAGCTTGGAGAAGGCCGTGCAGGCAGCACAGAGCAGCAACCAGATCCTGCAGATGGACTGTGAGAAGCTTCAGCTGACCGTGGCGTCCACGCAGCGAGAGCGAGATCACGAGAGGGAGGAGAAGGAGGCCGCCATTCAGGAGAGAGGTCGGGCAAAGGCAGAGACTCAGAGGATGTAAGTAGGCTGATTGATAGTGATTAAGTGCATGCAATGTGGACGCTAATCCACAAAGCCTTGTGCAGCCAACACACAGTGCATATGCCCACAGGAAGCCATTCATTATATATCTATTAGCTTCCTATACAGAGAGATCTTCATTTACAAACCCCTCCTGACCTCCTTTACCAACACAACTCCAAACACTGGTCAACAGATCTGATGCAAGCTCTTCATGCAAAGCAGAGCGGAGCTGCCCTGACACATTCACACCTTGAAATTCATTTTTCACATATCAGACAAGCCAGCTGACTCAATTCACTGAGCCCCACTACTTTTATGTACAGTATGTATATGCCCAACAGATTTGAAAGCTTTATAATGCTTATGGCTTCTGCTGTATGTTTCATCTTCTAAACAAATACACTGTATTTCACCTTTTACTGGGCCCTTAGGACTCTGTGCTGCTCAAACAGTACCTACGATTATTCCCCTACTGAGCCTCTCATTAGTAGCCCTAAAATGTATTGTTATAGTACCGCATGCGTAATGTTTTGCTACAGACAAAAGCAGTGGGATCAGAGTGAGAGTCGAGCCTCGGCTCAGCGTGGAGAGCTGTCTGCAGTGAGGGAGACTCACCAGCAGTGGGAGATTGAGCGGCAGCTGCTGGAGCGAGAGAGAGCCCAACTCTCTGAAGCACTTGCTCGGGTAAGAGAAGTAAACTTTTGCTCATTTTAACATTTTGCAGATTTAATATCCTGTGTTCTCATGTTGCGTGTGACCTTTCCCCTCCAGGCTGAGGGCAGTAACGCAGAGCTCTCTATGCTGCTCAACAAGCTGCAGTCTGAGGATGCAGCTCTCAGGGACTCTCTGGCCAAAATGGGAAGCATGAATGAGGGAATGGCCCAGGACAAAACTGAACTTAACAGCTACATTCTCCAGGTAAGTGGAAGGAAAAACCAAGGGCAGAGGGGAGGGGAGGGAGAGAGGGGAGGGTGCTGAGCGTCCTGACGGCCTGGTGAATGAAGCTTTTTGTCGATGGTGCCCCGGTAGAAGGAGCACATGATGGGTGGGGGGGCTCTTGCTCTCTTCAGCTTGCATAGGAGGTAGAGGCACCGCTGAGACTTCTTGGCCAGTGATGCTGTGTTCGTTGTCCAGGAGAGGTCCTCACTGATGTGCACCCCCAGGAACGACCTCCCTGGTCTTGTCGACGTTTAGGAAGAGGTTGTTATCCCTGCACCAGTTGGCTGACCTCCTCACCGCGTTGTGTCGTCAGCAAACTTCACTAAGTGGTTGCTGCTAAAGTTGGCTAAAGTGTTTTTACGTGTTGGAACAACAGTACACTACACCCCGTATCTGTCTCCATTCATCCCTATTTCATGTGTCATGTAGTCACGATAAAACAAATCAAACAAACGGGGATAAGAGCACATTCATGATGTTGCCCTTGGTTACACACACAAAAAAAAGTTACAACAGTAGTTTTGTGAAGAATGAAAACAAAGAGCTTAAGTAAATGAATTGGGACGTCTCAGCTTCCTCTCCAAGTCTCACCCTTCACTCTTTCTCTTAGCTGGAGGAAGAGAAGGCCCTCCTGCAGGCTCAGAAACGGGAGGCGGAGCAAGAGAAGTTGACCATAAGAGATGAGCTGGTCCGGTTGGAGCAGGACCGGCTGGAGCTGGACTCTGCCCGCATCACACTTCACCAGTCACTGCAGGATGCCGAGCTTAGCCGGGTGGGGATGGAGGCAGAGCTCCAGAGTCTCAGGGCTGAGAGATTTAAGCTGCAGGAGAAAGTCACCCAGGTACATAAAAAATATATATATTACAACATCATTTAAAGGTTCCAACCTAGATGTTTATTTGGCTAAAACAGCCATGGAAACTGTCAGTAACATGGGAAGACGTTTTACTGTTTACACATGTTTTTTTATTTTTTTATTTCTTGATTGTTTCTTGTCGCTCACGTTTTCTTTTTTGGCTTTTGTTGATAGCTTTGTGGCGAGGTGACCTCTCTGGGATCAGAGTTGAGTCTTGCCAAAGGAGATGGCCAGAGAAACGAGGTGGCATTAGAGGAAGCCGGCCGCGGTCGTGCAGACCTGGCCCGGGACAAAGCAGCGCTCGTGGTCCAGCTGACGGCGTCTGAGAGAGAAAACGCCGTTCTGTCAGAGGAACTGGCTGCTTTCAGGTGTGTGTGTGTGCGTGTGTGCGTGTGCGTGTGTGTAACCTGTGTGTGTAACCTGTGTGTGTAACCTGTGTGTGTAACTGTGCAGGTCGGAGCGGGAGTCCCTGGAAACCAGTCTGTTCGAGGTGCAGCAGCAGCTTGTTCAGGTGGAGTCTCGTAGAGAGCAGCTGGAGACGGAGAACCAAAACCTTCGAGTCCGCTGTGAGACTGCAGCAGGTGAGTGACGAAGTATACAAACGCAAAGAAAGAAGAGGACTTTGAGTCGAGAATTAGACTCAAATACGCCTTTTTAAAGTGAAGGTGTTTGGTGTAATGGGAAAGACGGTTCACAAGTAATATGACAGAATATGATGTGAAGAACCCAGTGATTGAGTCCTGTGTTTGCCTCTCCTGGATGTTGTCCTGGATGGGATTTCCAGCTGAACTGAGGCGTGTACGCTCGGATGGGGAGAATGTGTTGGCCCAGGCTGAGAGAGAGAAACAGGCTCTGACTCAGACTCTAAATGCTGCACAGCTAGAGGCCCAGCAGGCTTTACGCAAGGCCGTCTCCGAACATCAGGAGGAGGTGGAGAGGCTGGTTTCAGAAAAGGTCAGAAGGTTCAGTGGTTCAGTGTTACCCAATGCAAAATGTCTGTAGACCTATTTGTGCTTTTCGGATTAGGCTGATGATCTTTAATCAGTGTTTGTGCTCTTGGCTGCTCGTTTTCACAGGAAGTGGTGCGGCACAGCCTATTGATGGAGCACGAGGGCACTCTGAGGAGGCTCCGGCAGGAGGCGGAGGATCAGCTCCACAGAGCCGGGAGAGAAAGAGAGGAGCTGCAGGATGAACTGAGCAGTCTCCAGCATGACAGAGATCAGAGTCTGCTGCAGGCAGAGACTGAGAAACAACAGGTCTGATCAGAGTTCAAGTCCCTGACAAACTGTGAAAAATCCTCCTAATAATAATAATAATAATAATAATAATAATGGTTTCAACCTTATTGTGCTTTCTGTCATGGTATTTCAGTAGATACAGTATAGAGACAGTGTGACTCAGCTCCGGTACGTCTTTTTGTTAACCAGACCTTGTCTGTCATCCCAGGCCCTTTCTCTGAAGGAGGCAGAGAAAACCGTTTTGTGTGACAGGGTGTCCACCCTGCAGGCTGAGCTGTCAGCTACAGCCCTGGAGGCCGAGCGGATGTTGAGAGAAGCTGCCCATTACAAAGAGCAGGAGCAGGTGATGTGCAGTTGTCTTCTTTTGTTGTTGAATTATCTTCTCTAACACAAAAGTATAAGGTGGAGTTTCTAAATAGACTTTCTTTGTTGACACATTGTTTTTACACAGATCAGAGTTGGGGCTCTGACTAGCGAGCTGCTGGAGCTTCGCTGTCACCTGGAGGATGCCGCTTCTGTTCATGACAGGGAACTCCAGAGTCTACGAGAGACTTGTACTGATCTTCAGTCATGTGCCGATGTTGCTCTCAAAGAGGTAGATGGTGGTAGGAATATGAGAGTGATACCGCACAAATCAGAGAGCACATACCTCCACCAAGGCTGCACCTTCCTTCATTTTTTGTTTTAATAATATATACAATATGCAATTTTTGTAGGCATTTATACATCAACATACACATAGTGACAATCATGGGATGTATGTGCTGCGTTATTGTCATTAAAGTAGTTGCAGTACACCATTAGAAAACAAGAAATGGCAACATTTTGAAGAAAAGCTCCATGTGCTCATGGCTGAAAATGTGCAAATGCACATAGTGAAATGAGTTGAAGATTAAGCAGGGATTCAGACAGAGAACTACCCTGGAAACCAGACAAATCTGCAAGCTCATGTTTCATATAAAGTACTTTGGCAGATACGCATTTGTAAATGGCGTATAAATGGCGATGCCAGGCTAACAGAAAAAAAGCCCTGTGTTAAAACAATGCAGGGGGGCTGTGTTGATGGGGGCGCGTTATTTTAGAAACAAAATTCAATCCAAAAAGCCCAGTTTGAGTAACAAGTAAATGTGTTTAGGAGGGCAGCGCTTTTTCTTGAAAGTTCTTTAGTTGGTCTGAGCGCAGGCGTCGTTGAAGTTCAAGCACTGAAAGGAGTTGAAATGCAGTTGAAGTGCATATAATAAACTGTAGGTGGAAGAGTCAGTTAACATGTAAGTGTACAAACTAAAGCACAATATCAGCTGAAGTGTAAGCACTGAAAGCAGTTGAAATAAATTGTGTGTGAAAAGTGAAAGCTGCGCTTAGTTATTCAACCTAAAAAGGTTTGTAAAGTTCAGGTATTGAAAGGAATTTAAAGCAACTCAGTTGTCAATCCTTTAAAAAATCCTTTAATAATATTTAAAAAAAGAAATTCAGGCTGCATATCTATCTTGGATCAACATACATGTAGTGTAGATATCTTGCGTGGTGAATAAAGTTTGGATGATGTCACCTTCCACCAAATGTTAGTGAAAAATGTGTTAATAATGTGAGATATCCTGTGAACGAGCAAACAGAAAACAGACCTTCCTAGTGAGCATCATTTTTTTTTTATTATTTAACCAGGTAGGCCGTTGAGAACAAGTTCTCATTTGCAGCGACGACCTGGCCAAGAATAAAGCATAAGCGTGAAAGACAACATACAGTTTCCCATACAATAAAATACAAGAAACAGAATACAATAGGCTACATAAAGTGCAGATTAGGTATCCAATACAAAGCCGTCGCGAAGGTAGGTGTAAGTAAGATGAGATAATTGAGATATATCACCAAATTTTGAGTCTGTTCGCTTACATCACCTTGCACCACACATGACTTTCGCCCTCCAGCTGGATCAGTGCAGAGCTTCTCTCTCGGCTAACGAGGAGAGTCGAGACCAGCTGAGGCGGGACCTGTTGGACAGCGAACGCCGTCTCAACCAAACTCAAGACGCAGCAGAAAACAACAGAAGAGAGGGGACGGAGCTGCGACGCAGCCTCGCTGACGTCACCAAGGAGAGAGACACTCTCAGCCAGTCGAATACTCAGCTGAGAGAAACTCTACGAAGTGCAGAAACGGAGAGAATCAGGTAAACACTTCAATGAATGGGAAAGTATCCGTTGACGGAAATGCAATGTTCAGAGTAAAAAAAAGTGTGTGTTGGGGTTTTCAGTGTGAAACGACAGTGTGAGGAGAAGGAGCAGAGGCTGGCTGTGCTGGAGGAGAATCTGTCGTCTAACCAGAAGGAGGTGGCAGAGCTGCGCAGCTGCCTGAGAGAAGTTGAAAGGTCACGACTCGAAGCTCGACGAGAACTCCAGGAGCTCCGCAGACAGGTCAGACATGCTGCATTTCCTCCTCCACGCCTCGGTGACATTTAGAAAGAAACTTTGTTTTCAGTCTAGGCTTCACATTTGCGACTGTGTTGTGATTGTGTGCCTTTCTTGGCTCCAGCTGAAGGTTCTGGATGGAGAGAAGGAGCAGAGAGAGAGGGAGGTGGTGGAGCTGCAGACTCGCCTGTCGCTGGAGGAGCAAAGAGAGGAGGAGAGAGGGAAAGAGGTTTTCACACTCAAACAGAAGTTAACTGAGGCTGAAACAGCTCGAGGCTCCCTCAAGAAAGAGGTGAGGATGGAGGAGAGTGAAAAGACATTATTTGCTTCCTTGCTGTGTCACTGTGTCATCATTTCTCATTCTTTTGTTTTTCGATGTAGCTTTCTTTGACGCAAAAGCGCCTGCTGGAGTCTGAGTCGAGCTGGCGGGGCTGCGAAAGAGAGCTGACCGCTCAGCTGCAGGAGGCGCGTGGCTGCGAGAAGAAGATGCAGGATGAAGCCAAGAACTTGTCCCTGCGCGCTCAGGTGGCGCAGGACTCTGCTGCTCAGTCCAGCCTGCAGCTGAGCGAGGCCCAGGGCCGACTGGCCGCCACAGAGGCAGAGCTGACCCGGGCCGAAGCCGGGAGGAGGGACCTGGAGTTTCGTCTGAGCAGCCTTCAGTCGGCACTGACGCGAACGCTGGGTATCGGAGCAGGCGGCAGGGGAGGCAGGGGGAGAAGCCCCGGGGGGAGCTCCACGTCACCAGCCGCTACGTCACGCTACCACAGCGTTTCGCCCATGCGCTGCTCCCTGTCCCCTCCTAAAGGTAAGCAGCTTTAACTCTGCAACACATTGTTCATATATTTATTCAGACATTAAAGATAGCTCAGTAACCAGAAAAAAGAATTCTAATGTAGCGTAATTGTTATTAAGGACTGTCTCAAAGAAGATTCCTTTTAGCTGCTTAAAGTGCCAAGTTACCAAGAGCCTGGGTCTGTCCGAGGTTTCTTCCTAAAAGGGAGTTTTTCCTCGCCACTGTTGCATTGACGCTTGCTCTTGGGGGAATTCCTGGAATGTCGGGAATTGTTGGGTCTTTTGTAAATTATAGAGTGTGGTCTAGACCTACTCTATCTGTAAAGTGTCTTGAGATAACGCCTGTTATGATTTGATACTATAAATAAAATTTAATTGAATTAAAGTCTTTTTTTTACTAGATTCTTGAGATATAAAGTATAGCAACTATTCCAGTGGGCCATGTCTCATATTCGGTATAATGTGATCCCTCCTCTCTCTCTATAAAAACAGTTCCATCTGTGGTGCTTGCAACTCTTTATATTTACTTTTTTTACAGAATTTCGAGAAAGCACCCCTGACAATACTTTAGGCTCAGTGTCTCCTGAGAGAGGGGATACACCGCTGCCTCTCCCTCAGCCAGAGCTGGACCCCGAAACACTGCGCAGTGATCTGAGAGACTTCCTCCAGGAGCTGCGTGAGGCACAGAGAGAGAGGGTAACAGAGCTGCACAGCATGGGGGAAAAAAAACACAAAGTAAATCATAATACTAATTCAAGGCTATTTTTGTGTGTATGGTTTCAAGTCTTTGTTTATTGCTGATTTTGTAGGATGATGCTCGATGCCAGCTGGGGACCCTGCAGCGGGAGCTGGAGGAGCTGACGGGGCAACGAGACTCCGCTCTGAGTCGTCTCACTCACCTACAAAACACCTTACAGGAATACCAAGAAGGTAAAACATTTTACATTTGTCCATGTAGTTTCAGAAGATAAACCCTTAACCAAAAGACAAAATAACACTCAACAATGTACTAAATAATAATCACAAAGCCATCTTTAATGTGTGTTAATGTGTGTGATTGTAGGGAAGCGTGGACTGGACGAGCGTCTGACCACCACTCAGATTTTGCTCCAGCAGCAGGAGGAGGTTGTGAGGAGAGGAGACAGAGAGAGGAGAGTGCTCACTGACAGGGTGAAGGATTTAGAGCGGGCGCTGCAGGCTTCTGAGATGGATAAAAAGCATACGCAGGTACACAACCACGTTCATGTACTTGTGTGCACGTATATAAACACCATGTATTTGTACTGTCGCTTGCACAGCAGTGACCACTGATCTGCCTTGATCACCATATGGCAGAGCTCAACAGTAGGGCAATATGTAATAACAACAGATGCCACACACATAGTGTCACACCTCTTGTGGTGTCCCGTGTCAGCTCTCCATATGTCTGTTTTTAATGCCAGCACCTTTAATAGTTCACCGTCTGGACAACAGGAGGAACAGGGACATAAAGTGAAAGTAATAACAAAGCAGCAAAAAGCCTGAATAGACAAAACTTTGAGCGTGTGGGTGCTATTGAAGGAAATTTATATTTGTTTTTCTTTTTAAAGTCTAAGGAGGATTTATGAAGAGACAAAGTAAAGTTGGAGCTTAGACACAGCTGTGGATCATCTGTGTGTCTGTTTGGCCTAACAGTGTTTTGGACTGTCTGTGCATGCCTCTGTAATCTGGGTCTAAAACTCAGGTTTCCATTATACAACAAAGGATTTTGCTCCACCGACTGGTCTCGAAAATCATCTCTGTCCTCCCTCCGTCTCTGCAGGATCAGTTGAATAAGCAGCGTGCTGCTGAGATGCGTCTGGAGGCGGAGAGGAAGCGTCTGCGGGAGGCGCTGGAGGCAGCTGAAGCCCGGGCCACCAGGGTGGAGCTGGGGAGGCGCAGTGTGGAGGGGGAGCTGCAGAGACTCAAACTGAGTCTGGGAGACCGGGAGGCTGACAGCCAGGCCTCCCAGGAGCGCCATGACTCTCTACTGAAACAGGTACAGCAGGCTGATACATAGTCCTTTTATGTGCTTAATCTGATTGTTCTGGCTTGAAATGCACAGTTTTTGTAAAGTAAAGTAAATTTATGATATACTTAATGTTCCTCAGAATTGACCAGACCAAATACTGTATTTTATGGGTCCATAATTTCCTCATAATACACCTTTCCTACACAGAACCGTGTAAAATGGATGTAGACTCTCACTCTTGTCAAGGAACAAGAGTGAGACTCTACGGTCAGCATGCTAACATGTTCACAGTTCCAATGCTTACATGCTGATGTTTAGCAGGTGTAATGTTCACCATGTTAGTTTAGCGAGTGCTCTTATCTTTGTTGGTTTGCTGACTTGATTACACATTAATTTGCTTTCTACAAACTGCAGGTGGCAGAAAGAGAAGCCTGTGTGTCTCTGCTCCAGAGAGAGGTGGAGAGGCTGAGCCAGGCTCTGCTCAAAGCTCAGGAAGGCGAGTCTTTACTCCAAGAGAAGACCTCTTCCCTCAAAAAGAGCTTTCAGGAGGCAGCGGCTTCTCACAGCTGCACACAGAGTCGTCTGGCCGCTCTGCAGAAGATGCTGAGTGTGGCTGAACAGGACAAAAGGCTTCTACAGGTGAGTGAGACAGAAGGGGGGGAAATACCTTGGACAATGCGGATGAAACCCGGATACTGATGTGATGATCATTTTGTTCCAATAAGGAACGAATGGATGAAGCCCGGGCGTCATTAGTGGAGGGGAAAAAGAATATGGCCACCCTCACTGAGCGCGTGCAAAGCTTGCAGAGTGAGCTGGACCAGAGCGAGCTGAGACAAGAGGAAGTGGAGGCTGAGCTCAACAACACTCAAGAGGTGAGGGCGGTAAATAATCTGTGGCGACAAACATCTGCCCTTATCAAGTCTTCAGCAAAAGACATTATACCATGGAAAGAGAAAAAAATTCAACGCTGCAGAAGAAAACATTTCCCAATACATAACATATACTGTGTATATATATATAATATATATATATATATATTAACCCTCTCAATGTATATATATATTAACCCTCTCAATGTGGTTGCTTTTCTGTCTTCTCTAGAGTCATGTTTCTGTATGTGATCTCTGTCTTCCCTTCGCCAGGCTCTGCGTCAGCGCTTGGCCAGTGTGGCAGAGGCTCAGCGCAGCGCCCAGTCAGCTCAAACAGAGCGGGCCGCCGTAGAGGAGCGACTGCGTGGGCTACAGCGAGCAGTCGCCATGCTTGAGACTGAGAAAAAAGATGCCGAGAGACAGGCTGTGAGGCTAGAGAAAGACAAGGATGCACTGAGGAATACACTGGATAAGGTCAGCACTGTAGCTTGTGCACATCTTGTTTCATTCAATTGTTTCATTCATCCTCGGTTCATTCAATCGTTCTCTGAATTCAAAGTTCATGTTCATGTGCTTTATGGACATGTTGGGTAGGCGCAAAAAAACGTTGTGATCCTATTAGGTCACAGTGAGCAACGCCTTATGATAGACATCAGGTCATAGAGCGCCAGAGTCATAACGTGACGTGCCAGATGGTTTGTTAACACAGAACCATCTGAGTCGCAGGTGATTGGATTAATCATCTGTCTATCATGTCCGCCATTGTTGTTTTGAACGAACAGGCGGGGCCATCACACACACTTAAATCACACCCGTAGCTCCTCACCGGACGCTGATTGGTTCAGTCCGCTGCTTTTGGAACACAAACGCATTTACTTGAAGCCTGACAAGATGGACTTTTGTGTGATATGTGATCCTGCGATTCTTGCGTGCTTTCGTGATATCGCAAGAATCCAGCTGCCGTGCAAGGTAACTAGAGTCGTAGAGGGTCAGAACATGACACACAGATTTGATCTATGAAGTGTTTTTGTCTGAATTGGGGTCACTTAGAGCACTCAACTCATTCTTCGGTCAAATGATGGATAGAGGACATTTTGTTTTTTGTACACAAGACATGGAAAAGACAAGAATTGTTGACTCTCTTGGTCCTTATCTGAGCTCACCACTAGTTTTCATACCATATGTAAAGGTCCAATTTCGCCATCAAAATAATAACTTTCACCTGCATCTTTGAAAGCATTAGTCTGCCGCCTACTACTGCTACTCTGTGGGGGAAGTGACCTTTTTTGTTAGGGATCTCACTCTTTCTTATTGGTTACACGTCTATTTCATCAGGTTGAACGTCAGAAGCTGAAGACTGAAGAAGGCAGCATGCGGCTGTCTGCAGAGAAAAGCCGCTTGGATCGCTCTCTGAACACCACTGAACAGGAGCTGCAGGAAGCACAGCAACAAATACTGATGCTGCAGGTAGGGAGCAAACCAACACTGACAGATCTGTCAGAAATCCTACCAGCCTTTATTATGGCATACCGTGCGTTAATAAAGGCAAAAAGACTCTTAGAAGCTATACCAAACTGCTGTTAGCAGAGTGAATACTGGCGACACAGAATTTGTTTTCTTAGCTGCTTCACACCTCTGAGTGTTACTGAACCAGCTGCAGTCCATCATGTTTCACTGAAGGACAAAGCCAAACAAATGCTTTAATGGGCCGCTCACACCTTTTGCAGTGAGACAAGTCTTTAACTTCAGTCTTTAACTTGACAAATGAATTCCATAGTTTGAGCTTTATATGTTTTTCGTGGAGTATAAATTATTTTCCCATCACTTATTATTAAACCACACAACCACCAGTTAAAAGACTATTTACATTGTGTGAAGCTCTTTGTCTTCACTGACTTGAGTAACGAGGGTTTTACTAGTTTCATGAGAAAAACATTTTCATCGGTGAATGTTACAGGAGAAGGCTAGCATGTGCCTTACTGTAGCATTGGAAAGATTAAGTGAATTAATAACTCACAGCAGGACAGTCTTACTGCGTGAAATAAATAGTTTATTCAGCCCTCCTAAAAATTCATTAGATTACGCCTTACATTTTGGAAGGTCCCGTAAATGTCAAGTGAGGTCATTGTAACTTAAAACAAACCTGGTGTCTTCAACTCTGGATACATCTTCTTCCTGTTACACATAAAAAAAAATAAGCATTCAAGAGTTGTTTTTCAGTTATTCTTCATCCCTGCAGCACTCATTCTTGTTAGTGCTACACTCAAAATATCAAAAGATTCAACCAAATCCCTTAGATATTTCTGGGGACGCTTTTTTTTTGCTCTTATAATGCTTAAACAAAGGTCATAACTTTTTTATTTACCACAGACATGCTATAAACAAGCAAATGAATAAAGCTACAGTGGGCTTCGTAAGAACTCTGAAAGAGTCATTGAAGTTGTTTATTTCACTGTTAATTGAAAAACCTTTCCCAGGCTAAAGCAGTAATTCACAAATCCTCAAGCATTTGCTTTAAGGCCCTGGGGAACTACTGTGATTTGGCAAAGAAAAAGCTCCATAATATTTATTGAACTTTGTAATTGCCTTGAAATTTGTGCTGCATCTTTATTCATTAGTCTCTGTCATGCACACAGATGCTGATTTTGAACTAAAGTATATCTTCAGCATGTGAGGTAACCAATCTACGGTGTAAAAAAAAAGACGTTGGAACCCCTGAACTAGAGCTGAAAGTAAGAAGAAAAAAGTGGAGAATCTGCACATTGTGTCATTTAACCTAAAAACAAGGACCTTTAAGCATGTTGGAGGTTTGTTAAAGGACCTTCTCCAGACCAATAAACAGGTATTAGTAGTCAGAAACGTGAACAACAAATTTGTGATGTTTACTCATCTATAAATAATGCGACTAACTAAATGTTCCAGTTAGTCTATGTTTAACCAGTTGAGTTATTTGTTCAGCATCTCATTTCATGTAGATGGTGCATATTTCCCAATTTCTGCCCAAATTGTTTCCTTAGGCCCCGATCAGACACAGCGCGTTTTTGCAGTCTGGGGTGGCTTTTTTTTTTTTTTTTTTTGCCAGAGCATTAAAAAGATGTCCTGAACAATATCAAACCATTGTTTTTGTGCCCTGGAGGATCATCTTTATCATCTTTATGATCATCTGTATGTTTATTGCACCTTGGATATTCCCTATAGGTACAGCCCAGTTGTTTGGAAGGCAGAACCCATAATGCCTTTCATGGCTGCATTTACATGAGTATGGTTTTCCTCCAGGTCGCCACAGAGCCTCCATCATGGTTGTTGGACTGAACCAAAGTCTATTCAGCGTTTAGACGTTTTCTATATAAACTGTCTGAGATTTTGTATCCTGCCCGACTTTCTGTCCTTTTCTTTTGTGTTAACATGTGTCATTTACTGTGTGTGTGTGTGTGTGTGCGTGTGCGTGTGTGTGTGTGTGTGTGTGTAGACTCAGCTGGCTGAGACGGAGCAGTCACACAGTCTGTGTGAGAGTTTGGCGAGGGAGCGTGACGAGGCCCAGCAGGAGGCGGACAGACTGAGGACCAGCTTCAGGGACGTAGAGCGAACGCTGGGCACCAGAGAGCGAGCTCACCGACATAGAGTCAAAGGCCTGGAGGAGCAGGTACACACCTTTCGTTCATTAATTCTTTTAATCGCATCATTCATTCTTTTAATCGCATCAGACTTAAAAACTCTTTCATACATCAATCTATCCTATTGTTAAGCCAGCTACATTAAATCCAGTGCAATACTATTTCAGGGATATACGTCTCCAATGACATTGTCTGTGTGTATGTTTATGTCATTTTCTGGTGTACATGTTCTTTGTGTTTGGAACACTTGGAAGTTTATGTCATTTGTGGTAATGTTTCATGTATGTCTGTTAGTGTTATGTTATGTATGTGTATGTCCTCTTTTGTTCACGAGCTACCCAGGGATGCACAAAGAATTTCAGCCTTGGCTGACAATAAAGTTGTATCGTATCATGTTGTATTGAAGCTTTAGCACAAGTCTTTCTCAAGTTAAAACCTTTTTACACTTTTCATTCCCTGCCACAATGAATGAGCTAGTTTGGGGTGTAATTAAATGTGTTTTTGTCACCCACTGTATCACTGCAGGTGTCCACCTTGAAGGAGCAGCTGCAACAAGAGATGAAACGGCGGCAGCCTTCTCTTCAATCCTCCTTATTGTCAGCAGGAAAGTGAGATACAGCTTAATACCAGAAGCACCAGCGCTCCACGTCTAATCCAGGGAAAATCCACTCATCATGAATGTCTGAAAGCAGTATTTACTCACAGACACATTCCTAATGTATTCATACTCTAACTCTACTGTTTCAAACATGATTTATTTTACTTTGTGACACTGAAATGAAAACCACTGTCATTTGGGTGTTTCATTAATATTTTGTACAGTGAAGAACACATAACGAACTGCAGCACACACTCAGCCAATGACAGGCAAAGGAACGGAGCGACATGATGCAGCAGCTGTGCTGAAAACGCCATCAGCCTGCTGATTGCTGGCAGCCATCTGCACTTGATCCTTGCTCAACATCTTCCCAAAGTTTCTGCTCTTATTCAAGAAGAAAACCCGAATCACCGCAAGGATGTTCCTCCAGACAGAATCTGGATGTAGTGCAGGAATGAAAATCTGCCAGTTGTGCAGTTTGGCCCAGATTCCTCCACATTTATATTATCAGTCGAGGACGTGATGAGAATGAAAGGAAGGTCTTCACTGTGTGCAAGTGCCAGGAAACAAACAAATTGAGCATAATGAGCTCCACTGTATTTTCTCTCAGAAACCGATTTTATTCATTATGTGTTATATACACAGTTTTGTAACTGAAAAAGGGACCACAAGGCACTGCAGTATGATTGTATACTTACAGTATGTGTTTTGTATTAGTGAATATTAGTTTTACTAGGTGTATATACTTTGTACTTACTGTATAAACACTGACAGACTGATGATTAATAATAGCAATATGACTTGTATGGACAATACACATGGCAGCCACATGTCTGCGGGAGCATAAACTCACAGTGTGCACCATAATTCATGTCTTTCATAAATACCTTTCAGTGCACTGAGCTGCAGCTTCAGATTATGTTACAGTGATGATATGTTACGCTCGACTCAATCACACACTGAACAGCTGTAGTAAAAAAAGTTTATTATTTTTTTTCTCAGTCTTTATAGTGACAGTTTTACAAAGCAGTAGTAGAGGCCGTTTGTGAGATGCCTTTTTAAAGCACTTGTTGCCACTGGAATATATTTATATAAGCTTGCTGCTTGGTTGCTAAGCACAGATCCAGGTGGCAGTAGTACATGAACTGAGGTCACTCACCACCTGTTTCTTCACGCATCTCATGATCTATCATGGCTCGATATTGATTGGTTTTGTCTGATGTCAGTGCACAGTGGCCACCATTGATGTGTTGATTATCATGAGGATGACTGCTTTTCAACACAAGTACAGTAACATATCAACAAACACAAAGCATGAGATTAATATGGTACAATATGCCAAAAACTAAAAAAACGATGTTCCACAGTTTTATGTGCATCTCTAATAGTTTTTTATAGCACCAGTGTGATGATTTTATAGCACCAGTGATTTATACAATCATCAATGTTCTTTGGACGATATGCATCCATACACACAGGATCTACTGGGCAAACATACATCTGAAAAGACAAAGATAAACACATACAAAAAAATGCTTTTCGCACAGGAGTAATAAGTTGTACAGGAAGAGTCGAAAGGCAAAGTTAGGAGAAACTGGGAGGAAGAAGGAGAAGGATGTGGGTGAGTGGTAGAAAACGCGGCAGTATCTGGGCAGTTGATCTCTGTAGTCAATCAGCAGCCACCACAGCTCTTCCCACAGCTTGGTCCTAGTGATGCACACTGGCCGCTCTGCGCCGCAACGCCGCAGCGAGAGAACTGATCACGGCACAGGTCCGCTAAACACGCAGAGACAGTTAAAATGAGTCTCAACATACAAACACACAAAAAACACAAATGCAGAGTACAGTGAACGCACCTCTGAGCAGCTCTTCATGTGCACACACGGTCCTCACGCAAACCTCCTTGTTGATGACGTACACCCGTCGCAAACTTAATGGAAACGTATGGAGAGATTACAGAAGAGTCACCTTCACATCAGTCAAAACTCTACTTAAAGAATAAGTCTGGAAATATTCTGTATTCTGTCAACAATTCCAATGAAAAGATCAAACCCAACAATGAACTGATCAACAATTGTTATCTATGTATCCAAAGCCTGATATATTATATTCCTCTGTGACCACAGAGCTTCATTGTTGTCCAAAAACTGTTAAAAACACATCAGTGAGTCATACTGTTGCACTGGCTGACATGTTCCTTCATTACGATAAACACAGGCACTGTAGTTCATTTTTAAGCAATCTCACATACACCGTCCTGCTGTAAATACTCCGAGCACCAAATGTGTATTACGAATCACATGAATGCATTGTAGCTCCCAAAGTCCTATATTTTTACTTCTGTATTTACCTCACCAGAATATACCAACACTCATGCATTGTCTAGGAGGAAAGTATACCAATAAATTGGGTAAATACTGACTTTTGAGCTCTCAGTTTGCAAGCACAAGCTGTTTGGAGAAGATTTGTTTTGGAGATTGATAAACAAGTTGTGCTTTTTGGAGTTAGAGTAGTAGAAGTTTCAATTGTTTATGGAAATGCTGAGATGGAATTACAGCAAGTAACTCACGCTTTGTTTGTCTTACAAAGTTCAGAGAGGTTTTGACTAATTAAAGGACAAAGAGATAATGACTTGTTTTCATTGGGGGGTGAACTGCTTGATTAAAAGTCATTTCAGTGCCTACCTGTAGAAGCAGAGGCTGTTCAGGCACTGCTTGCATGGCTTGTGAACAGAGTAGAGTCTGGTGCATGGATACTGCTCCTCTCTGCAATCTGAAAATCAAACACAGGAAAAATGATTTCTCCACTCAAACTACACAACTGATTATCTGTCCTCCCTTCTCTAATGGTTTTCTTACCAAGGGGGCCAGGCTCTGTGGGCTCCGTCTCCAAATCAGACTCTGATATTCACATGGAAAACAGATTTCCATATGAGTACTAGACACAACACAAACTACTTAAATAGCATGACCTAATGAGGAAGAAAATTCAGCAGATATACCTGATTCTCCTGGACGGACCACTGGCTCGAGTCGAACCTGCTGCTGGTAGGTTCCAGGAAGAGAATCTGAATTTTCTGGACAAGAAAGAGAGGAATCGCTTTTATAAAATACACTGATGTCAGTTAAACTATGAAAGCAACACCAAGGACAATTTCTATGAACCTGAAAATGCTTTACCTTGAAAATAGTCTGGCCCATATTCATCTGTTAAGCCACAAAATAGCAGGAGAGAAAATTGTCTCATGAGATCAACATTGTGAAACCAATTATAAACATAACAAAAAGCACTGCGCCATATAAAATAAACTACCTGCATGCCAAAACTGAACAAAACAAGCAGTTTGCGAGGGTGTAATGCATGACTTCATATGCAAGATGTTTAAAAATAATAACACGCAGACTGGTCAAAGTGCTATTTACACTGTGACAACAGTTGCTATGCGGGTGGTAAATAAAGTAAGGAGGAGAGAACTCCTCGAGGCTAGGTGACACATCAGTGGACAACAAGAAATAGGTAACAGATGTACAGAGCTCTGATATAAACAGATGCTGAGCTGGAACAATCAAGGCCAATATTCTCTTAATGAACTCACCCAAAAAAGGAAACGGTTCCTGGTACTGAGCCTGGGCGAGCAGCAGAACTGTTGACATTTCAGAACAACAAAGTAATCACAAAGATGGGGTAATGAGTGAAAAACAAGGGAGGGAATGTCAGTAATTACAAGTACTCTGAATACTGCATCTTTAATGCTTTATTATTATTATTATTATACTAGTACTTGTTTTCAGGTGTTTTCTAAATTCTACTTTTGATTTATAAAGTTTTGTACGTTGTACTTTTTCTCAAAAGTGTTCTGCCACTAATGAAATGTTGAGTTCATAAGAAACAAAACCCACCCATACTCATTTCGATACACTCAGGTTTTCTTTTGCTGCAACAGTCTTACTTGGTCTGGTATGACAATGTTATGGTGGCTATTGTCTAATGTTACCAAGTAAGTGAGGCTGTAGCAGCACAAACCTCTGATTGTATTGAACTGCACAGTCAGAGGTTTGTGCTGCTACAGCCTCACATACTTGGTAACATTAGACAATAGCCACCATACCCCCCCCCCCCCCCCCCCCCCCCCCCGGTCTTTATGCTCAGCTAAGCTAACTGGCTGCTGGCTGTAGCTTTATATTTATCATACAACTCGGTATCAATCTTCTCATCTAACTCTTGGCAGGAGAGTGAATAAAAGTAGTATCCAAAAAACAAGAAACCATTCCTTAAACATATTTAACTTTGAGATTTGAAACCAAGTTTTCATCGGCTTCAGTAGACTGATGGTGCAGTTACCTGGCATGCAGATGAGTAGGAGGACTCTCATGGTCACTCTGGGAGGTAGACTGACTTTAACACTGGATGTGGAGAAGAGGAGAGTATTTCTAATCAAAACAGAGACAACAAGAGGGGAATAAAGTGCTTTAGTGCTGAATATTCCTTTGGTCTCCTGAACTCTCATCTCTTTCCCCCCTGCCCTCCGTCACCTTTCCAACCCCCCCACTGTTCTCCCCTCTCTCCTGCCCTCCTTCCACCCCCCCCCCCCCCCCCCCCCCCCCACCCACTGGGCCCAAACAGCCAAGGCAAGAAAAAGAGGGGGAGAAAACTCTGACAGCAAGAATGTGGCACGTCTGTCTTCCTAGGAACAATCTCTCTGTTTTCCTACTTTTCCTCGCTGCAGCAGAGTCTTGGGGCTGCATTCCAGGAAAAGAAACAGAGGACCCCTCGTCCCCACCCCTCTCCCTAAGTTTTCTTCATCCCTCCCTCCCTCTCTCTGTCTGTCTCCACATCCTTCATTTCCCTTCTGTCGCCCTCACTGGTCATTTCCTTGAACCCTCCCCACACTCCTCTTTTCCCCCTTTTCTTTCTTCTTCACTCCACCGAGCAAGAGCCTCTCAGGTTGAGTGTAAATTACATGTGGACAAAAAAGAGAAAAACATGAACACTGACAGCATCAAGGCACCACTGACTATTACTTATTTGTAAAGTTGTCAATGAAATTCAAGAAGTCACACTGGGAAAGTGTTGCATACAGTAAAATCCATTACCTTAGTTTCCTGTAACACTCACTAAACTACTTTTCCACTTTGTGGAAAGTATGAATGCTCCTCCTCCACTGCAGTACTGTAGGCTGTTTCATACTACACAACATGAAGCAGTTAATTGCTTGTGCTTTTTATATCCTACACTGTAGACTTTTCTCTCTCTCTCTGTGTGACTGCATGGAGATTTTGAGGCCACACTAAACACAAAATGTGATTGGAACACAAGTTCTGCATGTGTATCAATATATCTGTGAAGTGAAGTTTGTGTACCAGCATTACACACACACACACACACACACACACACACACACACACACACACACACACACACACACACACACACACGCACGCACTTCTTGTGCATCACAGTGGCTTTCGGAAACCATATGTTTTCACAGCACACATCTGGGAGCGATTAACCCCCCCTCTCCCCATTGAGTCCTTCCCTTCCCTTCCCTGCTAGAGACCCCCCCAACACACACACACACACACACACACACACACACACACACAGTAAGAGTTTCTGAGGACAGCAACAGGAGATGCACTGCTGTCATCTATTTTACGCCTTTTGTTTTTATGCAACTATGGCAGATAGATGAATAAAAAATACAAAATCATCTTCCCATGTGCCCTCATCGACCCCCAGCCTCATGAAGCAACTGTGTGTGTTTTTTCTCCCTCTTGGCATCCTCTCTCCATTGTAGTGCCATTGCTGCAGGCTGAGCTGTGAAGTCCCTCCTCTTTCTTCTCTCCAGTGAAAACACAGGACCACATGTCAGCTCTCAACAGCCATTAGCATGCACGCAAATTACCCCACTATTATTCGGTCTACATTACGCGAACTGATAAACGCTTTGGATGCTTTGATGTCCTTGAAACATAGACTGGTCTGCGTGCAATCTGTGCACAATCACCTCACATCTCCTGTTGTGTTTTTTTTTCATCTATAATTCTCAGCATAAATGCAACTCAAGTTAATACTTTTGAACTATCGGAGTGAGACCACGCATGCATAAAATAAAAACAAAAAAGTAGGTCCAACTAAACTGAAAATGCAAACACCAGACTTTTTTCTTACCCAACTTTGCTTCAGTTTGCTCCGGCTATCCTCAGCTCTCATGCGTCCTCTGAGTGCAGGAGGACCTCGCAGCGCCACATTGTACCACCCCGCATCTGTAGTCTCCTCCCCGTCCAGTCCCAGCCTCTATCCCCCGGCCCCAACACCGACCCGCAACGACATCATGGTTCTCCCGAGACTGGCTACCCGTCAGATCGATGAGTATCGATGAACTGACCAGACATTAGTAGTTGCTGCTGGTTGCCGAATCACTGCTATCACCGTTGCTAGGTGACCGGGTGACCTATGTGAATACCAACATGTCAGCAGTGAGCTGAGATGCGTGAACTAATCTAACACTACAACAGCAAATCACACATGTAGCCTATATGTAACCGACGGTGTCGTGTTTCTTTTATTGTCATTATGTGGTTTCTCCATTATGTTACATCATTATTGTCATTATTTTTGTCTTCATTGACTAAATGTAGCCTAATTGTTTCAATAAATGACTGAGGTAACACAACGATGAATGAGCTGATAAGGTCCACTTATATATTTGCAGTATTACGAACGGGGTTGCGTGACATTCCATCCACCCCCCCAAAAAATAAATAAATAAATGTATTCGTTTTTCTCTATTGTATACACACAACATTGTAATTTCGCCTTGCGGGATTAATAAAGTATAAATTATTATTATTATCATTAAATAGAACTACATATGCACACAATAAAACTTAAAGATCATGCATCAACTACAAGAACTTAGAAATAAAATGAGATGTATTCTATTTCTATGCTCCAGACTGCTAAACTAAAATGTCCTCTTCCACATAGGCTTTGAAAGCTTTGCTGGGTCTAAGCAGATGTATTGCCTGTGAGACACCAACATCTACAAGGCCTATATGTGACTTTTTAAAATGAAACACTGTAAAAGAATGCAACAACCTGAACTAAAGCACGATTAAAACAAAAAAAAGACTAAATACAAAAACGTGCCTTTGTGACAATCTTCAACTAAACTCAGTAACGTGATGAAATCGCAGATGGTGACTCATTTGAGCCTTTGCACAGTAGCGACATCTAGAGGACACTAACTGCTACCCATCGTGGAGCTCTGTAGGAACACTAGTGACTTTAAATAATAACCACTGAAAACAGCTGCAGGCATTTCAACTATTTATTTCCAATCAAAACAAAGACTGCTGCTGGCATGTTGGACGATCTGAGGGAACATATACACTGTATGTCTTTAAATGAAGCAACGGCTGAAAAGCAGCAAGCTAAAAAAAAAATGTTTACACGCAAGGAGACTTCTCAAAACTTCTTTTTACTTTAATATGCAGCAACATGTCTCCCTATTGCACAAACATACACACAGTAGCGTTAAAGATAAATATCTCTGTTATGGTACACGTATGACACACAAACGTTCTCGTGCATTCATCCTGTACATGTGCATTTATGTGACACCAAGTCCTCCAACCACACACACACACACACACACACACACACACACACACACACACACACACACACTACAGTTGACTGCAGTCTGCAGGCGGTGAAGCTGACTGGTGTACTGGCCATTCAGACCTCAAAAAGCATCGACATACTAATATAATAAACATTTTTTGAATCAATATTTAATTTGATCATGGAGGGAAACGATGTAAAAGAGGACAACTGAGGTTTCAGACAGCAGCCACCTTCTTCTCTTTGTATGTGGCCATCATCTTCTTGATCTCAGCTATTGCTTTTCCTGGGTTCAGGCCCTAAAATGAAGACCAGACAGACGAGGAAAGAGCAGTAAGAAACGGCACGTCTGTATGTCAAGGTCACAAGATATACATAAGCTGTGGTGTGCAAGTGGCTGCAGATGTGTGCCAACAGGTTACCTTGGGGCATGTCTTGGTGCAGTTCATGATAGTGTGGCAGCGATAGAGGGAGAACGGATCCTGCAGCTTGGACAGACGCTCCTCTGTGAACTCGTCTCGTGAGTCAATCATCCAACGATACGCCTGAGAGACAACAGGATGGAACCCATAAACTCCTCATCTGTCTGGTTTTTCATTTTTTTTATGCCGATTAAGATTTCAATCAAGTTGATTCCTAAATGTTTATGTGCTCAGACACACACCTGCATCAGCACAGCAGGCCCAAGGTATTTGTCTCCGTTCCACCAGTAGCTGGGGCAGCTCGTACTGCAGCAGGCGCACAGGATACATTCATACAGCCCGTCCTACACAGGACAAAGGGAGGGAATGCTTTTTATTTTCATGTGACTTTTATGATGCACTTCAATGTTTGATCCACAAAAAACAAAACAGGTGTACCAGTTTCTGTCTGTCCTCCACAGACTGCAGGTACTGCTCTTTCCCTTCATTTGTGTCATCCTTCTTCTTCAGGTAGGGTTCAATAGACTTGTACTGGGCGTAGAAGTTACTCATGTCCTGCAAACCAATAGTACATTCAAGGAATCAGTCGGCACACACATTTCAGAATAAAACCTTTTTTAAATGCATCTGAAAATGCATAAAGGAAAACTGGATCTTACGGCCAACACCCACTAACAGAGTTTTGGACGCCCATCACTCACTCGTCTCACGGAACAGAATACACTTCCATTTTTAAAAATGTATTTATCCACGCTGGCTCTGTGAAACGGTGTCTCACGAAGACCCCGGCATTTGATTTTGTTTTACACTTGAAGTCAAAAGCATTTTTTGTTGCGTTTAGTGAAGGGTGACCTGCATAGACAGCCGTTTAAATCACACAAATATCCCGCTGTATATGTGTTTCAAACCTAACCACACCTACTTTGATTGATAAAGGCTCCCAGTCTGTCTGTTTTACTACAGGCAGATTCCCCTCACTCGCTACGGTGGGTGGCGAAATAAGATCGATGAATCAATCGATACAGACACTGTTGATTTCTTCCCATGAGCCCGACATAAAAACTACTTTAGTTCAGTAAATGTCTGCTGTCTGTCAGCCTGCTGTTATGTAGCCACATTGCTGACTGTATTAATAGGTAGTATCTTATGATTTTGTGTTTTATTATAATTTGCTGTTACGTCTTGTGCTTTTTATGATTATCAATTTGTTTTTATTGATGCATTTATTTGGCCTGTGAAGCACTTTGTGACTGTCTGTGATAAGCGCTATACAAATAAACTTTACTAAGTTAAAGCGAATTCCAGCGAAAATTGACCAAAAGGTGTTTTTCTGCATTAAAACACGTCAAATAAGCCGTGGAGACAGTATTTTTCGTCGATCAACCACTACAAAGCTTGGCCCAGCATATACTACAGCTCCTGGACGAGATAGCCAAACGCTTTCCAAATAGCATTTTTTAACCAGTAATATTGTTCAAAACAGCACCAAACCTCGTCAGTAACTTGCTCAGGGTCCAAAAAGTCGCTGGTCTGATTAGACTCCGCCATTTCAGTTCCTATGTGATGATTCTTGCCTTGGCCTTGTTTACTCCGAGCCAACACCTGACTGCCTGTAGTCCCTTCCGGCAATAGACGTGTCCTATCCTCAGCACCGAAATGTCACGTGAGATCTCGCACGTCTATTGCCGGAAGGGACTACGCAGTCAGGTGTTGGCTCGGAGTAGACGAATCTAGGGCTGCTGTCTCGTTTTGCATTGCATTCGATAATCGACTTGTACGGACTTTCCTTCGAGAGGGGCTGGTAGGGAGACAGTTTGGTAAGTTTTCTTAACAGTCTTCTGTGATAAACTCCGGGTTCGCTAACTAGGTTGTTGGTGCTTCGTTTTATGTGTAGGGACCCTGAGCAAGTTACTGACGACGTTTGGTGCCGTTTTGAACAATATTACTGGTTAAAAAATGCTATTTGGAAAGCGTTTGGCTTACGGCCCCTATCTCGTCCACTGTTTGTGATTTGGGGCTGTAGTATATGCTGGGCCAAGCTCTGTAGTGGTTGATCGAGGAAAAATACTGTCTCCACGGCTTATTTGACGTGTTTTAATGCAGAAAAACACCTTTTGGTCAATTTTCGCTGGAATTACACTTTAACTTAGTTCACAAAAGGCCAGGAATATATCAACCAAGAAGAAGTGGAACGACATGAATATCACTGTAATATTCAGTTTTATTACACGGCTTGTTTGAATACTCGATTCTGATTGAATCTAAGAAGCAACAATAACACTTCATTTGTTGCATGTACACCAAAATTACCATGTGCATATTTTCCATAAAAATAACAGAGGCAACTAATGATTAAATGAAAAGTCGTCAAAAACATGTTCACACAAATAGAAATTGATGGATATTTACTCACAGGTACCAGGTCCTTGACCACATACATATGTGGCAGAGGGTAAATCTTAGTCGGCTTGCTAATGTTGGTGTCAATCTTGTCGAGACAGGCAAGTGTGTTTCCTCCATTAATGTTCATTGCACAGGATCCACAAATACCTTAATTTAAACAAAATAATAAGAGGTTTTATAGAATTTCTAAGACAGGATCATGTGAAGACAAAAACACTTTTCTATCACAATACTGGACATGAGCATTTTGTTATTCTAGCGTGATAACACGTTTTATTGGGAAAAGAAGAGTAATGTGGACCCTAAAAAGAGTCAAATGATGGAGAGAGTGCAGCAGTAACTTTCATGGTTGAAGGACCTGTAGTTGGCATGAACTTTAAAAAATAATCTACAGAGCAAACTTTGGTATACTGCCTTAAATAAACTGGAGTTGTCTTCAACTTCTGAAGAGAAATCCAACTACTCGACCCTTACTAAATGTAGGCTGCACAATCACAATTGAATAATTTGAGACTTTTTGGGGTTTGTTCTAATATACTAATTGACTACTACAATCAACAACTGCTATTACTATTCACACAGAATTATTATTTGACACGTTTAATTATCGTTTTATCTTGTAAATTGGTTTACTCTGGCCTCCATGTTACTGACCTTCTCTGCAGGAGCGGCGGAAGGTCAGAGTGGAGTCCATCTCATTTTTGATCTTGATCAAGGCATCAAGAACCATTGGGCCACAACTACATGAAGAAGAACAAAACAAGTCTGTGAGGACAGAATGTCAAGACATGAAAGTGTAAAAAAGGGACATCTCTGATGAGTTTGACTTGTCCAACAAGAATATCCAGACAGATGTTATGGCCTACGAGCATTTGTTTTGGCTGCGGCGTCATGTTGACAGAAGTGAGTTGAGAGTTTCCCCAGGCTGATTAGAGAACAGATGAAGGAAGAGGATTGGAAATATGCCAGGCTGTCAGAGCCACCTGAGTTAAATCTACTTGAAGGCTGTTCACAGTTCATTTATAATGCCCTCTGTTTGCACGTACTTGAGTACTGCTTTGAACTTCACTAAAAGATAAGCCTCCACTAGTGCAAATGATTACATAATAGCAGTGCTATTAAAAATAGCCATATTTAAGTATGCATTTTAAGAGATAAGCAGAATTTTGTTTGTCCTCAGAGTCAGAGTCCACTTCACATCTTACTAATAAAAGTTAAACATCTATACACAATGGTCACAGATAATGGTCGTTTCGGACGCCAGGTGTCAATTCATTTTAAACTCAATCTCCCCGTTTTTCCAACAAGTGGCAATGGAATAAACGCAATAATACACTTCAAGGTGTATTGATAAAAAAATGGATTTAGCTTAAAAATCATCCATCATGTATGGATATCAGGACATCTTGTTGCATATTTAAGTAACAAATCAATAATAACACAGATTGACGCACTGCTGCTCATGGCAGAGGGAATAGATGCAGCTAGAGCTGCAATGATTAATCGTTTCATCGATCAGTTGTCAACTCTTAAATTAAATCGCCAACTATTTCGATAATCGATTAGTCGGTTTGAGTAATTTTTTAAGACAAAACTCAAAATTCTCTGATCCCAGCCTCTTACATGTGACTATTTTCTGGTTTCTTCTCTCCTCTGTGACAGTAAACTGAATATCTTTGAGTTGTGGACAAAACAAGACATTTGAGGACGTCGTCTTGGGCTTTTTGGGAAACACTGATCCACATTTTTCACCATTTTATAGACCAAACAACTAATTGAGAAAAAAAAAATCAACAGATTAATCGACTATGAAAATAATCGTTAGTTAGCACCTACGTGTTGAGGTCGATGTCGTAGGTCTGCATGCGTGGTTTGTCTCCTGGAGTGTCTGGGTCCCATCTGTACACCTGGAACTTCTTTATTCTGGGCTGAGCTGCTGGAGCCGCTGCTGTTTGAGCATACCGCACCGCCTGACAGCA
Organism: Gymnocephalus cernua; assembly: GCA_023631565.1. Lineage (NCBI taxonomy): Eukaryota > Metazoa > Chordata > Actinopteri > Perciformes > Percidae > Gymnocephalus > Gymnocephalus cernua. Next base: position 25,167,280 of record CM042428.1, read on the forward strand.
GGGGACAAGGGGAGAGAATACATGATCATTTTGGCACTCTACTGTCTCTACATGGCTTAACACTAACCCTAAACCACTGCGACAACAGTGATCTTAAAGCATTTTTTCCCCATTAAAGCACAAACAATTCAAAATTACAAAAGAATCATGATTTATTGTTTATGTATCGGTCATCATCACTCATGATCTTATGACACACTGCAGTGACGTATTTTTTTTTAATACATTTTCAATACATTTTGTCTGGTCGATTATTTGACTGAATTGTGTACATAAAGTCTGTCAGACAGCTGTTTTATAATAACATACGTTAGGTAATGTTAACGTTACTATAATAAGACGAACAATGTTTACACCTTATTTAACTCCTTGTTTCCTGCCCTATCGGGTGCTTACATGGATTTTAATTGTCTACAGATTAGGCTAAACACACCAGCCAATAAGAAGAAATGAACACGTTTAAAACGTTGTTGTGTCAGTACAATTACAATTAACAGTAAGGGCTATAATTAGTAGCTAGCTAGCTAGCTAGCTAGCTAGTAGCTAACTGGACTACGTAACATAAAGTTCAGAGCATAGACGGAGCCCTCCACTATGTTGTCACGTTATTCTGAGAAAAGCGAGGACAGAAACTGAAACTGACAATATAAGATGATTGAAACGGTTTGATTATCCTAAAGACTTTTCAACATACCACCAGTCCTGCGGGGGAGCGGAACGCTAAAACACCACAGCGGCTCAAGGACGTGATACCAGCAACCGACATTTTGGAGTTCCTCTGACCTCCACATGGACCTCCAGCGCCTGCTATCCGCTATCCCAGCATACAACACCGCGGCCGCGTCACTGCTCTGGTGGGAGCGCGTGTTTTGTTGACTGGCGTCCCTCGGCTACATGAGGCAGAAGAATAGCGTGAGATGTTTGGGGTTTATTTGAACTTATTGAGTTTTATTTCATAGTTTGTTTACCCCATAGACTGTAAAAAAAAATAAGGTTTGGCTATCATGATATCTTTCTTGTTTTTTTATGTCGGCAAAACCAGGGCGGAGCAGAGGTCACAAGATGTCTGGGCTTCTAAATCAAGCGAACCAAGTGCTCCTCTGCTCTGTCAGCTGTATTCGTAGTACGGCGTGTGTGAAATTGAACTCACATAACAGTCTCTTTACTGGTGGAGCTGGGCTAAGGTCATTTAAATAGTATTTATATCCTGTTAAAAAGGAGATTGTGGTGAAGTCGTTCTCTACAAGAACAGACATGGTATTTCTGACGTTGTCTTGTTTGATCAGAAGTCGTGGACCTGACAGATACTGGAAAGTTCAAGAAGTTCTCAAACATGCACGGGTAAGGCCATGACTATTTGCTGGAATGAAGAGGCTAGCTAAGCTGTTCCATACTGTCAAAATGTTGTGATTCTTATCGTGTTGAAATCTGTCTGGTAGTTACACCTTTAAACAAACAAAAAAATAAAATAATCAGTGAGTCATTTGCTATATTGTTCTGCTGTGTAGATATGGTCCATGTTGTTGGATTCGGTTAGAAAGATGCCTCACCATTTTACTCTAATACTAATAGCATAATGGCACAATTATAATCATTTTGTGTCAGTCATCTTTCCTGTCGCTTCCTCCAACAGCACTTCAGAGGCAGAAAGAACCGCTGCTACAGGCTGGCCGTGAAGGCGGTCAGGAGAGCTTTTGTCTACGCCACTACAGCTCGGAGGCTCAAGAAACGTTACATGAGAACTGTGAGACACTCGTCAAATACAAATGTCCTCTATAACCACAAACATATGGCAATATCCGGAAAAGAGCGTCTAGCTACTATGTAACCCATGCTACCGTTCTCAGTATAGGAACAAGTATGCCTCACCTGTAGGGAGTCTTTGGGAACGATGGGGGCTTTGTATGTTACCAAACCACAATATGTGAAGCAGCTGCAGTATGCTGTAGTGTAGACAGTCACTGTGCTGCTTTATTATTTACTTAATTTCACCAGGATAATCCCCTCAGTGCTTTGCAAGGAGTCCTGGGTACATTACATACATATCGAAAAGGTACACAGTTACAACCAAAACATATCAAAGAGTAGTAATAGTCGGTTGATATTGTGTACTAGTGTCTCAAGATAAATTAATCTCAAAATGATTTAAAGGGATGCTAAAGGAAACCACATATTTCTTGCACAGTAGGTTGTGTTTTACTGGATATTTTGTACCTCTTCTGGGCCCCTAAAAATCCTTCAAATTAAATAATGCAATAAAGGAAAAATCCCTCTATGGATGAACTCACAAATCATGTCCACACTAAGGCCATATCCTGTGATTAGTGATGACAAGTCGACATTGGTTCATTTTAGTGGGTCACAAATGTCAAAAAGGTTGTTTACAGTATGGACATGTTGACTTCTTGCAAAGAATACTTTTGTATTTAATTGACCAAGGTAATCAATATAACTTATTGTATTTTTTTGTGCTTTTATTTCTTCAGCTCTGGATCACACGCATTGCAGCAGCATCCCGAGAGCACGGCATGAAGTATCCTGCCCTTATGCACAACCTCACCAAGGTTAATTGTGCTGAACGTTACAGTATTGCACCAGTCCTCTCTACATTCTTTATGATGTTTGTTCACTTTATCTGTATGTGACATATGGCCTCTCTTCTTCCGTACAGACCAGCGTTCAGCTCAACCGACGTGTGATCAGCGATCTGGCGATCACGGAACCTCGGACATTCCTCTCACTCGCAAAGCTGGCGCAGGCTCGGCAACAGGAAGGCTTCCGTGCAGCGTTGGGTGACGGCAAGGAGCCTTCTGGTGTCTTCTCCCGTATTGTTTTGCTACAGTGAAGGACTTTGCTGCAGTAACAGATTTACTGTAATGTGGTTTTGGATTGTGGAGCTGTTCATGAGTCAGTCAGTCAGTCAGGCACGCACTCACCTCCTTGCTTTACAGTTGTCACTTCATCTTTCACATAATATAAGGTTAATTTAGTTAAATTACTTCATTTATTTTGATGATACTTCATTGCTCACAATACCAGGGCTGCTCCATGCTGAACGACCCACATACATTACCTTTCTTGACACCAGAGTCTGATGACCATATGTGGCTGAAAAAGTGTGGACTCATGGCTGATCAGAGAGACCATGACAGAGACCATGACACACTGATTTTAAACAGAGTTACCAACAGAGCAATGTCACTGAAGTAGAAAGGGATGCAATATTTTGCTCAAGGACACTCCAGCAGGACGGCTGATTACTGTTGCAGTGCCTAGATCCCTGACCTTGAAGGAAGGTTTCGCCTCTCACTATCCTACTCTGCACCCATGCTGCGATTGTGTTGTCCAAAAGCAGTGCATCCACGAAAACAGATTTGACAAGTCTATGCCTTTTCCCTTGCTGATAATGCTGGCAATGGGCGACCTCTAAATCCAGTTGTAAATTATTTTCAGGTGACCTATTTCAAGTAAAGTGTATAGTAGATTAAAGAATATTTTTGGAAATTGTGCACTCTCATGTCAAGGATACAATCATAATCCAAGATGGCAGCTGACATCTAACATAATAGCAAGGGTTTGTCCGCAGACAGCCCTGCTTCTGCTCTGTCACTGATTTCAATACAACACTTCTATCATGTGTGCCAGACTTTTCCGGCAACAGTGTTGCGTACAAAATACTTCACTAGTCAGCCTCATTACCTCCAGTATCAAGATAGAGGATGTGATTTATCAATTTCCACAAGCTTCCCTGTGTTTGCATATGCAACCTTTTGTTAATTTATGATTTGATGCTGATTGTGAGTTTTTTGGGAGGTTGAGAAGAAGAGTGATCTCAAGCTTTTGTCTTTGTGTAAATATATATTTTACCATTTGTTGTGGCAACGTTGTCCTCTTAAAATATTCATTCATTAAACATTTTTGGTATATAATTTGTCCTCCTTTATTGATTGTATTTAACCCTTGTGTGGTGTTCATATTTTTGTTGTTATTTTTGTTTTGTTTCTGGGTCTGGTGGACCCATCACATTATTAGGCTTTTTAATCAATACAGCCATAACAATTTATATAAAAATACTTGTTTACTTTAGCTCAATTACCAATGATATATACATAATTTATAGTTCATATTTGCCCTTTACCCCTTTAAGATCACATTTATGATCATATGATAATTTTTGTTTTTTGTGAGAAAAGAAGGAAATTCAGTTATAAAAGGTAAACAAATAGAAACAAGATTTTGATCATTATTGGTGCTTATTTCTTAGAACTTAATCAGAGCAGGTGAAAGTGCTTGAAATGTAACAATTTTGTAACTGTGTGGGAATAGCAGGGGCAGAAAGACAACATACACACACACACACGCACACACACACAGCAGGCCCAGTTAGGAGGAGGACACAGCTTCACAGCACCTACAATTATTACACTTGGGTCCAGTAGACCCGAACACCTCATATGTAATAGTTATGTGTAGGGGGGGGGGAGGGGGTACCGTGTTAAGTAATTGAAAATAAGTTATTTTTTATGTTCTTCACAGAAAATGAGCCACAGCCAATGAGTTTGAGTTATAAGAAATAATAAATAGCATAATTTTTCTTTTAGCAAACATTGAAAACGAGTCCCACCAGAACACCTTACAAGGGTTAAACATGTTAAGGATGTGATCTTGAGAGATACTTTATTCTAGACTAGTCATTTGCAGCCTTCATGTTGGCTGCTATGTCAAACAAATACTACACAAATGTTCTTATAGCCATGAGCCACTATGCACAGTCTCACAATCTTAGAGAACACAAGGACACAGTTGTCAACCAGCAGTGACATTTGAGAAGAACAAACACCCAGGTTTGAAGTCTAAACATTCCTCCAGTCAACCTTTACTCCTGATGGATGCTCCTTGCTAGACACTGAGATACAAAGCACACACCGCACTAACAGCCTGATGCAACCAAACGAAAACCTTTCCTGTGAATTGCATCTATTATGACCCTCTGCGGCTACCCCACAATTTTGGGTGGGACTCTATGAATGACCTCTGCTGAAGACGGTTGTTGTTGGAGCAGCCAATGAGAAGAAGAAGTACTTGTTACCAGCCAATCGCCGTTGCAGTTATTCAAACAATCCTGTAAACTCCGTTGCACCTGCGCAGAAGATTGCGGCATGACACGCGTGTAGGGGAAGTGCAGTGACAGGTCTGGAGCAGCAGCTGCCTCTCGCTCCAAACAGAACCGGCGTAACTGTGCCTCATTTATTGTCCTGAAAATGTCGTGGCTGTTCGGCTTGAACAAGAGCCAGCCTGAAGTGCCTGCTGGTCTCCCGCTTCAGCCTCCGCCGCCGCCGCCGCCGGCCGGAGGCTCCAGCGGCGGAGGAGATAAAGCCAAGGACAAATGGAGCAACTTTGATCCCACCGGGCTCGAGCGAGCTGCTCAGGCGGCCAAGGAGCTCGACAAGTCCCGTAAGTTTGTTCTGCACGGCCTGTTAGCTCAGCAGAGGATTCACCTGATTTATAACAACATTACTGCACACAGAAAGTCTTGATGCTCCAGCATCCAGCTCCTCTCTGGTTCATGGTGGTGGTCGCTTCAGTGATGCTACAGCTTAGGTAGTGAGGCCCACACTCCCTGGCCAGCATCTGGACACATAGATTTAATTTCATCTTTCTGAAATTGTTTGAACAACGTTGTGTTTCTATCACCTTCATTCAATCTACTAGACTGTGTTCAAAGGTCATCACCTTGCAATCTGGCTTCCAGATCCCAAATTCTACTTGTTCCACATACATGCTTACCGAGTGTATCTTGTTTTGTGCTTATGATTTAAGCATGTCCCATTACCGTTTCAGCAAGATGAAGTAGAAAGAGAGACTAGTGACACATCTGTCAGGATTCACAGATAGACCATCATGTTACATTGATAACTGAAATCTCCATGTTTTAAAGCCGTCACATCTTTTCACTGCCTCTCTCCTCTCACCATCATCCAGGACATGCCAAAGAAGCTCTGGATTTGGCTCGAATGCAGGAGCAGACCACTCAGATGGAACATCAGAGCAAAATGAAGGTATAGCAGACACACATGTACTAAACTACTGCTTCTCGCTTCATCTGCTGCAGGACACCAGTGCTTTTCCGGAGAATGAAGTTGATTTCGACAGTGCTACGTCAACTAAAGAATGCAATACTAATCATGTCATGTTACTGGATGGATAATGGTGCTGAGAGATGTATTAGAGTTGCGTTGAGTATGGATAGTTCACATCTCTATTTTTAGTCTGTGCTGCAATATGTCCATCAGAATTGTCAGCATTAGACCAGTCGAGTATGTAGTTTACAATGTGAAAGTTAAACAGTGTAGAAAACCGAGAACAGTAACTATTGCACGTTGTTTACTGGGTCAAATAATGACTATCTGTTAAAGTTTAATGTCATGGCTTTGTTGATGATGTTTTTGACATGTGGATGGTGTGTTTATACTTCTGTATCTTTTTGGAAGACTTTCATAGCACAACCCAGTCGATCGTGCGGTTGCAATGGATTAAAATGTTCAGCAGTGTGTTAACTGGGTTTAATAGATTTTGGCATCCTTTTGTGCGCCCCTGTAACAGGAGTATGAGGCAGCAGTTGAGCAGCTCAAAGGCGACCAGATACGAGTCCAGGGAGAGGAGAGGAGGAAAACTATCAATGAGGAGACCAAGCAGCATCAAGCGGTGAGAACAGAAATACTTTTCCTTTTCTTTTAGTATATTAAAAACAATTGGAAGTATGCTGCCGCAGTGAGCGAGACCAGTTTGAGTTGGATAGTGACAATTGGTTGTTTTTGCTACAGAGAGCTCAGTATCAAGATAAACTGGCCAGACAGCGATATGAGGACCAACTAAGACAACAGGTGAGGTTATCTCCTACATATTTCAAAATAAAATGCTTTAAAATGAGACCCAGCGGGGCACCCTGGTAGCTCACTTGGTTGAGCGTGCGCCCCATGTACCAAGGCTCAGTCCTTACTGAAGTGGCCTGGGTTTTGATATCAACCAACCAACGCCCCCCTTTCTTGTCTACAGCTGTCCTATCAATTAAAGGCAATACAAGCCCAAAACATGATCTTTAAAGTGAGACACAGTATCATAATGTTTTTTCTCCAACAGCAAGCCCTGAACGAGGAGAACCTTCGCAAACAGGAGGAGTCTGTACAGAAACAGGAGGCCATGAGGAAAGGTATAGCACTATATAACGCTAATGACAGGATCTTTTGGAAGATGTTGAGCGGTGATTGATGTACTTGTGTGTGTCATGGTTTTAATAGCGACGATAGAGCACGAGATGGAGCTGAGGCACAAGAACGAGCTCTTGCGTATAGAGGCCGAGTCTAAAGCACGGGGCCGCGTGGAGCGAGAGAACGCCGATATAATCCGCGAGCAAATCCGTCTGAAGGCAGCAGAACACAGACAGACTGTTCTGGAGTCCATAAAGTAAGACACACTGACTCAATAAGATTTCACACTGTAGTATGTATGATGGTGAGGATTAGATGAAGTGGATTGATGGTTCTTGGTGTTCTGAATCATGCGACTAGTCGAAGCTGAAATAAATACCAGTAAATAACAGCAGTCTCCCCCCACAGGATAAATAAAGTTCTATCCATAGTCTGTCTTGTCTTATCGTAGAGGTTTTCAGTTTTGTATGTTAAGTAACAGTTGACAGTTGAATCTTGTAAACGCCCAAAAGGCGTTCTGACAGTTGACGTGTATTTGCTTTTAGGACTGCAGGCGCTGTGTTTGGAGAAGGATTCAAGACCTTTGTTTCAGACTGGGACAAAGTCACAGCCACGGTGAGATTTCTGTTTCCATCCACAAATAGTTTACTGAATTTACTGAATTTGCCACTGATGGAAGGACAGACATTAGACAGTTAGTTTAAAGATCTACAGATACCTCTAGTTCACTCCGACTGAAGCTTGTTCATAAAGGTCTAGGTCTAGTCTCTAAGACTGGTACCTTCTGTCTGATCGGGTAAACCCATCACACATCTTTGAGTGTCCACAAATTCAGTCCATACCTAGTAGTGTTTTCATCAAACTGCTGTTAAATAAAAGTACCAACGTTACAATCCTTCTATCAAACATATTTGCATTTGCTAGTATTGATGACATCCTATTATGGACAAAGAGCAACCATACACTTACATGTAAATGGTTTGGGCAAACTTAAAATGTCTTTGGATTGAGTTTTCCTCATCCTCCCTGTGAAGAGTATGTGTTATTTTAATATTAGTTGATGTTATTATAATATTGTGTAACTGTTCCATCACATCACCAGGTGGCAGGACTGACCCTTTTAGCTGTGGGAGTTTATTCGGCCCGAAATGCAACAGCGGTGGCGGGACGTTACATCGAGGCCAGGCTCGGGAAGCCGTCCCTGGTGCGGGAAACGTCCCGATTCACCGTGGCAGAGGCAATCAAGCATCCAGTCAAGGTAGCTAATTAGCAATTGATCCTTTGCTTATTTTGTTAACTGCAGATTTGAATGTGCTAATTATGCTTTTTCTCTCCCTGCTTCTGAACTATTCAGATGGCCAAACGGCTGAAGAGCAAACCTCAGGATGCCCTCGAGGGAGTTGTGCTCAGTGTAAGTGGACAACAAAGCCTTTACAATGCATGTAACTAGAGGTGTAACGATGAATCGACTAATCAATTAGTTGTCAACTATTAAATTAATTGCCAACTATTTTGATAATCGATTAATCGGTTTGAGTCATTAAAAAAATAAGAATTCTCTGATTCCAGCCTCTTTAATGTGAATATTTTGTAGTTTATTCTCTCCTCTGGGACAGAAAACTGAATATCTTTGTGTTTTGGACAAAACAAGACATTTGAGGACGACATCTTAGGCTTTGGGAAACGCTGATCCACATTTTCCCCCATGTTTTGACATTTTTATAGATCAAACAACTAATCGATTAATCGAGAAAACAATCAACAGATTAATCGACTGTGAAAATAATCGTTAGTTGCAGCCCTACATGTAACCAGCATGCATTTTTCTATCTCTTAGCCTACCCTGGAAGAGCGTGTACGTGACATTGCCATAGCAACAAGAAACACGAGGCAGAACAATGGCCTGTACAGGAATATCCTCATGTACGGCCCTCCAGGCACAGGCAAAACTCTCTTCGCTAAGGTATACCCAAGGACTGAACAATGACCGATGTAAACATTCACATATATGGAAAAAGATGCTTTGTCTAACTGTAAGGCATTTCTTTTTCATTGGAGTAGAAGTTAGCAGTGCATTCTGGGATGGACTACGCAATCATGACAGGTGGTGATGTGGCACCTATGGGCCGTGATGGTGTGACAGCCATGCACAAAGTGTTTGACTGGGCTGGCACAAGTCGACGCGGGTAGGCTACTTGATATTATATCAGATGGACAAATATACAAACAACAATACTGTCTACTCCAGATATAATATAAACAGATAAAGGCTATCATGTATTTTCTATCCTGTTACAGACTTCTGCTTTTTGTTGATGAAGCTGATGCATTTCTTCGCAAGAGATCCACTGTAAGTCTACATGTATTCAATTTCCCAGAAACCATGGGTCATTTTGTTTCAAAACATATTTCCTACCCTTTATATTCTCCTTGACTTATCTTCAGCTATGTAACGTGCAATCTTTACTCTGGTTTTTTGTAGGAGAAGATCAGTGAAGACCTCAGAGCCACTTTGAATGCATTCTTGTATCGCACCGGAGAGCAGAGCAGCAAGTAAACATTATTTACATTCTGTACCAATAAAATGTACAGTGATCTTCACTTTATTTTACCTTGCCTATACAACCTCGGCTACTGCGCATCTTTAAGCTGCTTGATTTCTGTGTTTTTCCCGCAGGTTCATGCTGGTGTTGGCCAGTAACCAACCAGAGCAGTTTGACTGGGCCATCAACGACCGTATAGATGAAATAGTCAATTTTGCTCTGCCGGGTCCCGACGAAAGAGAGAGGCTGGTGCGGTTGTACTTTGACAGATATGTGCTGGAGCCCGCCACAGGAGGGAGGCAGTGAGTACAACCTCCACACAGCAACACGGCACTTAAAATCGGGCACCAAGCCACTGCACACTACAGATGCATACTGAAACCAGTAATTAGGCCCAGTCCGCCATGTCTTACACTCGCATGTAAATGTATTTATTCTTAGAGATTTTGATAGAGTGAGGGCTGGGTCATGGCTGTGACAGGATGAGTATTAGAAAGATTCAGACTCTTTTGAGATGAAGGCCATTAAACATCCTGCTGGGCATCTGGAGCCTTTATTGTCTCCTATAGGAGAAATTTGTCTTGGGCAGTCGAGAGGACAAAAAAAAAATGGCAACGCATTGCCCATAAACATACATAAAACATGCATACATTACCTCATCCAGATGTGTTCAAAAAACTTCACACAAGACCCCACTACCTTCACCCACACTCGCAGAAGGAATGGAAAGAACCCACAGCACATCCTCCCCCTCATATTGCAATTAATTCTACCCAGATTGCACATGTCCCGTTAAATCCATAATTACACAGAGGTCGCATGTGTGATGGAGGCTGAAAGGTGGGGAGCAATACACACACATGCCAGGAGGCAATGAACTGAACTCCGAAACACAGTCAACAACAAAACAAAGTCAGAAAGAAAATTGCATCCAGGCTGGCTAAACTGTGGGACAATAACTTACCTTTGTCCCCATCTTATCTATCCGTGTGTGTGCAGGAGGATGAAGCTTGCACAGTTCGACTATGGTCAAAAGTGCTCTGAAATAGCAAAATGGACAGAGGGCATGTCAGGAAGAGAGATCTCTAAGCTGGGTGTGGCTTGGCAGGTACGTTTCCTGTAGTCATTTTGAATAAAAAGCTATATTTCACAGTCCTTTGAAAAAATGCTGCAAGATTTTGATTTTCGGGAGGTAAATGAATCTACAAAACACATGTGATGGATGACTCATTTTCTCTTGTAGGCGGCAGCATATTCCTCTGAAGATGGCGTCCTGACAGAGGCTATGATTGATGCTCGAGTTAACGACGCTGTCAAGCAACACCTTCAGAAGATGGACTGGCTGCACGGAGAGGACGAGGCTCAGGGCAAGAGCCTCACACCTCCCACAGCTAGAGGGACAGGCAGCGGGGGGAAAATGGGCTTTACTCTGCCCCTAAGCGAGGCACCTGAGGCTCAGGAGGTGATTGCTCCAGTTCTTGAGATAAATTCGAAACAAGCAGGTGAAAATATAACGCCTCCTTCAGACGACGACCAATCAGCACAAGGCAAAAGTGCCACCCCAGCTGGACAGGACTGTAAAGATGCTGTCAAAGCAGAAGCTACAACAGAGGCAGGGAGTTTAGCCCAGCCTGCTGCCCCCATTGGCAGTGAGAGCAAGGTGGAAAAGGAAGACAAAACTGGATCTTCTCCTCCAAAGGACGGAACTCCAGTTTGAGTCGTAGATTTTCTCAGTGGGGCAGCCTGGATTAGAAAGATTAATGTCCCGTCCTGCCTCTTACACTAGTCTGTCAGTTTATGTCTAAAAGTCTGTTGACTGTCTGTGACAGAAGATAAGTTCAGCAGGTAATCAATTAACTTTACAAAACACAAAAGACTCTTTGATTCTAATATATAATGTATACATTGTAAGACAGTAAGTACAGTAAGTGTTGTGCACAGTGGAATGTCTCTGTTGAAATGATTAAATGGATCTGTGTTTTGTACAGTAGAAGTTCTGATGTTTTTGGTTTGAAATTTTGTATAACCCTACAAAACCCTTATATAACATGCTGAAAGACAGGGTATAGCAACAATATACATAGCGGCAGAGGTGTACGCAGAGATGAGGGGTTAAGATTGGATGAGGCAGTGATCCCGTCCTATAGGGATCCACATGGGATTCCAATGTTTCACAGTATGGCCAGTGGCTTTAGGAAGCTTCTTCTACAAAGCAAAGTCAAGGGCATGAAGCCGTCCTTGGTATAGAATAGGCCCCATGATAAAACTCCCTGTCAGTCATTATAGGATGCCTTCATGTACTATGATGTACAGCTTCACACATACAGTATAGGGGACCGCCGAGGCCTATATAAAAGCATCCAACGAGCACCATGTCATGGGACCTTTTAAACATCAAAGTCTGATTTCAGGTCTTGGGAAGTATGGCTGCCTTTTGTGAAAAAAGTTGTATAAAGACCTTTGTGGCTCCAGAGGGAGCTGCTCAAAATCTGATACATTACTTCAAGTGATGTCACTTGAGTCAACGTCAGTTGGGGCTGAAGACTACAACATTGTAAACGAAAAGTTATTGGAAAGAAAGCACACACAGTAACTACTGAATTGAATCCACATTTTTATCTTGATGGGTCATTAACATCATGGTGCACATCTTGCTCGAGATGCAACATGTTCTCCTCGGAGTCCTCTGTTTGTTTTGGATCTAACTGCCTGAACAACTCCGTTGTGTTACTGAATTTGGGCATCCATGACCAGAAATCCACATCTGGAAAGAAAGACAGGGAAATTGGGCTTAAAGTTCTTAAATTTGTGTTTTGTGTGTGTGTGTGCAAGGGGGAGGGATAAATTACATGGATAGCAAGGAGAGGGGGAACACATCTAATTTTGATGGCATTAGAAAGAAATTAATGGATGTAGTTAGGCTCCACATGTGAAGCCTGGTTGTGTGTGTATATAATAGTGCGTTCCATTTGTACTCGGAAGTCGGATTTTTCGAGGTCAAAGTCGGAAACACGCCCCCTGAACTCGGATATCCGAGTTGGGAACTCGGACAACCTGACAAGTATCCCAAGCTCAAAATCCAACATGGCTGCGCCGTGCATCAACAGTAGTGAAAGCTGTAACATACAGTTTATTAGTGCTTCTGTCTTATTTGTCTCACTAAATCAGTCGTGTCCAACTTCTAGCAAAAAACAGCGTAATCGATTGTTATCAACTTGTATTGCTAACCTGGCTGGAGCTTGCCCCACAGTGAAAATCTGACTTGTTAAATGGATCGCAGTCAACGCAGGTGTGAAGTCATTCCCAGCTCCGGCTTCCGAGTTCTGAGGTAAATGGAACACGCTATAACCGCCTTGTGTGTCATTTAGAAGATAGGTCCGTTCGGTTAGGGTTAGGTTGAAGCTTTAGTTTCTTTATTGCTTAGTTGACTTCCTTTCTGTTTGGGCCCTAACTTCTCTAGCATATTCATTTTTGTCATTTGTAACCAAAATGTGGAACTTTGTTAAAGAAATGTTTCTTTTTTACACATTTGTCCTTCTGCATTTTCTTGCTTGGTTCCTGACAGTTACTCTGAGCTATTGTCACAGGAAGAGTGAAAATAAGTTAGGAGGTGGAGGAGAGTATGTCAAATAATTTTCTGTCAAGTTAGGGGTAAGGTTTTTGTGTGTTCTTTTCTATACATCACAGCAAAGAATGAGTTTGCTGTGACATCAGGCTGGGAACTTTCACTTACAATAATGCTTAAATATACAGTATCAATGTTGTATATATTGTATAATCACTGCAAAGGGCCTTGAACCCATAAACTTTCCCACATGCAAGTTCAGTTTCAGCTGACTTCTTACTCACCATTTATTTGGTTTGAAATCCAGTATTTGAACCGTGAGTGGCAAACTCTGTGCAGCCACTGCAAGAACGAGCTGATGCAGAGGCCCAAGAGCAGTCCAACCATCACATTCATCTCCTGTGGGGCCATGATGTCACTTACAACGTAGCTGTCTCTGTCCATCATGGACTCGGCCCCATTATATGAAACAACATGATAGACTTGACGCCTGCAACAGACAAAGCAGAAGCTAGTGGTGGGAGATTTGCACACAGAAAAGTAAAGACAAAAATGAACCCATAATTCTGAAAGATGATTTTTTACTTATACCAACATCTGATATCTTCCCACCCCTGTTGTACAATACCAGTATAGGAATATGCATTATATAATATGTATTTCCAAAATTTCAGTTTTCAGAATAAAAAAAACATTGTTTGCGTAATAATGGATATTTTTATACAGATGCATTTTACATGAGTTTTAGGAGCCTTAGAGGTATAAGGGTTTCCTTGATCCATAATAATGTGTGTAATCTTTCATCTTAACTAGGGTGTCCCACAGGAAATTGATTAGCAGAGGTGGTAGACCAGCCTGATCTTGACACATCTTGTCTTGTGATCAAAGAAATTAGTAAATGACAGCCTAAATAAAAGCCACAATAATTGAAAATATGACATTTGCCTTTCCCATGATCCATGTTTTCTGACCAACCTCAGCTAGAAAGCACTGAGGGAAACAATGTTAGCTGACAATACAAACAATCATCAAACTTTGAAATACTTTAACACACTTTTAATGCTGAAGGTAAATTTAACAGTTGAACTAGTTGATAATCTCCCAAAAAGATTTAAAAAATACATCCACAGTCTTACAAATATTGGGAAAACAACTATGATGCTGACAGCGGCTAATATCATTGCTGATATATTGGTGCATCTTTAAGTAAAGATTTCCACCATAATGCCACAACGTAAGTGCAACTTAATTGCATTGTCTATAACAGCAGGACAGAGACATCACCAGCAGCTGGCCTGTATGACCCCTGGGGTTTGACAGGGTTATAAACACAACCACACACCACCTAAAGTCCCAGAAACCAGAGGGAACAGGTGTGGGTGTTCTCCATCCCTCTGCATCAGCAGCAGCACACAGAGAGTGAGTAACTCACTGAAAATCCATATTCTGAGCTGAAAGCCATGAGATAAATACACAGGCTTCGTGGTGAGAAGTCATAATAAACGCTAAATGTGACATTGGAGCTCACATGTCCACATAGCTTAACAGACAACTCACAGCAGCCATTAAAGCAAGTTTAGGAATATAGCTAGGCGGCGAGTGTGTCTCACTCACAATATAAGGACTCATTCAGTAACGTTACAGCTGGGTTGTATCTTACCTTCCACAGGTGCATGCGCAGACACCGTCCGCCCCTCGCACTAACGGGAGGATGAAGTTGTGAAAGCGGCTAAAAAGCGCGTTCATTTCTGTCAGGAAAGTCGGTCAGGAACAAAACAATAACAAAAGTCAGCTGAGATATCGCTACACACCACAGTGAACAATGCAGCTATTCCAAAAACACTTGGGGAAAGACACGTTAAACTGCTGATTAACTAGCGTAATTCCTATCGATTTATAACTGTCGACGGAAAAGCGTTAACATCTTTAGCGTAGCTAATATCTGGGAAATTAGCTAGTTGTGGTGTCTTCATTTCCATATCGTTAGCGTTACTTAGCCTACTACCTTTACCGTTAGTGCTTTCGATCCAAGATAAGAAAACGGGGCTCCCCAAGACGGCTGTCCTGCCTTCTCTGTCCGACGTGCTCAGCTATCCAACACAACTGGGGATGAGTCGTGACGGATTTTCCCATTCACAGGTATTAATAGGCTAACAAATCATTGTTGTTTTTGCTTATAATTAACACAATATGTTACCGTGGTAACTAGCTATATCAGATACCGCAACGCGTTAGCAGAACAGCACAACTATTTCAAATCGAAATGTAACATTAGTCATTTTTTTTTGAACTGACGGTCGCTTGGGTAACGTTATTAACGTCAATCAATTTGTTCAGAATAGTTTGTTAAGGTAAGAAAGCCTACAAATCTTAGTTAATATGTAAGCCAGCTCATTATTTACATAGCTACTGTTGATTTATGCAAATTAAAGCAGAGGTCACCTAGTACCATGGATGGATTGTGAGCTTTTCCTAGGATGGCAAAGGCATGGCCCTCTGCCTCTGATTAGTACTCGTTGCCGCCAATCAGAGGCAGAGTAGGGCGGGCCATGCCTTCGCCATCCTAGGAAAATAAATTACGCAAGCATAGGTAACAAACTAAATTATTTACAACAATTACACTTATCCTAGTGCAAAATGACATTGTATTTATTTTATTTTATATTTTTGAACCTTTGTTGCCGGTTGTAGATGTTTGTTTGCTGAAGTTTTGTTTTTATGGTATTTTCCTGTCTTTTTATTGCACTGATCAGTGGTAGCGCTCCTATTTTTTTTCTGTACAATGACAATAAAAGCTATCTAGATAAACATTTACTGTTGGGTTTTCAGTGAACTACAAGTTGGTGAATATGGACAAGTATGGGCAACTTCGATTATTTGGGATGGGAACATGATCCGCTGTGGCGACCACCAAAAGAAGAACTTATAGCTTGATAGTGGTTAATTGATGTAACAGAATGCTAATAGTGTTTTGTAACAATACCCATTTTGCATGAAACCATCATGAACTAAATATCACTAAGCAAATAAAGAGCCATGACATGTTTTTTTTTTTTTTTTTAGAGATGTTTCTTTCTTTAGAGGATTCATATGTACATACAGAAAAATCAGGCACTCTGAGCTGAGCTCGCAGTTTGCAAATAATTACAATGCTTCAATTCTTTAACATTTACAAAAGAAAAAAAAATACTACGCCCTGAAAAACAGCATATCCAAGTTTAAATATGAATCAACACATTATATTGGAAACACACTCGAGGAGAGCCTTAGAGAGGTCTAGGTTTGGTTATTCATTATTAGCCCACCCACTTAAACTTAATCCAAACTAATCTACAACACATGGTCACACATACACATGCATTCAGATCAATTCATTCTCCCCTTCCTGTCTGACCCCAAGATACATTTACACTGCCCCAGGTCAGGAATAAAAATACTTAAATGAATTACAATTATATATAATTTGCCAAAAACAAAAAAACAGCTTTAATATGCTGTATTGAACAAAATCAAAAAGGGACTGGTAAAGGAGTTGTTGAATCAGGGGTGTGGGTGTTAATGGCTCTCCCTGAGGAGACATGGTGGAGCGATTTCACTGGACTGGGATTGAGGGAGGACCTCCTTGGCCTGACCTTGATCCGGAGAAATAAAGGCAGAGCGATAGCAGCAAGTCCGTCCTCTGCATAGAGGAAAGACCCATCATCACCAGCAGCCATTTTTTAGGTCCTGACCCAAAGGTAGGTGTGTGTGTGTGTGTGTGTGTGTGTGTGTGTGACCGTATATAAAGAGTGTTGTAGATGAGTAAGGAGTAAGACGTGTTTCTGTGCGTGTGTGTCCATACTGTTTGATTGCTTGTGATCCGGGTCTGTGTTTATTGCAAATTTCTATTGTGTATCAGTAGAAACAGACAGTGTGAAGAAAAGGCCTGTTGCTCTTCTCCTCAAACTCTTGTATGAGCTCATCCATTTCATCCTCCATGTCCTCAGTGTGCTGAATCTGCAGGGGCAAAGGAGGAAGAAGCACATTAAACAACCTGAATCCACACTTGGAACTCACTTGCATAAACCTACAACAATCTGCACACCATATATGAACCTATAGCACCTTTTTAGCATTGGCAGCATCTTCATTAGGTGACCACTGAATCCCCCATTTTGGAAATATACCAGATGTCAGATTAGGTCCACTTAAAGAACATTGTATTCATACTACTGAAGTAGATAGATATACTGAATACTTTTTCATTATTAAACCACAATGTCATAAATTACATAACAGTGTTTGTTGTACTATGCCCTCAGTGTGCCTGTACACCAGCGTTTAAGAATCCCAGTAGGAGACACTCACACATTGACACAGCTCACAGATGAGGAAGGCGCCCAGCGTGGCTTCCTCATGGTTATCCTGAATGTCTACATTGATAACATGCACAGGCTGTAGAGTCTCCTGCTCTCTTGAATTCAGATCTGGGGAGCAACAACAGATGAAAAGAGTGAAGTAAAAAGTAAAAACTTGGGTCTGCATACAAGCCATTGTGGGGTATAAATGTAATTATGTAGTATCAAAGCAGTGTTCTTGCAAGGGTCTCTGAATTACCAACTATATCCCTTCAGTGATTATACATTCATTATGAGAAGCCTTACCCTCCAGCACTTGGTCATAGACTCTCTCTTCACATGTGATGACCAGGTCAAACTTCTCCTTGCAGCTTTGAAAGCGCTCTGGCTTTGATTTAATGCGCTTGTTGCGGTCCAACATGTGCAGGATGCCATTCTGTGTGTATCTAAAGAGTTGGGAAGTCAAGGAGCACAGCAGGAGCGAGAGACACACTTCAAGGTAATACAATACACCCATCACACTATCCGAGACAGGATTGCAATGCCTGCCAAGACTGTGTGATAAAGTAAGATATTCATTCGTCTGAATGAGACAGCATATTTTGTTTGCATTGTGGGGTATTACCCTTGAATGGTATCAAGTGTTTGTATTAGACAAACTACAGCACCCTCTAGTGGTGTCTGAAAAAACTACCATACAAGTAGTCTGGTGAAAAGGAAAATAAATAAATAAATAAATAGAAGAAAGCCATTTCAGGGCTAACAGTAAAAGGTGAAACATATATTATCATCAAGCAACTCTGATACTGCCCAGCCGGCATTTGTTGTCCTTAATACATGTTATAACACTCCATGTTTCTAAAATGTAACCAAAGTAGTCCATCTTGCTGTCACTACATGGCCACCATAAAGACATTGCCAAATATAGGCTATAAATAAAAAAAGACCAACCACCATGGTGAATTGTCGATAATAGTGGACTATATTTTTAAGAAATCCATGCAAAGTTGCAAGAATACAACAAATACTTTTGTAAGAGGCATTATGTACATTTTCTATTCATAATACATTGGGATTTACAGGGCAGCTTGTAACACAGCACCTTTGACATGCAGGAATACAGACAACCTACCGTGGGGTGGCAAAATTTACACCTGCAATACAGTAATATCATTAGCAGGTAAAAATTTGGTGAAGCACATGTCTACTACTTTTAAGCCTAGACGTTCAAAGGAAGCCTATTTAAAGAGAATAACTCAAGATGCCCTTAGCCTACATTTAGCCTAGTCTTTAATTAAACAAAGCAATTATCTGAAGAAAAACTGGAGATATTCCAGGAATAAATCAAGTCTTAAAATATACTGACCAAGGGGGGCAGGTTTACCTTTAAACTGCTAACTGACAGTGGAGACATGGATTACTTGAAGTTTATCAGTGAAGACCAAAAAAATATAAATCAGTACTTATTGACAGGAACAATAACAACCATTATTTTGATGAACTCAAAGTTTGACAGTTTTCAAATGTGCTAAGAAAATGCGATGGAAACTATTACAGGTTTTAAGGCTCCAGCTCCAAGACATTACAGGCTTTTTGTAATGGGGTCCAAGGATTTTTGAGTATCCTGTTTGGTGGCATGCGCATGTATAGTCTCACTAATGAGGACCAACACAAGTAATTAATCTTCACTTGGTGAACTTACTTTATTAAACTTTGGGATACTATAGGTCAATATCTTACTCAAAATTTAAGATGCAACTCAGAAAGCCAGTTCTTTGAACAGGAAAATTGCCCGTGATGTTTTTTTTACTTTTGTTAAATGCTCCGCTAGGGGTTTTCAGTCAGTGTTGTCTACTTGTCTCCACTGTTTTTCTTTGCTAATGGAGTTCTCCAGTGGTTTGATACTTCACCTTTTAGTTTTAGTGTAAGAGTTGCAGCAATTAACTACTGGAATGTCAGAAAAAAATACTATATTTTGTCTAACTTGGTGTTACTCGCACTGTAAAAATATCAATTGAGAAAATTGAACATTCATATATTAAAAACATAGGGAAACTGCACTAGCGAGGAACACCAGTAGTAACATGACCCTTGCAAATACACTCAACAACATAAGCTAGGGTAGAAGTGAATATAGATTCACATCTGATGGTCTCAGCAAAAACTTGTGATCTTCACCAAATTGCACTTACTGTTGTATTGCAAGGTGTTTTCCACCCACTGTATATTATAGGTTTTAATAACAAAATATATCTAACACATTTTAAAAGCCCTGCATGTGATTTACCCATCGGTGCAGTCCCATCTGCTGTGCCGTTCAAACGCCATCACACTTGCATAAATTCCCCTAAAGCTAAATATCTAAACACGATACATGTACATACGTCATGTCTACTTATCTGGCTTCCAGTATACAGTATAAATGTGTGTGAGTGTGTTTGGAAAAGTGAGTGAGAAGGGGATACAGTTCCTTGTCCTTGCGGACCAAGTCGTTGTACATCTGTACATATGTCGTTTTGAAGTCATACACATTTGGCTTATCCGGGGCAGGACCGGGTAGCTTCACATGAGACCCTGTCCCAAATGAACGCACATCAAATCCACGTTTGCTGCAAAGATGAAAAAGGACAAGACAATAAATTACATACCATTTCTGACATCAACACTAGACACAAGAAAACATTACACAAGAACCGAATGCAGTATCAGCGTCTTTCCACGACTTAAATAAACAGGTACCCAATGAAGTCAGCTATTGAAATTGCCTTCTCACATACAAGTTATAAACGTAATGTATAACATGGTCCTGTTTTATGTCACAGGCTGAATTAGGACATCACTGGACACTAAAGTGCATAGGCCCATTCCACCTCGTCTCCCACTACATAAGAGATTAACCTTTTCTTAATATAGAAATATTAAGAGAAAATGTTTTTTTTTTTTTATTATTTCAGCTAAGCACAAGGCTATCTTGGCCTGCAAATAATGTACTAGACAGAAGTGGACTGCTTCCCAATGACAAAAGAACAGCCATTGAGGGAATGAGATCAAGTGTGACATGTCCGCCAGTCCCAGACCAGCACACACACCTTTGGTTTAAAAATAAATACAGACAACCTTTCTAAATGGTGTGTGAATAAGGGGACTGGTCAGAGCGGCTAAGCCACCCGATGTTACACAGGCTGCAGTTGCTCCCTTCCGGAATATTCCCTCCAGGGGGGGCGCTCTAGTCAGCATGTGGGGAGAATAAAAGAAAAAAAAAAAACAACTTGGCTCGGTATTTTGAAACCCCTGAATCTATTTGAAAACAAAATCTGTGTGGATATTTACTTTAGGCAAACGCAAACCTGAAACCTAATTAATACGCGTTGAAAGTACGCCACCGCCCCGGTGTGACACTCAGAAGGAGCGAGTCCATTGTTAACTGCGTTGAGGCCTGACGGACTCTGCACCGTGTCGGCTTGACTCGTCACCGGCTCAGGAAACGGCTCGATACCGCGCAGATTTGGTTCACTTCATTGTGGTTTTCCTTTTGCTCTCCTCCCGGCGTCTCGTCTTTACCTGAGGATACTGTGCGCTTCCATACTGCGGTTCTGGTTGCTCGAGCACACAACCGCTACACGCAGCGGGTGGCTCGGCATTGCGTCTCTCCGGCTGAAACTAACCGACACAAGCTGTCAGAAACTATATAGAGGTAGTTAGTTTGTTCCCTGAAAAAAACAAAAACAAGACAGACCCCTTTTGTTACGCTAACTAAGAAAACGTTTCGAGTACAAATGCTGTACGACTGGCTCGCTTTCTTATGATGCAGGAAGTTAAAATGGCGGCGCCCCGTTAGCGACTACGGCTTTATCAAGTGATGTCATTTGAGGGCGGGGTTTCCTACTAGTCACGCTGAAAAATGTGGCGAGGTAGACGTGACGTCAATAAACAAAAATGGGACTTTCCTTGAAAGACATATTTACTAGGCTACATTAAAATTGGCCATGAGGGCACCTGGGGCATTTTCCAAAAATAGGGGCACACTTGTGATACAAATGAGTAAGTAAATAGGCCTATGCTGCTGCGGAAACAAACCAGCGTGAAAAACGCAAAATACAAAAATAACCTTGACAGGCCTAGCCAAGTTGACAACGTGTTTTTGTTAGCACACACAGCTGCGTAGGCCTACACGTATTTGGATGATATAGTTTTCCCTTTAATTTGTGTTAAATATCAATATGTTTGTGTTTAGTTTGTGTTTGTATCCATAAATCAGTTCTGAACAGACAACTGCATATTTTTACTCTTCCTATAGGCAACACAAAATCTACCTCCATGATTTTGATAAGGTTCCCCACCATTCATATGGATGTTACTGCATCTGTACAGTGTAATAGCAGCACATTTGTATTGTTTTACTATATCATATTGTGCTTTGCTGTGTACATTCTTCCCACCCTGGACGTATTTGTTTCATCTGATCTAGCTGATGATGCATACCCTGAGATGACATACTTTTCAAATAAAAACACATTCAATATTGTGATATACTGTCCAGAAAGACATAAACAAAAAAAAGCTTAATAATGGGATCAAGCCCCAGTGATTAACCTGCATCAGACACCTAGTGTCTGTTATACCGATATATATTTTTTAATTCCTGTTCTTTATTCTTGTAAATTGTCCAGGGATGTGAGGACGAACACATGCACACACTTTATCACACACAAGGAGAAAAAACAGGACAGCTGTGAAGTATTACAAATGACCTCATGGTACTTTATTCACTGACAGCAGGACATAAAGGCATTCTAACTAAAAATGTTTGGCACTGTATTTGGAGATTGTACACCAGATTGTATTGCCAAATACTGTATGCAGAACCAAAAGCAAAACTAGACAGTTTGATGGTTTAGTCAAGTGGAAAAATTTAATTCAGTAAAGTTTTATTTTCCATTGTCGCAGCAAGGACAGGACAAGTCTGGACACTTTCACAGGCTGCACATTTAGCAAAAACTGCTGTCTCTAATGCGCTCAAGCCATTTCATTAATTGTATTGCTGTATAAGCTGCCAGCATACCGATTGACAGACTCAATCACAGACAACCTTAAACAAAAACACAACACAGAAAACTATTGTATGATAGTGAATGTAGGTTATCAGTACTTTTGGTTCAGTGCATCCTCGCAGAGGTTGAGAAAGGCATGTTATTTGCAGACCCACAGTAGTTTGTGCTTCAATTCAGTTGTAACAAGGTGTTTATATCATTATGTGGCCGATTGAAAAGTAGCCTACGTATTGACAGTGAGTGGCTATGATTGTGAGATTAGATATGGTCATCATGGAAGTTAAATGTAAGCCATTTTATTTATTAACAGTGCATCTCGGATTCAGTGTCACATCAGTGATGCGAGTGAGTGCGGTATGAGTATGTGTGCTGTGTCGTGGGGCTCATGATATTTTCTGTGATGTATGCCACCAGCAAGCAGATGATGACCAGCATCACGCAAATAGCTCCCCCAACCGTTGTCATGGCGATCACAATGTCCTGCATCCCAGATGGCGGCAAGGTAAACTCCACACAGTCCCGCTGGTCTGCTTTCTGAGCTGGATCGAAGCGGGCCAGGGAGCGCAGACAGATGCGGTAGGGGATGTTCTCATGCAGCTCAATCAGGAGAAAGTCCCTGCAGCCAGATCCAAGATGGACACCAGCACACTCAAATTGAGTATAGCTTCCATTCCACCAGCAGCTTAACTCGTAGCCTCCACGCTTGTGTCGTCGGCCACTGAAGGCAGTGTTTGATCTTCCCTCTCTTGTTAAATTTGTCCCTGGATCCCCATCTCCCTTCTGACCAGCTACAGTCTCTTTTGTCTTTACGTCTCGGCCAGTCATTGTGGATTCTCCCTCATGGGTCCACTGTAACAGTACACTGCCATTGATGAGAATATTTGCCACCAGATTCCTGAAAGACACCACTGTCCTGCAGTCTCCCTTGTGACACTTGTACCCAAAGACTGTGTGTCGAAAACACAGCTGTCCCCCAATACCTCCCTCAATCACTCGGTAGGCACACAGTGGTGACACCCCTTCCTCCAGGCTCCAGTTTGGTGCCCTGCCAGACCTTTCTGTTATCACAGTAGTTATATTGCCTCTGCTGGTGTTGAAAGAGAAGCTATTCACTTGGCCCGTTGCCTCTTTTAGCTTATTTGGCCTACTTTCGTGGCTGTGATTGCCATTAGAACTGATGTTTGTCGTTTTTAGCCCCAAATGATTCCTGCCTCTAGCCTCTGATGAGGATGTTGTTGTTGTTGATGATGCTGTGCTGCTGCTGCGATGAGATCTGCTGGAGCCAGCTGTCTGGTGTAATGTGCAGAGCAGGAGTGCCGATAAGGCGAGCATTGATGGTCGTTTTTGGCTTTTCATCTCACGTCCTCTCGTTGAATTATTTTCTCTCACAGTGGATCAGATGGGCGACGGTACAAGGCGGGCTGATGTCTGCCATTAAGATCAGCTCTGCCTCAGTGCACACGACGAAATCCGTGTGAAAAGGGATTGCTCGTCCATGGGCGAGAGGAGCGGGTATGCATCTGCGAGAGAAAGACAGAAAGAACATTTAGGACTACCGACATTTAGTCATGCTGCTCCATGCCAGTAAGAGATTTTAGCATGACCGTGCATATGAATGAAGCTTGCAGGATAAAGTTAATGAAGCCTAAACGACGATAAATGCCACCTCCGTGCAGCTTTCCACTTACAGACATTTGAACAAAAAAACAAAAACACTTACTTGTTTGGGTTGGACAAGAGGACCCGGCTATCGTGCTATCAGATTCGCTTTCGCCTTCCTGTCTGGCTTGACGTAAAGGGTTTGATTCCTGCTGTGCGAGAGTGCACGTGGAGGAGCGCGCGCCGCGGTGTGCTTGGGAGCGTGGGTGCGTGCACAAAATAGATGTGTTGTCATCAACAGTCGGTTTGTGAGTCATCATCCCACACAGTGCTTCAGGTCTCTGTCAATAACGGAGAAAACAACCAGGGTCCTGACAACGCTGACGGATGGAGGGTTTTAACCAAAACTTGCATCCCACATGCTGCTTACCTGCAGATCTCTCGCATCCAGGAAGAGTAGATCAGCTGCTACGCCTACCTGTCCAAAAAACTCCTACAGACAAACACAAAACCCGTCTCCTAAAAAGTGTGTCATGTTTCTCCTATAATCTTTTATTTAGTTTAACTTGTATGCTAGGGTCCCAGAGAGACAACTGTGTTTGAAAAATGTTGCTTAGATAAAGGGCATCATTTAGTTTTAACAAATGTAAAGCAACATTCATCTTCTAGGCTATAATCATCAATTTTACTCATTGTTTTGTTAACATGAAAAAATAAACAGAATCAGTCTTTATTCAGATCAAAACTGACTCAAAATTGCCTTTTAATTTAGAAGCATAGCTAACATTTTCTGATTGGACTTTTAAAATACACTTAAATGTTTAATCTTGCATGGTGCCATGTCTTTTTCGGACCTCCGATTTTATTATGCTTGCTGTAAACTAGAGTTGCTGTGGTGCTTTTAAATACAGTTAAAATTCCAAAAACACAATTCGTACTCATATGGCCGGTGGTGAAGTTACACTGCAAGAACCAACGAGTTTTGATAGTTGCATCTGATGCCTCCCTACTCTCACTTTTGGTTGCATGGCATTTAATAATGACAATTTGTATTTACAAATTGTCAGAGTTTACATATCCAATATATGAACGGTATATTATGTTTTTTTTGTGTGCAAATGGTAGAAATGGACAAGACAAAGAAATACACTGTATTCATTAATTTTCACAACACTGGCATTAAGTACAATTGTGAGACAGAAAGGTTGCTGCTGCTGGTTTTTCCTGCATGGGTTCAACTTATTTTAGTAAATGTGTTGTGTATATAGAAAGAGGTGTGGATAGTAGCTTGTGTTGTTGTATGGGATTGTAATGGGAGATCATCAGGTAATTTTATTCAACCCTCTGATGGTGAGAACAGAAACTCTACAGCCTCAAAAGTTAAATTATACCAAGAACTCTCTGGGTCCAACTGTAATTTCTGTTGAATGAGGTTATAGCCATATGTTCTCTGTATAACATCTTAATGAGCAAAGAGCACCTATAATGATCATAAAAAGTTTAATCTCAAGCACAATGGAAAACACGTATGAGCAATAATTGCCTTGTGCCAAGACAGAAACTTGGCAACTCAGTAAACAATTAGTACCAAGGGAGATAATGAACAGCTGACTAATAGGAGAAACAAATGCTGCTGCACTGGGACTGACTAAGCTCCACCGGGCCCTTAAAGGTCAAACAGTGTAATTAATAAATCCGTTGCGTAAATCTGCAGTTTATATTATATCTGATGTTCTGAAAGCTATAGTCATCTAGCTAAACTATTAACATTAAGAATAACCACCTAACAAAAAAAATGAGCCTAGTCCTTCATAACATGAATTGCCATAAGTTAAGTGACGATTTAGAATGAATAATTTAATGGCAACAGGCTGTTATAAACACAACAAACGACAGCAACCCACACCTGTTTAATGCGATTGTTCAAGTCAAGAGGCAGCGTTGCATTTGCAGTTGGTCAGTGATGTGGAAAGAAAACACGAAAATGCTTGCCTCTGCATGTGCACTCAGAGCATCAACATATTAGGTTAAATTGACCTTGAGCCTGGTCAGCAAAGATGAAACCTTCTGTGTGACAAATCTATTTGTTTGTCTGTGTGCATATATAAAATGCCATGAGGAGCATCAGCAGCGGTAGTGGTGTGCGTGAAGCCCTGATGTTTACACACATGCTTGTCAACAAGAAAAAGCTAACTATGTCGCCATACAAAGGGTGATGCCATGTCAGAGGTCCTCACTTTAGATGCTATTTTGTTTGGGATCTTGGTCTTTTCTGGCATCCTGGGAAACATCCTGGTCATCTATGTGGTGAGTTGAAATGGAGAATAGTATTTGTTGATTGAGCTGAATGTTCAGGGTAGGATTGTTCTCAGTCTGTCTTGCTTATACTCTCAGGTGTTTCAGTCAGCTGTTGAGACTCCATCTCGGAGACTCCCTCCCTCTGACACAATTTTGGTGCACCTGTCACTGGCCAACCTGCTGACCTCTCTTTCCCGCACAGTACCTATCTTTGTGTCAGACCTGGGCTTGGATGTGTCTCTGTCTCCAGGCTGGTGCCGAATCTTCATGCTGCTGTGGGTGTGGTGGCGAGGTGTGGGCTGTTGGGTGACTCTTGCACTTAGCGTCTTCCACTACATCACCCTGAGGCGACAGCACGTGGCCTTTGGACCTCTCACACAGCAGAGGGAGAGGCGGCGGCTCTGGATCGTTCTGGGGCTTGTGTGGGGGGCAAACCTGGCCTTCTCAATTCCAGCTCTGGTATATAGCACTCATGTTCAGGGCAACACCACTGTGGAGCTCATGGTGATCAGCTGCGCCACTAGGCCTCTCCTGGGCTGCGTCTGGGAGTTCCCCTCCAACCAACAGGGCTCAGCCTTCGCCTCCTCTTCGCTTGCAATTAATGAGGTGCTGCCACTGGTGCTGATGGTTAGCACCAATTTAGCCACACTTCATGCTCTGGCAAAACACATCCGAGCTGTTACCTCAGGGGGAGAGTCAGGAGGAAATCATGGGGAGCTGGACAAACAAGTGGCCACTGAACGCAAAGCCGGTCATGTAATCATGTCGCTGGTGTCGCTCTTCGTGGTCTGCTGGGCGTTACAGGTTGCTGCAGTGACATACTACAACTATGATAGGGGACAACACGCTACAGGGTTACTGACTGTGGCCCAATTCTCTGCTTCGCTGTTTGTAGGATTCAGTCCCATGGTGGTGGCCCTGGGACATGGCAAGCTAAGGAGGAGAATCATGAGTATGATCCTGATGCGGTTTAAAGTTTTTAAATGTCACAGGGAAGACACTGGAGAAGTGGGTAAATCCCCAAAGACTAAAAGAAAGAAAGGGAAACTAACTGTTTTTAGTGTTCAAAAAGAGAGGAAGGTCATAAAAGTGAAGGACAAAGTTAAGGCAAACAAATGATGGAAAGTGTGACAGCATTGATACTAAAGTACTGAAACAATACTAAAATGTATACCCAAATTAGCACGGATGCATCATCCATTTGAATCCAGAGGCACCATACTGCATGTTTCCTCTGGACAGAACGGTTTATTTATGCTTATTTTGAGATATGCCAAGCCGTTTAATGCAAGTCAAACTGAAACACAGTATGTTATAATTCAGAAATCATTACAGTGCAATCAAGCAGGTGATTTGATTTTGTTTTATTGTTGAAACAATTTCATACAATCCAATGTATCATTTATTCTTTGTTGTTTCTTTTGAGCTGAGAACATCCTATTCTAATCCTTTGAGTTAGCATCACATCCAATGTATCAATAGGCTTCACGAGCCTACAATAAAAACTTTCCAAGTCAATGCTTCCAAATAAAATGTAGCGCTAAATGAAGTGCTTTTGGTAGATTTTTATTTTTTTTTTTTATTTTGACCATTTCTTTAGACTGTTAAATAAAGCCATCACATCATCTGTCAGCCCTGTCTACATATTGAATAAATGGGGCAATGTTGCACAAATCCTTGTAACCTTAATTACTTTTCAGCACTCCAGTCACACATATGCAAATATGGAGGTTTAGAAACATCACATATTGATACATTTAACTGAATCTCCTTTACATGTTTTTTTTAGGGAAGTTGATGCAAATAGTAGTTTTTGATTAGCAGTATTGTGTGAGCTGCACAGGGCTTCTGTCAGTGAGAGACAAAAGACTTAATGAAAGCACGCAGACGCCGGTGGCCAACTGCCAGAATAACAGGTGACATGGCAATGAAGGTGGTGTTGGAAAAACGAGCAATGACCAGAAGAAACTCCACAGATGACCCACGGTTGTAGTTGAAATAGTTGACGGAAATAATGCTGGTTCCCCAGGATACTATGAAGAGCATTATGAGAGCGAGAATCAACTGGAGAAACACACAAGGCAAAGAATGAGAGGGAGATGAAACTGATCAAATATTCTCAAATTGACTCATTACATTACATCACGTCATTTAGCTGATTTCAACCTTGAAAATACAATATCCGGACAGCAAGAAGTGTGAGTACATTAGCTTTAAATAAGCCAAACTACAAAGAGCCATGTGAAAGTGCAACTGTAAGTTTTTATTTTTTTGTATCTCCAAAGAAAATGGAAACAATTGATGGCTGTTCCATAAATTAATTCTCAGGTCTGCTGTAGATTTAACATTTGTATTTACCTATCCACAACTTATCTATATGATAAACATGGCTTCAGTGAGCTCTTCACTTAACCACAAAGCCTCACCCTCCTTTTTCTCACCTTGGCTGCTCGTCCCTCAGCAGGCACCCGTTTTATTAAAGGTGCATCCTTTCCCGAACTCTGCGTCCTGCCATAGGTGTAGAGTATGAAAAAGGAGCCCAGGTTGGTAAAGATCATAAGTATTATGGGAATTGCTTCATTAATGATAATAGATGAGGTGGCATAGACCAGGCCATGGAGGCTGGAGGGAAAATTCCACACACAGCCCAGCAGGGGGCGAGTTGTGCTGCTCACCAGCATCAGGGTCTGAAAGAAGAAGAGGAAGAAAGATGAGTGGGGCTGGAGGAAACAGGGTCAAACATACAGTACACTTAGCCAGGGAGAGGAATTCTATCCATAGAAAAGGGACAATGATGACGCAAATATTTTTTTGCTGATCTGTTTGAAGTCAAGCATAAATGCAGGCCTCTTGCTTCAGATGAATACACCGTGGTATTGCTAGTCTACACTAGGCCGATTTCAGTACTTTCTGTAGGCCTAACACTTATAAAGGGAAAGATTGATGCTGCGGCTTAAGTTCCGTTGGTATTACTAGTAAACTAAACTAAACTATCCACAAATTAAACTTTTTGAAGTGCAACCCCATTTGTTCTACATCAAATCTTTGTTGTTTGAGCGATGCTACTCGTATTTTCCTTATCACAAAACATTTCTAAACTTTAAAGGACCATACCAGTGTTTTAACACCAATCTCCTTTACAATGTTACATTTTTACGCATGCTATACAGACATATAGACATACTAGTTGTCTAATTTAACATCAAGTCTGCACTATTTTTTGTCAATTTGACATTATCGTTGTGTGGTAATGCAGCTTACCTTTATAGTCAGCATTACATTACTATTACTATGGTAATGTCATTATAATGTAACTCTAAAAAAAATAAAAGCAAAGTTGTTAGTAACTGGGATGGGTCACATAATGAAAGCAAAGTTGATTTTCATCCCCCACAGAAATGAATGGAACCAGCCTCAAACATGCACATTTCGTAGCATGGTGTGCAAAATGAGCTGTGATGGAAAGTGTACATGATTTGTAGAAAATAGGAAATTTAAAACCACAGGTGTGGTCCTTTAACTTAAGATAATGTAGCCTCATGTTGCAGCAAAACTCTCACCTCTGTGCTGTTAATGTCCCCACTAGTGGAAAATATATGAGCAGGAATGGAGTAAATAAAGTTGAGAAACCAGATGAGCGCCAGACTCAGCAGTAGTGTCTTAGGAATGCCCCGGCCCGCGATAGTAGGAGCCACACGCCTCAGTGTCCGGAAGTGGAACGCGCTGAGGAAGAGCGTTGACCAAACATTGACCGATCGCAGCCACACCCAGACAACCATGAAGTACTTACACCACCCTTTGGATAAGTAAATCTGTAAAAGAAAAGAAGAATGCATATTCACAAATTTTGAACTTTTCCGGACTAATATCCTGTACTCACGCTTATCTCCCGCACACACAAAGAGGTCTTTTTCATCAACCTTACTGATAACTCACCTTGTGTCTACTACAGGTTTCAGCTATGGTTTCAAATTTAAAGTAATAAATTCACTGACAAAGCCGAGGGATATGGCCTTGTGTTATATTTAAAATACAGATCATTGACATTAGATCTGACAATAAGAGTAATTTAGTGCTGCTAAACCTAGTCCATACATTTGAAGTGAAATTATATTAGTGGGATGTCTAAATTTGAATCTGATCCAAAGCTTACTCTATCATTATCAGAGTGATTATTTTGTACATAAACTAGTAACCCCGGCCCCCTAAAAAAGAAAAGAAAAAAAGAACGATTAGCCGGAAAGGAACTGGACCATAAGATCCAGTTTACCCTTCAAAGGGCCGTAATTCCCATCATTAATGCAAAAGAAGTCAAATCAACAAACCCTTTGAAACAACTAATTTGTGACTCACTGTCAATCTTAAAAACTATTACTCTTAAAGACCACATACCTTGACTCCCATGTCTGATACGACAAGCAGCGTGTTCCTCATCAGAGACACAAGCAGGTTAGACAGTGCCATGTTAGTGATAATGATGTCCGAGGTACGTCCCCCACCACCACGGTCCATTATTACACTCTTACCAATCACCACAAAAACGGTGGCATTACCCAGGATGCCCAGCATCACCAGGATTATGTATAAGGCATTTTGCACAGGGGACGCAGCCATTGTCTCAACAACCTTGTCTATGAAGTTTTAACAGCTGGACTGGAGTAAAGTCTTAAAGCATGTTCCATCTTCATTTTAATGTATGTCAGATGAATATAAATCAGCTTTCTTCATCCAGCACGTTGCCAACATATAATGCATCTCACCCCACTGGTAGCTTCTGGATCTTTGCAGGTGCAGTCACTAACCTAGGACACTACGTCACGGGGCTAATGAAAGAAGAGTATCCTACTGTGTGGGTCATCACAACAAAAAACTGACAGCAGGGGTGTCTTTGTGCTCCAATCTGATGAGACAATCTCTGTTAGACCGTCAGAAAACCAAGAAGCAACACAATGTTTTATGCCTTGGGGAGCTAGAGGTGCATGATAATGAAACAGAGGAGATTAATCAGCTTCCCTGAATGAAATGTGCTGTCTTTGTAACTTAATTCGTTTCACCATCATCCTCTGGGAGGTGGAAGCCTTTTTGTTTATGTGCATGTACGATCTTGCTTGCGGGTGGCCTAATTTCCAGTAAGGCAAGATATGCCCCTATCAAAAATGAATAAAGGCAAAAGCCAAAGGTATGATTCGCGCGTGGGGTGCGAGAGGTTCTGCGTTCATATCCTACAAGCCCCCAGTTGTCACAAACTGGTTCATGAATCGTGACAGGGAGGTTACTTCACACAAGATATATTTTAACAAACATAAACTAAGCCTATTTAAACTAAACAATCAGGTGTGAAGATCAGTAGCCATTAAAGCAATGGATGTGTGGCATATGAAGATGTTGCAAGGTGCAAAAGGAAAAACAATGCAGTCAAATATACAGTACATCCAACAAGTAATATTTCTTGCTTACATCTTACAGTTACCAATTTAGGTTAGGTGTGCAAGAAATACATACACATACCTTAAACAGCAGCTGTGTTTCGTTTTGCCTGACTGCTGCATACACACAATGCCTTTACTAATCTTTCTACCAGTAGAACAAATTAAATCAGTGGGTACATTATTGTAATTGTAAGATGTTTTTCAGTCCTATCCATTGCATTCTATATCTGCAATTTGGATTTGCAAATGGATTTGTGTGTTCAAGTGAAGTTATAATATATAATGAAACATAACCTCTAATCATGATAAAATGAAGATCACCATTTACTCTGTTGGCAGTTTTTGATTGCAGCCAACAGCCACAAGATGGTCCCATAAACAACTAAATGTTTTCATACAGAACCCCCTACCCCCCTCCTCCAATTAAAAAAAAAAAAGCAAAATGCTTATGGACAGTGTGCAAATATCTTTAATAGAATCGTTTTTCTCTTTTACCAAAGAAACATCTTACCAGATATAAATGGACACAAATTCAGTAGCACATGAAGTTCAATACAATACAAATAATTAAAAATGTATTCACAGTACATAGTCACTATAAGCACTAAACACTTGAGAGCTGTACAGAAAGTACCGAAACAGGATGCAGATACAGTATATAATTCACTCTGATTTGACGGGCCGATAACATAAAATACAACAATAATCCTCATGCTTCACAAGCACCACATTCTCTCTCTGTTTTATCGCTGATGGCAATGCAGAAACACACCTGTCTGATTTTACTGTGTACTGCCAGTGTGACACGATGTAACTGCTAAATGTCCATCACAGAAAAATGGAAAAAAAATTTATGGTAATACATTTGGATCGTTTTCACAAGAGAACACTGCTTTTATAAGTTCCAAAGCGCTGCTAGTCTGAGCAAAACGTTAACAGACAAAGTCGTAGTCCTCTAACTTGGCAGTCAAAGCGTCTTCAGCTTCAGGCTATTATTAGTTCATTCAACATGCATGTGAAAACTAGTACAAGAAAAATAAGTACATGTTTGTTTGGTTCCAGAACTCTGAATTGATGGTCACATCTTCTTTTCACCAATTTAAAATGAATAATGAAGTGAAAATGAAATGCAATTCTGCCTGATTATCAGGCTTCTGATTCAGCTTCTCGGGGCACTTCTATTTTTAATTGCATAGCTTTAGCTCTACACAGTGTTGTGTTGTTTATTGTGTCTCAATTCATTTTCTCATGCTTATATTATTTCAGGTGTTGTAACCAAAACTTTACATTTACCACATTATAAGAACTTTGAATACTTGCACAGAGAAGAGAACGTTTTACATATAATTTCAAGTAATTACACATATAATTATGTAACAGTACAATTTAAGCGTAGGCTGGTATTACAAACTGATAATCATTATGACGACTAATAATTGCTAATAACAATAGTTCCTCACACAAACTGTGAATGCTGCCTACCTGCACACTCTGCAGTTGTTTATGTGTCTGACTAACTGATGTGTTGGAACAAATGTGTTGGAACAAATGTGTGATGTGATGTGGGAAACCTTCCTGCTAAGTTGGTAATAAAAGTGAAAGTACAATTTTGCCATTGTGAGGACAGAGGGCTGGTGTTATGTGATAAAGCCTGTTCTGTCACTTAAATTAATTTTAAGATGAACATCTTAACTTGATAATACTATTATTTATAATTCAGTCCTGCACAAGATATCTGGTGCATCCAGCACTTAAAATGTTCAATTTCACAAACTGTTTTGCTCCAGCAGCCTGATTGCTGCAGATTCTGGTTGTTAACCCCACTGGCTAGATATTAGACTGAAGAGAAAGACAAATGAGAAATTATAATTCCCTTTAATGAACCAAACCTGCTATGTATGAGCATAATTGCAGGAATTAAGAAAAAAAGCAGTTCATAATATTCAGCTCAGCCAACGTGTGTGCCTCTCTGCAGTGCAGCATAACCCGTCTCCTCGGCCCCAGCCAAAGACCGGGGACACACACACTCGACTGCTCGGTGCGAGACGCGTGAGACGCGTTGAACGAGAGGTATGAGGCAGGTACATGGAGGACACGAAGGGCGTCGAGGAGGAGCTGTGGGAGAATTCTCCCTCCCAGCTCAGCCAGTAGCCTTTCAAACCTTCCCGATGGGCCTTCCACGTTACCTGCACCTCCTGACGCTCCACTGTGGTCAACTGAAGGTCGGCGAGAGCTGGCAGAGCTGCTGCTGGATAAAAAAACATCGAGGAAAGCGATGGAAAGATTTAAACATCCTGGTCAAGTAAAGCTAATGCAGCTTCAAAAAGTAGGAATGATTCACAAATGAACTCTAAAGGTCAACCTTAAATAAAGACGAATAAACAGAAAGAAATGCTTTTAACCAAAGATAACAAAATTATGTAAAGAAAGAACATCTGAAAGACACAAACAGACATAAAAACATGGTATACAAACCTCAAACTGAATACGTACCCTCTTGAGTGCATGCCCTTACAGACATGGCTCTTTCTTTTCCATTCACATGCAGAGCACTGACTGTGACCAGGTACGTAGTGCCCGGCTCCAGGCCGTTCAGCAAGGTAGAGTTCTGCTGGTTTGGTAATGTAGCGGTGTGGACATGTCCGCTTGGAATAGCTCCATACTCAACAGTATATCTCTGGACTCGAGCCGGCTGCAGGGGACCCCAGCTCACACGGATCTGACGAGGCCCAGAGTCTGACACAGAGACGACTGTCGGGCTTAAAACATCTGAGAGGAGAGGAGGCAGAGGGGTGACACGAGAGGTGAGACGATGACTAGCTGCAACAAATTAAATAATAATATGTTTAATACAAACTTTAACAGTAAGAAATGAGGTAAAATGCTCTCTCATGGCAC